>JAUIMM010000914.1:7500-607500 GCA_031769625.1 Taudactylus pleione
TACGACACAATTACTGCACGATTTTTAAACGATTGAACGATAACGTTATCGTTCAATTGCCTGCTAAAATCATCTAGTGGATGCCCCCCTTAAGATGTCTTGGCGCCCTAAGCAAAATTTTATCCTCCGCCCCTGCTCCCACCAATTCATACTATGCCACAGAGCTGTGTCCCAAATTCATAAAATATGCCCAACTAATATGCCATACAGCAGAGCCCCAAAATCATACTGTGACTCATAACACTGCCCCCAAGTCATAATACAGAGCATCCGGAAAGTATTCACAGCGCTTCACTTTTTCCACATTTTGTTATGTTACAGCCTCATTCCAAAATGGAATAAATTCATTTTTGTCCTCAAAATTCTATACACAATACCCCATAATGACAACGTGTAAAAAGTTTTTTGGAGATTTTTGCAAATTTAATTAATAAAAAAAAAAAAAACCCCCAAAAAACTAAGAAATCACATGTACGTAAGTATTCACAACCTTTGCCATAAAGCTCAAAATTGAGCTCAGGTGCGTCCTATTTCCACTGATCCTTGAGATGTTTCTACAGCTTAATTGGAGTCCACCTGTGGTAAATTCAGTTGTTTGGACATGATTTTGAAAGGCATACACCTGTCTAAAGTCCCCCACTTGACAGTGAATGTCAGAGCACAAACCAAGCATGAAGTCCAAGGAATTGTCTGTTAGACCTCCGAGACAGGACTGTCTCGAGGCACAAATCTGGGGAAGGGTACAGAAATATATCTGCTTCTTTTGAAGGTCCCAATGAGCATAGTGGCCTCCATCATGCGTAAATGGAAGAAGTTCGGAACCACCAGGACTAATCCTAGAGTTGGCCAGCTGTCTAAACTGAGCGATCGGGGGAGAAGGGCCCTAGTCAGGGAGGTGACCAAGAACCCGATGGTCACTCTGTCAAAGCTACAGCATTCCTCTGCGGAGAGAGGAGAACCTTCCAGAAGGACAACCATCTCTGCAGCAATCCACCAATCAGGCCTGTATGGTACAGTGGCCAGACAGAAGCCACTCCTTAGTAAAAAGCACATGGCAGCCCGCCTGGAGTTTGCCAAAATGCACCTGAAGGACTCTCAAACCATGAGAACAAAATTCTCTGGTCTGATGAGACAAAGATTGAACTCTTTGGCGTGAATGCCAGGCATTATGTTTGGAGGAAACCAGGCATCGCTCATCACCAGGCCAATACAATCCCTACAGTGAAGCATGGTGGTGGCAGCAGTATTCTGTGGGGATGTTTTTCAGCGGCATTAACTGGGAGACTAGTCAGGATAGAGGGAAAGATGAATGCAGCAATGTACAGACATATCCTGGATGAAAACCTGCTCCAGAGCGCTCTTGACCTCAGACTGGGGCGACAGTTCATCTTTCAGCAGGACAACGACCCTAAGCACACAGCCAAGATATCAAAGGAGTGGCTTCAGGACAACTCTGTGACTGTCCGTGAGTGGCCCAGCCAGAGCCCAGACTTGCATCCGATTGAACATCTCTGGAGAGATCTGAAAATGGCTGTGCACCGACGCTTCCCATCCAACCTGATGGAGCTTGAGAGGTGCTGCAAAGAGGAATGGGCGATACTGCCCAAAGATAGGTGTGCCAAGCTTGTGGCATCATATTCAAAAAGACTTGAGGCTGTAATTGCTGCCAAAGGTGAATCAACAAAGTATTGAGCAAAGGCTGTGAATACTAATGTACATGTGATTTCTTAGTTTGTTTTTTTTTAAATTAAATTTGCAAACATCTCAAAAAAAAACTTTTTACACGTTGTCATTATGGGGTATTGCGTGTAGAATTTTGACAAAAATTAATTAATTCCATTTTGGAATAATGCTGTAACATAACAAAATGTGGAAACAGTTGAAGCGCTGTGAATACTTTCCTGATGCACTGTATGTTATACATCTGTGCCACACAGCTGTATCCCCAATTCATAATTATGCTACACATCAATGACTCCAATACCTAATATGCCACACCTTTATGCCCCCCATACATATGCTACACAGCTTTGCACCAAATGTATTGTATGCCACATAGCCATGAATTATGCTACACAATGCCCCTATATGCCACACATATGCCCCAAATTATTTATATGCCACACATCCATGCCCCAATATATATTTATGCCACACATCCATGCCCCAATATATATTTATGCCACACATCCATGCCCCAATATATGTTAGCACCCGTTAACCCCCACATCCACACACATATACACCTCACAATGCCAGCACACATTAAACCCACACACACTAACACTCAATAAAACCACTCAATAAAACCACCCCCACCCCCAATAAAACCACTCAATAAAACCACCACCACCCCCACCCCCACACACACACTAAGCCTGTGTGCACTCCTTAACACACACACACACACACACACACACACAAGCCCCCATTATCTACACACGCCTGCATCAGCCTTGGTCATCAGTAGTCCCGACCGGGACTGAAAGAGACATCCTTCATTTTATTTTGTGGACTCAGCGGCACCCTCCAGTTGCCGGCGCCCCTAGGCAGCTGCCTAATGGTAGCACCGGCCCTGGCTGAACCGCTTACATAGGAGGCCATACTTGGACGGAGAAACCGCACCTGCCATAGTGCTGGTGCAAGTTTCCATGGTGCGACCGATGATGCACCAATTGATATTTCAATATCTATGGACGCAGACAGTGGGCGTCTCGCTCCTTGCACACATGGATACAAGGTTCTCCACCAGTGAAGGCCTTTGTAGCGGCATTATCATAGAGACGCAGACGCAACTGTTGCAAAACGTGCAGCCACGGCTGTGTCTGCGTCAGAGTCATAATCAGCCCCGGGGGGAGATTTATCAAACCTTCTAAGAAGGATACATGGAGGTGATGCCCATATAGCAACCAATCAGATCCTAGCTATCATTTATCTAGTACATTCTATAGAATGATAGCTCAAATCTCATTGGTTGCTATGGGCGATAACCCCCACTTGTCCTCTTTAAAAGATATGATACATCTATCACTTAAAGCGGCTGTTTTAGCAGAGTGCCGCACCCTGCCCGATTTAAAAATTGCAAAATGTGCCCTACCCTTATGGCGGCGCCCTGCTGAAATAGCCTGCCGGGTGTCGTCCCCACCTGTGGGCTGCAGTGTTTCGCGGGGGAGAAAAGTTGCGGTGCAGTTCTCACCGCCTGTGAATAGGTGCTGTGCGCATGCGTACGCCGTCTTTTCTCTGTGAGCGGAGAGCTTGGGGACAGCCCAGCTGCATATTCAGCGTGCGTGCTAGTGCCCCTCTTTACCGTCCAGCCCCGTCCCATGCCAGATCTAGAATGGTCACTACTAAAGTGAGACAACAGCAGTGATACTGGCCCAATATAGCATCTCTGACACCTAATTAGTGCCTGATGATCAGGGCCTCTGAGAGGATTACAGGGCATCTTCTCTCTTGATGCCCCTGACTGTAATCCAATTGGGCCTGCTGGTAAATGAGGTTGGAAGCTGACCGTTATCAGTTTGTGTGTGTGGGCACCTTCCAACTGCACTAGCTCAGGTATAGTGCTCAACAGCGTGACTGCGTCCAACGTGGTTACCCACAAATGTTTCCACACTGTACACTGACCCCAGGGTGGCCACATTAATCTGTACCAATCAAGCGATTCTATTCTAGAGCTAAGTCACCAATTTCTTACCAGCTAAATCATGAGGAACATCTTCTGTACCATCAAAGCATGTAATTCCACAGGACAGGACAGGGGGGTCCGGTTTCTGGTAGCTGTAGAGTACATAGATCATTCTCATACGCAAATTTAATGTAAACATGAGATATTCACGGATGATGTAATCGGCAACATTACGGCCTCAAGGGACGGAGTTTGATTCCCGCCACGTCCCTAATTGATTATTTAAGCCTCCGTTACTCTTAGAGTAACACACTACTCCTAAAGCACGGATACTAGAAATTGGGAACCTGTCGCTTTGGTTTTAACGAAAGGGAGCACGTAATCAGAGTTGGTTAAAAGGCTTGCTGACCATACTGGAACTTATAGTTCCTCAGCTGATAGAGAACCAGCTCACATACTCTTAAGCTGGCCATACACTGTGAGATTCAAAAGTAGATAAGACCAGTTGTACGATTTCCCCTGAAATGATTCCCTTAACATCCTGGACGATTTGTTTTCAAAATGCAACAATTTCACATAAGACCATCAGATAAGATCAATCTTATACGATTTGAAATCGTATAAGATTGATCGTGTGCAGCAAATTCACACACGATTCATCTGCTGGACTGTCAGCTAGGGGAGGGAATGTCAGCTGACGGGACTGCACGGGCTTTGCAAGTCCCGTGAGCCAATCAGCGGCTGCGCTGACTGTAGAGCGGCCGCTGATTGGCTCCCGCTACTGACAGATCCCACGTGACAGTGCCCATCTGACAGTACCCACGTGGGAACTGTCAGTTGCCGGAGTCAATCAGCGGCCGCTCTACAGTCGGCGCGCCCGCTGATTGGCTCACCGGACGTGCCAGTTCCGTGCTTGTCCCGTCAGCTGGCATTCGCGAACAATCTGTATGTGTGGCAACACACATACAGATAGTGGGTCAGTCTGGTCGGCATTCGTTTTTTTGTTTTGCCAAGTTCCTGGGGATGCTGCGGAGACCAAGCGCCAGGACATAGGCGAGTATGTTTTTTATTTTATTTTGCAGGGCCATTCATTAAGGATTCTACTGGAGAAGAGGACAGACCGGCTGGTATAGGTAAGTATGTCTGAGTGGGTAGGGGTATGAAATAAAGTTATACTTGTCACGGTGTGTGTGTTTTGTCTTTCTTTAACGATTTACTTTACAGTGTGGGGTACAGGTGCCGCATGTCTGCTGGCACTTGTAGTTCCACAAGTGCCAAAGGGCAGGCATGCTGGCACCTGTAGTCCCACTGTAAAGTACAATAGTATTACATTATTTGGCCCCCCATTACCCCCATACCCACCGCTCCAGGGGTATGGGGAAGAGCCCCGGGCTTCAGCGTAAGCCTGTGGTGCTCGGGAAGGGGGGGAACCTTCTTTGGGGGGTCCCCGACTGCCCTGAGATCACCGGCTTGAGCTGACCGACTTGGGGTGCTAATGCTTTGCACCTGGAGCCCCGGTGATTGGGTCTCCAGGCTGTGGCATTACACCCCGGTCGGTTGGGTCTGGTCCTGGTCTTAAATATAGGGGATAGCCCACATCTTTTTGACCCCCTATATTTAAGACCAGGACTGGTCCCTGCAGCCTGGTGTTGGTTTCTAAATTACGGTGGAACCCTACACATTTTGTTCCCCGTAATTTTATAAACCAGGACTGGCTGGCAAGCCTGGGGCTGGTAAGGCTTTCGGGGGGTGGGCCATGTAATTTTTTTATTAAAAACTTATAACCCCTTTTTCAGGTACAAAAGAACGGGAATTAAAGGGAAAAATTACAGGGACACCCCTAAAGATGCATTGTTGGGCAAGGGGTTAATATTCTTTGGCAGCACAGGGGGTTAATATACATTAGTGACAAAAGGGGGCTAAACACATTGGTGGACCAGTGGGTTTGGGAAACACATTGCTCGAGCTGTGCTGTCTATACTCACTTGAAAACGCTGACACATGCGTGCTTCAGCTTTTTTGATATTTTGCAGGTACCCGGCGTCAGTCAAAATGGCGGAGGGAAGTGGCCAGGGACATTGTAGGTCGTACAACTGATTGTACATGAGCAAAATTACATACGATTGGGTTAAAATCAAACATGATAGGTTGAGGTCTCTCTGAAAAACCATCTGATGTGATCCAACTACATGACGGCGGGGACGCGCATCGGGGTCGCAGGAGACTCAAAATACAACTATTTTCATAAGATTGGTTTGTCCAACCTGTAAAAACAGCCCAAATCGTGTGATCAATCGTCCCGTGTATGGCCAGCATTAAGCTGTGGACACGCTGCAGTATTGGTAGAAACCAGTCAACTGCCCTGATCAAGCTTGTTTTTGTCCCCAAACGTTATGACAATTATGTAATATAACCGTAACATGACCACTACTGGCATTTGTGTGATCGAAAGCCCTCCTCACCATTTTATTACTTTACTATGACCTCCTGGACGCTTATCTATAGGATCTATTATTGTCTATTGCTTAAACAATTGTTATTTTCTTACCACTCATGTTGTCATGCTTGCAGGGTTTTTTATGTAAGAAATAGGTCTGATACCTAGAGGTCCAATGTGGACCCTGCACTAGCATTAAACATAAGGTATAATATATGGAGAGACCTCCATTGACCTCCGAATGGGACTAAAAACACCAGTGGGTATGAGGCCATAAGCTACCTGTCCGCCTTGTTGTAATAATCTTTTTATTTATTGGGGGGGTTTTTTTGTCCAAATTGTATTAATATTAAATCACATTCAGAACGTGTCCCAAGATGCACATCCAAAAAACACTAGCGCCGAAAAAAACGCAACCTTATTCGCTAATAAGATTCAAGCTACAGATGTGTCCTCATACATGCGACAAACAGCTTCGCTAATTCATTTAATATGCAACACTTATATATCTGTGTGCGACTGAGTCTGTATACGAAACACAACGCAACTTGGGGGCTGCTGTATTGTAGCACTTCGTATATAGATTCAGACTCCATCGCACACAGGTATAGAAGTGTCACATATAAAATTAATCAGTGCAGTCTCGTGAAGCGGTTTCTCGCATCTGTTTTCGACCAAGATGCAGTTTCAGCAAAAAAAGACGTTCGGAGTAATCCGTGTCACACTGAACCTGGAGCGCCGAGCAGTCATGCGGTTTGGCATTTCTGCAGCAAAGTGTATGAGGACAGATCTGTATAAAATTTGTCATTTTGGACAATCTAAGCTTTTCTATCACTGCATACCAATGAGGCTTTCAGTCTCAGTTTTCAGGCGTGCCTAATTTTGAGGAATACCAAACTATAAGCTAACTCACACAAAGTTCTCAACGACTCGCAGGTCAGCTTTCAGCGGTGGGAGGAACAGCTGCACGGCGTCCTTGTTCTGCAGGATTTCGTCCGGAGTCCCACCCACTACAGACATCCACTTCAGGAAATCTTCATCGCTCAATTCCGTTCTTTTTTGAAGAGGGTAACGGGATTTTGACTACGAGGAAAGATAAATAAAAAAAAAGCTACTTCCAGTGATATTAAATACAGAGCTCTATGTTTAATAACAGCAATAGCTAATTATCCAGATCAGACAGCCTTCCCATTGGCTGTGGTGATCTTATAACAGCTCTCGCAGCCAATAGGAAAATTAAAACTAAAACCAGTGTAGACAGCAAGACTTTTAGATCCGTACACATACAGTAACGCACATGTGGGGCAGACGCTCCGGACACAAAGAGGTGCGCAGGCTCCAGACCATACTTCTCTTTCAATCGAACTGCAGTAGCAAAACTGGTGAAAGATCCAAAACTACGGACAAAGTAAAAAAATAAAAAATAATTATATATATGTGAATATCAGATTTCCACCATAATAGTTTTACAGCAAAACCTCACAGAGCCACAAACAAAGCACAAGGCAAAACGATTCTGCAACGAGACGTTGCTATCAATGAACACATGCGGGCACGGCATAATTAGTCTCGCCATATGCCCAATGAGCTCCCCACAGACATATACAGGCACTGGCACAATGAGGCTATATTCTTGCATTGTTCTACTTAAAGAGACACAAGCCTAATATTGTTTGGTCTATATTTGTGATGTGTGCAGGAAATAATGCTGCCTGACTTTATATTCTATGCACAAGTCGACCATGATGCAATCAACTTCCTTATCGCAGTTGCTTGGGGGGTCTCCCAGACGAGGGTCTTCTCACAACAGAATGGGACGTGGCTATACAGCCAGTGACACAGAGTGGGCTGAAGATCGACTGATCCCTATACACAAACAAGAGAGTGACTGCGAGAACATTATCTCAACCCTGCATCCAGGAGTAGCTGCCCCATCCTGAGTAGTTCTATAATCTGCTTGTTAAATAACTCACTAAAGTCATACTGTTAAGGCGGGTATCCGCTACAAGATCTGAAAACGACTGCACGATGACATTGTAAACGTTGAGTCGTTTGTCAGTCGTGTGATGAGCCTGCACTGAACGAGCAGTCATTCAGTGCAGGGTCTTCAATCATCTGGAAACATGCTGAACTTGACAATATCGTCAGGTTGACCAGCATGTTGGAAAGATGATAGATGTCTAAACGACCAGCGGGCACGAGCATCGCTGGTCGTTTTAGACACTCTTGCAAACGATTTGCAAACGATTGAACGTTTATCGTTCATAAAAATCGCTAAGTGAATACACCCCCTTTAGATTTAACTAGAATGAAATTGGTTATTCAAAATATACTAAATAATTATTTTGTGAAAAGCTTGTAAAATTAGTAGGGGAGAATTAAGGAACCGTTTATCCAAGTTTGATAGAACAGTCTTCAAAAAGGTATAGAGCAGAGGTTCCCAAACTCCGTCATTACAGTCCATGTTTTATGGATATCCATGCTTGAGCACAGGTTACTTAATTAGAACCTCGGTCAATTTGATTAAACCATTCGGACAAGCATGGATATCGTTAAAACCTGAACCGTAATGGCAAAGTTTGGGAATCTCTGGTGTAAACAATATATGTACCTGTGGCCAAAAAATGCAAAAGGTTTTTCCTGCAGCTGTGGCAACAAGACGCGGGTAATTTCATCTACTATTTGGTCCATGCTCTGAGCAAACGTCTCTGAGGAGCGCGATTCTCTTCCAGGGAGTCTGATGGAGTAAACTGCGAAACAAAGAACGCTGAATCATTTTCCAAACAACGGTCCATGAAATGTTCTAATTAGAGTTCTGTATTTTCTGAGAAGTGTCGTCACTCAGAATTGTACCAGCAAACACAACCAGGTTTAAGGACTACTGCTAATTATCTGGTGGAACGCTTACGTTTTTATGCTATAAATGTTTGTTATGGATTTCAAAATGTATGTTTTACCCTATACTATATTTCCAGCAGCCAGTCTCTTCACTGGTGTCCTCCAACTATATACTCCAAAGACACAGCAGACGACTCCCCTGCAAATAACAGCGGCCACACACAGACACATAAAACACACACAAACCCATACAAAGGATCATGTTGGGCGCCTGCTAATGTTTGTTATTACAGGTTAGTGCACAGTATATTGATTTTTCTGCATGGTTTACTTTGTCACCTGGAGATGAGGGACAGGGACAGGAAAGTGTTGTACAGTAAGGGTGGGTTAATGTAATTGCGACACTGACAGATATACAGTAGATGCATCTGCAGACACACATTTTAAGAAGTGTACCCCTGGTGGGTACTGGTGCATCTATACGCAGGGATAATGATCAGCAGCACTATCTAGCTGTTTTGATTGGCTTATAATGTATTAACCTTCAGCTGATAGCACTTAAATCATTAGCGTCCTAGCTATATAACATGAACGTGTTGCCCTCTGTTTCCATGACCTAACAGACATTGCTTTTGGACTACTGCAAAAAGGAAAATTACCATTTAATTTTCAAATTGGAAAAAGATGAAGGTGTCTCTATATAAACTGTAAAGACAATGGCCCTCATTCAGAGCCGTACGCTCTGAGCAGAGCGCACGCTCTGAATGAGGGCCGGGCTCCATTTTCATGGAGCGTCCTCCTGGACGCTCGTATAGCTGTGGGTCACCACCCACAGGCTATACGAGCGTGCTTTGTGATGGCCGCGATGGTCGAGACCATCGCGACCATCGAAATTGCGAGCCGGAGCCTGCGGTTGAGGTTTTCAACCGCAAGCTCCGGAGTGATTTTGGCTCTATCAGAGCCAAAATCACTCCCACTGACATCACTAGTGATGTCAGTGGGCCGGCTTCTGACGGGAGGCGTTCCCGTGGGAACGCCCCCGTCAGGGAGGCACGCCCCCGGCACGCCCACCAAAGGGGGCGTGCTGTCAATCAACATTGACAGCACGCCCCCTTTGATCGGACACAACGAGCGAAGGACTTTCCTTCGCTCGTCGCGTCTGGCGCATGCGCACGACGGAGCTCCCTCCGTTGTGCGCATGCTCAGTGCATAACATCGACCCACTTGCGAGCGGACAGCCGCTCGCGAGTGGGTCTGAATCAGGCCCTATATTCTCTCATGTATGTGACATGTAAAGCCACATCGCTACTCTCTCATCCTAACCTTATCGATGAGGAGGTCTCCTCTGGGAACCCGTTTCTCCGTGCTTTAGGGGCCCACAAAGGAAGGTCCATTTTGGAGGTGGTCACAACAGAGCCTATCTTTAGGGTGTGCCCAGACTATTATGCCAGAGGGCCGATACAGGGAAACGATGGGAGCATAAAGTAGGCTCAGCTAACGGCCTACTACAAATCCTTTTTTGGAGCCAGATTTCTGGACCTATATGGTAAGGGAAGTGGAGATGAGTGAGGGTTAAGCCTGGTACACACTCAGACTTCTCGGACAATATGCCCGATTCAGACGGATCAGAAAAACATATTGTCGAAATCGTCTAGTGTGTGCCCACTATGTCGGCTGTTGCGCTTCTGTGGGGTCATCAGCCGCATCGTGAGGTCGGTCCCTACATGCAGCTCAACCTGACGATGCGACTGGCGACCCCATGCAGCGGGATGCAGCAGGAGCCAACATGTCGGGCACCGGATCGTCTAACGTTTACCAGCCATCCAACATGCTGGCCCGTGAGGCGGTTTGGGGGAGGGGGGGGAAGTCACCTGCCGTGTCGTTGGGTACAATTACTGACCCATCAAGGGATAATGGAGTTACTTTTCTCTTCAGGGAATTGGTTTCATCACTATTTTATACAGATTCTGGTTAGAGTCCAATAGTTTCGTTCATCATATGGACTTGAGGGCCTGATTCAGAGCCGCTCGTTCGCTCCGAGCGATGTTCACACATCTGCGCATGCGTATGGGTCGTAATGCGCATACGCCAACCAGTCAGTGCGGTCGGAAATCACGTGTTCGCAAAATAGCGAGTGCCTGCTAATTTGAGTGACAGGATGAGGCGTTTGTGGGTGGTAACAGGGGAAGGTGCTTGAAAACGGGGAGTGGAGATCTGAATGCAGGCGTGCCAAACGGTCAAAACGGGCGTTTTAAGGGTGTGCATAATTAACAAAGCAGCGTCATCGGCCACGTCACTTGGTTGTCTTTTAGCCTGAACTGCTCGCATGATTGCGGTAGGAAAATGCTACCACAAGAATAACGAGCAGTTCATACGCCTTTCGATGTACTCGATTAATCAAATAAATAGCGGAGATGACGTATGATGCGAGCGGCCAAGGGGCATCTTTACAAAATAGCGAGCGCATGTTTCGTTCGCTCAGACATAGAGGCGTCAACAGACCGCAAAGAGCGAGCACTCAATTTAAATAGCCGGCCCCTTTTTCTGAACGAGCGTCCGCAAATAGCGTCCGGCTCTGAATCAGGCCCTGAGTACGGGATCCCAGCGGTCAGAATACCGACCCAAATAGGCAAGTGTACTAACTATAACCCCTAACCCACTCCTCCCGCAGCCTAACCCTAACCTTACCCCTAATGCCTAACCCTGACTCTTTCCCCCCACCCCTGCAGACTAATCCTAACCCTTCCTCCTGCAGCCTAACCCTCCTCCTAGTGCCTAACCGTAATACTCATCATTGAGATGCTGGCGGTCGGGTTTACGGCGCCGGCATCCCGACCGTCAGGATCGGAACTACATTCCATAATTCCCAACCCTAAAATTTCAACTGATGACATCTTGACTGTGATGATGTATCATCTCATGTCGACATACTGCCATGACTCTGGGGGGGGTCCCCAAGTATGCCCCAGGTGATTTTTTTCATTGCAGGTGCTTGCGGCAGGTGGATTTTTCACAATATTTTAAACTTCACTTTAGTAACTTTAAAATATGCTGGCCCCCATTTTCAAGTACCCCAAATTTGCTGGGATAAGTTATTTTCTGCAAAAAAACCCCAGAATACTATTCTGCATCACTTATACAAAAATGCTATCCAGTTTAAAAACACCTAATACCTTCAGCAAGCCAAATCGGGGGGTACCATAGGGAACCCCCATGTCAGAGCATCTTTTGGGGGGGGGGGGTGTCAGGCTGATTTCCCCAAATCTGACAGTACTTTCCGTCTGTTTAAGTTTCGCCGGGACCCGTTTTTGCGTACTTTCAAATTGAATACGGCGATACGCGGGCACGCACGCAATACTTTTCCACCTACAAAACACACAAAGTAGGCGAAAAGTCTGGGAGGCAAAAAAGTATCACGGCTCAGCTCAAATTGAATACGGGTCTATATTAGGGACAGTTATGAAAATTTGTTGATGAGATTTCCAGAAAAGACTGCAGAAATAGTGCTAAATATAGTAGATTGAATTAATTATCTTGTTAATTAATTAACACTCATTTACAATGCATATGTACTGTAGCTAAAAGGTATGGTTTCAAAAAGTTATTTTTCAGTTACTCCATGTACTAAGAATGGTCTTTCCTCTTCGCTTAATGAAGTAGAAATCTGAAGTGTCTCTAGAGATGTGGAAAGATCTCACGAAGCAGCGCGCAGAGCCCAGGCCGGCCTCAGGTATTATGATCCACCCTCGGCTCGGAATACGCTGGTTACCTTAACCTGTTGCTATTAGCTGCAAATGGCACCACAACAGAGGCTGGCATTGTGTCCAGCGGCAGGATACACTGTGGATGCCATTCACTGGGAAACAGAGGGCTCCTTCTCTGCTGGAGAAGTCTGTGATGTGACCAGAACACCAATGATGAACGTAGAATGCCCAGTCCATGACCTTGGTTTGTTCCCTATGCTAATGCGGGGCCTCGGAGCCCGAGCCGTTCTGTCCTGTTTCCAGCATGTGCTGTGAAAGGTTTCTCTAGTTTCTATTCTTCCCGCACAAATACTTTCTGTGGGCACTTGCTGGTTTTGGATGGTGATATTATGTAACAAAGACAATGACCTCACCACAGAGCTAAGATTCTGCGTCCTGTCTCCAAATACATTGTACTGGAGGTCTAAAAAAACCCCCATCTGAATAAAAGTTGTTTTATGTGTGGCCATATAATATCATCTGGGCTGTACACAGGCTTAAAGACTTCTTATGCAAAAGCCAAGAAGTTGCAACAAAAATTATATTGGCAGAACATACAGAAAAAAATTTAAAAAATGATAGTTGTAGTTTCCCACTTTATACTTTAGTCATCTTAGTGCATCAGGGTTGCAGTCAGGAAGCAGACGGTCGAAATGCCGACCGTTGGTCGGCTCCCCGACTGTCTAATCCTGGCAGGGGTATAATGACAGGCGTCGTGATCCCGACACCTGTAATTTTACCTACTCTGGGAGCCCGACACACCGATCGAAGGTAGGGCTGGGGGGGAGGGTTAGGTACCCCCTAAGAGGGTTATGCTAGGGTAAGGGGGGGGGGGTAGGTTTAGGCACTTACAAAGGGGTGGGGATTAGGCACCCCTAAGGGAGGGTTAGGGGTAGGGGGGGGGGGGTTAGTTTGCTAATAGTTTAAATATTTACCTGTCGGGATCTTCACTGCCGGTCTTCCGTCGCCGGGATTTGAACCGCCGGACATGCGTCATACAGCATACTGTAGGTACAATTCCTAATTTGACAGATACATTAGATAGGAGGAAATGACTTGTGACTGGCGGACGGTGAGCTGAGTGACAAAGGGTAAGCAGTACGATGGATGACATTGTGTAAAACGCGTACTGGTACCATCAAATGAAGAGGCTGAAGTCTGACAGTTCTGAGCTTGTGCAAATTTCAAGTCCTTCTGCAGACTTGGAAATGTCCTATGCTCCTTCTCACAGCAAGGAATGCTTATGGCAATGTATTATCTCCACTCTTATTTCATTAATCTAACTTTGCAAAACGATATTGCATTCCTCAGCTAAACTAGGCCTATGCTGTCCCCACGCCTGACTGCACATGGAATGGTGACAATTTGCACATCTCCTCCCCTCAACCTGTGCAAATGAATGCACCTCCACAGACGCCGCCATCTTGTTCCGTAAGCTCACGCACCTTGGGAGAAATGCCTTCAAACAAATGGAGGAGTACAACAAATCCAAAGCTGGCTGTGAAGTACGGGGAAGAGGTTTTACACATCATAAATACCTGTCAGCTTGTTTGCATAGAGGTGCACCAGCCTCCTAACATGGCAGCCGACTGGTATAGAGCAAGATGGATGAACTTAGGGCCTGATTCAGAGCCGGACGCTCTTTCAGAGAGCTCGCTCTGAATCAGGGCCCGCCTATTGTATTTTTAGAACGGCCTCCTGGCCGCTCGCATAGCTGTGGGTGACCATCCACAGCTAGTGCGAGCGGCCAGGATGATGGTCAAAACCATCGCGACCATCGGGCTTGCGACAAGACCCTTGTGGTAGGGTCTCGTTGCCGCAAGCCCTGGAGTGCTTTCGGCTCTATCAGAGCTGAGAGCACTCCCACTGACATCACTTGTGATGTCAGTGGGGCCGGCCACCGACAGTAGGCGTTCCCATGGGAACGCCTCCGTCTGGGCAGCACTGCAACGGCACGCCCACCAAAGGGGGCGTGCTGTCACTCACCATCGACAGTCCCCTTTGTAGCGATACCCGGAGTGACGGCTTGCCCGTCGCTATCCGGGTCTCGCGCACGACGGAGCCGGCTCCGTAGTTACGTATAAATACTGGGGTTAAAACACATAGCATCAGGTAGTAAGAACTTATGTACACTCATTCTGGAAGCAATTGGTACATCTTCATGTGAAAGGGACACACTAGGCAGCGAAAACTGTGAAACAGAAGAACCTCAACTAAAAATAATCTACATCAAATATAGATTAGAACACCACTAATGTATGGATAGACATCCAGGTTAGAGATACGTTTGCTGGGGAAAATAGGAGATGTCAAAATACCACTTATGTTCAAAATTATTTATTTATTTATTATCAGTTATTTATATAGAGCACACATATTCCGCAGCGCTTTACAGAGAATATTTGGCCATTCACATCAGTCCCTGCCCCAGTGGAGCTTACAGTCTATATTCCCTATCACATGCTCACACACATACACACTAAGGATAATTTTGTTGGGAGCCAATTAACCTACCAGTATATTTTTGGAGTGTGGGAGGAAATCGGAGTACCCGGAGGAAACCCACGCAAGCACAGGGAGAATATACAAACTCCACACAATTAGGGCCATGGTGGTAAACAAACCCACGACCTCAGTGCTGTGAGACAGTAATGCTAACCACTACTCCGTCTGTGCTGCCCATTATGAACATAAGTGGTATTTTCTGTTAAATGCTACAGTATGTCGCCTTTTTGACGAATGCGTGATAACGAAAATGCTCTTGATTTAGTATAGTCTGCAAACTACACTTTGGGGTACAGATGATTACATAAAGGGGATTTGGTAAGATTGCAGCTATGTTCGGCTTATTTTATAAACCCCTTGTGTGTTTGTACAAAGGAAGTAGAGGGCCCGATTCCCTACGGATCGCAATATTGCGAACGTATGCAGTTCAACTGTGATAGCAAGCTAATCCATTGCGATCGCAATGCAAACTCAGCACAACATAAGGACGCCCACTTTACATTGCACACATCCATAATGTTTAGCAAAATAGCGAAACTATCGGTACAATCGAGTACCATGGCAGCCTCACGCACACTTGCACAAGTTCTGACCTTACTCAGAAATTGCTAACAACCACGCACACATGCTATTGGGCCTCAGGCTGCATATGGGATCACAGTGGATAATTTATGCACGCCCCTGCAATGGTATGCGAACGTACTGGCACGCCTGCGTTTCCCCGACCACCTCCCGTCACCACCCTCAAATGGTGCTTCCTGTCAATCACTCTGCAAGGGGTTTGTATAGCCTCTACGATCGCAGTCCCGATCACAATAGCTAGTTCGCGTACTGCAATGCATACGCATGCGAAGAACGCAACAATTGGCGGATTGCGTGCGTATTACGAACTGCGATCCTTGCTGAATCAGGCCCAGTGTCTGTGGAACCAGTATGTAATACCGCTGGTTCAATTCCTGACAACGGAATCCCGGCAGGGGTGAAGATCCCGAAGCTAAAAAGGTAAGTATTACTAACCCTATTCTCCCCAACCCTAACCCTCCTTTAGGGGTGCCTAACCCTAACCTCCCCCCTAGTGCCTAACCCCCCTTTCCCCGCAGCCTAAACCTAAGTCTCTCGGGGAGGTGCCTAACCCTAACCTCCCCTTGGGGGTGCCTAACCCTTACCCCCCTTCCCCTAGCCTAACCCTAAGTCCCCCCTGGGAGCCGCTAACCTAACCCTCCCTCCCCCCCGGCGGCGGCTTTCCGTGCCCGGCTTACCTTTGATCGGTATATCCCGGCATAGGTCTAATGGCAGGCGTTGGGATTTCGACGCCTGTCATTAGTACCTTGCCGGGATTTGACAGTCGCGAAGCCAGCGGTCGGCATTGCGACCGTTGGCTTCCTGACTGCACCAGTGTCTGCAGACCAACATAGAACAAAGTAAGCTTAACTTTCTATATTTGGCGCCATCTACTGGTCATTAAAATGCTACATATTTAACAGCTTGTCTTCATATTGTCCTGATCTTTAAAATCCCACACAGACACAATTGTAAGACGGATGACTTCAATCAGAACTATGGCACTAACAAAACAAGGCAAAAACAACAAACACAGATACAGGAAAATCCAATGAAGAGTGATCATTTTTTATTTTTTTTCACAGGCAAAAGTCAGCGTTTTGGAATGGAAAATGTGGGCAGGATTAAAGTTACCCTATTCCGAGCTTTCTGTAGCTCTAATTAATCGTCGGAGAGCTAACAAATTTTGTAAGTATAATATTCAAGGCTTGCAGAGGATTCCTGGAAAAAAAATGGGTTCTAAATGCTGCAAATTGGGGAAAATATGGCACCGTGCAAGGTAAAATGGATGAAAAGAGACCAACAAATGAGTAATTAAAAGGAACCTAAAACTGCATTTCAAGTGTTAATTTAGTCTCTTTGTCAAAGAGAATTTATTTTGGCCCAATTTGTAAAACTTGGGAGGTATTGCTCCTAGCATTGCAGTTTATTTATTCCTGGGAGATGAGGAGGACAGAAATACAGCAACATGCAAAAGAGGATTTCACTCAACAGACCGCTCCCAAGATACCAGGAAATGGATTCAGTATGATTTACATGGCCGGCGGTTCAAATCCCGACAGCGGCATCACTGAAAATCCTGATCGTCTCCAGGTAAGTATTCTCTAACCTATTCTACCCCCTAACCCTCCCTTTAAGGGTGCCTAACCCTAACCTCCCCTCTAAGTGCCTAACCCTAATCCCCCTTTCCCGCCGCCTAAACCTAACCTCCCGAGGGGTGCCTAACCCTAAGTCCCCCCCCCGGGAACCCTAAACCTATCCCTAAGCCATGGGGATTTCGACGCCTGTCATTTAACCCTTGCTGGGATTATACACAGTCGGGAAGCTGGCGGTCGGGATTCCGTCCATCGGCTTCCCTACTGTTTCCTCAAGAAATACCAGGAAAGATAACACCTTGGAATTCACCTTCCTGTGACATTTTCTAGTTTAGTTCCCATTTAATGCACCATTATGTAAATTATACAAACCTTCAATGGAGTCGTCAAACAGCCGGCCCCATTGTGCATAATATATCGATCCTCCTCCAGCCCAGGGGAAGCATATTAAGCGGGTGACGGCATTTGGTCGCTTATAGAGGCAGTTTAGAAGTTTGTCCATCTTTAAAAAAAAAAACATAAGACAGAAATCACTAGATATTTCCACAATGAACAAAGGAAGGGATGTGGTCAATGTTTACAATGTCGACACCATAACAATGACAACATATCAACAATCTAGGCACTAGTTGGAGGGTTATGGATTAGGGACGGAATACTCACCAAAACGCTGCAGCATCGGAGGTCTGACCCAGAAATGACGGTCACATGACCGGCAGGACCCGGAAGCCATTGCAGGCGTGAGGAGCAGGTAAGTGACCTCTGAGCCACTAGGGACGTTATGTTAACATTCTAACGTGGACATTTCATCAGTGTCCCAATCCCTAACCACAGTTTATTCTTTTTTTTTTTTTTTTTTTTAAATATGGGTAGAAGTTTTTATTTTTTGTACCCCATTTCCTTGCAATTGGCATTAAATACAGACCTTAGCTTGCAAAATATCAGTATAATTTGCAGGGAAACTTTTCTCCTGCGCTATACTAAAAACAGCACAATTCAGTAAAAACAACCTCAAAATAACCACTGAACTCGATCACATGTATTTCTGTTGCGCCACTATTCTGCCTATTGTTTCACAAGGAAATGACATCGCTGAGGCATGAGGCATACACTGCATCGTTCCACAATAACTTCACTATACTGATGTCATGCAGAATAATAAATACACTTGCTTAGTAAATTAGTACAAAGCAGTCACTTAAACATATATACTTTCACTGGTACGTTTGTAGAACATGGGGCAGTTCCTTGAAATTTGCGACGGTAATTGTGGATTTATAATAAGTGATGTTAATATAGGTGTACTCTCCTTTACATATTAGGCTTGTCAGGCTAAACACCGATTCCATGCAGCTGTAGTAATTACACCCTGTAATTCTGGAATACATTTTTCACTCACTTCCCCATATGCGGCTCTTAAAACCTTTCTATGGAGATTAGAAGTTGTAACCTTGAACTGTAGCGACTGATTTGAAAGCTCCTAGTCTTCAGCTTTTATGTGGTCTTGGGATGACGTCAAGCAGTAGCGGCGACGCCGCCATCGTAAACTTATCTATGGTTCAAACCGCACACATGCGCAGTAGGAGCAGAGGTTTGGTGGACGCGCAATGGAGCCGTGCTGCGAATGCCTATTCCAGGTGTCTGCAGCTGAACGCATAGCATAAACCATCGGATGAGCCATCAGAAACCAGAATGCGCGCAAACCTGATAACAAACGGAAAACAAATTTCCATCAAGTCAGGGACATTGATGGTCGCCACCGATGTCCGTCTCAGAACGCCTTGGGGACTTCTAGTAAACATATAATTGACAGTGCTCTATACCATATATAGTGCTTGATTTAATTAGTAGCGGTACAAGTGCAGCCATATGTCACACTTATGGTAGCCCCCGACTCACGGATTTTTGTTCGAAGCCTCATAGAACTACGTACGAAAATCTTCTATACTGGGGTGAGATGAGGTGCCATTGCCGGCGTTTCCACGTCGTTGGAACGGCATTTTGCCCCACTGTTACCTAATTCAATAGACCCCCATATGTCATATAAAATAATATATTAGAGAGAGAAAAGGTGTAAATGATGAGAAACCTACTACAGGCATAAACATGAGTAAAGGTAAAGAGGTAACAAATGACAGTGATGATATCTGCACAGCATGCATTATACACAGCATAATAGTTGAAGATCTCCCAGCAGGGTGCAGCTCATTTCCCCTTCGCGTTAGGGACCTGGAAGTGACGTGAGTGAGGGCGGAAGTGCAGTTCAATGCCCATTAAGTCCACCTAAAGAAGAAAGTTGTCCCCTCGCGTCCCAGCAATTATAATAATAACCTCTGCTGCTGCTGCTCCTTGTTGTGCTCTTGGACCCGGCCACTCAGTGTGTGAGGTTGGCAGCAGTGTGGGCAAGAGGAACGTCACCCACTACCCATCCAGCTTCTCAAGACGACAACGAAGATGAGGACATGATCCCTGGCAGCTCAGGGGGCACACAGTGACACTTGCCATGTTGGAAGCTTACAGCTAAATGTGTACTGAAACCTAAAACAGCCCGTGCGCCAGGGTGTCTAGCCCACTTCAAAGATGGCGGGCCGGCGCAGTAAGCTTCTTCTACCAGTGTGTGCAAGTGACGCAGGGCCTCCTGGTGCCGGCCCTATCTAAGCGTCCACGCCCAGGGGGAGGAGCTTTCACTTGACAGGACTTTGTTGTTTTTGCCCACTCACAACATTCCCTGTCGGTAAATTTGTCCCACGCCGGCTGCCGTAGACTGTGATGATAGGAGATGATCTAGGGCAGAGGTGACACTAAGCTGCTGCTGATACTGCTGCAGAGAGGGAGGAGAAGGAGCAGCGCAGAGACAGGTAACTCACATAGGCTTATGTGCTGCTGGGACTTGTGCCTGGACCTCTGGCGGTGCTGGGGGGATGCAGTTACTGAGTGTCATATTCCCAGCTCTGCACAACTTACTTTGACTGTTGACTGATCATTCTGTCTGTCTGTCTATTGATGCTGTGTGGGTGGTGTTTGCAGTTTATGTATATTCTGAGAATATTATTATTTTGGAAACTTAGGTACTATTCCCCCCCCATACCTTATAGGCTATCCGGTCAGAAGGTCGACAGTAACCATGTCGACGTTCATAATGTCAACACCGCAATGTCGACATTAGAATGTCCTAAATGGTTGAAACTATTAAAAGGCACCATGTCGACATCCTCAAAATTTTGACGTGTTCACAAGTTGACATCTGTACTGGCCCCGTGTGAAATGCCGACAGTCTGAGGATGCTAGGTGTTAGAGTTAGGCTGCGGGGGGAGGTTAGGGTTAGACTGTATATGTGATTGTGGGGGGGGATTAGGGCTAAGACGCGTGGGTGAAATACTCACTAGAACGCTGCTGATGAGACATTGCCTCATGTGACTGTCGGGACCGGGAAGAAGACGCTGGAACCACCGCAGCTGCTGGGACAAGATAGGACAACTCTAGACCGACAGGGACCCGTTTGCCGACAGTTCATCCATGTAGACATGATAAACAATTGTACCTAACCCCCTTTATAGATATTTTGCTCTTGCCCCTAGAGATATAACCATCATTCAGTTAGTATAGGGCCTGATTCAGAGGTAGATGCAATTCATGCGCGTCTGTGACTTCTTACGGACTGCAATAGCGTAAATATGCATAATGAATACACCTGTGCATCTGCTGGGTGACCTGGAAAGCGCAAACTGTTTGGGGTCCTGAGGATTGAGTTTAAGAACCGCTGCCCTTGACCATCAGGGAAAAAGGTAAGTGCGTTGTTGCTTTTAAATACACATTTTACATAAAAAATACATTTAGAACATGTTAAATATCAGTGTTCAGTCTAGGTCCAGCGCCGGGCAGGGCTCTGGACCTAGAGAAAGGGCACTCCGGCACGTGCCCAAAAAGGGAGTGTGTCTTTCATCACTCTTGGGGGCGTGGCCAGCACTTACGGACATGCTGGGCTGCCCCCCAAGCTCTGTGAATTCCTGAGCGAGGTCTGACCCTGCCATAACTGTCCGCATGGTTCCGATGTTGCTGATTATTTCACTATGTTGCCAAAGTATACGGAAGTAAGTAACTGGGCGTCCTTATGTTAGGCTGCGATCGCAATGCGAATGCAAACATTTGCATATCACCGCTGATATTAGCAACTGCATTGCGTGCGTATAAGCAGAATAGCGATCCTTGCTGAATCAGGCCCTTTATTTGTAAATTATAGACATTGCACTCCCAAGGAAAGCAGGCTATCCCCTGTGTGTACCAGGGCTGATACAGTGGACACCAGCCTTGTATTTAATCAAATCTGTCTGTTACTTTGTCGATGGATTTTACATTTTGCCTGTAATAAAAAATAAAAAGGACCCCCCACACACACAGGACACACACAGGACACACACATGCATGAACACACCTGAAAGGTATGCTAGGATGTGGGGCACTGCCAGCTCCTGTCTCATGCCTCATTACTGGTCATTAGTGGTAACTGAAATATATACCTACAGTATGTGAGCTACACTACTTATGGATAAATCAGAAATGACTGGGTATAAAGTAAGATTTCATGATGTCTCTTTTAAATGAGAGAACTCCTGTATTAAAGGGCTCTTAGCTTGTGCAAATCCACGTATCTGATTTCATATTCATCGCCCTTATCCTGTTCTGTTTTGTTCCTGAGCATTATTCTGAAATGTGAGATTGATCATCGGGGTGTGGTTTGTTAGATAGACAGTTCTTATGTCAACATGAGAATGTCAACATAGTCAGTGTCCACAAGCTTAGGATGTCGGCAGTGACCATCTCGACATTCATCATGTCGACACGGTTTACATGTCAATATGACAAAAAGTCATCCTAACGTCCAGCGGTCACTAGCCTGCTATTGGTGGCTCCAGCGCGGCTTCCCGGGTCCTGGCAATCATGTGGCCGTTACTTCCGCCGCAGACCTCTGATCCTCTAGCGTCCCAGTAAGTATTGTTCCTCTAAACCTCCCCCTAGTGCCTAAACCTATACTTCACCCTATTGCCTAAGCCTAACCTCACCAATCTCTCATGTGATGGAGATTGGTGATAGTCTATATTGAAAGTGTGTTTTATTGTGGGTCTGCAACATCCCCCACCATTAATTAGTTTGTTGAAAAAATTGCTCATACACTCCCTCCCCCTGTACCAGCTGACCCAGCTTCTCCTACAAAGGGAAATCATTTTAAAACCTGCAAAGGCTTGTCCTGCACACTATAGCCTGCATCTTAAGCATGTTATCTGAAGCATGGAGTTAGAACCAGAGTTGTAATTGGATTTGGACTTTGAACTACTTTGTAAACCAAAATGGATCAATTTCTCAAACACTGCAGCTCAGGAATGCTACCACTCCACCTTTATTTCAACCCCCCCCCCTTAGACTGGCTTTGGGGGCAGTCTCATGCTATATCCCAAGCGCACTCAACCAACTTATGGATGTGACAAGCTCTCACATTTGAACAAGGGAAATTCTTGCTGCAGTCATGTTACCTCTTACAGTTTACACCGTTATTTTTAATTTCTGATTACTTTAACATGGTTTTTACCTTATAATGCCGTCGCTGTTCTTTTAAGTTGGCCTTTTTATAGCTTTGTATTTAGCCTCTCATTCATTATTTTCATTCTCTCTCTGCCTGGATGTTATACTTCCGCTACTTGCATGCCCTGCCAGATGTAACCTACACAGTGCGCCCCAGATGGCTGCCTGGATGGTTATTTCTTAGGATGAACAAACACATGGATCTATTCAGTCAGGGTGTATTATATTACTAATGTTTCAGTCACCCATGTACATCATGTCCAAACTGCATCACTTTTTGCTGTATTTGCTACTCCGTTTTGAACCATGTACTTCCACCCCACTGTATGATATCCCTGCATGCTATACCTCCACTGAAGTGCCTCCTCCATTGACAGGATGTACTTCACATGATCTATTCATACTGGGTATATCATACTGCCACACACATGTCGGTCTTCCAATATATGCCTTGGCTCCTTGTACGGCTTATCTCCCACTTGGTAACCTTTGTAGTGCGCCCAACATGGCTGCCTCACCTGGTACATTCATGGATGGGATGAAAAATACATGGGCCTGACGATTATGGTGGGACCCTACTCCTAGCGTTAGGACGCTGCAACCACCCATTTTGTGTCATCTCTTCTAGGCATAACCTATTCCACCCAGGGTAATCCTATGTAGTGCGCCCAAAATGGCTGCCTCATCTGGTACCTTTTGTTGGTGAAATATATAACCTGTGGAAGTTATTTTCTCAAAATGTCTGAACCAACCCTGCAATATGTTTATTGTGCTCTTTAGGTTCTGGTTGTTTTTAATTATCTCCGTGTGGTTTTCTATGTTCTGCAATACCTAATCCATGAACAATGTACCATGTTTTCTGATGTCTCTAAAGCGACTTTGAGTCCTGCGGGAGAAAAGCGCTATATAAATACAATTATTATTATAAATGACTTCCTCACATACTGTAAAATAGGAATCCAACAATCTCTCATCCAAACCCTCTGTCCCATGCTCATTGTCTACCCCATCTGTGTCACACCGTCTGTCTGCCTCTCCCCTTTAGAATGTAAGCTCTCATGAGCAGGGCCCTCTTCCCTCATGTGTTTTTTCTTCCTTTACTTACATCATTATCTACTCCATACTCCAAATGTTTATATACCATTGTGACACAGTTAGGTTAGGGGGTCCCTCTCCTGGGTAGAGGACTTCTTCCTTACACACACACACAGCAGCAGGGAAGCAGCACACCAGTCTGGATGCAAGTACAAGCTGGTCGGCGCCAGTCTTTATTGTACAATGTCAGAAACATAAAGAAAACATAAATATAAATCCTAGCCCTGTCGGGGCACTAACTTCACAGGTAGTTCCCTCACTACCAGAACCTGGCAGGGCCTAATGCCCTCGCCAGCAACAAAAGCACAGCACAACACTCACAGTTAGGTATCCAAGTGTCTCTGAGCAAACTCCCTGTCTGCTCTCCCAGGTGAGACAATCAGCCCTCAACACACTAGGCTTATATTGGCCACTCTCAGGTGGAAAACTAACAAGCCTGATACCAGGCTGCGAGAACCAAAACCTGGAGTGGCCGTGGGTGGAGCCCTCCCTCTCCTCTCACCCACAACCCTCAGGTCCCAAACCGGCTTTTCAAAAAAGCCGAAACTCAAGCCTGCTACACTGCAGACTTTCTCCTGGGGGTTTAAAACACAAAAGACAGGAATCTGGGACAAATGTACCTGCCACAGACCACTTTACCAGTGATCCTATCACATATCCCCCCCTTTGTTTCGACCTGTGGGGCGGAACAACTGAAGCCCCCAAACAATGAACGCGTGACAACGCGTCAGCATTGGCCAGCTGGCTTCCTGGCCTGTGTTCCACTGAAAATGTAAAAGTTTGTAACGCCAAGAACCATCTTGTAATTCTCGCATTACTGTCCTTATTTTCAGACATCCACTTCAGAGGGGCATGGTCAGTGATCAATTTGAACTTTCTTCCAACCAAGTAGTACCTGAGAGCCTCTAACGCCCACTTTATGGCCAATGCCTCCTTCTCCACTGTGGCATAGTTTCTCTCATGTACATTCAACTTTCTGCTAAGATAGAAAATAGGGTGTTCCTCACCCTCCTTGTTCTGGGACAGGACCGCTCCTATACCTACTTCTGATGCATCGGTTTGTACTATGAATTCCCTTTCAAAATTAGGAGTCGTCAGGACTGGTTGGGAACACAACGCTACTTTCAACTCCTGAAAAGCTTTCTCTGCCTCAGGACTCCATTCTACCATGACTTTTTGTTTGCCTTTGGTCAGGTCAGTCAGTGGGACTGCCATGGTGGCAAAGTTGGGTATAAACCTCCTGTAGTACCCCGTAATTCCCAAGAAGGCTCTCACCTGCTTCTTATTCAGAGGCCGTGGCCAGTTTTGTATGGCATCAACTTTATTGAGCTGAGGCTTTATCAGGCCTCTGCCAATGGTGTATCCCAGATATTTTACTTCCTCCATGCCTAGACAACACTTTTTTGGGTTGGCTGTCAAACCTGCCTTATAGATGGAGTCCAACACTGCTTGCACCCTGGGTAAGTGAGACTGCCAAACAGGACTATGAACGACCACGTCATCCAGATAAGCAGCCGCATACCGTCTATGGGGCCTTAGAATCCTGTCCATCATTCTTTGGAAGGTAGCGGGTACCCCATGTAGCCCGAAGGGCAACATCTTGTACTGAAACAAGCCCTCTGGCGCTGAAAAAGCTGTCTTTTGTTTGGCGCTCTTGGTTAACGGTACTTGCCAATACCCTTTGGTTAGGTCAAGAGTTGTTAAATACCTTGCCGTCCCTAGTCTCTCAATCAGTTCATCCACTCTTGGCACCAGGTAGGCATCGAATTTTGAAACACTGTTCAACTTTCGGAAGTCATTGCAGAAACGCACACTCCCGTCGGGCTTTGGAATCAACACAATGGGACTTGACCATTCACTATGTGATTCTTCAATAACCCCTAACTCTCGCATATTTTTAATTTCTTTCGACACCGATTCTTTTTGTGCTTCTGGTAACCTATAGGGCTTTAGATTAACTTTAACCCCTGGATCAGTGATGATGTCATGTTTAATGACCGAGGTTTTCCCAGGTACGTCAGAGAACAGCACCCTATTTCTAATCAGAAACTCCTTGACCTCTTGTTGTTGAATTGCCGACAGGGTTTTTGCCACTGTCACTTCGGGAACTAAGGGCCCTCGACTTACTGGAGGGTCTCGGATGGCCGACAGTACCGTTCTATCTTTCCAGGGCTTTAACAGATTTATATGGTATATCTGTTCCGGCTTTCTTTTCCCCGGCTGGTAAACTTTGTAATTGACCTGCCCCACTCTTTCTAAGATTTCAAAGGGCCCTTGCCATTTAGCCAAAAGTTTATTTTCCACAGTGGGAACCAATACTAACACTCTGTCCCCAGGAGCAAAGCTGCGTAACCGAGCATTGCGGTTGTATACCCTTTGCTGTGCCTGTTGAGCCTGTTCCAGGTGCTCTCTCACTATCGGCACTACCGCAGCAATTCTCTCCTGCATTTGAGAAACATACTCAATCACCGTTTTGTAAGGACTAGACTGCCCCTCCCATGTCTCTTTGGCAATGTCTAGTAACCCCCTTGGGTGTCTCCCATACAACAAGTCGAAGGGTGAAAACCCGGTGGAGGACTGGGGAACTTCTCTTATGGCCAACAATAAATACGGCAATAAGTAGTCCCAATCCCTACCATCCTTGTCGACCACTTTCCTAAGCATGTGTTTTAACGTCTTGTTAAACCTCTCGACCAGCCCATCGGTTTGGGGGTGATAAACCGAAGTTCTTAACTGTTCGATTTTGAACAGGCGGCATAACTCTTTCATGACTTTGGACATAAACGGTGTACCTTGGTCAGTTAGTATCTCCTTAGGTATACCCAGCCTGCTAAAGACATGAATTAGCTCTCTGGCAATGGTCTTGGTTGACTTATTGCGCAATGGGATCGCTTCCGGGTACCTGGTAGCGTAATCCATTATGACCAGAATATACTGGTGTCCCCTGGCAGACTTCATTAAGGGTCCAACCAAATCCATCGCTATTCTTTCAAACGGCACCTCTATGATAGGCAATGGAACTAATGGACCCTTAAAATGTGGCCTGGGAGCATGATACTGACACTCAGGGCAGGATGCGCAAAATTCAGATACCTCTTTATGAAGCCCGGGCCAGAAAAACCTCTGCATTATTCGCTCAGTGGTTTTCACTACCCCTAGATGGCCTGCCGTTATATGACCATGGGCCAGATCCAACACTGTTCTTCTGTAGGCTTTGGGAACTATTAGTTGTTCCACAACATCTTCCCCCTTCTTAGTCACCTGATATAACAAATCCTGACACATTGCCATGTGGGGATAGGACAAAGGACTATCAGGGTCTACGGGTTTACCATCAACTACTTTTACATTCTCCCTGGCTTTTACCAAATTCAACTGCTCCACGGCAAAGACCTCTCTTCTGACCTCTAAATCAGGCAGACGATCACCTGGCCCAACAACACTTCCCACCTCAATGGGAGGCACATCAGTTGGCGGGCCACCGTCACGTTCCGCATTCTCTAGTTCGCCAACCATAGTAGAAAAAGGGAATAACTCTGACTCAGAAGAAACTCCCTCCTCCACTACATCGACAACCTTCTCAAATGGATCGGGGTTGTTCACCTCTGGAACAAAACGGCTTTCCCACAACTTCCAGAAGTGAGCAAAGTCTCTCCCCAATATTGCATCGTACACCAGACCATGCACCAAACCCACAGAAACTATAGAAGAGCCACATGGTGTCTCGATGTTCACCTCGGCCGTAACATAATATCGAGTATCCCCATGTATGCAGGTCACACCAACAGTTTTCCCTGTATGCCTCAAGGGGTTCACCAGCTCAGCTTTTATAAGTGTCACCAAGCTACCAGAGTCTAACAGTGCCTCTACTCGGTTGCCATCTACAGTGAGTACACACATGTGCTTATCAGTCTCAGCCTGCCGGTCAGCCGTACAGGCTATCTGTGCAAAGAAAGACCCCCTGCGGTAGACATGAGCAGTATCACATTGCATAGGTTCAGTTGTAAGTGCACAATTAGCGGCAATATGGCCGAAGCCACCACATCGGAAACACCGAGTCATATTAATGTCTAGTCGTTTACGGGGCAAGAACCTTCCTGGCCTGGCAGGCCTGTCTCCAGGTTCTACACCCTCAGTCTTAGGTACATCCCACCGCCCAGCACCCTTCTCCCCTGGAACAGTCTTACCAGTGTCTGCGGGAGTTCGCCGGTGCGCCATCGGGGCTCGGTGGGGCATACTCATCAGCTCCTCAGCCGCCACGTACCTCTCCACCAGCTCGACCAACTGGTCCGCGGACTTAGGGTCTGCATGGCTCACCCACTTGCGCAGAGTCGCAGGTAACGATCGCAGGTACCGGTCCATCACGACCCTTTCCACGATCTGTGGTCCCGTCAGCGTCTCGGGCTGTAGCCATTTTGAGGACAGATGGACAAGGACATGCATCTGTGAACGTGGAGGCTTGTCCATATGGAACTCCCAGCGGTGGACCCGTTGGGCACGAACAAAGGTGGTGACTCCCAAGCGAGTTAGGATCTCCTGTTTTAGTTTTTTATAGTCCTTGGCATCAGCCAGGCATAAGTCAAAATAGGCCTTTTGTGGCTCCCCAGACAAAAAAGGTGCCACCAGACTTGCCCACTGCTCCTATGTCCAACTCTCCCTTTCGGCCGTTCTTTCAAATGCGGCGAGATAGGCCTCCACATCATCGCCCGAAGTCATCTGAAGTGACTGGCTCGTACGGAGTGAGTGGTGGTGGGAGGACCAGTAGTAACATCTCTGGGCCGGGCGACCAGGTGCTGTACCACCTCTCTTATGGCCTGGCTGTTTTCCGCTAAGGCCTGGCGGGTTTCCTCAATGGCGACCTGTTGTTGCCTCTGGGCTGTCTCCAAGGCCAACAGTTGCACCCTGGTGGATTCCTGCTGAGCCCTGGTAGATTCCTGCTGAGCTGCTGTAGCTTCCTGCTGAGCCCTGGTAGATTCCTGCTGACGTTTGTTTGTCTCCTGCTGAGCTGCTGTAGCTTGGAGCAAGGCTTTAATAATGTCCTCCATTTTGTCCCGGGGTGTAGGTTGGAAGCTGAACCTTGCCTCTCTGAGCATTGGCTGACGCCTCCTCTATGGGACTCCAAGGACACAGTGTTATTTCCACACTCACAAATTGGGTTTCTGTCCCTTTTTAATTTTTAAATGGAAAGTTTTCCTCTTGCTGCAACTTCAGTGTGTGTGGGTGCCTGCATTCTCCACCATATTGTGACACAGTTAGGTTAGGGGGTCCCTCTCCTGGGTAGAGGACTCCTTCCTTCCTTCCTTACACACACACACAGCAGCAGGGAAGCAGCACACCAGTCTGGATGCAAGTACAAGCTGGTCGGCGCCAGTCTTTATTGTACAATGTCAGAAACATAAAGAAAACATAAATATAAATCCTAGCCCTATCGGGGCACTAACTTCACAGGTAGTTTCCTCACTACCAGAACCTGGCAGGGCCTAATGCCCTCGCCAGCAACAAAAGCACAGCACAACACTCACAGTTAGGTATCCAAGTGTCTCTGAGCAAACTCCCTGTCTGCTCTCCCAGGTGAGACAATCAGCCCTCAACACACTAGGCTTATATTGGCCACTCTCAGGTGGAAAACTAACAAGCCTGATACCAGGCTGCGAGAACCAAAACCTGGAGTGGCCGTGGGTGGAGCCCTCCCTCTCCTCTCACCCACAACCCCCAGGTCCCAAACCGGCTTTTCAAAAAAGCCGAAACTCAAGCCTGCTACACTGCAGACTTTCTCCTGGGGGTTTACAACACAAAAGACAGGAATCTGGGACAAATGTACCTGCCACAGACCACTTTACCAGTGATCCTATCACACCATGTACTTGTCCTGCAATGTCTTGTACTGTATGTCACTGTTTTCTTGTTTTGTTCAACTGTTTATGTACTGTGATAATAATAACCTCCCCCTAGTGCCTAACCGTAACCCTACCAGCGGTGCCTAACCCATTCTGAGAGTGTCAACATTTCTGATATTGTGAACAGTTGAAATCCTGAGGATGACGACATGGTGCCTGTAACTGCTGACCCTGTGACTGGATACTGATCATGGCTTTCTGCATGTATAAATGTCTGATAACTGCACCTCATAAAATAATGCCTGGTCACCCTGTGATTTTCTGACCAGGAAACTGCTGCGTCTAAAGCGAGGATACGCTGAGATACGCCTATACTGTAGAGCAGACCTGGCCATAAGGTAGATGGCGATCTACCGGCAGCTCACGGAGCATCTGCAGGTAGATCGCGACCAACTGGAGTAAAATAAAATGGCTTCTGGAGCCTCGGAAGCCCAGCTCCCAGTAGTGCAGCGCGCAGGTAAATTCATGACATCACCCACGCGCTGTAAGGAGCCCGCCGCCGCTGTCTGCCTGCCTGGCCCCACAGAGCGTTCTGAGTGTCATGGGGAGCCGCTATCCCACCAGCACGTAGGTTCCTCACAGAGCACATCCCCGGACTGATAGTAGCAAACCTTCTGCAAGTGCCTGAGCCACTCCCGTAGGTAGTGGGTGGGGAGCGATTGTGCTGTAAAGGGGCCGCAGGGTGACGCTGCCAGGGCACAGCCTCCTCCTGCTGTGGTACCATGCCACCCCAAGCACCGGCTCCCTGCCGCACACACCGACACTGAGTGACTGACTGATTTATTTCTTTTTTAAATAAGACAACCCCTTATGTTATTAAGCAGTGGAGATAATTACAGTTTATTACAAGTTTATGGTATGGGGGGGAATGTAAGAGATTGCAGATTTGTGGCAACTCAGGGCCTGATTCACCACCGATCACAACTGCAAATGGAATAGCGATGATTCACGCAGTTCAACTACGATAGTATGCTAATCCATGGCGATTGCTATGCCGCCGCAGCACAACATATGGACGTCCACTTTACCTTACACACAACTGTAATGATTAGCAAGACTGCGAAACCATCGGTACCATCGCTTCCTCACACACACTCCTACCTTACTCGGGAATTGCTAACTTTATTGCACGCTATGAGCTGCGTACGGCATCGCAGCGGATGTGCACGCCCATGCAACGGCGTTCAAGCGCACTGGCACGGCTGTGTTTCCCCGAACACCCCCCCCCCTGTCACCACCCAAAAACTGTCCTTCCTGTCAATCACTCTGCGATGGGTCTGCGTAGTCCCTGCAATTGTAGTCCCGATCGCAGTGGCCGTTTTGCGCAATGCATACGCATGCCCAGTACACAACAATCGGTTGAATGCGTGCGTATTAGCAGTTACAATCCAAGCTGAGTCAGGCCCTCTGTTGTGTAATACTACTGAATGTTATGTATGTGAGAGCTGTCGTGTCATACTACTGAATGTTATGTATGTGAGAGCTGTCGTGTCATACTACTGTATGTTATGTATGTGAGAGCTGTCGTGTAATACTACTGTATGTTATGTATGTGAGAGCTGTTGTGTAATACTACTGTATGTTATGTATGTGAGAGCTGTTGTGTAATACTACTGTATGTTGTGTATGTGAGAGCTGTCGTGTCATACTACAGAATGTTATGTATGTGAGAGCTGTCGTGTAATACTACTGTATGTTATGTATGTGAGAGCTGTCGTGTAATACTACTGTATGTTATGTATGTGAGAGCTGTTGTGTAATACTACTGTATGTTATGTATGTGAGAGCTGTCGTGTCATACTACTGTATGTTGTGTATGTGAGAGCTGTCGTGTAATACTACTGTATGTTATGTATGTGAGAGCTGTTGTGTAATACTACTGTATGTTGTGTATGTGAGAGCTGTCGTTTAATAATACTGTATGTTGTGTATGCGAGAGCTGTCGTGTAATACTACTGTATGTTGTGTATGCGAGAGCTCTTGTGTAATACTACTGTATGTTATGTATATGAGAGCTGTTGTGTAATACTACTGTATGTTGTGTATGTGAGAGCTGTTGTGTAATACTACTGTATGTTATGTATATGAGAGCTGTTGTGTAATACTACTGTATGTTGTGTATGTGAGAGCTGTTGTGTAATACTACTGTATGTTGTGTATGTGAGAGCTGTTGTGTAATACTACTGTATGTTGTGTATGTGAGAGCTGTTGGGAAAACAAAATCAGTGCGCTTTCAGAGGTGGACTCTCTGGGGTAAATTTTCTAAAGTGAGAGTTTGTTGCCCATAGCAACCAATCAGATTCTAGCTATTATCTTCAAGAAGCTGCAAATTAAATGTTAAGTAGAATCTGATTGGTTTAAATTTACCCCTATGTATGCACCGTTGCGGTTTCTTACGGATTTAGACACATATGCAGTCACCGTCTCTAATGCCAGCGATCCCATCAGCACCTGTGATTGCTATTGTACAGTTAGGAGATTTTGCAGTAACAAAAATAAATTGCTCATTAGCGATAAATGTTTTTTACTCAAATATGTACTTTACGTTGGCTGTGGGGCCGATTCATAGTTGACTGCGGTTGCACTCGCTCTGCGTGCACGGGAACTAACTGCAGATATTCCCCCATATGACGATCTGCATGCATCTACGCAGCCGCACCGCCCCTATCCATATGCTTGTTCATGTCACCGTCCTCCATTATCTGCGCACACTTGCCTTATGGTGCAAGAGATCCATCTGAAATCAGACCTAGCTCGGCATATCCTGCGGTTCCGTCTGCACGCCCTCACTAAGCTTGGCCTGTATGAGAACGCCCAACTTGGAGCCGCTCAAAGATGTGTGCGCTCAGCTACAGAGCATGCGCAGTGCGCAAAGCCATAAGATCTGCCTGCAGAACGGACTTGTGCGAATCTCTGCGTCAGCCCCCGTCTGTTATAGTTTGTCTGTCCCTGTGTCTTTGTACATAGGGGCTGATTCAGCATTGCACGCTGGTTACCATGAATAAGCCATAGGCGAAAATGGGCATCTGGAACTGTGCCAGGGGTTCCCTCATAGCCCATGCTATTCAATAATGGTAATAGTAACAGCACTAGTGTTTGTATGCCGGGCAAACATTTTTAAGCAGCCCTTTTTTCAGCTGTGTACATGTGGTTATTGCTAAGAGAGAATATAAGATAAATGAGCATTGTAATAGTGCTATACCTCTTGTACACCCAGCGTCCACGCCCGCAGTTAATGTGGGCACAGCTGACTAATTAATTGACTCCACTGAATGCACTATCAGGATTCAATGTCATATCATGATGTTATGAATCCCATATCTGTGAATAAGCACACCGACTTTATTGTCCGTATTCTGTGAAAACTAGGTATCAGTGGCACACACATGAATATAAATGAAATGGTAATAAATTTAAACACCGTGTCCTAACAGTATTACCACAAGTAGATATGTTACACACTGCCTGGAGGGAGCATTCAGCTATTGTATATATATATATATATATATATATATATATATATATATATATATGCGCCCATCTATAAGCAGCATAGAGGGGCTGATTACTGGCTGATAACCTCTGTGAGCAAAAGGAACATGTATCAATTTATCCGTAGATACTTTGTTATTGACTACAGTGTTATTTTGTGTGTATCATAATACCTGATTGAGAGGATTAATACTGAATACCACATAGTTACATCCTGCAATATAATCAATAGCGAAAGGATGACAAAACCAGTGCACAATGAAATCAAAAGTGCAGCTAGTAAGTGATGCAAAATAGAGCAAATACCCAGTACTCAAAATGTCATAGAGTTAAATTAATAGTTGCACCACCTGCCAGCGTTCTCCCAATAAAGAAGTTTACATAAAGGACCCCATACATCAGAGATTGATTGCAGCAATTTGCAATCGATTGTGTATAAAAATCTTTCCCTATTTCAATCGATTGTGGCAATTCTGCAATCTGCAATCGATTGAAAAAGGGAAAGATCTTTATGCACAATCGATTACAAATTGCATGATTGCTGCAATCAATCTCTGATGTATGGGGGCCTTAAGTTGAGCGGTGTGTTTGATTTATCTATGGTGATTATTGATTTATATTTACACACCAGTCAACTCATGTAAACTTGTTTATTGGGAGAGCGCTGGCAGGTGGTGCAACTATTAATTTAATTCTATGCAATATAATCAAGTTACAACAAATCCCTGCGAATTGCATAATCAGGGCAAAAGAGTTAGCAGTATAGAGGAATTGTTTATAGAGTCTTGATTTGCGCTTCTGTCAGAATTTATTAGGAGTGATTTATCTTTTTTTCAACCTAACAAACTACTGAGAAAATACTGTATGTAATTAAAACAATAGATTTCCCATATTTATTCTGGATTTATTAATTGTACAGGGGAGTATCGCAAAGTTATAACTAATTACCTATTGTACATGTGAATATAGTCTGTATTAAGCTGTGTACACACCTATACAATCAAACTTAAGATGCGATCGTTCCCAAAACACAGCCGATCACGCGCGTACAGACTCTTTCGATTCTAGCTACAGATGTAAACAGAATTACCATAATGGGGAAGGAATATATTATTAATATGAAAAATTATTTGAAGGGTACCATGGCAAATCTTCATAGGTTTGTTGTGTAGTCCACATTCTAGCGTGCACTTTGTTTTGTTGCAGTGAACATATATTGGCATATGTCTGACATATAGGGGGAGATGTATGATGCTCAGAAGCGGTATTAGCGCACGTTATGTGCGCTGATACCGCTTCTCCCCGATGTATGATCGGGGTTTGGGTGGTAAATAGCGCCCCTGTCATTATCGGCGCTGCTATCTACGTTAGCCTGGGCCATGTATGAACGGTCATATCGCCTGACTGTTTGGCCTGCTGTAGCTGTCGCGATCGACATCTACAGCCTGACGCTGCCCTATTCCCACAGCAGGAACAGCGCTGTCCCTGCTGCAGCGGCTGCCGGCTCCAGGATGCGCTCGGGGATCTCGCGATACTTGCGAGATCCCGCGCATGCCCAGTGGAGTCGGCCGGGACTGACACACAGTGCATCAGCCCTAGGCTGATGCGCTGCGGTCACTAGCGGGTAGCGCCGAAGGGGGGAGTTATCGCTCCCCCTCTCCAGCCAATGAGATGTTCATACATCTCATCGTTAGTGCTTCCTGCTTCGCCTCGGTAAAGAGCTATAATACATCTACCCCATAGTTCCATGGCAGCAATACATCACATAGGAACAGGCCGGGATTTTAACATGCGATGTATCCCTGGCATGGGAGTATTTAGGGGCATATACCACTTTATGTTCAAAGGATTCAAACTGTCATATTGTAGCCATTAAGGCAAAAGTAGGTTTTCAGGTAGATATGTTTTGTCATGTATCCCACTTTTTAATGTCCATGTAGGCTTTTTTTGGCTGTATTGGGTGGGCTACACTATAATATTTCAATTGGAAATTATTTTGTATTGCTTGTGGATGCCAAACTGTTTGGAACAGGCAATTGTGTTTATTTTTTAAATTATAGGATAATATGTGATAATGGTAGAAACAGGTATAAAGTGATTATTGTTAAGCAATAAGGGTATATTCTATATACATGTATAGTGAATTTGTTAGCAATTTGGGTCGAAAATGTGGTTATTTAACGAAAATAGGGCGAATATTTAACAAGATGGTATTGTTTACAAGATGGAGACGAGACTACGTAGCAAGGAAACGCCCACAGAGGCAGCTGCAGCATAATAATCGAAAGAACGGCGAGAATATCGATCGAAAGTGCGTACACACTGCACTTTTGTTTCGATATGCTCCCGATCAGTCAGATGAAAATTAAACTGACCATGAGCTGCGAGCGACCGATAAGTACATATGCCAAGCGTTTTTTAACGTTTATCGATCGAACGTTCTGCATTGGGGCAGCGTACACACCTATACAACCCAATGGCTGTTCTATCGTTATCGAAAGAACGGGATGCAGTCAAAAAGCTGGCAGTCTAAATGCCGGCCACCGGCTTCCCGACTGTCAAACCCCGGCAGGGGACTAATGACGCCTGTCATACCTACGGTGGGAGCCTAACGCCTGGCATACCGAACGAAGGTAAGCTGGGTGCCGGGTGCAGACAGCCGCGGGGGGGAGGGTTAGGTTAGGGGCTCCTTGGGGGTGGGGGGGAGGACAGGGTTAGGCACCCCCCCTAGGAGGGTTAGGGTTAGGCTAGGGGAAGGGAGGGTTAGGGTTAGGCACCCCCCATGATTAGGTTTAGGCTGCGGGGAGGGCGGGTTAGGTTTAGGTACTTATGGGGGAAGATTAGGGTTAGGCACTAAGGGGGGAGGTTAGGATTAGGCACCCCTAAGGGAGCGTTAGGGTTTAGGGGGGTGAGAGGGTTAGGGATAGTTAGAAACTTACCTTAGTCGGGATCCTGCTGTTCTGCTTTCCAGCGTCGGTATAACATCTGCCGGTATTTCATACCGATCCCAAAAGAACGGCCCGACGATTGTATAGGTTTGTATGTACCCAACTTTACTGGTAGGAATCTATCTGTGACAATAAAGAATAGATTATAGTTCCATCTCATGTTCTAATGCTAAGTTATGACATCACTGAACGGTACACTTGTGTGACACCTCTTGCTGCATTTGCATATTTGCAAGGACGGAATTGCAAAGCTGTTTGCGTGCAGCTTTGCAATTCCACCCACTACTGAATCACCCCCAGAGTGTGTATTTTGTATGTGTGTGCACAAACACGCAAGTTTCTGTGTTCATGTATGTCTATTATTGTGTATGTGTGTAAGTAGGTTTGTGGAAATTACAAATGAAAAGGTGCTTTATCCCGTGTTTTAGTGTTGCTTTTCCTTTGCATGCATGTGAAGAATTGGATCTATATACACATAAACTCTGGACTCTGCCCCCAGCATGTGGTGTTAGCGCTTTGAAAAAACTACAGGTGGGAGTGAGGACTGGACTGGGACTGTGCATGTTCTGTGTTGTAGCAGCAAAGATTATTTTAGGAAGGAGCCCAGTAGTGGTGTGTGATGGTGGTGGTGGGGGCGGGGGGGGGGTTGGGGAGGGGGGGAGGGGGGGTGTACTGATAAATTATATACATACACGACAAATGCAACAAAACCTTGCAGTGTAGTAAAGCCTGCACTTTCGACTCCCCTCTCCTACACCCTACACTGGCTCCCCATCCCCAATTCACGCTTCTCACGCTCACTTATAAAGCCCTCACCCAACCCACTCCCGTTTACATCTTTGACCTTATCTCCCACCACACTTCTGCCCGCCCACTTTGTTCCACAAATACATGCCGCCTCTCCTGCCAACTGATTACCTCCTCCCACTCCTGCCTCCAAGATTTTGCCCGTGCTGCTCCTTACCTCTGGAATTTTCTCCCTCTCTCTATCAGACTCTCCACCTAATCTTCAAACTGGCTCAAAGCCTTCCAGCTCTCATCCTAACCCGCTGCTCCTTGCTCCTTCCTCACTGTCTACCCCATCTGTGTCACGTCTGTCTGTCTGCCCCTTCCCTTTTAGAATGTAACCTCTCACAAGCAGGGCCCTCTTTTCCTCATGTGCTCCTCCTTCCCTTATTTCAACTGGTGTCTGTACTAAGCCTTGGAGAGAGAGAAAGTGGATGACGATAAAGTACCAACCAATCAGCTGCTAACTGTCACTTTGCGCATATTATGTGTGCTGATGCTGCTTCTCCCCAAAAAATTATTGGGGGGCTGGGCAGTAAATGACAGGAGCGCTGTAAGCTGGGAAATGTATGAACGGTCAGTTCACCTGACCGTTCCGACAGCTGCAGCTATCACTATCGACAGCTGCAGCTTGTGTTGCCCTACCACCGCTGCAAGGACAGCACTGGCTGATGCACTGTGGGCTCTAGCGGGGATCGCCGGAGGGGGCAGCTTTCACTCCCCCCGTTACGGCAAATGAGATGTTTATACATCTCACCGTTAGTGCCTCCTGCTTTGCCTCGGTAAAGAGGCGAAGCACAAGAGTTATAGCGGCACGGTAAGTGCCGCTATAATGCATCTCCCCATTTGAAAAATTACAGGAGCTGATTGGTTGGTACTTTATCTCCATCTACTTTCTCTCTCCATGGCTTAATACTTTTCTAACTCACCACAAAGGCACCTAACACTTGGTTGCTGACTCCCTCCTGCTTATTTAAGTTTGTGATCGCTAATGCAGCAATGTTTATAAACCATGTCCTTGTCCTGCATTGTCTGTACTGTTAATAACTGTTTTCTTATGTGCTCATTTGCTTATGTACTTTGTAAGGCGCTGTGTAACCCTTGTTGCACCATATAAATAAGGGATAATAGTAATAACCTGGGATAATGCATGACCTGACCTGCGCCATTTCCTTTTCCTATAGATGACTGGCTCTGGATGACCATGGAGAATCATGTGTATGAGTCTGCAGAGGAGAAGACCTTTCAGTACCAGGAGTCGATGCCTCCGCTCCCAGTTCCTTCCTTTGAAGAGTCTTTGTCTAAATACTGCGATTCGGGTATGTGCAAAAAATCCATTGTCCACATAGACCTGATTGTACTCATTACATTTATTAGCTTACACTGGTGAAAGTAAATACATTGTGCTGGCTGTCTGATTCCACAATCAGCACAATGTTCTGTGTCGGCACTCCTCCTTCAGTGTGGTATATGCTCATTTCAACAAGAACTAATTTTGGGAGCCAGTGTGGTGAAAGCCCCCGAGCGATTTCCAGTGCCCGCTGACACGTCTGGACGGGTCAGCACTAGTGGTTGGCCATGGGGACAACAAGTATGGACAAAGGCCCTGATTCAGAGCCGGACGCTCTGACAGAGCGCTCGCTCTGAATCAGGGCCGGCCTTCTTGATTTTTAGAGCGGCCTCCGGGCCGCTCGCATAGCTGTGGGTGACCACCCACAGCTATAGCGAGCGGCCAGGAAGATGGTCGAGATGGTCAAGACCATCGGGCTTGCGATGAGACCCTTGTGGTAGGGTCTCGTTGCCGCAAGCCCCAGAGTGCCTTCGGCTCTAACAGAGCCAAAAGCACTCCCACTGACATCACTTGTGATGTCAGTGGGGCCGGCCCCAGACGGTAGGAGTTCCCATAGGAACGCCTCCATCTGGGCAGCCACTCCCCTGGCCCGCCCACCAAAGGGGGCGTGCTGTCACTCAACATCGACAGCACGCCCCCTTTGGTACGAGACCCGGAGCGACGGTTTGCCTGTCACTATCCATGTCTTGCGCATGCGCACGACGGAGCCGGCTCCGTCATGCGCACTGGGCCACCATCGACCCGCTTGCGAGCGCATAGCGCTCGCGAGCGGGTCTGAATCAGGCTGAAAGTCTGTTGTGCCTTTCTTCAAGTGCTTCCTTGCAAACATATGTCAGATATAACTAGATATGGTTCTAGGTGTCACTTGATATTTGGTGTAGGATGGACAAAGACTGAGAGAGCAGGGCTGGATTTTATTTCTCTTTTTCCTCCTCCTCATCTGTTATTTCTGTATTTCCTCTTTGCTGTGACTAACATTCTCCTGCATTTGCAGATATTTTGTGTGGCTGGAACCATTGCAGGGCTGGGGTAGCTTCTCATTGGCTGTTAGAGGGAGCTTCTCTTCCTGCCCACGGTCAGGGTTCATATGCAGTATAAATACTATGCCATATGTACACAGTCATTAGGGTGTAGATTCTAAAGTAAACAGAAAAATCTCCTTTTGCTTTACGTCTACAAGTCATATAGACCAGATAATGATGTCACAACATTGATTGGACTGTGTTTATGTATTTTCTTTGTTTCTTTACAGTAAAACCATTTTTAAATGAAGAAGAATACGGGAAGACTTGTAGGATTGTGAAGAACTTTGAGAATGGAATAGGCAAAGAGCTGCACCAAAAGCTATTAGAGCGGGCGAGAACAAGAAAGAACTGGGTAAAAACTAAACTTACATTTCTTACCGTATAATTGATAACAGATGTTTATGAGGGTGTTCTGTAACCGTTGCAGAATCCTGACATACACTTAATCAGTTTGGGGACATTGACTGAGATTGCAGCCAGTTACTGGCAGCTGGAAGAAGTGAGGACGGACCGTGCGGAGGGGGCTGGAGAGCCACAATGTGACACTTGAACTGACCATTCAGGAGACACGATTTCCTACAGCTTAGCCACATGAGCAGTAATGCTGCATACACACTGTACAACCTGCACAACTACAGATATCACTGACTTCCCTCCAACTTTCTGTAGTGCAGGGCAAACGATTTTGGGTGTACACACTGATAGATATATATGATAGATTTGTACACACTGATAGATATATATGATAGATTTGTACACACTGATAGATATATATGATAGATTTGTACACACTGATAGATATATATGATAGATTTGGGTGTACACACTGATAGATATATATGATAGATTTGGGTGTACACACTGATAGATATATATGATAGATTTGGGTGTACACACTGATAGATATATATGATAGATTTTGGGTGTACACACTGATAGATATATATGATAGATTTGGGTGTACACACTGATAGATATATATGATAGATTTTGGGTGTACACACTGATAGATATATATATGATAGATTTTGGGTGTACACACTGATAGATATATATGATAGATTTGTACACACTGATAGATATATATGATAGATTTGTACACACTGATAGATATATATGATAGATTTGTACACACTGATAGATATATATGATAGATTTGTACACACTGATAGATATATATGATAGATTTGGGTGTACACACTGATAGATATATATGATAGATTTGGGTGTACACACTGATAGATATATATGATAGATTTGGGTGTACACACTGATAGATATATATGATAGATTTTGGGTGTACACACTGATAGATATATATGATAGATTTGGGTGTACACACTGATAGATATATATGATAGATTTTGGGTGTACACACTGATAGATATATATATGATAGATTTTGGGTGTACACACTGATGGATATATATGATAGATTTTGGGTGTACACACTGATAGATATATATATGATAGATTTTGGGTGTACACACTGATAGATATATATATGATAGATATTGGATGTACACACTGATAGATATATATATGATAGATTTTGGGTGTACACACTGATAGATATATATGATAGATTTGGGTGTACACACTGATAGATATATATGGTAGATTTGGGTGTACACACTGATAGATATATATGATAGATTTGGGTGTACACACTGATAGATATATATATGATAGATTTTGGGTGTACACACTGATAGATATATATGATAGATATTGGGTGTATACACTGATATATATGATAGATTTGGGTGTACACACTGATAGATATATATGATAGATTTGGGTGTACACACTGATAGATATATATGATAGATTTGGGTGTACACACTGATAGATATATATGATAGATTTTGGGTGTACACACTGATAGATATATATATGATAGATTTTGGGTGTACACACTGATAGATATATATGATAGATTTGGGTGTACACACTGATAGATATATATGATAGATTTTGGGTGTACACACTGATAGATATATATATGATAGATTTTGGGTGTACACACTGATGGATATATATGATAGATTTTGGGTGTACACACTGATAGATATATATATGATAGATTTTGGGTGTACACACTGATAGATATATATATGATAGATATTGGATGTACACACTGATAGATATATATATGATAGATTTTGGGTGTACACACTGATAGATATATATGATAGATTTGGGTGTACACACTGATAGATATATATGGTAGATTTGGGGTGTACACACTGATAGATATATATGATAGATTTGGGTGTACACACTGATAGATATATATGATAGATTTTGGGTGTACACACTGATAGATATATGATAGATTTGGGTGTACACACTGATAGATATATATGGTAGATTTGGGTGTACACACTGATAGATATATATGATAGATTTGGGGTGTACACACTGATAGCTATATATGATAGATTTGGGTGTACACACTGATAGATATATATGATAGATTTGGGTGTACACACTGATAGCTATATATGATAGATTTGGGTGTACACACTGATAGATATATATGATAGATTTGGGTGTACACACTGATAGATATATATGATAGATTTGGGTGTACACACTGATAGATATATATGATAGATTTGGGTGTACACACTGATAGATATATATGATAGATTTTGGGTATACACACTGATAGATATATGATAGATTTGGGTGTACACACTGATAGATATATATGGTAGATTTGGGTGTACACACTGATAGATATATATGGTAGATTTGGGTGTACACACTGATAGATATATATGATAGATTTGGGGTGTACACACTGATAGCTATATATGATAGATTTGGGTGTACACACTGATAGATATATATGATAGATTTGGGTGTACACACTGATAGATATATATGATAGATTTGGGTGTACACACTGATAGCTATATATGATAGATTTGGGTGTACACACTGATAGATATATATGATAGATTTGGGTGTACACACTGATAGATATATATGATAGATTTTGGGTGTACACACTGATAGATATATATGGTAGATTTGGGTGTACACACTGATAGATATATATGGTAGATTTGGGTGTACACACTGATAGCTATATATGATAGATTTTGGGTGTACACACTGATAGCTATATATGATAGATTTGGGTGTACACACTGATAGATATATATGATAGATTTGGGTGTACACACTGATAGATATATATGGTAGATTTGGGTGTACACACTGATAGATATATATGATAGATTTGGGGTGTACACACTGATAGCTATATATGATAGATTTGGGTGTACACACTGATAGATATATATGATAGATTTGGGTGTACACACTGATAGATATATATGATAGATTTTGGGTGTACACACTGATAGATATATATGGTAGGTTTTGGGTGTACACACTGATAGATATATATGATAGATTTGGGTGTACACACTGATAGATATATATGGTAGATTTGGGTGTACACACTGATAGATATATATGGTAGATTTGGGTGTACACACTGATAGATATATATGATAGATTTGGGGTGTACACACTGATAGCTATATATGATAGATTTGGGTGTACACACTGATAGATATATATGATAGATTTGGGTGTACACACTGATAGATATATATGATAGATTTTGGGTGTACACACTGATAGATATATATGGTAGGTTTTGGGTGTACACACTGATAGATATATATGGTAGGTTTTGGGTGTACACACTGATAGATATACACTGGTGGCCAAAATTGCTGACACATTTTGAAACTTGAATGTTTATCAACTTCGAATGCTTATAAAAACTGTTACACTTCACGCAGTGCTATGATTCATATATGAAATTAAATGAAATTTAATGCTGAATTCAACACAATAAACAGAGGTCAAATATTTGCATTACAAGGAAAGTTATGCTGTGAAAACAACACTTAGGGTGAAAATCCCTGTGTACTTATGATGTTACTGTCCTATCAGTATTTCGTTGGGTATGCTTTATTTTTCAAGAGCGCAGCACAGCGACGTGATCCAGGATTGTGGCGTTAAGTGAAAATGGTCTTTCGTATGCAGCAATTGCGAGAGAAGTTGGTGGGAATGTGACATCAGGAGTAGGAAAGTTTTGTTTACGCTATCAGGAAACACAATCTATACAAAACAAAGAAGGAAAAGGCTGGAAAAAGTGCACAACAGCTGTTGATGATAGGAGAATAAAACGAATTTGTGTCAGGGACAGATGGATGTTATCTGCGGCCATTAGCAGTGAACTGAGTGCAATTGGTGTTTTTGTCAGTGCAAGAACGGAACGGAGAAGACTAACGGAGGTTGGCCTAAAAGGTAGGATTCCCCGAAAAAAGCCATTGCTGAATAAAAAGCAGCGGCAGAAACTAATACAGTGGGCAAAAGAACACATTGCATGGACAGAAGGTCAGTGGAAACAAGTGATATGGAGTGACGAAACTAAGATATCGATATTTGGTAGTGATGGGAGAAAATGTGTGAGCGTCACATCGGGGAAGAGGTACATCCAGATTTTATTCAAGCGACAACAAAGAATCCTACAAGTGTTATGATCTGGGCATGTATGACAGCAGATGCTGTAGGCCGCCGTTATGTCAGATGGCACACTGAACAGCAGAAAGTACATTGACACCATCCTACACCCAAAACTTCTACCTTCTATCAGGGATCTTTTTCCAGATAATGCCCCATTTTTTTTTCCCAGCAGGATTCAGCTCCCTGCCACACTGCACGGACATGCAAAAAGGGGTTCACGGAGAATGACATGCAGGTGCTGGGATGGCCAGGAAGCAGCCCAGACCTGCACCCATAGAACATTTGTGGTTCTGTTTAAAAAAACTGGTACATCTGAGGCGTCCATCCAATAAAAGACAATTAATTGAGGCTATAATTGTCTCACAGCACCACATAAAAAAGAAGGAAGAACTCCAAACATTGGTTGGCTCAATGCCACGTCGCTGTGCTGCTGCCTTGAAAGATAAAGGATACCCAACGAAATACTGATAAGACAGTCACATCATAAGTACACAGGGATTTTCACCCTAAGTGCTGATTTCACTGCATAACTTCCCTTGTAATGCAAATATTTGACCTCTGTTTATTGTGTTGAATTCAGCATTAAATTTCCTTTCATTTGATCTATGAATCATTGCACTGCGTGAAGTGTAGCAGTTTTTATAAGCATTCGAAGTTGAAAAACATTCAAATTTCAAAAAGTGTCCGCAATTTTGGCCACCACTGTATATGACAGATTTTGGGTGTACACACTGATAGATATATATGGTAGATTTTGGGTGTACACACTGCTAGATATATATGATAGATTTGGGTGTACACACTGATAGATATATATGATAGATTTGGGTGTACACACTGATAGATATATATGGTAGATTTTGGGTGTACACACTGATAGATATATATGGTAGATATTGGGTGTACACACTGATAGATATATATGGTCAATTTTGGGTGTACACACTGATAGATATATATGGTAGATATTGGGTGTACACACTGATAGATATATGTGGTCGATTTTGGGTGTATACACTGATAGATAGATATATATGGTCGATTTTGGGTGTACACACTGATAGATATATATGGTAGATTTGGGTGTACACACTGATAGATATATATGATAGATTTTGGGTGTACACACTGATAGATATCTATGGTAGATTTGGGTGTACACACTGATAGATATATATGGTAGATTTGGGTGTACACACTGATAGATATATATGGTAGATTTGGGTGTACACACTGATAGATATATGTGGTCGATTTTGGGTGTACACACTGATAGATATCTATGACAGATATTCCAGTGAAGTCATCTCTTTACAGGGAAATCTTGAGAAAATCGTCCAGGTTGGCCTGCACGTACGACCGACCATAGATATCGTTATCGTTCATGCGGGACCGCACATCATTGGTCCTTCGTTGGTCGTTCAGTGTTTAAAAATGAACGATATTGTTATCGTTCAAATTGTTCAGGAAAATCGTCCCGTGTGTATGCAGCATTGGGTTAGGTCAGATCCTGCAGCACTGACAGACATCCACTGTATCGGCTGTCAGAACTTCCGGAGGTGCAACTATACCTTCATCAAATGGAGTGTATGGGGTAGGTTTGCCTGTAAAAGGTATGCAATCCATTTAATATAGATCCCTTGCTGATTTTGATCTCTATACATTACATTATGTTGTAAAATAACATCAGCCAGGGGGGCGGCGTGGCTACGGAGAGTATGCGTTAGCACACACTTTGTTGCGCTCTCCGGACCCATCCATCCGGCGGTGATATCCTGAAGCCTCCCCTGGGATTCCATTGCGGTGCTTGGCTGGCGGAAGGTCCAGTGGCCGTGCTGTGCAGCTTAGTGGTGGCTGTGGAAGCTAACTCACCTGGCAGAAGGTGTTTGTGTAAGACTGGGCCCGCTCACGTGTCCCGCCGGCGCCATCTTCCCTGCGTGTGCAGAGTCCCGGCGGCGGCTTGTGTCTATCTGGAGGCGCTCCTTCCTGGCGGCTGTCAGCAGAGCGGTTCCATACCCAGTGGTCTCCCTGAAGTGGCTGAAGGTGAGAGTGGCTCCCTCTGATTTTGCAAGTGGGCACAGTCCTGGTGCTCATATTAACTCCCATTTACACTCTCATGATGGGGAAAAATTCTGCTGCTGCAGCGAAGCTGGAGAAATTCTCCAGAGTGCCTCCTGCTCAATCCACTTCTACTGCACGGGGAGATAATTCCCCTCCTACATCTCCAGCAGAGTCGACGGCCTCGGTTGAGCCGTCAGACGCTGTGCTTCAACGTGTTCTTGAGGCAGTGACAGCCTGTGAGACCAGGCTATCAGAAAAAATTGGAAAAGTGCAGTCAGATCTATCAATTATACACCATGACCTGCAGTGTGTGCGGGAGAGAGTTGGCGAGGTGGAAACCCGCACTTCAACCCTGGAGGATAAGATAACACCTCTGAGTGTTAGAGTTGATTCTATGGATTCGCAGCTTCTTTCCATGCAGAGGAAAATATCTGACATGGAGGGGACGCCTAAGGCGCAACAACGTCCGTTTCGTGGGATTACCAGAGAAGAAGGAGGGTCCCAACCCTGAAAAATTGCTGGAAAAATGGCTGTCTGACACGTTTGGCTCTGCTTTTTCCCCCTATATTTTACAATGGAGAGAGCTCACAGGGTGCCATCTAGACCTTGTCACCTGGGGCACCACCGCGTACTCTAATAGCAAAGTTTCTGCACTATCATGACCGGGACTCTGTCCTCACACTGGCCCGCACCAGTGGTCCTTTGCAATGGAACGGGACTCGTGTCTCAGTGTTTCCGGATTTCGCTATGGAAATACAAAAGGACAGGACCCAATTTCTCCCGATCAAAAGGCGCCTGCGGGACCTCAATATTTCATATGCCATGTTATACCCATCTAAACTCCATATAGTTGCTGATGGTAAAACAAAATTTTTTACGACTCAGAGGGAGGCGGCGCTTTGGCTGGACCGCCGTAGACCTACCAGAGATGCAATGGCTAATGATTGATATCATGATTTCTTGCGTTACATCTATCATTTGTTGTTACACAGCTATTATCTATTCTATCTATGTTATGATATATACAGTATAGGTGCGTACACACTACACGATATGCTCCCTGAGCGATATCGTGTAGTGTTGTCCCCGGCAGGCTGTGCTCAATGTCGTTCATGACATTGAGCACACCCGCTGAACGATATCATTAACGATATCGTTCAGAGCTGGGCTCTCTCCCCCATTCCCCAACATGCAGCAACCTGACGACATCGTCAGGTTGGCCTGCATGTTAACCCGATGAACGATAATGACAAATGACCCGTGGGAACGCGCGCCATCGTTATCGTTCATTGTTTTTGTGTTAAAAATGGACGATAAAGTGGACGACTGAACGATAACGATATCGTTATCGTTCAGTCGTCCACTTTAATCGCCCAGTGTGTACGCACCTTATGTGTTTCAATGTTTTCATTGCTTGAAAAGACAAAGTATGTTTATAAATAAGGGCTAACTGTTACTGGCATCATATATCTACGGATAGGTTCCTATTATCTGTTATTCCATAATATATGGGCACTGTATTCAGTTATGCCATTTCTGTGATGGGATTAATAATTTTTTATAATTAGATTATTATATGCGTTCCCGCTGGTTAAGTATCGATTAATTTTCCTCTGTAAATTTATGTTTATTCCCAGGGGACGACTCCGTGTATGGACCTCCATATGCTTTGTTCTATTGCCATTATATACTTTGCTCCATTTTCTTGTTGGTAGTCAGGTAATATATTATAATTGTATTGCCAAGTTTAGTTTAATAGTGTGGGGAAGGTTGTTCAGGTATAAGGTATGCCTAGGTTGGGTATGGTATATGGGGTGGGGCTCATGTCAGTTAATATGGGATATTTTATTATTTTAATATGTGTAATGGTTTCCTTCTGCTATGTGTGGTACAATGTTGCTTCCTCTGTTTGTTTTCAAGGCTGTTTAAATATTAACAAAAGTATATCAAATGACTGCATTGCAAAGGGTTAATATTCTCACTTAGTATTCAGACAGATAAAACGGTATGCTTCAGATATAGTTTGTCTGACTGAGACTCATTTGATTGGAGAGAAACGGATGTCTTTAAAAAAAGCCGTGGATTGGTTGGACATATCATTCTACATACTTCTGCATCCAATGGAGCAGGTGCAGTGTGACGAGTGGGGTAGATATGTTTTCCTAAAATGCTAAATTAACTCTCTATCTGTACTATTATTGGCGGTATACATTCCACCACCGTTTTCACATGAGGTTCTCAAAAAGGTGGCTGAATTTCTGGCCTTATTCCCGGACACGCCCGCCTTGTGTCTGGGAGATTTTAATAATATCCTGGACCCATTGATGGATAGACATAGAGTGTCTGCTCCTGGTATACAGGGGAGAGGAACTGGTTTTTCGAGTATGGTCCACGGTATGGGCTTGGTCGATGCCTGGAGGATGAGATATCCGAATGTCAGACAATATTCTTGTTTCTCATATACACACTCCTCATTCTCCAGGATAGATATGGCATTAGTTACAACAGGTCTATTGCCAAGAGTAAATAGGATAATATATGAGACAAGGGGTATATCCGACCATTCCCCATTGACAGTTAGTTTGGACATGGAGGGACAGAGGAGTCAACAATATCGGAAATGTAATCAGTTCTGGTTGTCACTCCTGGGCTCTGGAGCAGAAATGGAGGCCGATTGGAAATCATTTTTTTAATTAAATAGTGGTACTGCACCTGTTGCTGTTATCTGGGATACATTTAAGTCATTTTTAAGAGGTTCTTTGATTCAGAGGGTGGATTCGTTTAAAGGCTTCCTATAAAAAAACTGAAATGGATTTGGAAGGTTCCTGCAAATCTTTAGAATTAGCCTATATTTCTGACTGTTCAGAAGCAAACAAAAGAGCATGGTGTGATGCCCAAAAATTATGGAAGGATTGCTTGATGGACAAGACCCAATATAAGATTCTTTTTAATTCGCATTTACATTATGCAGCAGTTGATAGACCTGGATCATATTTGGCTAACCTGGCTCGAATAGAACAGAAGTCATCCAATACTGTGGTTAAATTAGTTGGTTCAGATAACATTGAATATGTGCGTACCCCAGAAATTGCAGAATAATTTGTAAGGTACTACCATCAACTATGCAAATCTAGGTTAGTCCATACTCAACCGGAGGTGCGAGAATTCTTGTCTGCTATTTCACTTCCGACACTCCCCAGAGGCGAGAGATTTTTTGGATTCTCCCTTAACATTAGAGGAAATTGAGGTGGCCTTAAAATCGTCTCCCAATGGTAAAGCCCCAGGGTTAAATGGGATCCCGTCCGAGTTATACAAAAAACACAATAAAATACTTGTAGCCCAATTATTTGAGCTATTTACTCACATGTACGAAAATAATGCACTACCTAAATCTATGTCTGAGGCATTAATAATTGTCTTACCTAAACCAGACAAAGACACTACTCGGCCCGATTCATATAGACCTATATCACTCCTCCCCACAGATGTAAAAATTCTAGCAAAGGTGTTGGCCTGCAGGATTAATCAGGTCATAATCAACTGATTCACTCTGATCAGATAGGCTTTATGCCTGGTATGTCCACGGCTGTCAATTTACGCCGATTATTTACACACTTACAGTTAAAACGGGATGATGCACAAGCCTCTATTATTGTCTCATTGGATGCTGCTAAGGCATTTGATTCGATTGAGTGGTTGTTTCTTTGGGAAACCATGGAACGCTTTGGTATTGGCCCGGGATATATTAAGTGGGTAAGACTCTTATATATGGATCCCGTGGCGAGAGTGTCGGTAAACTGTTTTGTGTCTACATCATTTTCTCTTTATAGGGGAACAAGGCAAGGATGCCCCCTGTCACCCATTTTATTTGCTATGGCTATTGAGCCCTTTGGCTTGTATGATCAGGGCTCAATTAAATATCCATGGCTTTCAGCTAGGTTCAAGGGTAGACAAAATCGCACTTTGGGCCTGATTCAGACCCGCTCGCAAGCACATAGCGCTCGCAAGCGGGTCGATGGTGGCCCAGTGTGCACGCATGAGCCCCGGAGCGAGCGCAAAAAGCACTCGCTCCGTGGCTCACTACAAAAGGGGCGGCTGTCGATGTTGATCGACAGCTCGCCCCATTTTGTAGGCGTGGCGGGGGGGTGGCTTCACAAACAGAGGTGTTCTCATGTGAACGCCTGCCGTTTGTGGGCGGCCCCACTGACATCACCAATGATGTCAGTGGGAGAGCTTCTGGCTCTGTTAGAGCCAGAAGCTCTCTGGGGCTTGCGGCCATGAGACCCTACCACAAGGGCCTCGTCGCAAGCCCGATGGTCGCGATGGTCTTGACCATCGCGACCATCATCCTGGCCGCTCGCAATAGCTGTGGGTGGTCACCCACAGCTATGCAAGGGGCCAGGATGCCGCTCCAAAAAACAAACAAAAACGCCCCGGTTTCAGAGTGAGCGCTCTTTCAGAGCGTCCGTCTCTGAATCAGGCTCCTTATGCGGACGACTTACTACTATTTATCTCGCAATATGAGATATCTATGCCTAAGGCCCTCGAAATTGATTTATTTTACAAATACTCAGGATTAATAATTAACTGGGACAAGTCCTGTATCCTTCCATTCAGGGGGTCTTGCCCCAATGATCCTATCATAAATCTTCCCCTAAAATGGGTGGATTTGTTTAAATACTTGGGAATCTGGATCTCTAATACACCTCAAAAGTATATATCATTGAACGTACAGCCACAGATTGAGTATCTCAAGTCCCGTGTCCCGATATGGGGTAAATTGCAACTAACTTTAACGGGCAGAAGAAATTTAGTCAAAATGGTTCTCCAACCTAAAATCCTTTACATTTTGAATCATTCTCCAGTATATATCCCTCAGAAATTCTTCAAACAGATAGATAGGTTACTATCCTCATTACTCTGGGTTAACAAAAGAGTTAAGCTGGCCACACACTAGACCAACTTACATCCAACCAGCCAACTTGTTGATTGGTTGGAATGAAAATCTGGTAAGGAATGAAAGCAAATGACAATCAGCAATTTGCTCCCAAATGCTGGAAAATGGACAAAAACTGTTGTTTGAACAAATTGTTTAGATCAAACATTTAACAAACTTGTCTGATGACCATTTTCATCTGTTTTCTGGCATTTAGGAGCAAATTGCTGATCATCAGTTACTCCTACTCCTTACCAGATTTTCATTCCAACCAATCAACTGGTTGGCTGTAAGTTGGTCTAGTGTGTGGCCAGCTTTAGGATCAAATTGGACACTTTAACCAGACCTCGTGATTATGGTGGTCTGGCGCTGCCCCATTTCAAATTATATTACTATGCCGACAATTATCGCATATATTGAAATGGATAGACCGCTGAACCCTACCTGCCCTTATGCTGGTTCAATCCAAGACAGGTTTATCGCCGTTAGGTCTACTATTGATTGATAATATACACATAGTTAATATGCCCTTATTTAAACAGGCCATCACTATTTGGAGACTTGTCTCACGTATACTGCAGGCGGAAGGCATAGATCCAGATACGCCGCTAGCTCATGCCAATAGCCTTAAGGAGCTCTCTGCCCTACAGGTTGGAGAGGCCTGGGGTCAGTGGGATGTATTGTCTCTGGGACAGATATTTCAGGCGGGAGTTTTAAAGTCCTTTCATCAATTGCAGCTAGAGTTTGATGTTCCAAATAATTTTTTCTTTCGTTAACTGCAGCTAGGATATGCTATTAATGCCCAATTCTCTGAAGCTTCTTTAACTATACATGAATCTCCTATTAAATCCTTGTTACAATCGGCTAGTGCTAGTCGCTTGATATCTGTGATTTATACCAACTTATTGAACAAACATAAGTCTGATTTAGTATGCATAAAACAACAATGGGAAAATGACGTTGGGGTATTGTCAGAGGAGGACTGGAGTGTAGCACTTGCTAGTCCTCGTCAGGCTACTATGTCTGTAAGATATCAGCAGATACAATACTTCATATTACATAGACTATACATGACACCCGTCTGGTTAATGAGAATAGGGGGTAGGACGGACTAAAAGTGTCCCAAATGCAATTCATCCGACGGTAAGTTTTGGCATTTGTTATGGTTATGTCCTATAATAAACTCCTTCTGGCATAGCGTTTTCAGGGTTATTGTCTCTACGGGCATACCTCAGGATATTCTCACCCCTGCGGCATGTATATAGGCTGTAATAAATGTAGATGCTATGGACAAGTCTGCTATACGCTATACTAATAACCTTTGCACGCTTGCTAAAGTCTGTATAGCAAGGGAATGGATGGCAAACACTGGGCCAAATCTGGAAACCTGGATATCTCTGCTTGGAGCGGTTGCTGCACATGAAAAATATATCTATACTGCTAGGGATATAACACAGAAGTACTATAGAGTATGGGATAGACGGCTAGACTCCCCATATAATCGTTTGGGGGCGGCAGACCTTTGTCTATCTACCGAGTAGATACAAGAAGAGCACAATGATGTATGTGCAATGCTGTGTTTGATGTCATTAGTATATTTATATATGTTATATGTCAGATTAATAGATTTAATAATTGATCTGTATGCGGAGGAGAGAATGTAACCTACAGATGTATTTGAATAGTAAGAAGAGAAACCACACATGTATGTTCTCCTTTTTATTATTATTGTTTTTTTCGTTGTTTATTAATTTCTATGCATTAATGTAAAGTTTACATTGTTTTATTAATGCAAATGTTTTTGTATTTTCAAAACAAAAATTAATAAAAAATTATTGGATTAAAAAAATATATATATCAGCCAGTGGATGAACATTTTCAGGTTTAATGCAATAAAACAAGCTGTAAACTTCACAGCCAATCATAGCTAGTGTCTCATTTTGTTCTATTAAAGTAAGTGGCGTTGTGTGTTCAATTTCTACACCTCTCCTGTCTTCTTTTTTTTTTAAATTCTATTAGCTCAATCTTTAAACCAAAAATGTATTTTGTAAGTAGACATAGTAATGATTATACTACGTTTCAAAATTACATTTATGTTGTATCTTCTACATACACCATCCTATTAAGCAAGAGAATTCCATTACTCGTCATTCACTGGTCGGTTCGCTCTATATTATTCCCTACATTATGTTATAATGACAAAAAGCACTTATGTGGGTCTAGTAGTAAAGATAATAATCTTAATTATACTTTTTAAATATTTGTATTGATTTTCAAAAATCAATATAAATGGGAATGCAATAGGGAATTATTATCATCCTCATCATTATCGCAGTATGTGAAATTACATGGTAGGACACTGGCCTGACCTTATTTCCTACTACAGCGTCATCTGATTATTGAGTCTGACCCAATTCTTTCCCCATGTTACAGTGGAAGAGGGTCTAAGTGAGGGAATCCTACAGTTCTAGTGAGGAAGGGGCTTGGGAAGCAAAATGCAGTAAGTTCTACCAGAATATTAAATGCTACTTACTGTACCTGTGCTGCTCCCGTTCTGGCGGGTTTCATGAGCCTGTAACAGTCCAGCATTATGTTTTGCGATTAACAAGCTTTCAAATTATTCTTCTGCCAGATCGGTTGGGACAGTCAGTCTTCCAGTATAACTTGCTTAACTTCTCACAAAATGTATTCTTGGTTTTGGGCGGTGTTATGTTTTATCTCTGGACACACATATTTTGTTTTGTTTTTTTTAGAAATTGCATATCTGATATATAAAATTCATTAGTCTGTGCGGTTATGCATTCGGACACCGCTGCACCGATTGGGGTGAAACCAATGCAAGGTGCTCCAGTTGGTTCCTGGCCAGGTTTTAGGTGGGGGTTAGGGTCCCAGTCAGACCTCCCCCGTTGGTGTATGCTGGGCAGAACTTTGAGCCGGGGAGCCTGTTGTGAGCCTTCCACTGGATATATTTGGACGAAAACTTCACAGAGTGGTTTCATTGGATCCCAGAAGACATAGTAGGGGGTTTGGTCCCAGTTGGACCCCCTGTTGGTGTACACTGAGCAGAACTTTGACCCAGGGAGCCTGTTCTGAGCCTTCCACTGGATGGATTTGGACGAAAACTTCAGAGTGGTAACACTGGATCCCAGAAGACATACTAGGTGGTTGAGGTCACGGTCGGACCTCCCGTTGGTGTACACTGGGCAGAACTTAAACCGGGGAACCTGTTCTGGGCCTGGATTTGGATGAAAACTTCACAGAGGGGTGGCAATTGGTCTGGGATGCCTAACTTAATAACTTGAAGATCAGGTCGCGGTCGGACCTCCCGTTGGTGTACGCTAGGCAGAACTTTTGACCCGGGGAGCCTGTTCTGGGCATTCAACTTAATGGATTTGGATGAAAACGTCATAGACGGGTGGTTAGGGAATAACTTGAAGATTTAAACACGGACAACACCGGGTATTTCAGCTAGTAAACAATATATGTTTTATATATCTTGTTATTAAAGGCTATTGTGTTTGAAAGTTTATTAATGCAAACATTATTCAATTATAAACAAAGTAATCCAACAATTGTCACAAACCTATAAGTGCTAGAGCTCTGTTGCATGGAGTTTGTGGCTGACATGTAATTGTTGGTGTTTTTTGTCTTTGACTGAACATGTAGTTCCAGATAAATATGGATCTCTGTGCAGAAACATCTCTGTAGGCGGTTACCTGTATGTGACATTTTGTATGCTGTTAGGGGACAGGTGTTACAATTATATTTGCCTGATTGTTCACACAAGCTTCTTCATATTATATCCGTTTATCCATTTGTTCCTGTTCAAATTCCTCCTTTACATGAATTGGATGCAGGAGTTCTGTGCAAGCTGCACAATTAATATTCTTTGCCAGACTAGTTTCTATTCTGCGTTGCAAGACTTGGATCCCTCTGTCCCTGATCAGTGTTAGATTACCCAGTGTTACAGGCACTCTCCCTCATCTACAGACAGATTTACTTACACTGTAAATGCAGGAACCCGAGATCTCATGGAGTGTAAACAATATTGGATCCAGTCTTCTGCAGAACCTGACAACTGATCTCTTTACTTAGTATTTAATGCTGTAACCTAACCTATAACATGTGGGCAGGTGAAATTTATATAGAGGGCAGTGTGACGCCACAGTCTTCCAGCATCAGTGTGGCAGGAGCGTCGCATCACATCAGGGTCATCCCATGTCAAGTGGACCACTTATGAAGATCGTCCCTACCCAACCTTCTCCAATTTTGATTAACTCTTTCATGAAGCTTGGCATATATGTTAGACTAAGTTTGGGAAGTTTGCAGTTCACAATATGCCATAGTAGCAAAACTATGGCCCTTAAAGTAGTGGTGGGTGCAACTATCAAAATTGGAGATGGTGAGGTGGGGACCCCTGGTCCACTTGACATAGTGAGGACAGGGGCAGTGATGGGTCATACAACACATCGCTCATCTCCTGATATTCTCTGTGCTGCTGGTGGACCCAGCTCCTTCCACTATATATCTCTGTTTGTGGCTTCCTGCTGTCCCCAATCGCCTCCTCACATCATGTCACTGCCCCTGTCACATGCAGCCCTGTCCTCACTGACGCATCGCTCATCTCCTGATATACTCTGTGCTGATGGGAACCCTGCTCCTTATTACTCTGAAAGGGAAATATAATAGTGTGCGAGTTGCAGGCACCTCCATGATGTTGGTCATTTGCAGCTAAATTTAAGGCGGCAATCATTTAAAAGGTAAAACCAGGTTGTTTTTTATCTTTTTGAAATTATTACTATATTTACCCTCCAGTCTGTGACTGCTTGCAGCTTCCATTCTCCTCAACTATGTGCCAAAAAATGGGCGTGGCCTGGTGATCGCGCTGAGCAAAAAAGTGTGGGTCCCTTTTGCTTTATAAACTTTCGGTCCTACTCCACTGTTTCTGGGTCCCATCACATTATGGGGGGCAAAAAGCAGGCAGCAGCTGGGCCACACAGCAGTAACCAATAATTGTAGTGGCCAACACATAGGAGTGCATTTAGAGAAAGTAACACACAGGAGTTCCCTCAATTTCTGACAATATTATAGTGGGAGGACATTCTAATGAACTAATATAGATAGTTACTCACCAGCTGTGTACAGCTCACACTCTACCTTCTCAGTCAGCAGTTCTGCAACTCCCCTGCGGAAGTGCTGCAGATGTGCCAGTAATGATGCAGCTCACCTCAGCCGCGCAATCACTCTGTTCCCTGCTGGTAGATCTGCAGCTCCCTGGTGGTCACTACTCCTCCGCACCGGGAGTAATGCAGCTCTGCGCGGCGCAGTTATTTTCTTCCCCACTGACTGCAGGCAGTGCTGTTGCTCCCCACGGCGTGCTCACTCTCCTCCCCACTGCGCGACGGACGTGCAGCGTCCTGCCCACTCCTGTAACTACCAATAGTTACAGGTTCAACTCTAAATGGATTACAGAGGGGGTCCAAACTGGGAAGCATATTCCCCTCTGCCTCCCAGCCCAGCCCGCCCTGTCAGCGACAAGGGATTGGCTGCAGCAGAGCCCGTCCCCGGGACCCACCCATTTTTGAAAAGTGAGTCCCCGGTCCTCAAAAGTGGGTAAAATACGCACTATAGCGCGTATTTGCGATCACTGGGCCACATGCCACAAGGGACATGGCCACTGAAAAACATGGTGGTTTCTCACAATAGGGAAACTCTGAAGAAATGTATCCTCCCTGGGCAGACGGCGTCTTCAGTCGGTATTCAGTGTTCATAAGCTATAAAAGTCTGGAAGATGCATGTTTATGTAGGATATTACCAAGGTCATCATCATACAACAGCGGATCAACCAGTCTCCTGCCCCCTGTGTAACTTCCTGCCCCCTGCGTCTTTCAGCCATACCATCATCTCCCCCCTGCATCTCTCAGCCATACCATCATGTCCCCCCTGCATCTCTCAGCCGCACCATCATGTCCCCCCTGCATCTCTCAATCATACCATCATGTCCCCGCTGCATCTCTCAGCCACATCACCATCTCCTCCCTGCGTTCTCTCAGCCACATCACCATCTCCTCCCTGCGTTCTCTCAGCCACACCATCCTCTCCCAGTGCGCCTCTGCCACACCATCACGTTCTGCCTGCGTCTCAGCCACATCATCATCTCCCCGCTGCATCTGTCTGCCACACCATCATCTCCCCCTGCATCTCTCAGCCACATCATCACCCCCTGCCTCTCACAGCCACACCATCATCTCCCTGCGTTGTCTATCAGCCACATCATCATCTCCCCCGAGCATCTTTCTGCCACACCATCATTTCCCCCTGCATCTCTCAGCCACACCATCATCTCCTCCCTGTGATGTCTATCAGCCACACCATCATCTCCCCCTGGCACCTCTGCCACACCATCATGTTCCGCCTGCGTATCTCACCATTCCCCTTCACTCTGTGTCTCTCAGCCTCCCCCCCCTTCACCCTGTGTCAAACAGCCTCCCCCCTTCATTCTGTCTGTCTCTGTGCACCCCCTTCATTCTGTGTTTCTGTGTGCCCCTGCTTCAGTTTTTTTGTCTCTTTGTAATCCCCCTTCATTCTGTGTCTTTCTGTGCCGCCCCCTTCATTTTGTGTCTGTGTGCTCCCCCCTCATTCTGTCTCAGGCTTGCCTACCCTCCCGATTTGGTCGGGAGCCTCCTGAATATCGTGTGCCGCTCCCGACCCCCCGGAAAGGCAGGCAAGCCTCCCAGCTGCAGCCTGCCCCCCGCACAACTACTAGAAACCCCCGCAGCGGGGATGCCCGATGACACGATTTGCGCTGAATCGCTTCATCGTGGCTCCGCCCCCCACTTTACAATGCCTTTATTTTTGGCATTGTGAAGAGGGGGCGGGGCCCGAGGACGCATTCGTGCAGTCACGCCCCCGGCCCCACCCCCAAAACGGTGTCATAGCCGGCCACGCCTCCCCTTCTATGCAGGCGTTCAGCTCCCTCCCGGAAGGAGGGAACTGAATGTCGGCAAGTATGTTCTGTCTGTGTCCCCCCCCCCCTCCGTCCTCTCACTCTCTCTCCCACCTCCTCACATCAGGTCACTGCCCTTGTCACTTGCAGCCCTGTCCTCACTAACACATCTCACACTCGTATACTGATATAGTCTGTGCTGCTGGGATACCCTGCTCCTTCCACTATATAACTGTCCGTGACTTACTGCTGCCTCCATTCCCCTCCTCACATCATGATGATTCCCCTGTCACATGGAGCTCTGCACTCACTAATGTAATGACATGAGGGAGAGGTAACTGCCTCCACAATATCTGCTCACTAATCTCCTTGAGCGGGGTTACCATTCAGGTAATCTGACGACAGGCCGGATGAATGGGAGATTGAATACAGTAAGGTGATCATGCTTAAGTCAAACACCCCTTAGGGAAGTGGAGTTATCTGGGAATCCCAGTTATTCTCTTTTTTTGGTCTGCAGTTTTGTTTCTTTTGGTTATTGTAGCTGCACCCTTTTATATATTTAGCAGCGATCTGAGCAAAATTCTCTGCATGCAGCACCCTGTGTACAGTGCAAGGGGCTTCTGAATTGTGAAAAGTTCTAAGTAATAGGAATTTGTCTTGGACAACGTATATATATTTACTACCAATGCATTTATCAATAAATAGCAGGAAGGTGGGGCACAGGAATGTGCAGTATATTTAGTATTTCACAGTTAATACATACATAAAATAATAAATGAAAGACGCATATGTGTTCCACCACTAGGGGCATACTGTTCAACTCCATGTGTACCTCCAGTGGGCGAAATCTAGAAGAGACTCCATGTTGTGATATCTCTGAGCAGGCCTATAATAAGCATTCCTTATAGTAGTGTTCACTCTAGCTCCGGCGGCAGGCAGGGTGCCAGAGCTAGAGAGGGCAACTTTGTGCGCGCGGGCGGAAAAGGGGGCGTGGCCATAAAAGGGGGCGTGTCTATAAGACGCGTCCCCTTTTTCATCATACTTGGGGGCGTGCCCGGCACTTACGGACATGCCGGGCAGCCCCCAAGCGCTGCAAACAGGGAGAATAGATGCCGGGCGCATGCGCCCAGCGTCTATTCTCTGGCGGTGACCGGGTCACCGCACATTTCTCCACCCGCGGGACACTGCGTCCCGCGGGTGAAGACTGCACCCGCAGCCTGTGAGGGCAGGGTGCTTTTTGCCCTCCAGAAGGAGGGCAGGGTGCCGCTCCCTGCTAAAACAGCCTAGCGGGAACGCTATTATAGTAATTCTATCAGCTAACTGATCAGAATTAGGATGCCGCGAGCGACACACAAAATAAAATAGAAGGACTTACAGGAAACCTATCAGACGTTGTCATATTACAGCGGACAAGCAGGCTGGCATATAGTCATCATTCATGTTGCTTGTTATGCATATATGCAGATAACACCTCATTATAAAATAGCAGAGGAGACCTGTGACAAATATAGAAAAGCATATACTAAAACAAGAAAAAGCTATTACAGGTTGAGTCTCCCATATCCAAATATTCTGAAATACAGAATTTTTTTAGCATGACTGAGATAATGAAACCTTTGATTGTTGATGGATCAATGTACACAAAATTTGTTAAGGCACAAATTATTAAAAATAATGTATAAAATTACCTTCAGGCTCTGTGTATAAGGTGTATATGAAACATAAATGAATTTCATTTCTCTACACAAACTTTCTTTGAGCAACAAAATTATTGAAAATATTGTATAAAATGACCTGCAGGCTGTGTATATAAGGTGTATATAACACATAATGCATTCTGTGTGTATATTGGGGTCCCATTCCCAAGATATTTCATTATTAAATGCAAATATTCCAAAATACGGAATATTCCGTTATCCAAAATACCCCTGGTCCCAAGCATTTTGGATATGGGAGACTGAACCTGTAATAAGTGATTATGTAGCGTTGCAGCCCCCCAGCCCCCCCTTATGAGCCGCTACATTCCAGATGTAGAACTAGAGACAGATAGCATCTCAGGGGATGGCTGACCATAAGCAGGGCTGAGCCATTTAGCCCATATGTGCTCAAATTTATTTCTCATGTGCAATTCTGGTGTGAACTAGGGATAACCAATCCTAACACTCCGTCCCCATAGAAGCCATCCAGGAACGGGCAATACAGACTTTGGCCGACATACAGATATTCAGTACGTACTGACGAGTGTGCCTATCAAGCAAGTATTCATCTAACATTCCAAGCGTACATACAATTAGGATTAATGTCTGTGTAGTTTTAACAGTACTAGTATTATCTACTGCGCTCTTTGCATCTGTACACCATGCATTTACCTATTGTGTGCCTTTTATTGCTGAAAGTGTTTGACAGTCCTGAAAGTGTCAGGTTATAAGAGTTGGTCCCATCAGACAGTGGCTGATTTCAGAGATTAGACATTGAACAGGTTAGGGACGATAGACTATCCCATGTCCTGGACGTTGTATTTGTATCGGACTTCTAACCATTAGTGTTCCATTTTAGGTGATGTACCGTTAGTCCATTATTTCTGAATATTTACATTCATTTGTAGTACATGGGGCATGAAGAGTTATGCAGTGCTAGCAGGGGATTCCAAGCTGGCCACTTCATCCATCTGCTCCATCCTGTCCTCCGTTATTGATGGTCCCCTAAGCTGTCTACAATGAGCAAAGGGTCCTGAACAGAGCCATGATAATAATGTGGCCAGCCAGGTTTATCCCTGGAGTATAGCTGTATTATTAGGACGGGTGTGATATGGCATGCCGGCGGTCGGGATGCCGCAGTTTGAAAGACCGACTACGGCATCCCGATCATCAGCATCATTAGTGCCTAACCCTCCCCCCTTAGTGCCTAACCCTAACCCCCCCCCCCCTGTGGTGCCTAAACCTAACCCCATTCCCCAGGGCCTAATGCTAACCCTAATGGTACCCAAAACTACCCCCCCTCCCTCCCGCGACGTAAAACTATACTTACCCGCTGTGCCATCATTCGGGATGCCGGGTGTCTGGATTTAGTCATCGGCATCTCATACCCCGTATCGATTCCAGCGCCAGTCTTTAGTAGTACTTCAGGATTTACACGTCAGGATTTTTGACGGCCGGCCTTCCAAACGCCGGCAAATTAACTACATCCCATTAGGACCAGTCCCAAATTATTTTTTTATATTGAAATTTACTACTCAAAATATATTTCAACTAATCAATACTTCAAGAATTACTACTACTGAAGCCCAGATGGAGGAGTAAATATAATAGTCTGCAAGTGGCAGGCAGGCAATAATTTATAAGGCAGAGCCAGGTTGGGGTTGCATTTTACAATTATTGCCACTTTAAATTTAGTGGTTAAATCACCAAAAACCTGATTTTGGAGTAAGATAGAGCAAGTAACTGTGTACCTGGACAAACCATGTTGCAATACAAGGGGTGGAAATACTGGCTGCTTTTACATGTAGCCCCCAAATACTACACAACTTTATTTTTACACTGCAATTTAGATTTCAGTTTGGACATGATAAAGGCAAGTTGTCAGGTAACCAGGCTATCTGGAAAGGAAAGGGTTACAGCCGGAGAGCAAGCAGACACTCATAGCAATGGTGTCAAAGCTTCATTAGGCATGTCAAGCATTTATATAGCTTCTTCATTAATTATCTTATCATTTCTGGGCATGTGTAATGGCTAGCTAACAATTTGATTAATAGTCACGTGTACACTGGGAGCTATTATTTGTGTTAGCAGCATGGGGCAGTATTGTATTATTAATAAGACAATACTAATAATCTATATTCTTTGACACATAGGGCCTGATTCAGACCCACTCGCGAGCGGCTGTCCGCTCGCAAGTGGTTTCGATGTTCTGCACTGAGCATGCGCACGACGGAGGGAGCTCCGTCGTGCGCATGCGCCAGACGCGACGAGCGAAGGAAAGTCCTTCGCTCGTTGTGTCTGATCAAAGGGGGCGTGCTGTCGATGTTGATTGACAGCACGCCCCCTTTGGTAGGCGTGCCGGGGGCGTGCCTCCCTGACGGGGGCGTTCCCACGGGAACGCCTCCCGTCAGAAGCCGGCCCACTGACATCACTAGTGATGTCAGTGGGAGTGATTTTGGCTCTGATAGAGCCAAAATCACTCCGGAGCTTGCGGTTGAAAACCTCAACCGCAGGCTCCGGCTCAGTGGGAGTGATTTTGGCTCTGATAGAGCCAAAATCACTCCGGAGCTTGCGGTTGAAAACCTCAACCGCAGGCTCCGGCTCGCAATTTCGATGGTCGCGATGGTCTCGACCATCGCGGCCATCAAAATGCACGCTCGTATAGCCTGTGGGTGGTGACCCACAGCTATACGAGCGTCCAGAAGGACGCTCCATTTTCATGGAGGCCGGCCTTCATTCAGAGCGTGCGCTCTGCTCAGAGCGTACGGCTCTGAATGAGGGCCATAACCAAGAGATTCTGCTCATTATTACTGAGAATCTAGATGTGACCTTGCATTCTGACACTTGATGATACATCTTCACCGCATCTCACAATAGGCGCATAGAACTTTTAATCAACAGGTGCACAGTCCTGTCTCAGCACAAATTTGAACAAACCAATATCCAGAGTTCAACTCTATCCGACACGTCCCTCCCAAATCTAAATCTCTCTGCACATTTTACATCTGCCCCACCTGCAGTGAGGCATGGTTTTACCATGATGCACAGTTACTTGCTCTTTCTTACTCTATTCCCAAAGCTGAATCAGGCCTACAGTTATTAACTGAGACAGTGGAGGGCCTGAAAAACAGGCATAATGGAAACTAGGTACATTCTAAGCTCCTTAATTGTTTCTGCACAACCTTAATGCATTCGACCTGCAACCTAGATCTATTTGGCATCTTCAAATTGAAAGGACATACTGGTTAAGACACGAGAGGGTGGGTGACACATCTATAGCAGTATTAGCCAAATTCCTTGGTTTCAGGATCAAGGAAAAGAGCCCCCAAACATGCAAAGATACTAAACATCTGATCATAAGACACTAATATTCTGACATTTTTGTAACTCTGCTCCACTTTTTGAACCATGCTCCCTCCCATAGGTCACCAGCTACCCCTGTTCACCCATTTGTCATACCAAAATATACATTTACTGTATACCCAACCTTCAACTAATGGGCCCACTTACATTAACATCATAATTTAGTTCTTGAGGTTTCCAAATGCAACATATTTTCCCTATCTATGAAATCAATTGAACTTAAACTGCCCCTGGTGTGCACCAGACCGTTTCTAGTGCCCGCCCTGTTATCTTATTGGTTAGGGTAAAGAACATAAAATTTGCATTGAAGTTTTATTTTTTTCACTTTTCTTTGTTTGCATTGCTTAAAGTTGCTCTGCACCTAGTAAAAGTGACCTCTTTTTTCCTGTTGGAGCCACTTCAGTCCAAAATCACTGTGGGTGCGAGTAATAAACAGAATGACCAATCACAAGCTACAATAAAGACATTGCAGTTTGTGATTGGTCCTCCCACTTACACACCACCTCCACCACAGGTTTAACTTGATTTGCCAGTGCGGTCCCTCACCTTCTACAAAGTAGTAGATCAGCTTTAATTATATACTTTGACATTCCTGCCTTCCTTAAATAAGTGCAGCTGTGGCTTGGTGGAACCAAGTTTGGGCTATTCCTCTCTTTGGAATCACAACTTGGTTGCTTGGGACTGCATTGACTTTTACCCTTGGACCTGTGTAATTACTTTTACCTGTGATAAGGGTAGATTAGCCATTCTACTATACTTCATTCCACCCCTTCACGCTCACTTCCCCACACTTAACACTAAGCTCTAGGTCTGTCTGGGGAATCCATATCCAAATTGATAGAAAAAAAGTAAAGAAAAGAAGATCGGGCATAACAAACTCATTGGAGGACTGGAGATTACTCTAATCTCCAAGATACTGTAGATGGATCAGCAATTGTGTATCTATTTCATTCTAAGGGGTTTTTGGTTGATTTTTCATTGATTTATTTTTATTTTTATTGCAAACCGACCTAAACCGCTTAGTTACAGAAGGCAAAACCGATGGAAAATCGACCAAAACTCTGATTTTAGAACATTGGACCAACGATCGATACTTTTAAATAGACAACTGTAGATACTGGAGATTTACTAATTGCTTGTTTGTAAAACAACCAAAAACAGACGGCCAACCCGACCATATAATGTGGCAGGCGAGTTGGGTAGAAGCACTGCGCAGATCAGTACGATCGGCTTCTTAGGTGTAAATTGTAAGAATGAGTTCAAAGTAAAAAAAACAAAAACAAAACAATTGCGTGGTGTTCCCCCCCCCAAAGAACCATAACCAACCCCGGACCACTCAATCTGGGCTAATATGGGAAAATAGAGGGATAAAATGGCGTGGGGTTCCCCCTATTTTCCTATAAACCAGCATTAGGCTGAACGAGCCGGGGGGCATCTGCTATAGCAGGGAGAGACTTAAAGTGTGGTCCCCCTGCCATGATCTAAACCAAACACAAACTGGTCAGCCCAGGGCTGCAATTCCTCGCAAAGTGGGGATCCCAAAAATAAAATGGGATGCCCCCTCCTGAGGAACAACCAGCCCTGCGGCACATCACTGTGGAAATTATATTTCACATGTTTATTATGTTGCACTACTATGTAGAACAACTTGTGTCTTGCATTATATGTAAATTTAACTTTTTTTTATGCTACAAGTAAAGATGGAATTTTTCAAAACATTGATAAACCTGCTCCTTTTTTGTCACTATTTTATGTGTAGATAATGCATATAACAATATTACACAATGTGAGGACAAGTCCTTGCTTATAATGAGCTTCTGTGCCAAACGTAATCAGGTGCTGGGTTCTGAAAGTCCCAAGATTTTGGCCAGTTAGCAGATCAATTTAAAGCGGCAATGATTAGTACAGTAAGGCAGATCCTGGTTGGTTTTGCCTTCCTAAACATTGCCACTTTAAATTTAATCTACTAATTTGCCAAAATCTCGGGACTTTCAGAATCTCGCACCCTATAACATTTGGCCCTCTAAGTGTAAGAGCACTCACCATGTGCATAGTACAATATGCTGAAGGAATTTGTTCTCGTTATGTGTACTTTGAGAGCCCCCAAGTTAAACACTTTTTTTTTTTGTTTATGAGCTGTAAAATCAAAATGTATAATAACAATATTTCTGTAATTTCAGTGTTTCCATAAACCCCCCAGCTGGTCAGTAATGTATTTCTAAAGCTCCTCCTATAAATTAGTTTAAAGGAGACACCGTGTGGTACCCTGGTTTTTGTAAAGCACTTTGTCTTCTCTTTCAGCTGGAGGAATGGTGGCTGAACGCGGCATACCTCGATGTACGGATTCCTTCTCAACTCAATGTCAACTTTGGTGGTCCTGCCCCTTACCTGGAGCACTACTGGCCGCCAAAACTTGGCACCCAGCTAGAGAGGGGATCCATAGCAACGTGGTTCACACTGAAGTACTGGGATCTCATCAGGAGGTGAGTGATAAATAGCAGTTATGTCCCAACATAACTCCAAAAAAATGGACCAGTAATTGCCCGTTTCCCGATCTGCCTACCAATGCCCCGTTCTATTGAGGCCACTCCCAGAATCGGTAAATTCAACAGATTTCCCCTGAGACATGCGGACTGTCTATGGGTGGAATGTATCAAGTCTAGAGAGATAAAGTAGAGAAGTTGCCCAAAGTAACCAATCGGCTTCTAACTTTAATTTCAAAGAATGCATTAGGTAAATGGCAGTTAGAAGCTGATTGGTTGCTTTAGGCAACTTCTCTACTTTATCTCTCCAAGACTTGATACATCCCACCCTTGATACATCTCTCCCCATCATGTTTTTCCTGCCTCCATGCCACTTTCCTTGGCTGTGTTGTTGGCGTGTACTGACGCGTTTCTCTTTGGAATAATCCACAGAGCCACATAACAGCGAATAGCATGATGTATCATGTAATAATTTGTTATATTATATTCTGGTATTTACCCCCATGACAGGGAGAAACTGGGCGTACATAAGTCAGGCAATGCACCGCTGGATATGTCCCAGTTTTGGAATTTGTTCAACACCTGCAAGGTCCCTGGAGTGACCAGAGACTCCATTGCCAATTACTTTAAGACTGGTGAGTACTCCTATAATTGAGACCCTCGATATTAGAGCTCACACGTTACCGTCAGCCTCTGACAGCAATTTACCTGCATCTTATAATGTATTTATGAACAATTGTTACAGGACAAATTATTTTTTCCCTTCTTTGAAAAGAAGAGCGATTTATTTATTTTTAATTTTTAATATTTAGCCTCTGTTTATATTAACATGTAAAATATGCATGCCGGTGTAATACAGGCTTCTAGCCATGCTTGTGCGTCTTGGCCCCCACCAGTGAAAATCTGGAGCTGGTTGGAACCTCTGCCGTAAATTAGATGGGGTGTGTAAGAGGCACCCTTAGAACATTAGCTATGTTGCCAACCTGTCTAAATGGTATTTACGCGTTTCATAGTTTTGGTGCTTTCTGACAATATTTCTTACAATGCGTAGTTGGATTGTTTGGATTTTGGTATATCCAAAATGCCCCGGAAGATGTATGTTTCTACACAAACCCGTCATATTGATTCATTCAGATTTTGGATTACAGCTACTTAGTGCGAGTAGGATATGTGTTAGTTGCCATGTAATCCAGCTATTCCACCTAAAGTGGCAAGAATATTAATTAAAAAACTAGGTGTTTTTGCATTTAATGTTATGGCCCCTTTAAATCCAGGCACAGTAGATGTGGTGGCTTGTAAAAGTGCAGCTTAGACAGTTTGTACCTTAGACCAGAGGTTCCCAAACTCCACCATTACAGGCCAGGTTTTAAGGATATCCATGCTTAAACACAGGTGACTTAATTAGTACATTAGTCAATTTGATTTATCCATCTGGTCTCAATCATGGCAATCCTTAAAACCTGGATTGTAATGGCAGAGTTTGGGAACCTTTGTCTTAGACTGTAGCATTGCGTTCTCCTTCTCACCACATGGATCTACTGACAACTTTAGGGATACTTATGAAGTCTCCAAGCTTTAATGAACTCTGGTGATTTATAATCAAAATATAAATTTATAAGTCTAGAATTTTGCATTGTTTTTGGGACTTTGGGCCTGATTCAGGTTGGATCGCGGTTGCGATTACAAACACAGTCTCACTGCGATAGTATGCTAATCCACTGCGATCGCTATGCGGCGCAGCACAACATAAGGATGCCCACCTTACTTTACACACATCCGTAATACTTTGCAAGACTGCAAAACCATCGGTAACATGGAGTACAATCTGAGCCTCACGCACATTTGTACAAGGTCAGACCTTACTCAGAAATTGCTAACCTTCCACTACGCAGTGAGAGTTCGAGCTGCGTAGGCCATCGCAGTGGATACTTTATGCACGCCCCTGCAACGGCGTTCAAACGCACTGACACGCCTGCATTTCGCCTACGCCCCCCCTCCCATCGCCTCCCACAAACGGTACTTCCTGTCAATCACTCTGCGATGGGTCTGCGTAGTCACTACGATCACAGTCTCGAACGCAGTGGTTGGTTTGCGCACGCGCATTGCGATGCGTGCGCAGAACACAACAATCGGCCAATAGCGTGCGCAATCGCAGTTGCGATCCTTGCTGAATCAGGCCCTTTATCTTCTTTTTATTTCAGAGAGTGAAGGCAGCTGTCCCACCCACCTCATTGCCATGTGCCGGGGCCGGATCTTCTCCTTTGAAGCTGTCCATGAAGGCCAGATCCTCTCTGCGCTGGAGATCCTAAGGTCTTTCCTTTATGTACAGGTTCCATATAAACCATGGAAAAGAATTAACAAAAACTGTTACTATGGATTTTTTACCTTTTTTTTTTTTTTTTAATTCCTCTTTTCAATCTACTTAATTATATGCACAATATCTGAATAAAGCTTCCGTATTTAGGACTGGACAAAGTTACTGGTAGGAAATGAAAGGTCCACTTGCATCAGACAGACACAAACCTACGATCTGGCTGGGTGTCGTTACTTACTATAAACATGTGATGTTTGCGTCACGTTATTACATAGGATAAACTTTTTCAAACCAAGACCATGAATTGATTGTAATGATGTATTTTATTTTAGGCAGCTCACATATGTTCAAAACATATGCCAGAGTGCGCCAGACGGGATCGGACTGTCTGCTTTAACCACGGAGGAGAGGACGCGCTGGGCTCAGGTTAGTTTATTTCTTCCGCGTTTCTTGCCAGTTCCTTCAGAAGATGTTACAGTATTTTGCCATCACGTTATCACTTTGTCTTTCTTGTAGTCCCGTGACCACCTCATTAGCCTTGACCCAAAGAATTTATCCCATCTGGAGCGGATACAGAGCAGTTTGTTTGTTGTGTCTATTGATGACGAATGTCCTCATGGAACGCCTGAAGATTATACCCAGGTAACCAAGGAAATATTGTTTTTAGCACTGTATTGTCCTCTAAGCTTATTGCGGTATTTATCACTGTACTATACAGGTTGAGTCTCCCATATCCAAAATGCTTGGGACCAGGGGTATTTTGAATATCGGAATATTCCGTATTTTGGAATATTTGCATACCATAGTGAGATGACTTGGGAATGGGACCCAAATCTAAACAGTGAATGCATTTACTGTAAGTTTTATATACACCGTATACACACACAGCATGCAGGTCATTATATATACCTTATACACACAGCCTGCAGGTCATATTATACAATATTTTTTATAATTTTGTGCATCAAAAAAAGTTTGTGTACGTACATCAAATTAATTTGTTTAATATACACACAGCCTGAAGGTTATTTTATACTGTATTTTAATAATTTTGTGCTTCAAACAAAGTTTGTGTACATTGAACCATCAGAAAGCAAAGGTTTCACTTTCTCAGTCATGCTAAAAATATTGCGTATTTCGGAATATTCCGTATTTCGGAATATTGCGTATTTCGGAATATTTGGATATGGGATACTCAACCTGTATATAATTAGAATTTTCATCTGGAAAGGCCCCTCCCTTGTGAGGACACCCCGGTCTAATACATCAGGGGTAGTCCCCACCCTGGAATCACCACTGTCATAGCAGCCACTGGTAAGAGTAGCCTTATGGGCTGCTAGGCTGAGAGTTGTGCATTGAATGCGACAAAGCTTCCATCCATTTAGGTGTGTCCACTGCACCACTTTTATTCAAGTAAGATTTAAATGTACTGACCAGTCCCAGCATCATAAGGGTTCTGCGGCAGATGCCAGCAAGTGGACTAGCACCTGTAACCCTAATTCCCACAATTGCACATTCATTTAGAATATATCCTTATTTTTAGGTTATCTGTATAAAATATAGAAATGATTTAATTAGTAAACACAGCCCCTAACATACATTTAGTTTTTGATTAGATACACCCGGAAGCAGTGTGTATCCCTACAGGTACCAAGTACTTGTTAAGCCACTGACTGGTGATGTGTGGACAAATGTTAGGCCATCTGAAGCTGTATATTATAGGCCACCACAAGGGCTTAAAGTGGTCCTGGAGTGGTGGTGGAACTCATAGGAAACTTTAAAGTGAATGGCCGGGGGGGCCTAGGGGTCACATAGACCCCCAGAAGCTTTATGTGCTATGACAGTGTAGAATACATTTTAGGTGCCTTTTTAGCACTCCTGCCATCAGCTGAGACTACAATGTTAGGTCACTTAAAAGTAAAAAAAAAAAATTCGATATCATTAGTGTAACTCTAAATAATATTTTTGCAGTGCCTCAGTTTTTTTTATGGGGTCCCCACAAACAAGTCTGTGTCACTTGAGAGCCCCATGTTTTTTTCAACCCCTATGTATCGCCTGCGCTTGAGTCTTTTCTTACCTATATGCTGGTTTCTCTGCAATGAGGGACCTCTGAAGAAATTGAGCCTCCCCATGCAGACAGTGTTTTGAGCTAGTATTCAGTATGCATATCGGATATCACGTGGTGCAGTAGCCACCTGTTTGGGTAGAAATAATATTTCATCTTCATACAAGAGGTTCAACCAGATAATACATAGTAATATATGTTTTGGGGTAGGGCAAAATGTGAACTCCTACGTCTGTCCAGCGTCATCCCCCTGCATCTCTACAGTGCCACCCCCTTGCTACGCGTCAGCGCCAATCTCCTTGCATCTCACCAGCTTCACCCCACTTGCGTCTAACCAGCATCACCCCCCCCTGCGTCTCACCAGCTTCACCCCACCTACATACAGTGCCATCCCTCCAGCATCTCTTCAGCGCCATCTTCCTGTGTTTCGCAAGCATCAGCCCCCTCTGCATCTCACCAGCACTATTCCCATGTCTTCACTCCAACACCACCCCCTGTGTCTCTCCAGCTTACCCCCTTGTGTCCTTCCAGCAGCTCCCTGCCCCTGTGTCCCCCACCATCCGCTTTCTGCCCCTGCCATCAGCTCCTTGTGTGCCCCAGCAGCAGCTCCCTGCCCCGGTGTCTCCAGCAGTTTATACCCCCTCCCGTGTCCCTCTAGCAGCAGCTCCCTGTCCGTGTCTCCTCTCCCACCAGCAGCTTATTCCAACCCCTATGTCCCTCTAGCATAGGGTTGGGCAATAAGCGGCCCCCCAGCTGTTAAAGAGCTGCACATCCCAGCATGCCCTGCCACAGTTTTGCTATTTGGCCATTCGAAAACTGTTGCAAGGCATGCCGGGATTTGTAGCTCAACAACAACTGGAGGGCCACTTATTGCCTATCCCTGCTTTAGCAGCTTATTCCCCCACTCCCTGTGTCCCTCTCCCACAAGAAGCAGCCCCCTGCCCCTGTCTCCCCTCCCACCAGCAGCTTATCGCCCCCCCTCCCTGCTCCGTGACCCTCTAGCAGCAGCTCCCCTTCATGCCTGTGACTTTGTGCCTGCTCTGGCCCCTGCTCCTTTTTGGCGGATGCCCACTCAGTGCACTATGCAGCAGCGTTGATTGCATGACGTTTCGGCCCAGTTTAACTCCTGGCCACCACATATAAATCACATACATACTGTTTGCAAAATCAAGAAGTGTGTAAAATATAATTTCAAGTCTATACTATTGTTTTTAAAATATTTAAATATCTCTTGAATGTTGGTGCTGCTATGGCAAAGCTTTCTCCCGTCAGTCCCAGTGCCTTGCATTGTTTTGCATCTCTTCATAACCTTACTAGTGCACTTGTTACATTGTCAGCAGAAAGACCACGGTGCTGATACAGATCTACAACACAAGTCAGCTACACGGACGGATCTTACAGTTTATAGAGACTGCGCATGTGTCTGTGTCTTCACACTCAACTTTGAGCAACTACGAGTAAACTACGGTTACTTACTAATCTTCGGGTTCTAAAACCCGGTGCTTCCAATTGCGTTTATGCCCGTTATAAGGGCAATGTTTTTCCTAGCCATGTTTTACGAGTTAAATCATTGCCCTTTTAAATTTCGGGCATAAACCCGATTGGAAGCACGAGGTTTTAGAACCTGAAGCTTAGTAAATAAATCCCTCAGAGTTATTCACATCTCCACTTGGCGCTAAATGGGTGTAATAGGACAGCAACAGGCGTTCGCACATAGGACAAGTGTTCGGGGACATATCATTGGCATCTAGATGGAATTTTGGCATATTCCGAGTACATAGAGATCCTTCACATATCAGACAGATCTCCTGCAGTAAGGATAGGGCTGGAGAAAGTGTGCGCTGATAATGATGACGGCTACAAATGGATGTATAGGTGCGACCAACTCAAAGAGTCTCATATGTTTGCGAACACACAATGCGGCCACAGATGCGGGCGAACTGCACTTGAGTATGGATCAGCCCCTGTTCGTGATTAGAAGTCTTCTTTTCATCATCTGCATTCTATTCCTATTTCTGTAGCAGCATCTTGTGCAGCAGCCGCAGACACTAGTACTCTCCACTACATATATTTGGTGCTGGTGAATCCATTAAATTATGTAACATATCTGATGTCCTTGATTCTTGAAGGTTCCCTATTCTCATGCCTTCTGGGTCATCTGATACAACATGTCAATTCGTGACTTAAAGTCCTACAGAGAGCATTAGCCTTACTAGCAATGTATAATAACTGTGCGTTATCTAATGCTGTCACTATGCAGCACAAGATATTGTGTGGACTTTGTAGTCATACATCGAGATTATAGAACACACCTGTTGGCTTTTTGCCCTCTTTTCTATAGGATAATTATTAATATGGTCATCTTTTGGCCCCTTTCCTTTTTGCATAGGTTCATTTTGTGAAAATAACACATTGGCCCAAATGTAATTGCCCGAGCGTTGCGTGCACCGGTGCAATCTCTGCTATTCAGCCGCTGGATTTAAAGCAGCAATCGTTTCCAATACAAAACCAACTAGTTTAGACTTTTATTATTATTACCGCTTTAAAACTAGCGGCTAATTTGTCTGCAACTCACAGGCTATTTTATTTGGGCCATATGGCCTTTACTGTAATTTGTACATTTTGCCTTGGTCTTGGGACTTTATTGGTGGGAGCCGAACCTGCTCTGTCTGTGCCTGAATGCTAGCTCAATTGTCTAGTAATGTGTCAGGCGAAGTGGCTTTAGATCCTTGAAAGCTTGCAAAAATTTCTACAAAAGTTATCTATTAAAGTTATTGTTTAAATAATATCCACATTTGTTTATATCTCCTTAGGTCAGGAAATTAATAGTTACAAAAAAAGAAATACATATATATATATTTTAAACTGTATGGCGCAGAGTCAAATAATGGTAGTCCCTTGCGCGTTTCAGCTATGCAGCTGTTACTGGAGGAAAACCTTACTTGCAATCTGTTCTTACCTCTATGGGAAACAAGTCAGGTTTTCCTATCGTCATGGCCAGCAGAGTATTGGCACCAGAGGTGAAGACAGAAGTGAATCTGCCCCCATGCATCTGTGGCAGGCAGTACATATACGAGAAATGGGTACCACAAAAGATAGAGATTATTATCATCTTTTAAGATATTAATAGGTTAGTTTGTGTTGTTTTATCTTGTTGCTTTTTATGGATCTATTGGCAATAAACCATAAATATGCTTCCATGGTGTAATACGGTATACAATCGGGAAGCCGGCTGCCTTAATACCGGCAGCAGGCTTCCCGACTGTCATATGCCGGCGAGGGTGAAATGACGGGCGTCTAGATGTAGACACCTGACATTTCCCCGACGCCGGGAGACAGGCGCCCGGCATCCCGATCGAAGGGATGCCGGGCTCTGCGAGTGGACAGCCGCGGGGGGGGGGAGGGTTAGGTTTAGGGCACCCGGAGGGGGAGTTAGGATTAGGCACCCCCCGGGAGAGTTATGGTTAGGCTAGGGGGAGGGAGGGTTAGGCTTAGGCACCCCCGGGGGGACTTAGGGTTAGGTACCCCCCCGGGGGACTTTGGTTTAGGCAGCGGGGAAGGGGGGGTTAGAGTTAGGCACAGAGGGGGGATTAGGGTTAGGCACTTGGGGGGGACGTTAGGGTTAGGCACCCCTAAAAAGGGTTAGGGGGTTAGGTTAGTTTAGTCAGTACTTACCTTAGCGACAATCGGGATTTCCAGCGCTGTCGGGCTTCCGCTGCCGGGAACTCTGCTTTGGCCGGCAATATTTCATACCGATTCCTAGCCAATTGATTTTTTTTAATTAAACATAGGATTAAAAAGGTTTTCATTCAGCACTCAAAATTAGTCTTACTAGTTAATAATTAAGTAATTCCAATTAAAGAAACCACTGTGGATCACCAATATCCAGTTATTGCTGTTCTTGGTATAAATATCCAAACAATCGCTCCAACAGACAGCTATAACGTGAGAGTTCCCCCTACGCGTTTCATCTGGATGACTTCACCATGGGCCTCCCACCTATGAAATTGTGTCTTTATACGCCATTTAATTACACACATGTGAAGGTCCAAGCCTTGTCAGCAAGGTCATATATGTATAAGTATACTTTATTCCTATAGAGCCACGTTCATATGGTACACAGTTTCAATGTTAATGGATAAAATAATATTAAAATCCATATCTTATCGTTTGCTCTATTATCTATCATTCAGATTTCAAGGCAGGCCATTGCTGGAGACCCAACCATACGCTGGGGGGACAAATCGTACAATTTCATCTTATGGCGCAATGGGGTATTTGGCTCCAATTGTGATGTAAGTATGGTTCTCGTTGCCCCTGTGCACAATATATATATATATCTGTGAACTGCAAATCAATCCACATTATATATTGCTTATCTCATGTCTTGATAAAAGTTTTTTTTTTTTTTAAATATTTATATTACCTGCAATAACTGTTCTAAAAGGCCCTGACCAGACATCATACGACAGGTTTTTAAGAAATGTTCTTTGGAAACAATCCAGTCAGTGCCAAATGTGAGAGGCTGCGCTGCTCCCTACTGGCTAAGAAATCCTACAAACCGGGTACAGCTTTTCTCTTAGTGCTCGTCCTCACAAGTGATGGGCCACGGAGAAGAGAGCTGCCAGCTCAGGATCCGATGGTTTTCTGCCACACAGACAGCAGTGCAATAAGCAGCTTGGGCAGGGGTGTCTTAACAGCAGTGTGGGCCCTGGGCAAAGCAATGCACTGGGGCCCCTACCCACCCATTCACAGGAAAAAAATGTATATGGTCAATAAAATTAAACCCCCTGCATGCCCATCAGACCTCCCACACATGCAGAGAGACTCTGTCTGCCTGGTCTGAAGCCGGCGGATGACGTGAAACTGGGACTGAGGTGAGTACTCGTCGCTGGGGGGGGATGGGGGAGGTCAGATCAGAATACAGTGCACCGGCAGGCGGCTTATAAAAACATCACAAATTTACCAACTGGCCGCAGCTGCAGGGGGGCAGGTTGGTGGGCCCCTACAAGCTTCAACTGTTGGCAACTGTCCAACAAGCCCAATGGAAGAGATGGCCCTGAGATTGGGGTAGAATGTGATACTGTGGCCTCTGTTGGGGTCTATCAGAACGTGACACTTTGTCCAAAGGTACTCATCTTAGGGGAAGTGTATCAAAATGCAATGAAAAATGTACATCTGCACACATTAATTAGAGATTATTGATTATTTAGATTAACCCCATATAGTAATATTATTGATATTGTAATATCAGTACTGGGGGTGCTGCCATTAGACAAAAGGTACTATTGTAACTGAAGAGGAAAGAAAAGATTGTCATGAAACTGGCGCACAAATTAAGGAAATATAATAAAATATAATACTTTATTAGATATGCATTAAAATATTCCTATGGGAATAAACTTCAGCGAAATAAGGTTAAAAATAAATAATAAATACTGATCGTGTGGCTATTTGTAATTCGAAGGTGAAATAAAATCATAAAAAACCCTGCCGTGTGAATTAATTTCTTATTATTTATTAATCAATTCCCATGTTCAAAAGGAGCAATAGAGGGATGTAAGTGTAAATTATTACACTGCTTGATTAATTAGTGCTGGTGTTTTAAGATTAGGAGTCTATGAGGATTATTCCACAGAATTGGCAGTATCTTATTATTTATTGTTAGATTGTCCTCATAGAATCACTACCTTATTATACATAGTAGCAGTGTTCATCTGTCTGTAGTTTTATTCTACTGACTGTATCAGTTTATCAAACGCAAACACTGCAACGTTGTTGTCAAGTGTTGCTCTTATTAATCCATAAATATGGACCCAAATCCCTCCGTTCTTGGTGTCCTGTAACAGGACAAGCATATACTTATTAAATATTAGTGCACGTAGAACGCACTTATCGTAGTGCTGGCAAAACTGATTTAGTTGTTTAAACAAAGACTCAGAATTAATTGCTGATATTAAGAACAATCAGAGGTGCCGCACATTCATATAATCACAGTGTAACCTGTTGTCCTATAGCCGGACAAATAAACAGTTAATCATTGTTAATATACAAAGAAACGCATTTTTTAATGGTACTAATAAGTCAGACCTGATCGCAAATGACACATATACTGATAGGATTTTGGTATTAAATATTCAGATATGATATGCGTTCATGTGGTCACAGAATGATATAATGTCCTGTAACTGGACAATTAATCAAATGAACTCATAGTTAGTGTAGAGCATAGGTGTCCCATAACGAGTGTGGCACCATAAGATATGCGTTCGTATGGTCACAAAATGATATAGTGTCCTGTAACTGGACAGTTGGTTAAATAAACTCCTAGTTAGTATTGAACATGGGTGTCACATGGCGGGTGTAACGCCGGCGCGCGTTTCGCTGCTAAGCTTTATCACAGGCAAAGTGATATCAAAGTGTATCAAACCTTGTAGAGAGATAAAGCACCAACCAGTCAGCTCCTAACTGCTATTTTACAGGCTGTGTTTGAAAAATTACAATTAGGAGCTGATTGGTTGGTACTTTATTTCTCTCCACTTTATCTCTCTCCAAGCTTTAATACATCTCCCCCTTAGTGAGCCTTACGGCTGCTTACACACTTGCATTACAATTCTGCATTCAATTTGCTTTTGGATTGCATCCCAAGCGCTTGTGAATGGATGGTAATATAGAAATCATGGTACCAAATGTGACTGTACATATCTGTGCTTGTTTGTGTGTAACTTGCAATACACTACAGTACCCTATTTTCTTGTATTTTTTTTTTTTTTAACGCTTCTGGTACGTGTCAATATGTTTGAAACTTATATTCATCTCAATGGGAGACCCGAAGTATAAGGCTGACTTTTGCTCTGGAAAGCCTCTAAGCTGAAACCCTCTTAGTGTTTGTTATTGTAGATTAATTCTGCAGCATTTAAAATTTTCCATTGTCATTGGTCTATCCCATAAGTGTATCTGTCTGATGTGCTGCCTCATCCTTCACATAATTTGGTCAGTCCTATTAGGTGCGAGGGGGGCGACTTGCTGTTGCAACAGCGTAGAAACGCCCTCAGCAGCACCACATTTCGCCCCGTTGCGGCCTGATCTCGCCCCGGACTAGCAGATTTTTGTACACAGCCCCATGGGGCTGCAAACGAAAATCTGCAAGTCCGGAGGTACCGTATGTGCGTCAATAGCCGCACTTACTCGCGCCACGAGGGAACTTGCGGATAGTAGGATTGACCCCAAAGAAAATCATCTGTCTTAAAAGGGGAAGGAGGATGTATAGCAGGGATATTCAACATGCGCCCATCCAGCCAATGACATGCAGTCAGGACAGGCAGAGCCTCCACTCTCATACTCCCTCCCCTATCATACTCCCTGTCATGCCCCAGAGTTTTGATGTGTGCCTCCCCAGCCATTGACCTCACCGCACGTCACTGCATTCAGCCGTTATGGAACTACTCATCCTAGCATGCCCTGCCACTGGTTTGCTATCAGGGCATGCTAAAACTGTGGCAGCGCATGCTGGGATGTGTAGTTCCACTACAGCTGGAGGGCCCCATGTTGAATACCCCTGATGTATAGCCTTTTATGCAGATCCTGCGTCTCTCACCCCAGGCCTCAAATTACAAGCATGAGTCTCGCGTCATTTAAACTCTGTGCGTACATGGCTGATGTCTGTTCTGTTCCCTCATACTCATGTGTCTGTGTTCCAGCATGCACCATTCGATGCCATGGTGCTCGTAGCAATGTGTGACTACATTGATCAGAACATCAAAGCTTGTGAGGGGCGCTGGAAGGTACGATGCCATTGAATGGAACGCGGTGAAGTTGGTGCACTCATTGCACACAGTGCCTCTATAAATCTGCACCTTCTCTCGGCAGGGCTCTACCGTAGTTCGGGACCTGGCGCATCCTGAGGAGCTGGTCTTCACCGTGGATCAGAAGGTTATAAATGACATATCTGTTGCTAAAGCGCAGTATTACACTCAGGTACACTCTGCGATTAATGTGACAGTGTTTGTGGGCTTGGAACGGCTGATTATTGTTTTGCAATGTAATCTGGGGTCAGGTAGCTTCTGGTTCTATAATTATTTTATATAGCGCCCCCATTTTATGCATCGTTGTACAGAGAATCACGTCAGCCTATTTAGGGGCTTAGGGCCTGGTTCAGTGTTGTACGCTAATGCTGCCGCGATTTTATGTCATTGTATGTAATTTGTTTATATTATGATCCCCTCAATATATAGTGCTGCGTAATATGTTAGCGCTTTATCAGTAAAGGATAATGCTAATAAACAGTAACACATAGATGTGTGGTTTTAAAAGTGTAGTAATAATCTAAAGAGAGGGATCCAGCAAGAAAATGTGCACGAAGCAGGTAAAAATCAGAATAAAAAGGGGCTTTTAGGGATAGAAAGAAGGTTAATTAGTATAGTTGGGGAAGTAAGTATATGGTTTAGAGCAGTGTTACTAGCTTCCAGTCCTCAGGGCATTCTATAACAGGGCATGTTTTCTGTATCTCCTTAATGGAGCACATGTGTATTCATCACTGATTAAAAGTCCCACCGGTGGTTCTCATTATCTCACTTTTGATTCTGTAAGGAAAACATGCACTCTTGGGGTTCCCCAAGGACTGGATTTGGGAAACACTGGTGCAGGGTAAGGTGAGAATATGATTTGGAGAAGCCACTTTAGTATCAAAGCTTTTCACATTTGCCAATTTTTTTTTTTAAAAACCTATACAATAGAAATTAACACTTTCTTGCGTAGTCTTTGTAAGGGGTCCTCTGGCTACAAATCTGTTTGCTATACAGTGCATCTGGAAAGTATTCACAGCGCTTCACTTTTTCCACATTTTGTTATGTTACAGCCTTATTCCAGAATGGAATAAATTAATTTTTGTCCTCAATATTCTACACGCAATACCCCATATTGACAATGTGTATAAAGTTTTTTTGAGATTTTTGCAAATTGAATTAAAAAAAAGAAACGAAGAAATAACATGTACATAAGTATTCACAGCCTTTGCCATGAAGCTCAAAATTGAGCTCAGGTGCATCCTGTTTCCACTAATTATCCTTGAGATGTTCCTACAGCTTAATTGGAGTCCACCTGTGGTAAATTCAGTTGATTGGACATGATTTTGAAAGCCATACACATGTCTTTATAAGGTCTCATACTTACAGTGCATGTCAGAGCACAAACCAAGGAATTGTCTGTAGGCCTGCGGGACAGGATTGTCTCGAGGCACAAATCTGGGGAAGGGTACAGAAAAATATCTGCTGCTTTTGAAGGTCCCAATGAGCACAGTGGCCTCCATCATCCATAAATGGAAGAAGTTCAGAACCACCAGGACTCTTCCTAGAGTTGGCCGGACGTCTAAACTGAGCGATCGGGGGAGAAGAGCCCTAGTCAGGGAGGTGACCAAGAACCCAATGGTCACTCTGTCAGAGCTACAGCATTCCTCTGTGGAGAGAGGAGAACATTTCAGAAGGACAACCATCTCTGTAGCAATCCATTAATCAGGCCTGTATGGTAGAGTGGCCAGACGGAAGCCACTCCTTGGTAAAAAGCACAGCCTGCCTGGAGTTTGCCAATATGCACCTGAAGGACTCTCAGACCATGAGAAACAAAGATTGAACTCTTTGGCGTGAATGCCAGGCGTTATGTTTGGAGGAAACCAGGCACCGCTCACCACCAGGCCAATATCATCCCTACAGTGAAGCATGTCGGTGGCAGCATCATGCTGTGGGGATGTTTTTCAGCCACAGGAACTGGGAGACTAGTCAGGATAGAGGGAAAGATGAATGTACAGAGACATCCTGGATGAAAACCTGCTCCAGAGCGCTCTTGACCTTAGACTGGGGCGACGGTTCATCTTTCAGCAAGACAACGACCCTAAGCACACAGCCAAGATATCAAAGGAGTGGCTTCAGGACAACTCTGTGAATGTCCTTAAGTGGCCCAACCAGAGCCCAGACTTGAATCCAATTGAACATCTCTGGAGAGATCTGAAAACAGCTGTGCACCAACGCTTCCCATCGAACCTGATGGAGCTTGACAGGTGCTGCAAAGAGGAATGGGCGAAACTGCCCAAAGATAGGTGTGCCAAGCTTGTGGCATCATATACAAAAAGACTTGAGGCTGTAATTGCTGCCAAGGGTGCATCAACAAAGTATTGAGCAAAGGCTGTGAATACTTATGTACATATGATTTTTTTAGTATTTTTTTTTTTTTTAAATGAAATATGCAAAAATCTCGAAAAAACTTTTTACACTTTGTCATTATGGGGTATTGTGTGTAGAATTTAAGGACCAAAATGAATTTATTCTATTTTGGAATAAGACTGTGTCACGACACCGTGCCCAGCCTGCGCTCAGATACACCAACCTGACGTAGCTGGGTGGTTGTGACGTGGGGTTTACCTAAGCTGCCACCACGAAGAGTATTAAAATAGCGCTCTTACGTTCGCCAGACACTTAAATCTCACTTAAACTCACAGTTATTACACAAATATAGCATGGGCCTCTCCAGGCACGTGAATTCATTAGAGCACAGAGATAACGCTGATAAAGTTCTTGTATTTATTGAGAAATATCTCCAGGGTTAAATTACAGTAAAAATAGGTAAATAAACAAGATATACATATATAAATAAATGCACAAAATTATTACAGATAAAAGAAAAGGATAGAGTATCAGAATCCTAAGGTATCTTACGCTGAGATCTTAGAGGGAGACCACCATAGACCGACATGGGGAGCACTCTTTAGCTCTCAGCTACTCCCTAGAAGTGAACACGTAGCAGTGTGGACTGCTGAGCATTATAGTTCCATGACTTGCTCATCCCCCAGCAGCCCCCACCCTTTTCAGGCTCAAAAATACTGGTCTTTGTTCTCCCAGGGTCTGTGTAGATGCAAATTAGCACAACTACAAGACCTGACACTAATATACCTCCCTGGACCTTTAGTGTATTTTATGGTAGGAAGACTGCTAGCATAAGGTGTTACAAATGACCCCTCTAGCAGCCAGTGTGACTGCGTACATGGCCCCCTAGTGTGGGAGCAAACGTTACATTCAGGATGCATTGTCTTCAAAGGCCAGGTGTCACTTGACCATCTGCCATGATCAGCTTATGCAATCCAGTTTACGCAAACAGCCATTTCTAAAATATATACTTTAGGGAATTATGATAATACACACACTTTATACAGAGCACGTACAGTCATGACATGGGCTTTTGATGAATCACCGTAACCCATGGCGATGGTCACAGGCTGTAACATAACAAATGTGGAAAAAGTGAAGCGCTGTGAATACTTTCCGATGCACTGTAAATAGTGCATGTGGGCAGCTAAATACTAAAGTACTTGTACACAGCCCTCGTGTCCACTAAGGTTCAAGTGCTATGTATGTATCAATATAAATGACAAAAATATTAAATATGCCTATCATTTGTCAGTGCAGTCCAGCCTGACACAGACCAGAGGCATTATTAATCCTCTGTACCCCTTGGCTGTTGTCATAAGCATTAGAGATGGCATTAATATTATACGTACGCTCAGAGAGGTTATTTAATAACCAAGTACTAATCTGCAGCCAACCATTACTTTTCAGTGCATTATTATTGCTACTAGTATTCATTGGGATGCACAAAGTTCTAGAGCGCAGTGTTACAAAAACAGCAGGCATAGTTGCAAAGTTTATGGGAACAATTCCTGGACTGCACACCCTGAATATATATATATTGGGAGGTGCTACCTGATGAGACTAATTGCAGGCACAAAAACAGACAAATCTCAGGTGCACAACTCCAAATTATTGATAATATATAAATGCAATAAAATTTTGCAATCAAGAGAGGTTTTTAGCATAATCTTGGCCAAGGTTATGGGCCTACCCCCATATCCACGTAACCTCTTTAGGGTAGGTCCCTAACATACTAGGATTCAAATCCAGAGCGCAGGACACCCCCAAACTGGCCCAGCTAAGTTACAGTTGCAAAGTTACAGGGATTGATCTATATTATTTACTAGCTGAAGTACCCGGCTTTGCCCGGGTTTAAATCTTCAAGTTATTAAGTTTTATTATGTGATGTCGTAGAAATCCATCAAGTGGAAGGCCCATAACAGGCTCCCCGGGTCAAAGTTCTGCCCAGCGTACACCAACGGGAGGTCCACTGGGACCTTAAACCCCCCTATTATGTCTTTTGGGATCCAATGTTACCACTCTGTGAAGTTTTCGTCCAAATTAAGTGATTGTTGTCCAAATCCATCCAGTGGAAGGCCCAGATCAGGCTCTCTGGGACAAAGTTCTGTCCAGCACACTCCACCGTGAGGTCCGACCGGGATCCCAACCACTCCATTAGGCATCCCAGACCAAGTGCCACAACCTCTGTGAAGTTTTCATCCAAATCCATCCAGTGGAAGGCCCGGAATAGGCTCCCCAGGCCAAAATTCTGCCCAGCGTACCCCAACGGGTGGTCTGACTGGGACCCTAAACCCCCTAAAACCTGACCACCTCGCATTGGTTGCATCCCAATCTGTGCAGCGGTGTCCGAATACAAACAAACCAATGAATTTTATACATAAGATGTATATAATTGCAAGCTGGGTATCAGTAGCAGGGGTCACCAGCTTACCAGAGAGGGAGTGTGGATGGAGATGTTGCTAGGTAGACTGTAATGTAAGTTGTGTCATCCATACATCGGGCAGCTATCGGGGGGGGGGGGGAATTCCACGTTCTTACGATGCCTGGGTCGGGGCATTGGTGAAATGCAACATGTTGGACAATCCTGACTCACCAATTCCGACCCAAAAATTATGAACATCATCGATCAGGGGATTTTCAACATGCTGTATTTTGGCGATTCTTTGACCGAATGCTGATCATCTATGTTCGCCGATTGGCATGTTTGATCGGGTTTTGCCCCGTAGATGTATGGCCCACATTAGACCTTAAAAGCACAGTCATGGGCCCTAATATTGTCCAATCTGCTCTCAGGTTTCTGACTTACAAGTAGCCAACTACGCCTTTACGGCTTTTGGGAAGGCTCTGGTGAAGAAGGAGAAGCTCCACCCAGACACCTTTGTCCAACTTGCTCTCCAGCTGGCATTCTACAAACTCCATGGACGGTAAGAGATAAACTGCTGATAAAACTTAAATTAAATTTGCCTGAAGCATCGGCACTTTCGGCAATCTTTAGAACTGGTTCCTAATGAGAATAATCAAAAATGACAAAATTAAATGTTGATATTTTAATTTATTACCACCATGCCAGCTGCAGATCACCATTAGGATTGGCAACAAAGACCTATTAGCATTGTCAACTTTTTGTTTGCTATGGTTTAATGTAATAAAGCAGCCTTGTCCAAGGTATTCCTTTGCAATTATGGTGTCATACTAGCGTTTCAGCAAGCTAGGTTATAGCCAGAAGAACCCTGCTGCAATATCAAGTTTTACTGACCATTATTTTACCGACTGCACACGTTGGTTTGGCAGGAGAGTGTTTCCCTCGTCACATGGACAAGTCAAAGCTATTTTTGGAATGTATGGATTTTACTATAGGTGTCAGCAGTGTGCGTTGAAGGTGTGTCCACACATAGAATAGCTTAATCAAGCTTGTGGTTTATTAACTGGCAGAAACAGGATACAAATAAGTTATAACACAATAGTTAATGCAGGTATTAAATGCAAAAGGGCACAATGCAAGTATGCCCAGGAACACACACTTATATATACTCAATGGTGGCAGTGTCTCATGCAACTAGCGGAGGTGGCATGGAGTACATGCAGAGCTCTACACCAAGCATACTGTCTATAGAAGACACACTACAATACCACTGTCTCTAATGGAAGCTTGCAAGAGAAGACGCATTCACCATAGCACACTCTAGCTAGGAGGTAGGTGGTGCGGTGACGAGGCTCCGGCTGTCAGTGCCCAGACAGTAAGCAAAAGAGGAGTCCGCACACAGAGCGCTTTCCTTACCAATAGAAGCCCTTCTACTATAACGTTTTCTAATGTAACATAGGAATTAGGTAAATCCAGGTCTCTAAATGAGATTGTGACTACTCCTGATCATGTATACATTTTAATGAGCTGGTGCCAGCTTTCACACCTAAAATGTATTTTCATTACATGTAACCATCTCTTCCTACATATTAATGTATTTACAGTGTCTTTGTTATGAGATTTAACTGATGCAGATTTCACTCTAGGGGGCGTATTCAGTTAGCTGCATTAGCGCAGCCAATACTACTTGACGCGGCTGGCCGGGAGTTTTTTTACTATCCAGTTATCAGCGCAAATTTAGCCACGTTTGGGAAAATCCTTATTTTGATGGTACAAATGACAGGATTTGATCAGAACCACTGGGATAACCCTCCCTAATGATTAATGAGGCACTTGGAAGTTTTTAAGTAGCTTAATTTGGCCAATAATGACATGTCATTGTTGGGGTGATATTCTGCAAAATGCCGAATAATGGTTTAGTTGATGTGGACAGATACAGTCAGGTGCATAAATATTGGGACATTGACAGAATTTTCATATTTTGGCCTCTATTCACCACCACAATGGCTTTGAAATGAAACACACAAAGATGTGCTTTAACTGCAGACTTTCAGATTTAATTTGAGGGTAATTACATCCAAATCAGGTGAACGGTGTAGGAATTACAACGGTTTCTATATGTGTCTCCCACTTTTTAAGGGGCCAAAAGTAATGGGACAAACTAAACAATCCTAAATCTAACTTTCACTTTTTAATACTTTGTTGCAAATCCTTTGCAGGCAAATACAGCCTGAAGTCTGGAACGCATAGACATCACCAGATGCTGGGTTTCATCCCTGGTGATGCTCTGCCAGGCCTCTACTGCAAATGTCTTCAGTTCCTGCTTGTTCTTGGGGCATTTTCCCTTCAGTTTTGTCTTCATCAAGTGAAATGCATGCTCAATCGGATTCAGGTCAGGGGATTGACTTGGCCATTGCATAACATTCCACTTTTTAGCCTTAAAAAACTCTTTGGTTGCTTTTGCAGTATGCTTCGGGTCATTGTCCATCTGCACTGTGATGCGCCGTCCAATGAGTTCTGAAGCATTTGACTGAATATGAGCATATAATATTGCCCAAAACACTTCAGAATTCATTCTGCTGCTTTTGTCAGCAGACACATCATCAATAAATATAAGGGAACCAGTTCCATTGGCAGCCATACATGCCCACGCCATGACACTACCACCACCATGCTTCACTGATGAGGTGGTATGTTTTGGATCATGAGCAGTTCCTTTCCTTCTCCATACTCTTCTCTTCCCATCACTCTGGTACAAGTTGATCTTTGTCTCATCTGTCCATAGGACGTTGCTCCAGAACTGTAATGGTTTTTTTAGATGTTGTTTGGCAAACTGTAATCTGGTCTTCCTGTTTTTGTGGCTCACCAATGGTTTACATCTTGTGGTGAACCCTCTATATTCACTCTTGTGAAGTCTTCTCTTGATTGTTGACTTTGACACATATACACCTACCTCCTGACGAGTGTTCTTGATTTGGCCAACTGTTGTGAAGGGGTTTTTCTTCACCAGGGAAATAATTCTTCTGTCATCCACCACAGTTGTTTTCCGTGGTCTTCCGGGTCTTTTAGTGTTGCTGAGCTCTCCGGTGCGTTCTTTCTTTTTAAGAATGTTCCAAACAGTTGATTTGGCCACACCTAATGTTTTTGCTATCTCTCTGATGGGTTTGTTTTGATTTTTCAGCCTAATGATGTCTTGCTTCACTGATAGTGACAGCTCTTTGGATCTTATATTGAGACTCAACAGCAACTGATTCCAAATGCAAATGTCACACCTAGAATCAACTCCAGACCTTTTACCTGCTTAATTGATAATGAAATAATGAGGGAATAGCCCACACCTGTCCATGAAATAGCTTTTGAGTTGATAGTCCCATTACTTTTAGCCCCTTAAAAAGTGGGAGGCACAAATAGAAACCGTTGTAATTCCTACACCGTTCACCTGATTTGGATGTAATTACCCTCAAATTAAATCTGAAAGTCTGCAGTTAAAGCACATCTTGTTTGTTTCATTTCAAAGCCATTGTGGTGGTGAATAGAGGCCAAAATATGAAAATTCTGTCAATGTCCCAATATTTATGCACCTGACTGTATATGGGGGTGTTGTATGGATGATGCAGGTGTGTTACAGGAGTTTTTTTAACAATTTGTAAAAAAATGTCTTCCAACGACACAAAAATCAATTTACAATCATTTTTATGTACCCCAAATAAATCTAGAGCATTTCATTTGCTGAAAAACACTTGCTTTCTATATATTTTTTTCAATGTTCGTAAAAAACAAAACAAAACAAAAACATTTGACACCTTTGTAGAGCCCTAATTACTTTGCCTTTGGCCACAAATACTTCTATACTGTTATCCAATGTAAGTTTGCACTTTTTTGGGTACAGGCTGATTTCACCATTGTTTCCCACACTTAACACTGCTAACATCATAAAGAAATGACCACGCCACAACTTTTTACTACTGGATTGGGAGGTGAGCGGGAGCGCTAAGTAAGATTACTGTGTGATTGGATCGTTCATTCAAGCCACGGTCAACGAAGATTTTAACACGGACGATTGAATATGCCCCTAGGAACTGATTGGAGAAGGTATTTTAGTAGCCCGATTCCAGCTGTTAATACTTGTTTCTTTTTTTTATCTGGCCATTTTGTGACGCAGTCCCGGTTGCTGTTATGAAACGGCTACAACCAGGATGTTTTATCACGGTCGTACAGAGACCATGAGGCCTTGCACAATGGAAGCCGTGGACTGGTGCCGCGCCATGCTGGATCCTATGTCCAATGTAGGTGCTGGTGTATATTCTGCACCATTTATTACATTAGTCTTGTGTTATTCAGTCCCGTGAGGTCATGCCAGATAGTGATATACAAGTATATATCCTTCTACATTGCAAAACTTTGTCTCTACAGCTTGCTCAGCGCCAGGAATTAATGCTCCGAGCATTTGCAAAGCATAACAAATTGATGAGGGAGTGCCAGAACGGGAAAGGTAAGTACCAGACTACCCGCAGTTACCCTGAGGTGGGTACAGCAGGCAGTGTGATTAACGTCTGCAGCCATCCAATCACAGTAGTGGATTATACTTTTCTTATGTGGGAAAGTTGCTTCCACCTTCCGAGATTGGCGATATCAGTGCACCGTGTATGTAATTCTGTGTAGCCTTCCCTGTACACCTCCCTCTTGATTTTTTTTTACCTGCAGCTTCTTGTAATCTCAATGGTTTAACATTGCAGCAGTGTACAGGTTCATTACGGTGGTAACACTGCTATTCTGCATGATTTAGTTGGACTTTATTGAGGTAGAGAGGAGAATTAAAAGTTTAGGGGGTCTATTTACTAAGCAGTGTTAGGAGACAGAGTCAAAAGTGATAAGAAAGTGTTAAGGTGCCAGCCAATCAGCTCCCAACTGCCATCTCACAGGCTGTGTTTGAAAAATGACAGTTGGGAGCTGATTGGCTGCCACCTTATCACTTTCTTATCACTTTTCACTCTGTCTCCTAACACTGCTTAGTAAATAGACCCCTAGGTTTGATATGGGGAATGATCACAATGGGGATAATGCTGATTTAATCTGGATAATCTCTGAGGCTTTTCACACTTTAAATAACCTCTGTGCTAAATCCTCTCCATTGTGGACCCCTACGATTCACCACCTCAGAACTTTCTTTCATTAATGCAATTAAAAACGATGGATTTATTTATTTTTTGCATGTTATTTTTTCCACACTGTGGATCAGTTTTTAGGAACGGAGACATGCGAATAGATAATACCTAGTCTTGTTGATTATTTTGCTTTTAAAGGATTCCACACCCAAAGCTGGGGACACACCGACAGATACATTGGCCGATCAATTGATCAGCCAATGTATCTGCTGCCCGTCGGCCAGTGTGTACCTGCGACATGTCGGTGAACGTCGGCGTTCACTGACATATCGCATTGGCTGTGCTGCACAGCCGATGGACAGATATATCTGCAGACATATCTGTCCATCGGCAGGTGTGTACGGCCGGCAACAGCGAGGAGGGGGGTGGGACGCACCCCTGCCCTCCGGGACACACCCCCTGGCCGCCGAGTCCCGCAGTAAGACACAGATGATGGCCGTTCAGTGTGTATGAACGACCATCATCTGCAGATATATCTTTCGGGTGTGTACCCACCTTTACACGTCTTAATTTCCATGCCGTAACTGCGCCTAAGGGGCTGATTCAGTGGTTCACTCAATTCAAAAGCGATGTCCACGTAGTTGAGCGATTAATTATTTGCAAATGAGCATGCGCGGAAAGTTCAGAAAAACCCAACACCGCAAGCGTTACACAGAGTGTGCGCACAACCATTCTATTGCGTTTGGAACAGACTGTATCAGAAATAGGGCGGCAAAATGACGGGCGTTCCCGGGCAGTGACTGGGAGGTGGCAAGAAGTGAAAAATGGCACACTCCCATGGGCATGCTATGGGAGTGTGGCTGGTGTGTCATTGATAGCAGCTGCATTCTCAGACACACAACCGCAGCCACAGAGGCCATGTCTAGACGGAAAACCTGCCACAGGGCTGGTGCATGTGTTGATGGTGCGCTGATGGTAGCCTGTCAAGAATTGCCAGCTTGCACAGAAGCTGAAAGTGGGCGTCTCAGTCCTTGCACAATCGGACAGAGGTTATTACACCAGGGGAGAGCTGACCCTATTTTTGCATATTCTCGCTCCCGAGACTCCAGCAACAAATGCACCTCGGAATGAGGCCCTAAATGTTTAGTATATTAATGACACTACACAATTCCTGACTTGCAGGATCATTGTGTTGTTATAGGGCATATAACCAGATTGTGAGCATGTCATAATTTTTCATGCTTTAGGACGGTTTTATTATAATCATTATACTGAGGCTCCTGATAACTGAACTCTTCTAGTTCCTTGAGGAAAGTTACTCAACAAAATTTCAATTTTTTTACTCTTTTTGTTTTTTTGTTTGTTTTTGTTATGAACCTGCAGGATTTGACCGTCACCTACTGGGTCTTCTCCTCATTGCAAAAGAGCAAGGAATCGCTGTCCCGGAACTCTACAGCGACCCGGCTTTCACAAAAAGGTGAAGAACCTGTAGTTATTACGCACTGTTATCAAGGGAGGGATTGTCTCAGGGCACTGGGATCTTCATTCCAACCTGAGCCCCATTTGTGTGGAGTTTGTATGTCCTCCTATGTTTGAGTGGATTTTCTACAACTATCCTCCCACAATCCAAAAACATACTGGTAGGTTAATTGTCTGCTGAACAAAAAAATTAAAAATAACCCTAGTATATGTGTTTTCATTTGGTAGGGAATGTGGGTTGAAAATTCTATGGAGAAAGAGAACCTTTAGTCCTATAAAGATAAAATAAAAATCACAATCTAAATACATATAACAAAAAAAACATACAAAATACAAAAATAATTCTATTGAACACAAATCACTAGAATAATGAAGAAATGGCCCTAGTGGTCGTCCTTATTCTTACTGAGTATGCAGAATAGGAATAAGGACGACCACCAGGGCCCATTACATGATTACTCTACAGATTAGGGCTTATCGAGTAAAAGCGGCTGTATACTGAATTTACGGTACCTCCGGACTCGCACATTTTTGTTTGCAGCCCAATAGGGCTGCAAGCAAAAATGTGCTAGTCCGGCGTGAGATTGGGCCGCGATGGGTGCGAATTGACGTTGCCGGCGTTTCTATGTACTTCCAACTCATCCTCTTCGTACCTAATTGGATTGACCCATAAGTGATGGAATTCTTTTTGTATTTTGTGTTTTTTGGTTAAATGTATATAGAATATGTGGGGCAGTGTGTCCATCACAATATACCAGCCTGTGCCCACCTCTTTAGAAGCTTGCCTCTTCTCAAGTGTCTGCCCTGCTGGGCTGGCAGCGAGATTAGAAGTTTGTGTTTCTAGAACACAAGTGACTGGCAAAGACTTGCCCACGGCTGGTCTTCTCTGAAGTGTTTGTTATACCGACCGATCACAGTCATCATACATGTAGCTGCCAACGTTTATAAAACTGATCCACCAGCCACTTTCATGGAGCGTTCGTAATGTGTGCTCTGGTTTCATTTACGTAGTCCAGGTTCTTATTGACGGTGTCCTCTTGTTTTGGTTACAGTGGGGGAGGCGGCAACTTTGTTCTGTCCACTAGTCTTGTTGGCTACACCAATGTCCACGGAGCTGTAGTTCCCATGGTACATGACGGATACGGCTTTTTCTACAGGATCCGAGATGACCGGTACGTTTGTCAGTCTGCACCGTGTGCAAATTACCATTTATGTGTCACAGGGCTATAGGCCTGCAAATAACATGTTTTTGATCTGTATTAAAACCTAATTACACCTCAAAGAGAATTTTAAGTACTAAGTGGAAGATTAAAAGTAAAAGCTGGGGGTCAGGCGTTTTGGCGATCTGAGATGTCCCCTCACACCCACTAGCAGTGCTTGTCTATACAGACTGGGATAGCAGGAGTGGGGGAGGGTCCTGCAGTGTCCGATGGACTCTATTCGTTCCTGGTAGTGCGGTGTCCATCGACAGCATAGCAAGTATTGCCGTGACAGGCACTTCAGACTTTGTAACGCCAGCTGGATCACATAAATGCCAGAACCCCAGTGGGTAATATTTAAGGACGGGTTTTACTTATAATGATCCATCCAAATGCGAGGATTCACAACTGGGTGCAGTTATCCTTTTAGAAAGAGGTCAATGTTCCAGGAAAATAGAGGTTCTCCTTAACATGGCTTATAAGAGATTCTCAGTTTTTAATCTGAAAATAACTGAAAAGTAAAGTTTACCTGACAGTTACACATAGTGGTGGCTGCCATTTTGTGTAATGGACCAATATGAGAAGGGAGCTTGTTATTCCTCTCTAGGACCTGGTAACATCACTGAGGTATGAGGGGCATATGTTCAACCACAAAATGGCTGAATAGGTGTTTCAAAAATCCCAGTTACCACTAATGTTTACATGGAGACTGTAATATAATGATGTTACAAGGTGGTGACTTTTCATTTGGTCATTGTCTGTATAGGTTTCTAGCAGCCTGCACTGCTTGGAATTCCAGCCCTGAGACTGACGCCGACAAGCTCTGCCGGACAGTGTTCCAGAACTTTAATGAGATACTCCACCTGATGCACAGTGCTCATCTGTAATTGGCCATGACGAAACGCGCATTCATTATTCACAAGGATTTTAGCACAGCGTTTACAATTCTTACAAAGCAATATTTGTATACCTAAGCCTGCTACATGCTATGGACAGAGCCAGCCTCATTGTTCTCCTTACCGATGATGAAGCGATAATGATAGATGAGATTGTGCAGCCCTTAGGAATTGTAACATTACCATTGGTCTTATCAGCACCCAACCCAGATTATCCATCAGGAGCCCAGAGACAGGCCACGTGTGCAGAAATGGCACTGCGCTTTTGTTTGCATACAGCCAGTTATTATATGAATGAATCTGCTTCAGTGCTGGCATATTCCAGGGCAGCTTTTGGTGTCATTAGCTGCTGTTTTCCTTCATAGTTATGCTGGTGACGGAATCGGCCACTGAAGCGGCGCTGTTCTGTTTCTTACCCAAACTTAACTAAACTTTCTCATTAGTGAGGTATAAACAACGTATAACAAATATTGTCACACCGTCGATGAAAGTGGAGACAACTGAAAATGTTCATAATGGAACAAGTACTGAAAGTCCTCATTTAGGATGTTGCGATGTGTGTTTTGGCACTGGGTATTCCTTAAAAAAACAAGTAATTTTTGGGCTTACTTGGGAAAATTAGACCTATTTATAGTTACTATTCTCAGCATCTTTATTTTTGTTAACACAGTAATTTCCTATTTTTTAGATTATTATTATTTTATTTTTTTATTGCGTACCCGAATCAGTAGGGCATGGGGGCATGTGTTAACAAAAAACAATTGCATTACGTACCTATGTTCTGTGACCATGATATTATGTATATAACATCCTTTGCAACATTATCTAGTTTTATAAAAGGTGCAGTCAATGAAAGACGATACTAAAGACAAGTTGAAGCAAATGGTTACTTTTAAAAATTATATATATAAATAAATATAAATAGTTATAATTTATTTTGCATTCTGCAGAATTTCACCTGTGAGGTGTAGCAGCTGTCTCATTGACAACAATGAGTGTTGATCCGACTATGTTTTCCAACGTCCCATCATCTCACAATGCGGCTAGCTCTGTCTGTAGCACGATGCAACAATGCAAACCGAATGCAACAATCTGCATAAAACAATGCAGTCTACACAATGCAACAGCAATGCAATCTCAACAGAAACTCTTACGCCAACCTCAGCCATGATGTAGCCATGGAAACGCTTGTCATGTTATCACATGCTTTGAGAGCAATGAAAGTCATAAGACTTACATAAAAAATAATTAAATTGCAAATCTTTTTAATTGCTGCTGATCTTGAAAGATTTGAGCACCTGCTAATGACACTGTGATCCTCCTAGATTAGTGGAGTGCAGTAACGTGCATACTTCTCAAGTAAAAGTGTCCAAAACTATAACGCAATTCGAAGTCTAATGGTAATGAGCAGGCTTATTTTATATTTGTTTGTTATTTTAATTTGACATTTTAGCACAATGATTGCTTTTTTTATATCAAATAAGTTGTGAATCCTGAACAGTATTTGAATTCTTAGGTTTGTATTAGTCTCATTTGGATAATTTTTCTTTAGCTGATTTAGAGTACTTCAGCAATACAGGGTAGAGGCAGCCATTTTGTGGACAGGATTAATAACCACTGCCTGTGCCTACATAGGTGTTTCTGTCACCTATAAACATTCATGAGACTCTAGCCAATCAATTCACTCTGTGGCAGAGACATCACTGAGGCACTTTGTCACCGGTCCCTAGTGAATTGATGGGCTGCATTCTAGTATTTATTGGTTCAGAGCACAAAATGGCTGCCTTTAATACAAGTGGGCGTGAAGTGCATTTTAATATCTTAGCTGGCAAATCCAGAACTATTACTCAAACCGCTAATGATTAAACATTCCCTTTTGTATAAGCTAATAAGTGAAGTGTCTAATTGCTAATTATACACGCATATCATTTTAACATGTAAAAAAATCTGTCCACTCAGGTCTTGAGGTTTTACTACTAATACTTAGATTAAATGCACGATATAACTGTGTTCTACAACCATGAGATGTCACATGTACTTCAAGGAATACGCATTAGCAGTCTTAATCATTAGTGTGATTTCCAAATAAGTACAGTATAAGCTCACATTGGTCCTACATGACTAGGGTAACCTGGAAGCAGCCATAACTGATGATATGATGCATCTATTTTTCACTTTGTGACTGAATGTATTTCAATCCATATAGATGCAACCTCAATGCTGCTTTTTCAGGAGTGGACCTTGTAGGTAAAATTATTTACTGTTATAATAAAAAAAAAAATTATATAAATAAAAATATTTTAAGAAAAAAATTGCAATAGTCCAGTTTATACAGAAATTATTCCACTTTGTGTCCTGCATTTTACTTTTGCCTGTGTAATTTCTGATGGCAAGGACTAATCCACCAGAACTAAATTCTGATGGAAAATTCAACTTCCATCCAACTTTCATCCTAACCTCCTGTTGGGAATCATTGGTGAACACAGACTGTATAAATCCCAGCACTCACCAGTTATATGACAATACACTGAAGTGCCAAAAGTCATGGGCTAGCTGTATGTAAAGGCAATGGTAGGTGGCGTCACTTTACTGGGACGTCTTGGAAATACCCAGACCTGCATCAGTTACCTGACATCTTATGAGTCAGTTTGAACATCGGCTACGCTGCTCATGGCAAAGCGGCGTGAGTTCGATCGGGGCATGATAGTGGGTGCCTGATGGATGGGACATCCCATTTCCGAAGTTGTGCGGACATTCAGCATAACTCGATCTACAGCAGGGGTGGGGAACCTATTTTCTGCCGAGGGCCATTTTGATCTATATAACATTATTCGCAGGCCTGGTGCAGGCCATGCCCCCTCCGCTTGACATCACATGGGGGCAGAGCAACAATTGCCAGTGATTACAGCAATGCCCGGAGTATCCTGAGGATGCTCGGGGGAATTGTAAGGGCAGCGGTGTGACCATCTGGTGTCATAAGGACGCTCCAGGCGGCACTGCTGTATAGATTCTGGCTGCAGGGTGCCATTCTAGGCACCCTGCTAGTAAGATAAGGCTAGCATAAAAAAGCTGAGGGCCAGACCAAATGATTCCGAGGGCCTTATATGGCCCCTGGGCAGGAGGTTCCCCATCCCTGATCTACAGTGTCACGTGTACCAGAAATACCTCATGGAAGGCATTACCACCCACAGTGGCCGACCACAGGTGCTTGATGATCTTGACCAGTGATGTCTGGCCTGAATTGTCCGTGGTAACAGATAAGCAACACTGGATCAAATCACATCCACATTCAATGCAGGAGGTACCAGACACATATACAGCAGGTCAGTGCAGCGTTCATTATCTTCCATGGGATATTGGAGCAGAAGCCCCACCAAAAGTGCCCCTGACGACGACACTGGACACAGCGCCTCACCTGGGCTTATGACGTCGATAATTGGACCTGGAGGACTGGCAACCTGTGGCGTGGTCCGATTAGTCACGGTTCCAGTTATTTTGGGCTGATGGTAGGGTAGGGTCTGCATTATGAGGCCATGGAGACCCATGTTGTTAACAAGGCACTGTGCAGGCTGGTGGTGGTTCCATAATGGTGGGTGTGTTCACATGGCATGGGTTGGGTCCGCTGGTCCGCCTGAACATGTCATTGATTGATAACCACTACGTTGCATTGATCGATAACCATTTGTAGCCCTTCATGTACCCCCACAACCAATGAATATTCCAGAAGGATAATGTGTCATTGGTCCAAAATTGGTTTGAGGACCATTCTGGGGAGTTCCTGACCAATGGTGTGGCCACCACGTTTGCCTGACATTACCCCAATTGAGTATTTAGACTTGGGGGAGAGGTCCATTCGCACCCAAGATCCCTCACATACAAATATCATGGAGCTGTGGAAGCTATCCAGACGGCATGGGTCATCATCTCTCCAGAGGTCTTCTGTCCACTTGTGGAGTTGATGCCACATCGAGTTGCTGCACTTTACCAGTCTAGAGGGGGTCCTACGTGATCCTAGACTTCTATCCCATGACTTTTGGCACTTCAGTGTAAATTGTCTGGGTTGACTTTGCAGGGATAAATGGTGACTGTTCTCAGACAGATTCCTCCATGTGGAACTGGTGTTTTAGATGAATTGATATTGTGTACACTGTGGTAATGCACCATAGCCTTAATATATAGTGCACAATATTCACAGTGGCTTGTCGATTATGGAAACAGTTTAATGTTAAATTAAGCTTTAAAGTCAACCTTTAATTAAATTCAATAATAAAAAGGTAAAATACTATATATAACCGAAATACATCAGCCATACACTACCTGTTTGTTTTTTTTTATACATACTGTAGGTGGATGCTCTCCCCGAGCTGGGATTATTACTGGGACAGACATTGATCACAGTGACTGATTGATATACTGTGTAAGGATGGGGTAATATATAACTATACATTAGTGGGTATCTGGTATATTATGTGATGCTCATACACGGGGGGGTGGGTGATTGTTAGTAATACACAGTGTAAGGGGTTGTGTATGATATACCAGCGGCTCCATAGCCATCAGTTCAAATCCGGACGCCGGAAGCTCGAATGCTGAAGATTCCGACGGGAGGTAAGTATCCTAACCCCTCCCCCAACCCTCCTTTAGTGGTGCCTAACCCTAACCTCTCCCCGGTGATGCCTATAAGGGGCACTACTGGGGGCACTGCATAGGAAGAACTACTACTGGGAGCACTGCATAGGGGGGGACTACTACTGGGAGCACTGTATAAGGGGCACTACTGGGGGCACTGCATAGTGGGGACTACTACTGGGGGCACTGCATAGGGGGGGACTACTACTGGGAGCACTGTATAAGGGGCACTACTGGGGGTACTGCATAGTGGGGACTACTACTGGGGGCACTGCATAGTGGGGACTACTACTGGGAGCACTGCATAAGGGGGACTACTGGGGCACTGCATAGGGGGGGACTACTACTGGGAGCACTGTATAAGGGGCACTACTGGGGGCAATGCATAGTGGGGACTACTACTGGGGGCAATGCATAGTGGGGACTACTACTGGGGCACTGCATAGTGGGGACTACTAGGGGCAATGCATAGGGGGGACTACTATTGGGGGCATCACTTCTGGGGTCACTGCATAGAGGGACCACTACTGGGGGCACTGTATAAGGAGCACTGCACAGGGGGACCACTACTGGGGGCACTGTATATGGGGCACTACTGAGGGCACTGTATAAGGTGGACTGCATAGGGGGACCACTACTGGGGGCACTGTATATGGGGCACTGTATAAGGGGTACTGCATAGGAGGACCACTACTGGGGGCACTGCATAGGGGTGCCCAAAGCATATTCTTGTACGTGGGACCACCACTCTCTAGTTCCGCCACTGAGTCCTGGGCCCCACAATTCCTGATGACAGCCCTCTATAACTGTATATTACTGGGTATGATGCTGCACTGCTGTATGTCACAGTATATTACTTTCTATGTCTCTGTATTACTGTAAGGTACTGTATATAACAGATGTATATTACTGGCAGTGCTGTAATTACAGGTGTGCAAGCGGTGCCATCGCACGTAGCACAAAGCCCTGGGGACAGCACTGTTGCTGCCCCACGGCACCTGCATGTGGCTTGCAGTATGTCTGGAATCGGCACCCTGCAGCCAGTAGCGCCACTGCACAGCCACCTGGAGCATCCAACGTATGCTCCAGGTTGGCACCCTGCAGTCTATGGAGCTACACAGAGCCTCCCTCTGACGCTCCGGTCAGTGCTCCACTTCATAGAGCCAGCAGTCCCCTAGGCATGATGTCATAGTTTAAGGGGCGGGGCCAGCACAGGAAGCACTGCTCCCATGTTACGGCACTGATTACTTGGTCTGATACTTTACTAATGTATGCAGGGGCGTCTCTATAATGGGTGCAGGGTGTGCTGGGAGCACGGGCCCCTGGGACCAAGGGGGCCCATCACCGCACACCTTGCACCCATAGTATTACTTACCTCTCCGGAGTCCCACGTCGGCGCTGGGGTCCAGCGCTGTAAAAACGACTGGAAAATGGCCACTGCGGCCATTTTTCCATTGTTTGCGAATGCGCAGTACAGGGACTCTAGTGCCTAGAGTCTATAACTCCTGCGCTGGCCGCGCACAGCTCAGTGCGCTACCGGACACAGTGGAGGGGGCCCATGTTGGAGACTGCACACGGGCCCCCTCCTCTCTAGAAACGCCCCTGAATGTATTACTTTCTATGACCAGAAATGATTGTATACTGTATTACTTCCTATGTATATATTACTGCATATAACTTATAATAATGTATAGAATTGTATATTAGTGGGTATAATACTGTACTATATTTCACTGTATATTACTTTTATGCCTCTATTACAGTATATAACTATCATGTTGTATATATTGATACATTACTGCTGTATGCTATATGTCTATGTACAACTGTAAATTGCAGCTCATTATGATGTCACAAGGTGCTGGTCTGTACAAGGGAGGCTGTATACCCCAATATCATTGTCACTGTGTGCTACACTATTGTATATCACTGTATATTATTTTTTGCCTATGTATTACGGTATATAACTATATAATATAGTATGTAACTATATATTACTAGGTATGATACTTTACTACTGTATGTCACTGTATATTACTGTATATGTCTATATATTACTGTATGTAACTACATAACATTGTATATATCTGGATATGATACTTTACTACTACATGTTTATATTACTTTCTATATGTATACAGTACTTTATATAAATAATGCTAGTATATGGAGCCGGCATATCAGTCCGCTCCGCCCCGCCTCCTACTCTGTCAGGCCGCGCCCCCCGCTCTTCATCCCAGTCTGTCTAACTATATTGCTGTTTATTATTACTACTGTGTATATGTTTATTACTGTTTAACTGTATATTACACTGAACTGCTAACAGTCATTATATAGCAGTATGTGAAAGTAATGGTAGGTGGTGTCACCGTACTGTGACATTTTGAAAATGCCCAGACCTGCATCAGATAATCTGACATCTCGTGAGTCAGTTTGAACACCGGCTAGGCTCCTCGTGGCAAGGCGATGTGAATTATCGGAGTTCGAACGGGGTATGAAATTGGGAGCACGGTGGATGGGGCATTCCATTTCCGATATGTGAACATTCAATAGTCCTTGATCTATGTTGTCACTTGTGTACCAGAAATATCTCCTTGAAGCCATTACCACCCACTATGTACAGCGCAGTGGCCGACCATGGGTGCTTAATGATCCTGACCAGCAGCGTCTGGCCAATTGTCTGTGGTAAATCACATCCACATTCAATGCAGGAGGTACAAGATGCATAACCAGCAGGTCAGTGTAGTGTTTTTTTGCTTCCATGGGATATTGGAGCATAAGACCCATAAGAGTGCCCCTGTTAACACTGCGCCACCGGACAGAGTGCCTCACCTTTGCTCGTGACATCACTAATTGGACCCTGGAGGACTGGAAACTTGTGGCGTGGTCCGATGAGTCACGGTTCCAGTTGTTTCGGGTTGATTTTAGGGTTCAGGTGTGGCACAGACCACATGAGACCATGGACCCCAGTTGTCAGCAAGGCACAATGCAGGCTGGTGGTGGTTCCATAATGATGTGGGGTGTATTCACATGGCATGAGTTTTGTCTGCCTGAACACATCATTGACCGGTAACCACTACGTTGCATTGCTTGATGACCATTTGCAGCCCTTCATGGACTTCATCTACCCCTACAACGATAGAATATTCCAGCAAGATAATGCTCCATGTTATTGGCCCCCATGTTGTCCAGAAAGCTTTCTGGAGAGTTCCTACAAATGGTGTGGCTACCACGTTCGCCCAACATGAACTCAATCGAGCAGGTCCATTCATACCCAAGATCCTGCACCTACAAATATCAGGGAGCTGTGGGAAGCTATCCAGACAGCATGGGTCATCATCTCTCCAGCGGTCTTCCATCTACTTGTGGAATCGATGCCAAATCGAGTTGCTGCACTTCACCGAGCTTGAGGGGGTCCTACACAATACTAGGCATCTATCCCATTACTTTTGGCACTTCAGTGTATTGTATATGACTGAATATTATTCTGTATGACTATGTATTGTATATAACTGTACATACTGATGTAGACTTGGACACAATTCATGCAAAAAAACCCTAGGTGTAAATTATGCTCATAAAAAATAAAAAAAAATTCCCAAGTATGAAGTGGAAATCTGGCACATGTAGCAGTGGAAGATATCCTGAAGAAGGAATTTGTAGAGGAACTAAAAGTCCAGAGTTAGAGGCTGCAGTGATGACCCTCCAGGCGACGTGATACTGCAAAATACAGTGAAAGAGCTTTATCTCAATGCATATAGATTGCCATGTATAGTAAAAAGGTCCACAGCAGATATCGGAGATATCTACCACAGTAAAAATATGTGCTGCTGACTCGCGGCACAGCAGGCCCAATAGAATTCTATGAGGCGGTTATGGGCCTATATGCAGCAAGCTCCGGATAGTGTGCTGATAGGCAAAGCCATTTATAGCATTACCTATAAATGCCTATGGGCTTCTTCCCCAATATAAATCTCCAAAGAGGGATCTGAAGTATTCCTCACCGGTCCCTGTGGCTTGCGCATATGCATTAGGACTCCCGGGTCATAAATCCGAAAGTCGCTTCACCGGGACAGCTCCATATCAGAAGAGCTGCCGGTACATGCTATTAAGGGTGGGATGTATCACAATTAATATATGATACATGATACATTCCACACTGAACAAGTCAGATGGGACAATCGCGCTTTTCGGCACTATCCGTGTCCCACCTCTGGGCTGCAGTGTCCCATGGGGGTTGGGAGGAGCACTCTCTCATGTGCAGGAAATCTACACAGTGCGGGGGAGCCTGGGAGCAGTCCAGCATCTTTGGGAATGTTGGGCACCCCCCAGAGTGATAGAATAGGGGACATGCCACAAAGCCTCGCCATCATCCTGCACAGCCACATCCCCTTTCAGATGTCCACTGGAATTCATACGCCGGTAGTGCTGGAGGATCTGCCGGAAGTCATCATGACATCACCGCCGGTCTATGAGGACACTGTTGGAGCTGCCAGACCCACTGTACCAGGTAAGTCACCACTACACCACCAGGGATGTTTTGTCGATATTCTAATATTGACATTTCACCAGTGTCAACGTAAATGTTGATTTTTTTTTTTACGAGGTAAAACTATTATATTGTATATGACTATTATTCTGTATAACTGTATACTACATTGTATGCTATATATTGCTATTACTATGTTTAATTATTAATTACTGTATATTAGTGTACATGATTACATATTACTGTATATAACTCCATATTACCATGTGCAGAACTGTGAATTACTGTGTATATCTATGTTATTGTGTATATCTATGTATAATTGTATATTACAGTGTATGCCTATGATTTATTGTTTTTAACTGTTCTGTGCTTTGACTATGTATTTTCTTTTAATGTGGATGCCTTTGTATCACTGTATATAACTACTCAACATGGCTATGCATTTCTGTGTATAACTGAATATTATTGTGTATGATTATTATTTATGTATATACATGTATGAAATGGGGTACTGTGGGCCGAGGGAGACAACGGTGATGGTACAGTAGATCCCGAATTTTGAGAAAGGAAGCTGGCAGGTCCAGTAATAGGTCAGATTGTATATCACTGTATATGATAATGTATTACTGTGTAGCTGTATATTACTGTGTATGACTATGTATTACTGTGAAGCTGTATATTACTGTGTATGACTATGTATTACTGTCTAGCTGTATATTACTGTGTATGACTATGTATTACTGTCTAGCTGTATATTACTGTGTATGACTATGTATTACTGTGTATGACTATGTAGTACTGTGTAGCTGTATATTACTGTGTATGACTATGTATTACTGTCTAGCTGTATATTACTGTGTATGACTATGTATTACTGTCTAGCTGTATATTACTGTGTATGACTATGTATTACTGTCTAGCTGTATATTACTGTGTATGACTATGTATTACTGTGTATGACTATGTAGTACTGTGTAGCTGTATATTACTGTGTATGACTATGTATTACTGTGTATGACTATGTAGTACTGTGTAGCTGTATATTACTGTGTATGACTATGTATTACTGTGTATGACTATGTAGTACTGTGTAGCTGTATATTACTGTGTATGACTATGTATTACTGTGTATGACTATGTAGTACTGTGTAGCTGTATATTACTGTGTATGACTATGTATTACTGTGTATGACTATGTAGTACTGTGTAGCTGTATATTACTGTGTATGACTATGTATTACTGTCTAGCTGTATATTACTGTGTATTACTGTGTATGACTATGTAGTACTGTGTAGCTGTATATTACTGTGTATGACTATGTATTACTGTTACTGTGTATTACTGTGTATGACTATGTAGTACTGTGTAGCTGTATATTACTGTGTATGACTATGTATTACTGTCTAGCTGTATATTACTGTGTATGACTATTATTGTCTAGCTATATATTAAAGTGTATGACAATGATTTACTGTCTAGCTGTATATTACTGTGTACTATATATTTTATTTGCAATGTAATTATTTTTATTACTTTGTGTCTGTATATTACAGTATATACAATGTATTTAGTGAATTATTGTGTGACTATATACTACTTATATATAATGTTTTTCTGTATATTACTGTGTATGACGATATGTTACTGTCTAGCTGTTCTGTATATTATTATTGTGTACTACAATGTCATTCTGTATGACTGTAAATTACCGTATATGCAATGTATTTTAATATTTTACTGTGTACGACTATATACTACTGTATATGTTTTGATTTTCTGTATATTACTGTGTATAGTTATATGATGAACAAAATTAGTGTATGGGAATGGAGCAGATTAATCCTTGGAGGCTGGGGCAGGCCAGTGTGGGGCACCAGGTGATCATATTAGTCCTATGGGAATTAGGGGTGTATGTTTTGTTTGTATATTGGAGCTTGTTGGAGGCTGGGTCAACCTCTTTTGTTCCTATCTTTGGAGCTGGTGACTGAGCTCTGCTTTGTGTAGGTTTTTGATTTTCTTTTTTTCTTCTACCCTGCCCTATTAAAGCTTTTCTCATGCTATTTTGTACCCCTTCTTTATTACTCTATTACTTTATTAATGGAGTGGTGCATACCATCAAAAGCCAAAGAGCAAAGTCTTTGCAGTTGTTGTGTGCAGTGGCGCAGCTTGTGTTGTTCTGTTTGCGGTGCAAATGTCTTATTTCAAGCTCGGCATGTGCCCGGTCCATAACAGGATTGGCAAAGCATTATTGAGATCTAAGTGGGGTAGGCCTCTGAGGCTGACAATGATGGTGTCCCCCACCCCTCTTATGTTTGGAAGGTTATTGAGCCAGCTTGGAGGGGTAAGTGTAGTTATCTATCGCTCCAGGCACCCTCAAGGTGTACTGTCAGGCCTAAGTAGAGTGGGAAGCTTTTTCCCGATGACAAGGGCTTGGATGTAAGAGTGGGCATTGCTTGATGCTTTCTTTTATTGGGCATGTCTATGGCTCAGGCAAGTCTAGAGCAGTGGTTTCACGATATCTATTGGGTATTTATTTTTTCACGTATGACGCTGGTTCCTCCCAATAGGAGGCATCTTATAGATGTTTCACTTCTATCATGGAGGCGGTTGCGGGTGTTTTGGTTTCCGGTTTTGAAAAGCTTTTGTTTGGACTGGCTTTCTCCATGGATTTTCATGGGGCCTTCTAGGTTTCGGAATTGGTTGCTCCCTCCAAATGGAGGGATTCAATTATGCTTTGTGCTGATGTCCTAGTCGGTGAGAGGTCCATTTTGTGCAGACTGTGTTGCCCCAAGACAGATCAGCTAGACAGGGGTTGGTGGGTTTCATTGGTCACATCTTTGGATTGTAGAGTCTGCCCAGTGGGCCAATCGTTATGTGGAGATTAGACCCTCATCACAGGGTTCATGACTCGTGCATTATGATGGTCTTCCACTGACTAAATATAAGTTGTCTTTCACTAAGAGATTTCCGGACGCATTAGTTTAGGATCTGAGCCATTACTTATGCCGTGTCTGCAGGTTTTTCTGTGTCTGAAATTCAGGCTTTGGAAATCTCCCAGTTACAAGTATTATATTCGGACGAATTATTGTTTTTAGGCTGTTTCTTAGAGCATGTCTTATGTTTTTCTGTGTTGATGAATTTCGTCTATTGGTCTTGTATGTTTTCCCATGTCTTTCCTACTCGGGGATTAGCTACTCGCTGCTGTTGACTGTTGGAGTCTGGAGGGATTTGACAATTTTTTGCCTAGTTTGATGGACTTAATTTGTCTCAATTTTATTTGAATTCGGCTAATTGGATTTTAATTCATACTTGAATGTCCCTCAGCAGCTTTTTAAGTTTTACCTCCAGCCGAATTCACTTGTGTTCTACCCCCCCCTCCCCTTCCCCATTCCTTCTTTTTTTGTTTTCACTTAACCTTTTGTTTCACTTTCTTTATGTTGTTTCTAATTGGCACCAAAGCTTGTTTACATTGGAATTTTACGCAATTTGTTTTTTTTATTTTGGCAGATTCTCACTTAAATGCTCTCCATAATAATATGTTTTCAACAATAATATGCTTTTGCTTTATACATCAATTTAACCTTTTGCTTTCTTCCCTTACTTATAGGTTTGTCTGTTGATGGGTGTAAGGTTTGGATAGTAGTTAATTTGTACATTTTTTGTTGGCTAAGTTCATGGCCTAACATGGGGCGCCATGTTTTCCAGGGTCTGTTGAGTTCAGGTGGAAAGGTGTTAGGAGTATATTGTGGAAATAAACCTAAACTTTTGGATCAGGTGAGGTTGTTTGATTTGCCGGAGGTCTTGGTGATACATTTGGGTGGCAATGACCTCGGCAAGAGGACATCTTCGGATTCACGGTGCTCTATGGTGAACGATTTGGTTTGGATAATGTCGGCCTGGCCATCTTGCAGGATTGTCTGGTCTTTCATTGTCCCTAGGTTGGTTTGTTGGGGTGTGTTGGATTGTAAGGCCAGAAAGAAAGTGACCTCAGCTGTGTCAAAATTTGTTTTGTGCAATGGCGGTGCTGTTCGGTATTTTAGAATTAGGTTGAGATATCCTTCCCTATTTTGGTCTGATGGAGTACATTTGGCTAAAGACAGTATGGTTCTTTTCATTGAGTATCTTTTTTCTGTGGTTGCTTCTGTGCATTAGTTGTATGGTGGTGGTGTGTCAGTTCTGTTTACAGGGCCTTGATTTTGGCATGAAAGAATGGCAGGTTACCTGTTATTAGTGCAGATCTTGGTTTGCGTTTGATTGCTTGTTCGTTTTTAGGTGCACTCACCTTTGTTAGAAAAAAAGAAATAAGTTGCGCTGCCGCTACTATGTGATAAAACGTGCCTCACCTTCGTTGACTGTTTGTGTGCTGAAACACCCTGTTGGAGGCAGCATCACCACTGTACCAGTTGGGTAGTCAAGGTAGAAGGTTTGGGTGGATACCATTTTGTGGTTTTAGTCTATTAGGATGAGTGGTTATAGTGTTTTTTATTTGGTCTGTTTTTTTAGACATTTTGCACCCTTACTTTTGTTTAACTCTTTATAGTATGTAAATAGTTAAATAATTAATAGTTTGTTTAAATAAAATAGCTACCTTTTCCTGCCAAATTCATGTCTCTGTGTTTTTATTTCATTAAGGTATGTGTTTATTATAGGGGTGTGCATCTTTCTTCGTGTTTTGGATCTGGATTGGTTTTGCCAAAACGACCCTTCCGTGTTTCTGGGTTTTGTGTTTTGGATCTGTATTTTTTTTTTAAAAAAGCATAAAAATAGCTAAAATCACAGAATTTGTGGGTTTTTCTGCTCCTATGCTATTATTAACCTCAATAACCTTAATTTCCACTCATTTCCAGTCTATTCTGAACACCTCACACCTCACAATAGTGTTTTTATGTCCAAAAGGTTGCACCGAGGTAGCTGGATGACTATGCTAAGCAACACGAGTGGGTGGCACAAACACGTGGCCCATCTAGGAGTGACACTGCAGTGGCAGACAGGATGGCAGTTTGAAAAACTATGCCCCAATCAGTACATATTGCAAAGAAAAAAAAGAGGTGCAAGATGGAATTGTCCTTGGTAAATGTTGTATAAACAGGACATGCACACTTTAACAAACCAATCATTTCAGCGCCAGAGTCTGCCACACGACTGTGGCTGAAATTATTGGTTTGTTTGGGCCCCCACAATTAATCTCTCCCTGCACAAACTGGCTCTACGGAAGCAAGATGTCGTCCTCATCCTCCTCATCCACCGATTCCTCACCCTCTTCAGTGTTGTGTACATCCTCATCCTCACAGAGTATTAATTCATCCCCGCTGGAATCCACCACCACAGGTCCCTCTGTACGTTCTGGAGGCTGGTCTCCCTGGAAGAGTTGATAATTCATTTTTATGAACATCATCTTCTCCACATTTTGTGGAAGCAACCTCCTACGCCTTTCGCTGACAAGGTTCCCGGCTGCACTAAACACTCTTTCGGAGTACACACTGGAGGGGGGGGCAACTCAGGTAAAATAGAGCCAGTTTGTATGGGGGCCTCCAAATTGCCTCTTTTTCCTGCCAGTACAGGTACGGACTGTCTGACATGCCTACTTGGATGCTGTCACCGATGTAATCCTCCACCATTCTGCCAATGGTGACAGTATCATATGCAGTGACAGTAGACATGTCAGAAATTGTTGCCAGGTCCTTCAGTCCGGACCAGATGTCCAAACTAGGTCCTGCCTGCCCTGCATCACCGCCAGCGGGTTGCTTAGGCTAAATAAGTTTTTTCCTGGCAGCCCCAGTTGCGGGAGAAAATGAAGAAGGAGCTGTTGATGTGTCACGTTCCGCTTCAGTTGACAGTGTTTTCACCAGCAGGTCTTTGCACCTCTGCAGGCTTGTGTCGGCCGGAAAGAGAGACACCACATAGGCTTTAAACCTAGGATCGAGCACGGTGGCCAAAATGTAGTGGTCTGATTTCAACAGATTGACCACCCTGGAATCCTGGCAAAGCGAATGAAGGGCTTCATCCACAAGTCCCACATGCCGAGCGGAATTGCTCCGTCTTCGCTCCTCCTTCACTTTCACCAGCTGCTTCTGCAAAAGCCTTATGAGGGGATTGACCTGACTCAAGCTGGCAGTGTCTGAACTGACTTCACGTGTGGCAAGTTGGAAGGGCTGGAGAACCTTGCACAACACGGAAATCATTCTCCACTGTGCTTGAGTCAGGTGCATACCCACTCCTTTGCCTATGTCATAGGTGGATGTATAGGCTTGAATGGCCTTTTGCTGCTCCTCCATCCTCTGAAGCATATAGAGGGTTGAGTTCCACCGCGTCACAACCTCTTGCTTCAGGTGATGGCGGGGCAGGTTCAAGAGTGTTTGCTGGCGCTCCAGTCTTCGGCACGCAGTCGCTGACTGGCGAAAGTGGACAGAAATTTTTCGGGCCACCCAAAGCGTCTCCTGCACGCCCCTGCCGCTTTTCAGAAAATTCTGCACCACCAAATTTATTGTGTGAGCAAAACATGGGACGTGCTGGAATTTGCCCAGATGTAATGCCCGCACAATATTGGTTGCGTCAGATATCACAAATCCCCAGGAGAGTCTAAGAGGGGTAAGCCACTGGGCGATGATTTCCCTCAGTTTCTCTAAGAGGTTGTCGGCGGTGTGCCTCTTACTGAAACCGGTGATACATAGCGTAGCCTTCCTTGGAACGAGCGGGCATTTCTGAGATGCTGCTACTGGTGACGCTGCTGTTGTTGCTGCATAAGGTGATACATCTACCCAGTGGGCTGTCACAGTCATAGAGTCCTTAGTCTGCCCTGTTCCACTTGTCCACATGTCCGTGGTTAAGTGGACATTGGGTACAACCACATTTTTCAGGACACTGAGGACACTTTTTCTGACATTTCTGTACAGTCTCGGTATCGCCTGCCTAGTGAAGTGGAATCTAGACGGGATTTGGAACCGGGGATACACTACCTCCATCAATTGTCTAAATCCCACTGCACTAATGGCGGATACCGGACGCACGTCTAACACCAACACAGCAGTCAAGGCCTCAGTTATACGTTTTGCTTCAAGATGACTGCTGTCGTATTTCATCCTCCTCTCTAAGGACTGTTGGAGGGTCAATTGTTTAGTAAAAGTAGTGGTGTTCCTACTTTCTCTCTGGGATGATGAATGACTCCCAGCAGCAGCGACAGCAGTAGGCGTAGCAATGCAGGATCCTCCAGAATCCCTGATAGGAGAGTCAGTCATGCCAGTGACATGGCCTGCAGGACTACTTTCGATCCTGACTAAGGAGGATATTGACGAGTGCACTTTGTGGGTTACACCACCCTTTAAGAAATGAGCCAGCCAGCTCTTTACTTATGGGACACAGGCGCACGCTTGGCGCTGCTCCTTTGTTGATGCACGTGCAGCCACAGTGCACACAATTCACAAACACAGAAAATAATTTTTTATTTTGTTTGGAGTGCACTTTGGGGGTTACAGCACCCTTTAACGGTCAAGCCAGCCGGGCCTTTACTTATGACACAGGCGCACACGCTTCACGCTACTTTATTGATGCATGTGCGGCCACAGTGCACACAATTCACAAACACAAAAAAATATATATTTTTTATTTTGGAGTGCACTTTGGGGGTTACAGCACCCTTTATTGGACAAGCCAGCCGGCCCTTTACTGACGGGACACAGGCGCACTTTTGGCGCTGCTCCTTTGTTGATGCACGTGCAGCCACAGTGCACACAATTCACAAACACAGAAAATAATTTATTATTTTGTTTGGAGTGCACTTTGGGGGTTACAGCACCCTTTAACGGTCAAGCCAGCCGGCCCTTTACTTATGACACAGGCGCACACGCTTCACGCTACTTTATTGATGCATGTGCGGCCACAGTGCACACAATTCACAAACACAAAAAAATATATATTTTTTATTTTGGAGTGCACTTTGGGGGTTACAGCACCCTTTATCGGACAAGCCAGCCGGCCCTTTACTGACGGGACACAGGCGCACGTTTGGCGCTGCTCCTTTGTTGATGCACGTGCAGCCACAGTGCACACAATTCACAAACACAGAAAATAATTTTTTATTTTGTTTGGAGTGCACTTTGGGGGTTACAGCACCCTTTAATGGTCAAGCCAGCCGGCCCTTTATTTATGACACAGGCGCACGCTTGACGCTACTTTAATGAGGCATGTGCGGCCACAGTGCACACAATTCACAAACACCAAAAAATATTTGTAATTTTTTTTGGAGTGCACTTTGGGGGTTACAGCACCCTTTAACGGACAAGCCAGCCGGCCCTTTACTTATGGGACACAGGCGCACGCTTGGCGCTGCTCCTTTGTTGATGCACGTGTAGCCACAGTGCACACAATTCACAAACACAGAAAATAAATTTTTATTTTGTTTGGAGTGCACTTTGGGGGTTACACCACCCTTTAACAGACGGTAACACAGGCGCACGCTTGGCGCTACTTTGTTGGTGCACGTGCGGCTACTGCGCACACAATTCACAAACACAAAATTTTTTTTCTTTTATTTTTTTTGGAGTGCACTTTGAGGGTTACAGCACCCTTTAACGGTCAAGCCAGCCGGCCCTTTACTTATGACACAGGCGCACGCTTGGCGTTACTTTGTTGATGCACGTGCGGCTACTGCGCACACAATTCACAAACACAGAAAAAAATAAATAAATTTTGGAGTGCACTTTGGGAGAGCACCCCTGATGCACAGATCACCCCCTGGACAACACTACAGCACCCCTTTAGGACTACAGCCGTTATGGGACACTGCACAACACAGTCCAGCCAGGCCAGCCCCTATAGACTTTGGAGTGGACACAGCTCCTATGGACAACTGACTGCACAACACAGGCCAACCAGCCCCTATGACAGCAGCACAACACAGCCCAGCCAGCCCCTATGGACTGAGTGGACACAGCCCCTATGGACAACAGCAGCACAACACAGCCCAGCCAGCCCTAGCTCCCACCCTCCCTCTTCACTGTCCACAGCCGGAGTGAGAAATGGCGCAGGCGAGGGGACCTTTTATAGAATCCAAAACCCGCGAGATCCGGAAGGCAGGATGATGACGTTTTGCCTCGATTTCAGATCCGAGTCAGGCGGGAAAAGTCGAGCCTAACTCGGATACGACTCGGATCGGGGGGGGTTCGGATTTCAGAAATCCGAACCCGCTCATCCCTAGTTTATTATCACTGATGCGTGCACAGGGCAATCCTCAGCTGTTAGGAGCTTTAGATTAACAAAATGAGTGTATGGGAATGGCGTAGGTTAAACCTTGTAGACTGGGGGCAGGCGTGTGTGGGACATCAGGTGATCATATTAGTCCTATGGGAATTAGAGGTGTATGTTTATTTTGTATATTGGGCCTTTTTCTAGGCTGGGTCAGCCTCTTTTGTTCCAGTCTTCCAACCCTCCCTCCCTCTATTTTGTTGTTTTGGTGGTTTTCTTCTTTGGCTTCTTTGCCGGGAAAGGACGGCAGGTTACCTGGTATATGTAATGACACCTTGAGTCGCCGATAAACTGCCGAGGAACCAAACTGAAAATGTAATTGACATGTCTGCTGCAGCTGAAACACTGGTTAAGGAAAAACACCAAAATCATACATGAACTTTGATCTTTGAAAGACAAGAGTCTGTCATCTAATACACATCCACCATTGTTAAGTCTGTGACTTATATTTCAATAAAGGTTTTCTTAGTAACATGGACACAGTGAGTGTTCTTTACTGTAAAAACTCCAATAACCCAAAGAGACAGAATACAGATTCATACGCCAATTAATACGCACAAAAATAAGATCCATTGTAACCTTCCACCGGAATACATACAAAGCAATGGGAACCATATACACCAAACCCCTTCCAACTTAGATAAATGCAGACATAGAAAGAGGTTAGCACCATGCAATGTATATGTTAGCCCATAAGGCTACAAATCAAGCCTTTGGGGTGCCCTATGAACTCTGTCTGGGTAACCATGTTTAAATCCCAGAGTGCAGGCTTCTCCACCGAAATCACACTAGAAGATTCAGGATCAGTTGTTGAACCTCATGCTCATGTGACTCTTTAACAGGCTTGGGAACAGTCTCTGTAGCAGACCAAGAGGGGTATACATTTTCTACAGTGTCAGGAACAGTCTCTGTAGCAGACCCAGAGGGGTATACATAAATGCCCACATCACTTGCTTGGGTATGTCCAGGTGTCGACGTACAGTCAGTTTGCCTCCAGGTCTCAATTATTTGATCAATGTGGCGTCACCACAATTCTCCTCCCACTGCAATCACGTACATCAGAGGGCCAAATTTGGGAGAAACTATTCCCGGTTGCCATTTGTCTCCTCTATAATCAGGGACAAGCACCTCTTGACCAATGTCATAGGTCCGAGTAGGTTTCTGATAAAAAGTTTGAAACTGTTTGTCGTGTACCTTTTCTTCTCACTTCCGGTTTTATCAAGTCCCATTGAGGCTGCAAGTTCCGTTGCATAAGACCCGTAGTGGAATGCTCAGTTCTACGATATATTAACAGGAAGTTGTCAATCTTGTGTTGCAAAGGCAGATGTTCATGGTGCATGGACTTTGTAGCTTTTTTGAATGTTTGTACAAATCTCTCAGCCAAACCGTTAGTGGCTGGATGGTGTGGAGCTGTAAATGTTTAATGCCATTGTATCGCATAAACTTTTTGAATTCTGTGGACACAAATTGTGGCCCATTGTCACTGCATACTTGCTCCTATAGACCATTTCTGGCAAAGACACCTTGTAAGCTTGTGAGCAGGGCCCTCTTACCTTTATGTTTGTCTCTTACAACCCAGTCTTGTTCTATTAATGTTGTTTCAAATTGTAAAGCACAACAGAATATACTGCGCTTTATACGAAACTGTTAATAAATAAATAAATAAATAAAGATGGTTCGCAGAACAGCAATTTCTCAGATGTAGTGTATTTCATCTTTATTACCTCTGGCCATTTTGAGTGAGCGTCCACTGCAATAAGAAACATGCCATCCATGAATGGACCAGCAAAGTCAATATGTACACGCTGCCATGGAAATGATGGCCATTCAAAGGGGTGTGACGGGAATTTTGATCTCTTTAACATCCTACACATCCTTTTGTCAATGTTTTGACTTGACCATCGATTCCTGACCACCACACGTAGCTTCTAGCAAGACTCTTCATTTTCACTGTGCCCAAGTGACCCTCATGTACTGTAAATTTTCCAAAACTCTGTTTCACAGAACACCCAAGCAGCGTTCGGGTGGACTTGGATCCCCTATGTTTGGAGCGGTTCGGATTCCACAGAATCCGAACCGCTCATCTCTAGTAATAATTCACTAGGCCCAAGTAAGATCTCAGATATGCCACAGACTGGGGATGGGGTGCAGTACTGCCTCAATTTTATAAATCGACTTGTGCAGATCCTCTCTATCAATTACACACCCACAATAGGAAATGCTTTCTTGCAAAAATGTATTCCTGTAGTCGGGGTAATATTATTTCTAAATTATTAAATGGTCCACCTCATCTTTGCCTGTTACAATTATGTCATCCAGGTAACATTGTGTACCTGGTATCCCTTGTAGGACTTGATCCATTGCTCTCTACCATAGTGCTGGGATGGAAGATGGTCTAAACACAAGACAGTTATATTGTAATATGCCTTTTGTCACAAGCGTGGAATTTAGGAGCTGTGTTCCCGGACTGGGCCTTGGATCTGTATTACTTGGCGCAGACGCTCGCTGGAGGAGACTTGGCTAATGAAGTTTCTCCGCATGAGAGGGTGCAGCGAACTGACAGGAGTTAGAGGAATGTGGCAGTAACGTGGTAGCTAGGAAGCTACGTGGAGCGGCTGGATAGCCGTGGGTAGACATTGGTAGCTGAGTGGCTACGTGGAGCGGCTGGATAGCCGTGGGTAGACGTTGGTAGCTGAGTGGCTACGTGGAGTGGCTGGATAGCCGTGGGTAGACGTTAGTAGCTGAGTGGCTATGTGAAGCGGCTGGATAGCCGTGGGTAGGCGTTGGTAGCTGAGTGGCTACGTGGAGCGGCTGGATAGCCGTGGGTAGACGTGGGTAGCTGAGTGGCTACGTGGAGCGGCTGGATAGCTGTGGGTAGATGTTGGTAGCTGAGTGGCTACGTGGAGCGGCTGGATAGCCGTGGGTAGACGTTGGTAGCTGAGTGGCTACGTGGAGCGGCTGGATAGCCGTGGGTAGACGTTGGTAGCTGAGTGGCTACGTGGAGCAGCTGGATAGCCGTGGGTAGTTGGTAGCTGAGTGGCTATGTGGAGCGGCTGGATAGCCGTGGGTAGACGTTGGTAGCTGAGTAGCTACGTGGAGCGGCTGGATAGCCGTGGCTACGTGGAGCGGCTGGATAGCCGTGGGAAGGCTTGCTTAGTTAAACTAAGAAACTAGTTGCACTGGCAACTTGTGTGAGCATAGGAGATCCTTTTGTAGTGGACACTGGAAGCTGACAGGCTGAGAGAGAAGGAGAAGGCTCCTCATTGGTGGTAGTGGGGTCACATGGGCAATCCAAGATGGCCGCGCCCATGGACCGGAGGACAGCGCTTCCTGGAGGTAGTCAGCGGGGACCAGCGGTCAGCAGGAGCCGGCGTGGGAGCAGCACAGCAGCGGGACCCTCCAGAGGACAACAGCGGAGACTGCCTTGAGAGATGAGGAAGGAGCGTACAGCGCGGGAGCCGGAAGACAGCGCGGGTCAGCGCCCGAACAGGTAAGCGACGGAGTCTGATTCTGGGGTCTCCAGGCCGGCGTGTAACAGTACCCCCTTCTTCAAGAGTGGCCACCGGACACTTCCTTGGTTTATGAGGAAATTTCATATGGAACGCTTTGACCAGACAGGGTGCATGGACATCGGAGGCATTTATCCAGATTCGTTCCTCCGGACCATAATTCTTCCAGTCGATGAGGTATTGAAGACGGTTGTATCGACAACGGGAATCTAAGATTCTGTCAACTTCGAACTCCTCTCCCTGCTGTGTTTGAACACTAGAAGCTTTAGGCAGGACCTTCTGAAATCGGTTTAAGACTAGTGGTTTTAAAAGAGAAATATGGAAAGAACTTGGAATGCGAAGAAATGGAGGAAGCTTTAACTTGTAAGCCACAGGATTCATGATTGATTGATGATTGGGAATGGACCAATGAATCGCGGAGCAAATTTCATCGAGGGTACTCGGAGTCTTAGGTTTCGGGTAGAGAGCCAGACCATATCCCCAGGTTGGAAATTTGGAACCGCTCGTCTTTGGCGGTCAGCAAATCTCTTGTACCGGGCTGACGGTTTAGTCAGAGAGGAACGAACCTTTTCCCAGATGTTGGAGAACCGTTGAAGGAACATTTTGGCCGCAGGTACATCTAAAGTTGGAAGAAGAGGGAAATCTGGCACTCGAGGATGTTGACCAAAAACTGTAAAAAAAGGAGTTGAGCTGGTGGACATGTGATAATGATTATTGTGAGCAAATTCGGCCCAAGGAAGAAGTTCAATCCAGTCATCCTGGGAGGATGAGATAAAAGAGCGCAGGAACTGTTCCAGGTCTTGATTGACCCTTTCGGTCTGACCGTTGGTCTGGGGATGATAAGCGGTAGAAAATTTGAGTTTTACTTGAAGGGCTGAGCAGAGTGACCTCCAGAACTTCGCTACGAATTGTACTCCCCTGTCGGAGATGATCTCTTGAGGAAGGCCGTGAAGCTTGAAGATCTCTTTTATAAAGCTCTGGGCGAGTAGAGGTGCGGACGGAAGCCCAGTAAGTGGTACGAAATGAGCCATTTTAGAAAAACGATCCACGATAACCCAAATTGTGTTGTGGCCCCGAGATGGAGGAAGATCAGAGATGAAATCCATAGATAGGTGAGTCCATGGCTTAAATGGAACTGCAAGAGGCTGGAGTTGACCGTGTGGAACCCGCCGAGGTATCTTGTGTTGGGCACATTTGATGCATGAAGACACATAAGACCTGACGTCCTTTTTCATCGAAGACCACCAATAGGACCGCTGGATGAATTCTAGGGTTTTATCCATACCCAAGTGACCAGAGAACCGGGAAGCATGAGCCCACTGCAGTAACCTCTTGCGGAGTTCCGGAGCGACAAAAGTCTTCCCAACCGGGGGTATAGAAGATAATTGGGTAGAGGCGAAGAAAGCTGAATTCAAGATTGGTTGGGGCTGTTCCATGGGTAGATCAGGGTCGCTCGTCATGGAACGGGAGAGTGCGTCGGCTTTGAGGTTTTGAGAACCGGGGCGATAGGAGACTTTGAAGTTAAATCTGGAGAAAAACATTGCCCACCGGGCTTGACGAGGGTTCAAGCAATTTGCAGATTTAAGATAAAGGAGGTTCTTATGGTCAGTAAAAATGGTAATGGGGTAATGAGCTCCTTCTAGAAGATATCGCCATTCTTCGAGGGCTAGTTTCATGGCGAGTAACTCTTGATCTCCGATGGTGTAGTTCTTTTCTGCAGGCAAAAACTTCCGGGAAAAGAAACCACAGGGATGAAGTTTTTCATCTGTAAATCGCTGGGAGAGCACTGCACCGACACCTTCAGAGGATGCGTCCACCTCCAGGATAAAGGGCCGGGTGGAGTCTGGTTGCTTTAAGATGGCAGCGGAGATGAAGGCTTGCTTAAGAAGTTGAAATGCAGAGGTAGCTTCGACGGGCCATATAGTCGGATCTGCTCCCTTGCGGGTGAGGGCTGTAATCGGAGCTACCAGAGTCGAGAAACCCTTTACAAACTTGCGATAATAGTTGGCAAATCCTAGGAATCTTTGTATGGATTTTAAGGATGAAGGAAGAGACCAATCAAGAATGGCTTGTATTTTTGACGAATCCATTTGAAGGCCTATCCCAGGAATGGTACACTTGAGACCTCAAACAGACACTTCTCTAATTTGCAAAACAGTTGATTGGACCGCAACCTCAGAAGGACTTGTTTGACCTGGTCTCGATGAGTTTGGAGGTCTTGAGAAAAAATCAAAATGTCGTCCAAGTAAATGACCACACACTTGTACAAAAGGTCCCGGAAGATTTAATTGACGAAAAACTGGAAGACGGCCGGAGCATTACAGAGGCCGAAGGGCATAACGAGATACTCGTAGTGCCCATCCCTGGTGCTGAAGGCTGTTTTCCATTCGTCGCCTGGACGGATACGAATTAAATTATAGGCTCCTCTTAGGTCGAGTTTGGTAAAAACTGTGGCTCCCTTGACTCTATCAAATAACTCTGTAATGAGAGGAAGAGGGTAGCGATTCTTAATAGTTATTTCATTAAGACCCCGGTAGTCAATACACGGGCGCAAGCCACCATCTTTTTTTTTTACGAAGAAAAATCCAGCCCCTGCTGGAGACGTGGAAGGTCGAATGAAGCCTTTACTTAAGTTTTCCTTAACGTACTCCGACATGGCCTGAGTCTCAGGGAGAGATAAAGGGTAGGTTCGGCCTCTAGGAGGATTCTTCCCGCGAATCAGATCTATGGGACAGTCCCAATCACGATGGGGAGGTAACAGGTCTGCGCTCTGTTTGCTAAAGACGTCCTGAAACCCATCGTAGGCTTTGGGCAGGTCTGTAGAATCCCGTACGATGGAAGATCTGACAGGTATTACCCGCTGAAGGCAGCCTTTGAAGGAATTGGAACCCCAGGAGGTTATTTGCATGGTGGTCCAATCGATTTGTGGTGAATGTCTCTGTAGCCAGGGTAATCCGAGGACTAAAGAATGAGAGGCTTTGGGAATCACTAGGAAGGATAGTTGTTCGGAATGGAGCACCCCAATGGTAAGTTTAAGTGGTGTTGTACGATGGGTGATGGTTCCACTAGAAATGCGACTACCATCGATGGCGGTTAAAGTGATGACTCAAGGCAACGCTTCCATGGGGATTTGATGTTTCTGGACAAAGTCAATAGTGACAAAGTTCTCTGCCGCTCCGGAATCCAGGAGAGCTAATACAGCTTTGGAACCTCGAGGATACTTCAAATGAGCCTGGATGGTGGAATCAGACTTCCTTTGTGATTCAATGGCAACTCCTAACTTAACCTCTCTTTCATAAGTTAGGAGGAGGCGTTTCCCGGACGAATGGGACAAGTTTTAACTAAATGTTGAGGAGATCCGCAGTACATACAGAGGTTCTGCCTCTGCCTTTTCTGCCGTTCCTCAGCCGATAAATGAGAGCGGTTGACCTGCATGGGTTCTTCGCCCAGAGGAGGAGAGGGTAAGCGGGAAACTGGACATGGCCTTCCACGATCAAATCTGCCTCTTTCCAAGGCACGCTCCCTGTGACGGAGATCCACCTTGTTGCAGAGAGAGATTAACCCATCCAAACTGGTTGGAAGGTCACGGGAAGCTAGGTCGTCTTTGAGCCTTTCAGAAAGGCCACTCCAGAAGGCAGCGATGAGGGCATCCTCGTTCCAATTGAGTTCTGAAGCCAGAGTCTGGAACTGGACTACGTATTGGCCGACGGTCCTGCTGCCCTGACGGAGGCGTAGAATATCAGCTGATGCGGAAGTGGTTCTTCCGGGTTCATCAAAGATTTTGCAAAATGTGGCAACAAATTCGGGGTAGTTGGAGAGCAGGGGATCCGACTTCTCCCAAAGGGGCGAGACCCAATCGAGTGCTTGGCCAGAGAGTAGAGAGATGATATATGCCACCCTGGTTCTGGCCGTCGGAAAGTTGGCGGATTGTAGCTCGAATTGGATTTCGCATTGGTTTAAAAAACCCCTGCATAATTTGGGGTTGCCATCGAACTTGCTCGGAGGGGAGAGCTGAAGATGAGCAGGAGGTAGAACCGGAGGAGCAGGTGACACCACAGGAGGAGAGACGGCTTGGGAGCCAGCGGGAGCGGGATGAGCCAGTAAGGACTGAATGTTGTCCAGGCGTGAGGACATATCTTGGATAAATTGGATCAACTGGGCCTGAGAGGTCTCCTGTCTTTCCAGACGGGATAGTACATCCTGCAAGGCCTCTACCCCAGATCCTTGACCACTTGCCGAGTCCATCTTGGCCAGTGCAAACTGTCACAAGCGTGGAATTTAGGAGCTGTGTTCCCGGACTGGGCCTTGGATCTGTATTACTTGGCGCAGACGCTCGCTGGAGGAGACTTGGCTAATGAAGCTTCTCCGCATGAGAGGGTGCAGCGAACTGACAGGAGTTAGAGGAATGCGGCAGTAACGTGGTAGCTAGGAAGCTACGTGGAGCGGCTGGATAGCCGTGGTAGACGTTGGTAGCTGAGTGGCTACGTGAAGCGGCTGGATAGCCGTGGGTAGACATTGGTAGCTGAGTGGCTACGTGGAGCGGCTGGATAGCCGTGGGTAGACGTTGGTAGCTGAGTGGCTACGTGGAGCGGCTGGATAGCCGTGGGTAGATGTGGGTAGCTGAGTGGCTACGTGGAGCGGCTGGTAGACGTGGGTAGACGTTGGTAGCTGAGTGGCTACGTGGATCGGCTGGATAGCCGTGGGTAGACGTTGGTAGCTGAGTGGCTACGTGGAGCGGCTGGATAGCCGTGGGTAGACGTTGGTAGCTGAGTGGCTACGTGGAGCGGCTGGATAGCCGTGGGTAGACGCTGGTAGCTGAGTGGCTATGTGGAGCGGCTGGATAGCCGTGGGTAGACGTTGGTAGCTGAGTAGCTACGTGGAGTGGCTGGATAGCCGTGGCTACGTGGAGCGGCTGGATAGCCGTGGAAAGGCTTGCTTAGTTAAACTAAGAAACTAGTTGCACTGGCAACTTGTGTGAGCATAGGAGATCCTTTTGTAGTGGACACTGGAGGCTGACAGGCTGAGAGAGAAGGAGAAGGCTCCTCATTGGTGGTAGTGGGGTCACATGGGCAATCCAAGATGGCCGCGCCCATGGACCGGAGGACAGCGCTTCCTGGAGGTAGTCAGTGGGGACCAGCGGTCAGCAGGAGCCGTCGTGAGAGCAGCACAGCAGCGGGACCCTCCAGAGGACAACAGCGGAGACTGCCTTGAGAGATGAGGAAGGAGCGTACAGCGCGGGAGCCGGAAGACAGCGCGGGTCAGCGCCCGAACAGGTAAGCGACGGGGTCTGATTCTGGGGTCTCCAGGCTGGCGTGTGACACCTTTGTATGTATTGATGGTTAAGTATTTCTTGGACACAGCCTCTATTTCCATCTGTAAGTACACTTGAGCTAGGTCAATTTTGGAGAAGCAGTCGCCCCCTGAGAGAGCTGCAAAGATATCCTCGATTGTAGGCAAAGGATACTGTACAGTACGTAGTACTGGATTTATTGTTATTTTGAAATCTCTGTAAATGCGGATACTTCTCGATTTTTCTTTCTTTACTCTCGGAACTATAAGCATAGCCCATTCAGTCCATTCTATGGGGGAGAGTATACCAGAGTCTTCCAGTTCCTGTAATTCCTCCTCAACCCCTGGTTGGATAGCATATGGTACTGTACGAGCTTTATGAAACTTTGGAACGGCATGTGGATCCAACTCTATAATGGCCTTAATGCCCTTTAACGTGCTTATCTCTTGTTGGAAAATGGGTTGTGCTGCATCTAACCATTTGGAAAGTCATTTAGTCGCTGCATCACATCTGGATACATTAGATGTGGCAGGCTGTAACGTGAATGGAATGCCAATCAAGTTTAATTTTCTTTATCAATTCGTGACCCAATATCACTGGTCCACCCTGTGGAAGTACGTATAAATACAGCTTATGGGTATTGCCTTTGTATTTCAGAAACACTTTTATTTTTCCCAACAGGGACACAGGTTCGCCTGTATATGTGCGGAGTACTACTGATTCCTTCTGGCTGGTTGGAATGATAATCTGGTAATGTATGGGAGCAAATGACAATCATCCATTTGCTCACAAACACTGGAAAGTTGCCAAAAATGGTGGTTCAGACAAATTGGTTAAAACACAAATGTAACCAATTTGAACAATTGTTCTTTTTCTGTTTTCCAGTGTTTAAAACCAAATGATCGACTGTCATTTGCTCCCATACATTACCAGGTTTTCATTCCAACCAGCCAGATTGGACATATATCGGACAGAAAATTGTATAGTGGATGCCCAGCTTAACTGCCAATTTTCAAATACAGTCTGTGACATGGCAGTTAGGAGTTGATTGGCTGGTACCTTATCTCCTAACGTCGGCTGTAGCAGCACTGCACAAAACGCCTGGAAAATGGCTGTCGCGGCCACTTTCCCGGTGACCAGCACATGCGCAGTAGATTCTGGCCACAGACTAGTGCCCAGAGTCTACTGCTGAGGTCAGTGCACTGCCGGCCGCCGGGAAGAGAGGAGGGGGCTCCAGACGGGGAAGGCACATGGGCCCCCTCCTCTTTTAATACACCCCTGATGCTACCAGATGGTCTAATTGCATTATTCTGTAAAGTAAAATTGCTCAGTAGCATAATTTTGATACTAATACAGGAATGTGCTCAAATTTTTTCTAATATTTGCCCATTTTTTATAATATTGTCTGATTTCACGGAGAACAATTTTGTTCCAGGTTACATTGTAGAGAGTTCGTATTGTGATTATACGGAGGACGGATCCCTATCCACATTTACTACTTAAAAATCACACCTATATGTACAGTGTTAACATTGATCTCCACAGATTGGTCATTAAACGCATATGAGATCACATAATTATTCAATGTTTTTCACTATTTCGAAGTGTTGGAAATATTATTCGACGCTAGTTTTTATGATGATGTTTAATTAAAATTTAAATATTAATTACACAAATACATTAATACAAGAGTGCCCCTAACAAAGAGAGTCTACTTTCTTTCCTGTCACTATTGGATTAACCTAATGACAATTTTAGGGCTCAACTATGATTCTATAGGAATTACGGCTTCTTTAGGTTTATGCAATAAGCGCTAAGCTCTGACTTCATCCAGTTTAGGTAGCCGGCTGCGTATTCTTTCTTCAAACAGCCCTTTTGAACTTTCAAAGGGTCACTGTGTAAACTGCTGGAGACAGTAATAGGAATGATTACAACTTGTGAGAATCCCGGCAGCCACATTTGCACCACTCATGGGGAGACGAGAGACTAAGGGATAAATTTACTAAAGTGAGAGTTTTTAGAAGTGAGTTTTAAAAGTGATGTTGCCCATAGCAACCAATCAGATTGTAACTATTATCTTCTAGAAGGTGCTAGTTATGTTAAGTAGAATCTGATTGGTTGCTATTGGCAACATCACTTTTAAAACTCGCTTCTAAAAACTCTCACTTTAGTAAATTTACCCCTTACAGTATTTTTGTTATTTGCCAAAACTCAATAGAAATAAAAATTAGGGTGATTACATAGAGTGTAAAAAATCCCTTCCATCCGGTGCACACAGCTACAGATGTCAGAAAACATAGTACAATAAGCAGCAAAAACAGTTGACAGCATTTTTCTAAATCAGATTATACAAATATAAGTAGTCTATTGCAAGTGACAGAATATACAAGACACTGGCTCAGAGGTTTGGCAGAATACTGTAGTTGAGGAGCAAAGATGGGCGGGTGACTGAACTGTGGCGCTAAATGAGATTTCACCTCCTGCTTTAACTCTGAATAATTGATTACTAATATTTTTTGACTATTCTTGACATCACACAAATCTCTTTAGCTCTCCTGTAACCACCAGGACTGACACAGGCGCCTTCCCCCTCTCCGTACCCCTGTTAATCGTGTATGTGGAACACATGCAACATTTCCATAAGGCACTTCCCTTAGAAGCACCGTATTTCTGACACATCCAAATCCGTAATCGACCTTTCCTGCTGTCTCCTCCTCATGTGGGTCCCAGCTGTATTGTGACCAGCGAGTGATAGACCCCTTTCTGCTGCAGCAGCTGTTGGTGTGTCCCCTGTTCTACAACTCTCCCATTCTGTATAACAGCTATTTTATCTGCGTTCTGAATGGTAGACAGGCGGTGGGCAATCACAATACACGTGCGGCCTTCCCGTGCTTTGTCCAGAGCTTCTTGTACAACCTGCAGGGAAGGGTAAAAACACTTATGACCTGGTCACTCCGGAAACAAATGTAAGACAGAGTTAAGGCCCCCATACATCAGAGATGGATTGCAGTAATCGTGCAATTTGCAATCGATTGTGTATAAAAATCTGCAATGTATGGGCTTCACAGATCGCAGATAGCAACCAAAAAGTGATTGGAATTGTTTAATCATATTGTCCAACATGTTGGATTTCACAGATCGATTGGGGCTGTAGATTGCTAGTGTATGTACATGATCAGCAGATTTGCAGACCGTTTCTAGCAAAATGATGGGCCTTTCAAGATTGCCATATCTGTGTTTGCTGCAATCGATCTGCAAATCACTGAAAAAGATCTGTAATGTATGGGCGCAGATTGCTCGATTGGGAAATCCTAAGATCGGGCAATAAATCTTCAAATTGTTCAATTGTGGTTTTCAGATGGCTGATGTATGGGGGCCTTTACCGTATAGCTATCTGGCATTGTTGAAGCAGATCTTCTATACACATTTAGAATTCGGGTGTTACTACTGAATGTGAACTGTGTTGTGTAATGAAGTATTAGCCATGTGATCCGGCTCATGGCAGCATTCTGCAATCAGCAGAAGGACAGTGATCACACCTCCTTGGTTAGAGATATCTATACATTGGGTGTTTATACTGGCCCAGACTTCTATGCTTTACTCTTTTTAAAAAAATTGACAAATTTTAGGGCCAGATTTGCCCTGTTAATTAGGTATCTGACTCACTATGGGCTCTATTTATTAACATTATTTTTACTAAAATAAAGTGAAAAAGGGTGTTTTCACACCCTTTTCACATTATTTTAGTTTCACCTGTATTTATTACAGGGCAATTGGAGTAGAATTAGTAAAATTCTACTCCAACCCCCAGTATCACTTATTTTTAGTAAAGCAGATCGCATTTCCCATAATTGTAATGGGAAATGTGATCTGTGTGCAAGTTACTAAAAATAAATTGTAAAAAAATACCGGGGGAAGCCCTGTGATAATAACGCCACCTGGAGGTGGCGTTATCCAGGGTCTCCCCCGGTTACCGGGCTCCCACTCTGCTCTAACGGGGAGAGCAGAGGCGGGAGCCGGTACCAGTAATCAGCTATGTGGTCTAAATAGACCGCAAGCTGATTGCTGTAAAAAAAAAAAAAAAAATTAAACATTTTTTTTTTTTACTTACCTGAATCCAGGGACCGGTGATCGGGCCTCCGGTGATGGCTCCTCTCCTGTCAGCTGGTCTCCCACAGTGCACTGGGGCCCGGTCATCAGGTGATCGGGCCCCAGTGCAGTATGGGAGATCACCTGATCGGGAAGCCCGGAGAAGACCACCGGAGGCCAGGAGGATGCAGGTAAGTGTAATGAAGGGAGGGGGGGGGGGAGGGGGGGTCGCGGGGGTCCGCGTTCGCGGGGGGCGGGGCTTAGCGTCGGTGGGGGGGGTAGTAGCGGTGGTCGGTCGGCGCATGCGCGGGCTCTTAGTCGCAGTATTTTTTTCCGAAAATACCGCGACTAGAGTGCGGATGGGATCCGCAGGGACAGAGCTTTATCGCAAGCTCTGTCCCTGCAAGGGATTTATAGTAAATCCCTGTGATATTGCCTGAATTCGCAATGCAAATTCACTCGGTAATATCACACTACAATCCGCATTCAATATGCGGATTGTAGTAAATAGAGCCCTATGAATTACAGTGGTGGATACCAAACTACTGAACTTTGATTAATATTAACAATAGCCATAGACAGCCAGTGCAAAATCCAGCCGGTCTACAGAGTTCTATCTCACCTTCTCGCTCTCTGTATCCAGAGCGGATGTGGCTTCATCCAGAAGGAGGATTTTGGGCTCACGCACAAGAGCTCGGGCTATGGCGATCCGCTGCTTCTGACCCCCGGAGAGCTGGGTGCCCTTATCTCCAACACAGGTATTGTATTTCTGTCAAAGCCAAGGAAGGGGGTGGGTGGGATAGAATAATAATTAGGTGTCACTCTAAATACATACACTATATTTAATAATTCAACGATTCATGTTGGACAAGGTAGCAATGACTTAGGGATCATGGCCCTGATTCAGAGCCGGACGTTCTGACCAGAGCGCTCGCTCTGAATCAGGGCCCACCTCCATAATTATGGAGCGTCCTCCTGGACGCTCGTATAGCTGTGGGTCACCACCCACAGCATATACGAGCGTGCAGGATGATGGTCGCGATGGTCTTGACCATCGCGACCATCGCCACTGCGAGCCGAAGCCTGCGGTTGAGTTTCTCAACCGTAAGGCCCGGAGTGGGAGGCACGCCCCCGGCACGCCCACCAAAGGGGGCGTGCTGTCAATCAACATCGACAGCACGCCCCCTTTGATCAGACACAACGAGCAAAGGAAAGTCCTTCGCTCGTCGCGTCTCGCGCATGCGCACGACGGAGCTCCCTCCGTCGTGCACATGCGCAGTGCAGACCATCGACCCACTTGCGAGCGGACAGCCGCTCACGAGTGGGTCTGAATCAGGCCCCATGTCTCATTCAGATATTTCCTTTTATACTGTGGTTTCAGACGCGCCAAATAGCCCCTCTTGGTGCGTCGAGTCCCAGATAAAACAGCCGTGCCAAGCGTCCTTTCTCTCAAAATGTGCGTCGTCTTTGCACAAATAAGACTACTGTATTGCTATCGTACGCAGACCACTGGGGTGTGCGATATTTGTACATCTGTGTGCAACCAAGGGCCCGATTCAGCAGGGCACGCAAGACCACTGCTGAACGCAGATTCCTAATTATCGGAAATTGGACCCGTTCTGTGCATGTGCAGAATGGGTCCTGCATGATTGCACACAGGTACCCGTATGCCTCTACCTGATTGACAGGCAGAGGTGTTTATGGGGCGTGCAGGGCGTGGGGCGTGGGATGGCCTGCGTTCCTGGACATGGAGGCGTATCACTCCCGGTTTTCCGGTAGTGGTAGCATGCATGAACGCAGATTCCTGGCCTCGTATGCCTACCAGCCTGCGTAATCTGAGGCTTACTCAGCTGGCCGGCGCTGTCCAACACCACAACCATCGGTCATAGCAGTGGGATCACAGACCATCAGTCGCAAAGTTGGAGGGCGCTGGCCAGCTGAGTAAGCCTGGTCACCATGCGAGGCCAGGAATCTGCGTCCATGGTCCTGCCCTTGCCACTCCCAGTAAACAGGGGAGACCCCCCCCCCCTTTGAGCGGCTTTTCCCTGAGTCTGTGATCAATGGTGTCACTAGGGGAGTGACGCACTTGCACCAGCTCTACTTTATATACTAGGTTGAAATAATCTGTCTCAAAAATGGGCACACTTACATGTACACACAAATCTGCATAGCCTGCAATTCCAAATCTGCATAGCCTGCAATTCCATCAACACACCTTCTTTGAAGTTGCCTAAATTGCAAACGCCCCATTAGCACCCAAATATGCCCCCTACAGTCACAAGTCCATGATGGAGTTGCGGACTACTCTATATGCAATCATTACTAAGAACACATATTCTACCAGCGCGATGAGACGTTACAGGAACAGGCCAGAGACTTACATCCGGGAGTGATTCAATGAATCTCTGGATATTGGCCGCTATGGCTGCTCTTTCTATCTCTTCTTGTGGCACCTTCCTGCTGTTATCCCCATAGGCAATGTTCTCCGCTATGCTGCAGTCAAACAACATGGGCTCCTGGGACACGATACCCATCTGCGCTCGGAGCCACTGGATGTTCACGCTCTTCACATCACAGCCATCTACAGTCTAGGAGGAGGACACACAGATGATTGTAATGCAGAGCCTGTAACTGACACTGGTAATACAGATATAATTGCTCTAAATTAGGGGTGTGCACCGGCCACTTTTCGTGTTTTGGTTTTGGATCTGGATCTTTCTTCGTGTTTTGGATCTGGATTGGTTTTGCCAAAACCACCCTTCCGTGTTTTGGGTTCTGGGTTTTGTGTTTTGGATCTGTATTTTTTTTTTAAAAAGCATAAAAACAGCTAAAATCACAGAATTTGTTGGTTTCTCTGCTCCTATGCTATTAATAACCTCAATAACCTTAATTTCCACTCATTTCCAGTCTATTCTGAACACCTCACACCTCACAATAGTGTTTTCATGTCCAAAAGGTTGCACCGAGGTAGCTGGATGACTATGCTAAGCGACACGAGTGGGCGGCACAAACACGTGACCCATCTAGGAGTGACACTGCAGTGGCAGACAGGATGGCAGTTAGAAAAACTAGGCCCCAAACTGTACATAATGCAAAGAAAAAAAAGAAGTGCAAGATGGAATTGTCCTTGGGCCCTCCCACCCACCCTTATGTTGTATAAACAGGACATGCACACTTTAACAAATCAATCATTTCAGCGCCAGGGTCTGCCACACAACTGTGGCTGAAATGATTGGTTCGTTTGGGCCCCCACAAAACAAGCTGGCAATTAATGTGTCCCTGCACAAACTGGCTCTACGGAGGCAAGATGTCATCCTCATCCTCCTCATCCACCGATTCCTCACCCTCTTCAGTGTGTACATCCTCATCCTCACAAAGTATTAACTCGTCCCCACTTGAATCCACCACCACAGGTCCCTCTGTACCTTCTGGAGGCTGGTCTCCCTGGAAGAGCTGATAATTCATTTTGATGAACATCATCTTCTCCACATTCTGTGGAAGCAACCTCCTACGCCTTTCGCTGACAAGGTTCCCGGCTGCACTAAACACTCTTTCGGAGTACACACTGGAGGGGGGGCAACTCAGGTAAAATAGAGCCAGCTTGTACAGGGGCCTCCAAATTGCCTCTTTTTCCTGCCAGTACAGGTATGGACTGTCTGACATGCCTACTTGGATGCTGTCACCGATGTAATCCTCCACCATTCTGTCAATGGTGACAGTATCATATGCAGTGACAGTAGACATGTCAGAAATTGTTGCCAGGTCCTTCAGTCCGGACCAGATGTCCAAACTTGGTCCTGCCTGCCCTGCATCACCGCCAGCGGGTTGCTTAGGATACCTAAGTTTTTTCCTGGCAGCCCCAGTTGCGGGAGAAAATGAAGAAGGAGCCGTTGACGTGTCACGTTCCGCTTCAGCTGACAGTGTGTTCACCAGCAGGTCTTTGCACCTCTGCAGGCTTGTGTCGGCCGGAAAGAGAGACACCACATAGGCTTTAAACCTAGGATCAAGCACGGTGGCCAAAATGTAGTGGTCTGATTTCAACAGATTGACCACCCTGGAATCCTGGCAAAGCGAATGAAGGGCTTCATCCACAAGTCCCACATGCCGAGCGGAATCGCTCCGTCTTAGCTCCTCCTTCACTTTCTCCAGCTGCTTCTGCAAAAGCCTGATGAGGGGAATGACCTGACTCAAGCTGGCTGTGTCTGAACTGAGTTCACGTGTGGCAAGTTCGAAGGGCTGGAGAACCTTGCACAACACGGAAATCATTCTCCACTGCGCTTGAGTCAGGTGCATACCCCCTCCTTTGCCTATGTCATAGGTGGATGTATAGGCTTGTATGGCCTTTTGCTGCTCCTCCATCCTCTGAAGCATATAGAGGGTTGAGTTCCACCGCGTCACAACCTCTTGCTTCAGGTGATGGCGGGGCAGGTTCAAGAGTGTTTGCTGGCGCTCCAGTCTTCGGCACGCAGTCGCTGAATGGCGAAAGTGGCCAGAAATTTTTCGGGCCACCCAAAGCGTCTCCTGCACGCCCCTGTCGCTTTTCAGAAAATTCTGCACCACCAAGTTTATTGTGTGAGCAAAACATGGGACGTGCTGGAATTTGCCCAGATGTAATGCCCGCACAATATTGGTGGCGTTGTCAGATATCACAAATCCCCAGGAGAGTCTAAGTGGGGTAAGCCACTGGGCGATGATTTCCCTCAGTTTCTCTAAGAGGTTGTCGGCGGTGTGCCTCTTACTGAAACCGGTGATACACAGCGTAGCCTGCCTTGTAACGAGCTGGCGTTTCTGAGATGCTGCTACTGGTGACGCTGCTGCTGTTGCTGCGTAAGGTGATACATCTACCCAGTGGGCTGTCACAGTCATATAGTCCTTAGTCTGCCCTCTTCCACTTGTCCACATGTCCGTGGTTAAGTGGACATTGTGTACAACGGCATTTTTCAGGACACTGAGGACACTTTTTCTGACGTTTCTGTACAGTCTCGGTATCGCCTGCCTAGTGAAGTGGAATCTAGACGGGATTTGGAACCGGGGACACACTACCTCCATCAATTGTCTAAATCCCACTGCACTAATGGCGGATACCGGACGCACGTCTAACACCAACATAGCAGTCAAGGCCTCAGTTATACGTTTTGCTTCAGGATGACTGCTGTCGTACTTCATCCTCCTCGCTAAGGACTGTTGGAGGGTCAATTGTTTAGTAAAAGTAGTGGTGTTCCTACTTCCTCTCTGGGATGATGAACGACTCCCAGCAGCAGCAACAGCAGCAGCGGCAGCAGTAGGCGTAGCAATGCAGGATCCTCCAGAGGAATCCCGGATAGGAGAGTCAGTCATGCCAGTGACATGGCCTGCAGGACTACTTCCGATCCTGACTAAGGAGGAAATTGACGAGGAGGGAGTTGACGGTGTGGTTTGCAGGCGCTTGGATACAACAGGACAACGGGATTTAGGTGTCCCTGGACTGCTTACGGTCTTAGCCAAAGTTTCTGAACTTGACAGTAACTTTTTATGAACGCGCTGCAGGTGCCGTATAAGGGAGGATGTTCCTAGGTGGTTGACGTCCCTACCCCTACTTATTTCACCTTTACATATGGTACATATGGCAAGACAGTTGTTGTCCGGATTTGGATAGAAATATTGCCAGACCAAAGAGGTGGAATGTTTGGTCTTCTGCCCAGGCATGACCGTGATGGGCTTTTTCATCCCACGGACAACAACTGTCTCCCCCGGAGCCTGATTTAAACAAACCACATCACCATCAGAATCCTCCTCGCCAACTTCCTCCTCAGCGCCAGCTACACCAGTATCCTCATCCTGTTGTACTTCAACAGTGACATCTTCAATTTGCATATCAGCAAGTGGACTGTGGGTGCTCCTTTCAGCACTTGCAGGGGGCGTGCAAATGGTGGAAAGAGCCACCTCTTCCCGTCCAGTGCTGGGAAGGTCAGGCATCGCAACCACCACCACACTTGGACTCTCCTTGGGGATTTGTGATATCTTCTTAGAAAGCACAGTTCTTCGCTGTGCTTTTGCCAGCTTAACTCTTTTGATTTTTTTAGTGGGAGGAGGGCTTCCATCTTCATGTGAAGCTGAACCACTAGTCATGAACATACTAGGGATCGACCTTAGCCGTTCCTTGCCACTCCGTGTCGTAAATGGCATATTGGCAAGTTTACGTTTCTCTTCAGCTGATTTAAATGTCTTTTTCAAGGTCATTTTCCTGAACTTTGCCATTTGGGATTGTATGTGCCCTCTACTATGACATTGGGCATCGGCCTTGGCAGACGACGTTGATGGCATGTTATCGTCTATGTCATGACTAGTGGCAGCAGCTTCAGCACTAGGAGGAAGTGGTTCTTGATCTTTCTCTATTTTATTTTTATCGGAGAAAGTTTGGTCCTCCATTTATGTTATATCGATTTGATATATACGTGCGGCTAAACACAGAAAATAATTTTTTTTTTGGTTTGGACTGGAGTGTACTTTCGGGGGTTACAGCACCCTTAATGGTCAAGCCAGCCGGCCCTTTACTTATGACACAGGCGCACGCTTGGCACTACTTTGTTGATGCACGTGCGGCTACTGCGCACACAATTCACAAACACAGAAAATATTTTTTTTTTTGGTTTGGACTGGAGTGTACTTTCGGGGGTTACAGCACCCTTAACGGTCAAGCCAGCCAGCCCTTTACTTATGACACAGGCGCACGCTTGGCACTACTTTGTTGATGCACGTGCGGCTACTGCGCACACAATTCACAAACACAGAAAATAATTTTTTTTTTGGTTTGGACTGGAGTGTACTCTCGGGGGTTACAGCACCCTTAACGGTCAAGCCAGCCGGCCCTTTACTTATGACACAGGCGCACGCTTGGCACTACTTTGTTGATGCACGTGCGGCTACTGCGCACACAATTCACAAACACAGAAAATAATTTTTTTTGGGTTTGGACTGGAGTGTACTTTCGGGGGTTACAGCACCCTTTAACGGTCAAGCCAGCCGGCCCTTTACTTATGACACAGGCGCACGCTTGGCACTACTTTGTTGATGCACGTGCGGCTACTGCGCACACAATTCACAAACACAGAAAATAATTTTTTTCTTGGTTTGGACTGGAGTGTACTTTCGGGGGTTACAGCACCCTTAACGGTCAAGCCAGCCGGCCCTTTACTTATGACACAGGCGCACGCTTGGCACTACTTTGTTGATGCACGTGCGGCTACTGCGCACACAATTCACAAACAGAAAATAATTTTTTTTGGGTTTGGACTGGAGTGTACTTTCGGGGGTTACAGCACCCTTTAACGGTCAAGCCAGCCGGCCCTTTACTTATGACACAAGCGCACGCTTGGCACTACTTTGTTGATGCACGTGCGGCTACTGCGCACACAATTCACAAACACAGAAAATAATTTTTTTTTTGGTTTGGACTGGAGTGTACTCTCGGGGGTTACAGCACCCTTAACGGTCAAGCCAGCCGGCCCTTTACTTATGACACAGGCGCACGCTTGGCACTACTTTGTTGATGCACGTGCGGCTACTGCGCACACAATTCACAAACACAGAAAATAATTTTTTTTTGGTTTGGACTGGAGTGTACTTTCGGGGGTTACAGCACCCTTTAACGGTCAAGCCAGCCGGCCCTTTACTTATGACACAGGCGCACGCTTGGCACTACTTTGTTGATGCACGTGCGGCTACTGCGCACACAATTCACAAACACAGAAAATAATTTTTTTCTTGGTTTGGACTGGAGTGTACTTTCGGGGGTTACAGCACCCTTAATGGTCAAGCCAGCCGGCCCTTTACTTATGACACAGGCGCACGCTTGGCACTACTTTGTTGATGCACGTGCGGCTACTGCGCACACAATTCACAAACACAGAAAATAATTTTTTTTGGGTTTGGACTGGAGTGTACTTTCGGGGGTTACAGCACCCTTTAACGGTCAAGCCAGCCGGCCCTTTACTTATGACACAGGCGCACGCTTGGCACTACTTTGTTGATGCACGTGCGGCTACTGCGCACACAATTCACAAACACAGAAAATAATTTTTTTTTTGGTTTGGACTGGAGTGTACTCTCGGGGGTTACAGCACCCTTAACGGTCAAGCCAGCCGGCCCTTTACTTATGACACAGGCGCACGCTTGGCACTACTTTGTTGATGCACGTGCGGCTACTGCGCACACAATTCACAAACACAGAAAATAATTTTTTTTTGGTTTGGACTGGAGTGTACTTTCGGGGGTTACAGCACCCTTTAACGGTCAAGCCAGCCGGCCCTTTACTTATGACACAGGCGCACGCTTGGCACTACTTTGTTGATGCACGTGCGGCTACTGCGCACACAATTCACAAACACAGAAAATAATTTTTTTTTTGGTTTGGACTGGAGTGTACTTTCGGGGGTTACAGCACCCTTAACGGTCAAGCCAGCCGGCCCTTTACTTATGACACAGGCGCACGCTTGGCACTACTTTGTTGATGCACGTGCGGCTACTGCGCACACAATTCACAAACACAGAAAATAATTTTTTTTTTGGTTTGGACTGGAGTGTACTTTCGGGGGTTACAGCACCCTTTAACGGACAAGCCAGCCGGCCTTTTACTTATGGGACACAGGCGCACGCTTGGCACTACTTTGTTGATGCACGTGCGGCTACTGCGCACACAATTCACAAACACAGAAAATAATTCTTTTTTTGGTTTGGACTGGAGTGTACTTTCGGGGGTTACAGCACCCTTAACGGTCAAGCCAGCCGGCCCTTTACTTATGACACAGGCGCACGCTTGGCACTACTTTGTTGATGCACGTGCGGCTACTGCGCACACAATTCACAAACACAGAAAATAATTTTTTTTTGGTTTGGACTGGAGTGTACTTTCGGGGGTTACAGCACCCTTTAACGGTCAAGCCAGCCGGCCCTTTACTTATGACACAGGCGCACGCTTGGCACTACTTTGTTGATGCACGTGCGGCTACTGCGCACACAATTCACAAACACAGAAAATATATTATTTTTTTAGCACTTGGGGGGAGCACCCCTGATGGACAGAGCACCCCCTGGACAACACTACAGCACCCCTTTAGGACTGGGAAACTGCACAGGACTTTGGAGTGGACACAGCCCCTATGGAGAACTGACTGCACAACACAGTCCAGCCAGCCCCTATGGACTTTGAAGTAGTGGACACAGCCCCTATTAACAACAGCAGCACAGCACAACACAGCCAGCCCCTATGGACTTTGAAGTAGTGGACAACAGCAGCACTACACTACACTACACTACACAGCACTAACTCCCACCCTCCCTCTTCACTGTCCACAGCCGAGTGAGAAAATGGCGCCGACGCGGGTACCTTATATAGGATCCAAAACCCGCGAGACTCGGAAGGCGGGATGATGACGTTTTGCCTCGATGTCAGATCCGAGTCAGGCGGGAAAAGTCGAGCCTGACTCGGATCGGACTCGGATCGGGGGGGCTCGGGGGGGTTCGGATTTCAGAAATCCGAACCCGCTCACCCCTACTCTAAATACAGACTAGATGGATACAGTATGCTCCTCACCCTCCACACCAACTGGCCCTGTGTCTGTTTGTGTAGATGTACAAATGTGTCCCCTGCCAATAATCACAAAATGCTGGAATGAATTACCAGCAACGTAAAAGCAAACAAAATAGTTTAAATGGATCTGTTTAATGACTTATGTAAGTCAGGTGATGAGACTCCACCCCCGAGGAACAACACAAATAATGAATAAACAGGAATGAATGGGAAACGTTATGAAGGAACATTAGCATGATGTAATATATGAGGATATCATTGTATATCTGTACTAAAAGGATGCAATTTAAACTAATAGGGGGGAGATAAAATTATAAACAATAGCTGCAAAGCGGTTAGGTGAAGGCACTTCTCAGACAGCAATCGGCCACGCAAAGAGCGGAATCCTCACAGGGAAAGGTAGGGTCAGATTACTTTCCCTCAGTATCACCGACGGCAGTGACGGGGAAGCTCATTTCAGGACATTCATTTTCACAGAAAGAGCTATATACATTTATTTTATGTTATATGTATTGAGTCTGTCTGTTAGTCTTTCATCATTGCGGCCACCTTACACCACTTTTCAGTGCATATTATTTTAAGCCTATCACTTACCTTATTTTAACACCATACCTTCTATAAACAAGGGCTTCTTTAATATATACATTAACCTCTTACTGGCCAGTCTTCTGACCATAAAAAGGAGCCGCTATATCCTGGGAGCGCATGATCTTTATCATATACTTCTCAGATAGTAAAATTGCTAGTTTTCCCTTGCACGCCACAAAAGTGCGCAGGAAAATGAGCAATGTCATTGTAAGGCATCTAACGCGATGTGCGCAGCTGAACATAGTGGCACAGAATCAGGGCCGTCTCTTCCATTGGGCTAGTTGGACAGTTGCCCAAGGGCCTGAAGCTTCTAGGGGCCCGCCAACCGGCTCCCCTGCAGCCGCGGCCAGTTGGTAAATTAAAGCCAGCGCACTTTATCCCTCTGCTCCTCCTCTCTTTTATATATGTAATTTTGGAAAGATTGCACAAGTTTTCTTTTTTGGGCAGCTGCAGCCTATCAATTACCCACACACAGTATACATAGTGAGCGCCAGGGTCATCAATTACCCACACACAGTATACATAGTGAGCGCCAGGGTCATCAATTACCCACACACAGTATACATAGTGAGCACCAGGGTCATCAATTACCCACACACAGTATACATAGTGAGCACCAGGGTCATCAATTACCCACACACAGTATACATAGTGAGCGCCAGGGTCATCAATTACCCACACACAGTATACATAGTGAGCGTCAGGGTCATCAATTACCCACACACAGTATACATAGTGAGCGCCAGGGTCATCAATTACCCACACACAGTATACATAGTGAGCGCCAGGGTCATCAATTACCCACACACAGTATACATAGTGAGCGCCAGGGTCATCAATTACCCACACACAGTATACATAGTGAGCGCCAGGGTCATCAATTACCCACACACAGTATACATAGTGAGCGCCAGGGTCATCAATTACCCACACACAGTATACATAGTGAGCGCCAGGGTCATCAATTACCCACACGCAGTATACATAGTGAGCGCCAGGGTCATCAATTACCCACACACAGTATACATAGTGAGCGCCAGGGTCATCAATTACCCACACACAGTATACATAGTGAGCACCAGGGTCATCAATTACCCACACACAGTATACTTAGTGAGCGCCAGGGTCATCAATTACTCACACACAGTATACATAGTGAGCACCAGGGTCATCAATTACCCACACACAGTATACATAGTGAGCGCCAGGGTCATCAATTACCCACACACAGTATACATAGTGAGCGCCAGGGTCATCAATTACCCACACACAGTATACATAGTGAGCGCCAGGGTCAGCCAAACCTTTCTATTTTTTTTAATCAAATGTCTGACTGATTTTGTTGAAAGTACTACTAAATATAAATGTTTAATTTTATTGACCATTTACATTTTTTTCCTGTGAATGGGTGGGTAGGGGCCCCAGTGCATTGCTTTGCCCAGGGCTCACACTACTGTTAAGACAACCCTGCACAGAATTTAATCTCCGCCCTAGAGTCCAGTATGTGAGTGCAGCTGTAGAACCAAAGACAAAGACTGAGAAATAAGTTACCACTTCTCCATCACGTGGGTCGTAGAATCTCTCCAGGAGCTGGACAGTGGTACTTTTCCCGCACCCGCTGCTGCCCACTAGCGCCAGGGTTTCACCTTTCCCCACACTGATGTCCAGTCCCTGCAGCACCTGCACATCCGGTCTGGTCGGGTAATTAAAGTGAACCCCTCTGAACATGACATTCCCTTCAAATTTTGACTGAAACAGATAAACGACATGTCATTTATCAACACAAGGGATGCTTTGATGAAAGCCTATTATCTGGTAAAGAGAGGATATTACATTTTCCCATGGTAAACCAAAGCAGTAGTACATTAAGGGCCTGATTCAGAGATGTATGCTAACCCGATGATTGCTCTCATGTCCGATAGTGGGAAGACTGCGCATGTGCAGCCCCCCATGTGCGAGTTCGCTCGCAGAGCCTCCCAGCCGTAGCCTGATTGACTGACTGTGGCGTTTGGGAGGTAGAGCGGGGGGCGTTCCTGGGCAAGCAATCCTGGAAATGGGGGCGTGCCACCCCCGATTTCCTGGAGGGACAAGGCCAGGGTCTGCGTTCATGGACGCGGGCTTCCTGGCTTCGCAAGCCACCAGGACCCGGTCAGGTGCGGTAAGTTGCAGCTACTGCATCCTGGCCAAAGGGAGGGCAATCGCGACCGATGGTCGTGATTGTTCCGATGGTGATCCTAGACTGAGACCTCGGTCGCAGCGCGGGGATCACGCAGATGCAGCAAGGAGGGGTCTGACACCTACTTCTGCATTCGCATTTTAGATGGACGGATTTGCACAGCTGCTTGTGTGTGGCGCTGCAATTCCATCCATCTCTGAATCAGGGCCTGATTCTGACCCGCTCGCGAGCGCTGAGCGCTCGCAAGCGGGTCGATGGTGCCCTAGTGCGCATGCGCACGACGGAGGGAGCTCCGTCGTGCGCATGCGCGAGACCCAAATAACAATGGGGTAGCCGTCGTTATGGGTCTCGCACCAAATGGGGCGTGCTGTCGATGGTGAGTGACAGCATGCCCCCTTTGGTGGGCGTGCCGGGGGCATGGCTGCCAGACGGAGGCGTGTCTGGGTCCGGCCCCACTGACATCACTAGTGATGTCAGTGGGAGTGATTTTGGCTCTGATAGAGCCAAAATCACTCAAGGGCTTGTGGTCACCGAGACCCTACCGCAAGGGTCTCGTCGCAAGCCCGATGGTCGCGATGGTCTTAACCATCGCGACCATCATCATGGATGCTCGCATAAGCTGTGGGTGGTCACCCACAGCTATGCGAGCGGCCAGGAGGCCGCACCATTTTCAGCTAAGCCGGCCCTGATTCAGAGCAAGCGCTCTGGTCAGAGCGTCCGGCTCTGAATCAGGCCCTCAGTCCCTAAGTGCACTAGTGCTGTGGATTATAAGGACTCATGACCTCAGGATTGTGCGAAAGCAATGCTAACCACTACATTACCAACGAGCAGCACGGCTGGTGTAGTGGTTAGCAGTACTGCCTCACCGCACTGAGGTCATGAGTTCAGCTCCAGACTAGGAGCTGGCTGTGTGGAGTTTGCATGTTTTTTTTCTCTGTTTGCGTGGATTTCCTGTGGGTTCTCCAACCTACTCACACACTCTGCAAACATACTGGTAGGTTAATTGGCTTCTGACAATAAATTTACCCTAATGTAATAATTGTAATTACATGGGCAGGAACATGCGAATGACAGAAATATCCTCTGTAAAGTGCTGAACACTATGTATGCACTATATAAATAACTGTTCATAAATAAATTGTAAAGCGTCGTGTGCAAGCAGTATACAGCACCTGCCACCAAGACTAAGTTTCGTAAAGCGATAATAGTTTCGACCGATTCAATATACCCTAAGCTAAATTAAATTGCTATTAAAGACAATAAGAAGTTCTCCTACAAGTTACTGAACCTGGAAATTAAGTAGGAAAAGCAGAAATAGATTGATCTCACTGTGGAAAGCAGTCAGGTTTGCAATAACGTATTTATCAGCTGGCGCACGTGGTAATTGATAGAAATAGGACCCCATCTGTATTACTTGGGAAAATGTCCTTTCCGGGCTTACTTACAAGTTTATTCCCAGCGGTGCTGTAACTGTCTATGAGAGGCTCCTTCTCCAGCAGGCTGAATATATGAGCCGCCGACAATTTAGCTTTAGCGTAGTCTGGAGCGAAGGAACTGGTTTGACCCAAAGCCATTGCCCCATATACAATGGCTGCGAACACCCTGAAATAAAACGACATGCAGAAATCAAAGGTGATGTTGATTTAGTAAGTTTACTGCCCATATAGAGGAGCGAAGTATTACACTATACATGTAGGGGTATATATCTATTAAAGTAGCAACCAAACAGATTCTACTTATCATTTATCTAGCACCTTCTAGATGATAGTAGCTAGAATCTGATTGGTTGCTAGGGGCAACATCTCCACTTCTATAAACCCGCACTTTAGTAAATATACCCCATATTGTAGTACAGGTTATACTAAATTCAAATTATTGATAAATGCATTGTAAGCTTTAACTTATAGACAAGGCATTGTCTCCAATGGTACAGCACTTTTTTATGAGCAATATATACATACATACAGAAATGTTTTTGATGTGCCCGAACCTCATGATGTAATAATTCTCTCATCAATATTACCCAGTAATAAGTCAGGCACGGTTACTTAACACTCAAATAAGAAGCCGCAGAAATACTTACAGAAACACGTTATCAATCGTCATGTGTCCTTCTGCCACTAGATACGCCCCAAACCGAAAATTTCCAGCATACGCAAAAAACATGATTGCCTCAGACAGCCCATAGGTGATACCCTGGATGTGCGCGTTCCTTATAGAATTCCTGAAATACATGAATAACACTTAGGGGCAGTGCTTAAAGTGGTCCTAGAGAAGTGGTGGAACCCACCACCCCCCTCGGCGATTTTTAAACAATAAAGAACGGCGTGTGTCGAAAAAAAGTGAGCGTGGTCTCAAAAGAAAGGGGCGTAATTACACAATAGTATTCCCAATTCAAATTACGCCACACAGTAGCACGATCTTGATTCACCCCTGATTCACATTAACATCACATAGTAGTGTCCCTTATTCATGTATGACACACAGCAGTCCCCCTTTTACACAATGCCCACATTTGTGCCCCTTATACACAATGCCCACACCAGTAGTGCCCGTGACACATAATACCTGCAGTAGTAGTGTCCCTTATGCAATGTCCACTGTAGTGGTAGCGCCCCTTATGCAGTGCCCTCAGTAGTGGTGCCTCTTATGCACTGCCCCCAGTAGTGGTAGTGCCCCTTATGCAGTGGCCACAGTGGTATTACCCCTTATGCAGTGCCCACAGTGATACTGCCCCTTATTCAGTGCCCCCATAGTGGTGCTCCTTATGCAATACCCCCAGTAGTGGTAGTGCCCCTTATGCAGTGCCCACAGTCGTAGTGTCCCTTATTCAGTGACCCCAGTAGTGGTGCCCCTTATGCAGTGACCCCAGTAGTGGTAGTGCCCCTTATGCAGTGCCCACAGTGGTAGTGGCCCTTATGCAGTGCCCCCAGTAGTGGTGCCCCTTATTCAGTGCCCCCAGGAGTGGTGCCCCTTATGCAGTGCCCCCAGTAGTGGTAGTGCCCCTTATGCAGTGATCCCAGTGGTAGTGCCTCTGTTTCTGTACTGGCACATAGAAGTGAATGGGGATCACTGCTATCAGTGAATGAAGAAAAGCTTCATCATAGATATTTATTGCCTGTGTTAATGGCAAAATCCTACAAGGCTGTCATTCCCATATATATTGTATGGGGGCATTGCATTTGTTCTACTTATCAAACTTAAATCTTTCAGAGATTGTCTCCGATAGTTAATGTCACATGTTAATGTGAAAACGCACTTATCCATTTAGATCCTTTTGCCTCCTACAGCTCTCACAGTGGGGGAGATGTACTAAGCTCTGGAAAGTGATAAATTGGAGAGTAATAAACTACCAGCCACAGCTCCTGTCATGATTTGTTGGCAGTTTATCACTCTCCACTTTATCACTTTCCAGAGCTTAGTACATCTGGCTCACAGTGCGCATTTGTGATCTAAGGTCAGGCACGTGCAGCGTCACTGCCGGGACAGAAACCGGCAGTGTACACTATATCTGCGGCCAATAGTGGAGCTTCTAGGATTTGCCTGTACAGAAGTTTTTAGCAAGTATGAAAATAATGATATATTATAGAATCACAGTGAGAACGAATGTTAATTAATGGGTGCTTTTCACCCAGATCGCTTCCATGTAACAGGCAAAAATGTATACAGTAACTTTGGTATTCAGCTGCAAGTCCTCCCTTGTGTTTTGCAAAGTGGCATAGAGCCCACTAAAATAATTTTTTACCCAGGGTGCCAAGTTCTAAAGTGCCTCTGAGTGTGGGCCTTAGGCAAATGCAGGGGGGATTTCTAGTTGCCTGGAAACCCCCCTCCCTATCCCACACCATGATGACCACAATAGAAAGAAATAGCTTATAATACTAAAGTTGCATGTTTTTAAGATCCCCTCAGTGTCACAGATGAAATAATTAGCACCACCTGATGATCTTTTAAAATGAGTTAGCCAGTAATGAATACACTTGTGCACCAACTAGGAGATCTGGAAAACATGCACTGTTAGGAGGGCACTGATATAGACCATCTATAGGGTCAATTATTAATACCATATACTGTAATAATACTCTATACAGTACATAAGGAGACCAATCTGTACATATATGTCCAGGGCAGGCAGGATGGCCCTACTTTCACATACTGTATAATGGCGTACTGTGATTGCTGGTTCGGTATATGTCAGAATTATTACATACCTTCGTATGACGTATATTATACCTGGTTATGTGCTGATTATACCCTCTTCATGGACTGGCCACGCTTGCTTTAAAATCAAGAATTTGGAAACCCCTCTCTAGAAATCCTGCGTTTGCCACTGTGGGCTGCATTTGGTGCATATTACGTTATTGTATAAAATAATCCATACTTTCCCTATTAGTACCTGTAGGGTCCCTCCAGTGTTTTTTCATAAATGGCCTCAAATTTTTTCTCCCGGGTTAGAGAAACAACAGTACGAATATTTTCAACAGCGTCAATGGCGACCTGCGGGGCAAGGCAAATTTGTGAATAAATTAGTTTATCAGTTTATTGGGCAAGCAGCTAAAATTGTAATTTACACCAATAGTTGTAGATAGGGGTTAAGCCCATACCATGTGCACTAAATCTACCAATTTATCTTACACTATGATTGATCTGGATTGGTACGAGGATCATTATATAGTGTGATAACCACACACTAGAATTCCACAATCAACCTGGCACCACGTTCCTGCCAACGTACTGTATATAGGAGTCCAACAGAAGATACGGATGATATCCCTGTCGCTAGAATGGCATGATGGCAGCAGTGGTGAATATCTGAACTCGATCACTTTAGAAATAATTTGGAAATCTGACTTCTAATACTCATATGAACATTCTGCATGACCCTATAGGGCAGTGTTGGCTAACCTTGACACTCCAGCTGTTGTGGAACTATATATCCCGGCATGCCCTGCCACAGTTTTAGCATGCCCTAATAGCAAAACTGTAGCAGTGCATGCTGGGTTATGTAGTTCCATAACAGCTGGAGTGTCAAGGTTAGCCAACACTGCTATAGGGGGTAGTTTGTGAGAAATGAATGGTAACGGACAGGGTCAGACTGGCCAACTGGTGTACAGGGGAAATCCCCGGTGGGCTTCACTGCCTGGGGGCCCCTCCCCACCCTCTAAGTGTCAATAACTTGGTGGAGTAGGATCATGGGTGCTTGGTTTCTATGGAAACTACATCACAATTTGCCCTACTTCCAATAAAACTGGGTGGTCCTGACACATCCCTTTCCCTGTCTTTATAATGAGGCCCCGTTCTTTGTATGGCCTCTCTATTGGTTGGCCACACTGCCCTTCATGCCCCAGTCCGACACTGGGAACGGAGGTAGTTTAGCTATGAAGATAAAAGAAACAGTAGCAGCCTGAATTTAGGACAAATCGTTAAAGTCGTATATATCACACAACATGGGTGGGAGGCGCCTCTGTCCTGCCTTATGGAAGTTGGGATCAGACTGTCAGCACTGGGTAACGCAGTGTACTCACTTTCCCCGCTACTTCCAAATCAGCTTTGTCTTTCTTTGCATGCCCAATGAATACTTTCATCCTAATAATGGATGAAATGATCAGGAGTGGAACAATTCCCAGCATTAGAAGAGTCAGCTGCCAGCCATAGATCAAAGATATAATAATGGCAGTGCCCATGTTGGCGGTGTTCTGGGCAAGCAGTGACAGCCTGGCTCCTGTTGCCTACAATAGATAACAGTGACAGTAAAACATTCAGTCAATTTGTTTTTAGACCATACATACATAAACCCTTTATAAATACATACCTCTTATATCATACAGTCCAGGCTTCATATATCAGTCCTAATTTTCCCTGTGCAAATGGGGCGTAGCCTTGCAATTTGGTTAGCAAGTAGCTAATTTGGGACTGTGATTAAGACAGTTGATGTGGACTAGACAGAGGTAAAGCCTCAAATGTCACAATTTTTGCACTAGGGTGTTGGAAGGTAAGCACCTGTGGTGTACTTATAATGGTTGCTGGGGAGGGGAAGGTAAGCACCTGTGGTGTACTTATAATGGGTGCTGGGGAGGGGAAGGTAAGCACCTGTGGTGTACTTATAATGGGTGCTGGGGAGGGGAAGGTAGGCACCAGTGGTGTACATATAATGGGTGCTGAGGAAGGGAAGGTAGGCACCAGTGGTGTACTAATAATGGGTGCTGGGGAGGGGAAGGTAAGCACCTGTGGTGTACTTATAATGGGTGCTGGGGAGGGGAAGGTAGGCACCAGTGGTGTACTTATAATGGGTGCTGGGGAGGGGAAGGTAGGCACCAGTGGTGTACTTATAATGGGTGCTGAGAAGGGGGAAGGTATGCACCAGTGATGTACTTATAATGGGTGCTGGAGAGGGGAAGGTAGGCACCAGTGGTGTACATATAATGGGTGCTGAGAAGGGGGAAGGTAGGCACCAGTGGTGTACTTATAATGGGTGCTGAGAAGGGGGAAGGTAAGCACCAGTGGTGTACTTATAATGGGTGCTGGGGAGGGGAAGGTAGGCACCAGTGGTGTACTTATAATGGGTGCTGGGGAGGGGAAGGTAGGCACCAGTGGTGTACATATAATGGGTGCTGGGGAGGGGTAAGCACCTGTGGTGTACTTATAATGGGTGCTGAGAAGGGGGAAGGTAAGCACCAGTGGTGTACTTATAATGGGTGCTGGAGAGGGGAAGGTAGGCACCAGTGGTGTACATATAATGGGGGAATCGGTATGTATTACCACCGGACTTAAGCCCAGCGGATGAAATCACGATGCTTGAAGGCTGACAAAAGAAGATCCTGACTAAGGTAAGTAAACACTCTAACCTTCCCCTCCCCCCCCCCTAATCCTAACCCTCCCTTAGGGGGGCCTAACCCTAACCTCACCCCCTAGTGTCTAACCCTAACCTCCCCCCAGGGGTGCCTAAACCTAACCCTCCCCTCCCCGCACCCTAAACCTAACCCTCCCAGGGGGCTGCCTAACCCTAACCTCCCCCTGGAGGTGCCTGACCCTAACCCCTCCTTCCCTTAGCCTAACCGTAACCCTCCTGGGGGTGCCTAACCCTAAGTCCCCCCTGGAGTCCCTAAACCTAAAAACCCCCGCCCCCCCCCCCGCAGCTATGAGCTCCCAACAACCGGCTTACCTACGTTCGGTATCCCTGGCGTCGGTATTTCGGTGTGGGGCTAATGATAGACGTCGTTATTTACACTCCTATCATTAGTCCCATGCCGGGATTTCACTGTCGGGAAGCCAGCGGTCAGCATTTCGGGAATGTAAGCACCAGAGGTATAAGTATAATGGGTGCTGGGGAGGGGACCCTGGCGTCTCTTACCCAGCGCCTAGATCAAGTTCTAACCCAACAGATGCTCTCTTGGGAAATATGGATCAGGAAGCTAAAGCTGTACTTGGATAATGGCAAAAACTCTGACACAGTTGTTTACTTTATCCCATTCCCTTATAGTTCTCTTCTGTAAAGCACCCATGTGCCCTGAACTAACACTTTTTCATACAGTCCGATGATCGCTATGGGGCGGGTGCAGGGCTGCATATGAGTTCACCTGCAGGGTGTATATTGTGTGTTTTTACGTTGCACATAAACAACTATGGACCATGCCGAGTCGTACACAATCCAGTCACGCCGCACTGGTGACTGAAGGGGGGTAACTGGGCTATAACGTTAATAACGGTTATGAAACCAAGCGTACGGATAAGGAAGCCACAGAGATGTGGACAGCACTGCATAGGGGTGAACATATGAATTTAGTTCTGTGTGGGAGCTACTATGGACAATTTGTCCATAAACTAATTGCTTATCAAAATCATAATGTAGGAGAGACTGACAAAGATATGGCAGTATGCACTCACAATACATATTCCAGTAGCTACTTCACTTTGAGATAGTTTTAGCCATGCATCGGGGTTCAATGTACTGCTTTTACCACATTAACATACTGTACTACTAATAACTACTTACCCCTTGGACCTGGGAAGCATCAGTAGCCAGTCTTGTAGTTAAAGCACCAGTGCTGTTCTTACAGTCATCAAACCAGCCCATTTCCTGCAATGTCACACACCGTACACCATTACCCAACAGTGACCCAGCTTCTTACAAGTTGTTGATTTTTTCCTATATCTGCTATTTGCATTGCATATGTCTAAAGGAATTCGCAAACTAGTAAATACTAAATGAATAAAGATTTGGCAGAATTATCAATGAGGAGATTTAAAATCTGCATTCATATAAACTCCTGTCTATTTTGTAGAGTATTCAACAAATGACTCTGGACGCATCCCACAGTCAGGGATAGATGATAAAGGGGCCCATTTATCATGGAGTTTTATCCTACGCAACCAGTTTTAATTATGTATGATAAATAGTGCTTGAGCCAATCAGCTCCTAGCTATCATTTTTCAAACACATGACAGGTAGGAGCTTATTGACCTGAGCACCATTTATCATAAGCAATGAGTTTAAAAACTCATTGTGTATGACAACGGTGCTCCAGCCAATCAGCTCCTAACTGTCATCTGAAAAATCGACAGTTAGGAGCTGATTGGCTCAAGCACCATTTATCATACACAATGAGTTTTAAAACTTGTAGCGTATGATAAAACTAATTGATAATTGGGCCCCTCAGTCTTAAGGAACCAAAGTATCTGTGAGTGATGGCGAAATGATTTAGGGGGGAAATCTTCCCCCTGCAATTTGTTCCCAATAAATATCATTTATTATCTCTGCAATGACAGATAATTTTTCGGGATCAATTTATGATGAGTCTCTTGTGGGACAGTGGCGCAGATAAGATTATGGAGCTCATTCAGACCCGTTTGCAAGCGGCCGCTCGCTCGTACGCGGCCGATGTTCAGCGACCGCGAATGCGCACGCTTCGTACTACGCGTGCGCGAACTACTCAGAGCGATCGGAATTGGCTCACTCGCCAAGCAAAGACAGCCCAGTGTAATGAGTGACAGGAGAGGCCGTTTGTGGGTGGTAACATGGGCAGGACACTAATAACAGGGGGAGTGGAGGTGCGAACGCAGGCGTGCCTGAGTGTTGCAACGCCGTTTCTAAGGCGTTCATAATTAACAGACAGCGTCATAGTACACGTCACAAGCCTTTTTTTTACACTGAAATCCTCGCAGTGCTTGCGGTAAGCTAAGGCAACCACAAGCGCTGCGAGCCCTTCTGATGGTCCTCGATGTACCAATGTTTTAATACACTTCCTGGAGATGACGTGCACTAGTGCGTGTCTCTACATACGCTAATGGGTGTCTGCATACACAAAGTGATCGCTCGCCAAGACAAACTGGGCGTGCTTATGCCTTTCCGAGCGAGCGCCTGCCATGCCGTCACTTAGCCGAATTTGCATAAGCTGGGGGTGAGCGATCGCATCTAGTGAGCGGCTCTGAATCAGGTCCTGTGTCCTGTAAAACATAAAGTGATAACTAATGCTAATACTTTAAAGCTGGAGGAGAATTTGCAGCTTGGTAAAATTGTTGTATTTCCGATATCTGCTGCAGGATCCAGGGGCGCCGAGAGGAGGGTGGGGTGGGTTGGATGTGTTCATGGCCCCATTTGATCACACCCCTCTCCCATTATAGGAGCCCGTCCGAGCTCTTGGCAGTCCTGGCAGTATCTCCTTGTTAAATAGCCCACATAGTTAATTATTGTGGACAACTATAACATGCGCGGAATGTGCTCTCGCTTGCAGATGGAAGGAAACAGAAGAATAGAGCTTTGAAAATTGCGCTGGTATTAGAATCAATGTTCCCGCTACAAAGACATCAGTAAGAAAAATAAAAATAAATAAATATATCCTTAAAATTCTCTAGAAACTGTATTATAGCTAATTGCAAGTTTGTAATTAAATGCCAAAAATCAGAGTGACAAACCTGTCTCAATATAGCTTTGAAACTCAGAAGTCTTATTCTCTTTGTAAGGATTTCCCCAGCTTTTCCAAAGGTGTATCCCTGGCAGATGGCGAACAAGAAAAATATCAACATACAGAGTAATACAGCATCTGATTAACACTAATCACAGATATTTACAATCAATAATCCTAACATACAAATACCTTAGCTACTTAACCCATTCACAAAAACATACAGATGTACTAAGCCTTGGAGGGAGATAAAGGGAATAGGTATGAATTACAGGCGGCTGAATAACCCTAACCTCCCCCTGGTGGTGTCTAACCCTAACTCTCCCTTTCCGCACCCTCACCGCAGCCTAACCTTAACCCTCCCCGGGGGTGCATAAGCCTAATTTCCCCCTGGGGTCCCTAAACCTAACCCCCCCATTCCTGGGCTAACGCTGATACTTACCCGGATCCTTCATTCTGGATTCCGGCGGTCGGGATAGTGGCATCGGCATTTTGCCGGGCGGCTGGATTCCGGTGTCGGTATATCGGTGGCCGTCATATTAACTAGTTCCCAGATAAAGTGCCAACCAATGAGTTCCTAACTGCCATTTTTTAAACACAGCCTGTAACATGAGAGTTAGGAGCTGACTAGCTGGTACTTTATCTCTCTCCAAGTTTTAGTACATCTCCCCTGTCAGTCTGCAAAGGTAATTATTTAACAGCTATATGGATCCCTCTTCGCAACCCGCGGCTTCTTCCCATAGTGCAGGAGCAGGGTACGGGAACAAACAGCATCTAAAGATGGCCAAATCTCTCGCAGTCAGGCTCCGAAAATGTTGTATTTTCGGAGCTTGATGAATTAAGGTCCCCGTACTAGTGTATGGGACAGAGGGCCAGATCATGGCTGAACTGTAAGCAGGAGATGTCACTATCTCCTGCGTTACCTTTATAATGAATGGCCCCAATATTTCATTTATACAAAAGTAGGTGAAAATGTGAAAAGTGGTGATGAATAGACCTCTAAAACTGGGAGCGCAGTATCAATGACAAGTCTTGACTTTAAATAATTGAATATAAGGTTAATAAATGAAAAGGAAGCTTTTCATTGAAGACACTCACCTGAAGGGAAAAGGTGATAAAAGAAAGTACTCCAAGTGCCAAAAAGAGCAACGAAAACATGTTACTTCTGGACCTGACCTCATCGGCCTGCCCTGCAAATACCTGAGAAGAGAGTAATAGCACATTTATTTTACTAATGGTAGAACTAGAAGGTATATATCATTTTTATATGAAGCTTAATCTAGGCTAAATACAGCATTGCTGCCTATAGGAAGCCGCGGATGGCATCACATGAGGGGCACATTTGTTTCACTGTACTAAGATCTGATGGATTATAAATGTCACAAGTTCTGCATATCAGGAGACAGGTGGCTAATATAATATAATAGTTCCCTTTAAACTTTATTATATCTATAACATAGGAGGTAATTTACCATGTGCACCGGATGTAATCTGCCTTGGATGCAATCTGACTTGGCTTTCCATAGGTGCACCAAGGTGGCGCACGCAGACCAAACAAGAGGACACCTTGGGTGTCTTTATTACATGCACCAATTTTGTGTGATATTTTTTTATATCAATAAACCATTCAGCAATAAGATATGTCTATAATAAAATCTTGAAACCATACTCCGATAATCCTGGAAAATATGATTGAGAAGGCGGGTCGGGTGCCACCGTTGATTATTGCGCAGATGAGTCCCACCACGAAGTACGGCCACTCGGATTTGTTCAGTTTCAGGACCTTGAAAAAGGAAACTGGAGGAGGCTCTTCATTCTAGTATGATATATGAAATGTAAGCTTTATACTATGACATAGAGTAATGAGGGATATAGTCTGGGATATGTCAGGAAGAGAGAAAGTGAAGCTGGGTACACACTGGGCGATATATATATCGCAAGCACGACGGGGAGATGGGGTGTACCCTTGATATGTCTGTGAACAATGGCCCTCATTCAGAGCCGTACGCTCTGAGCAGAGCGCACGCTCTGAATGAGGGCCGCCCTCCATGAAAATGGAGCGTCCTCCTGGATACTCGTATAGCTGTGGGTCACCACCCACAGCCTATACGAGCGTGCAGTTTGATGGCCGCGATGGTCTTGACCATCGCGACCATCGAAACTGCGAGCCGGAGCCTGCGGTTGAGGTTTTCAACCGCAAGCCCCGGAGTGATTTTGGCTCTATCAGAGCCAAAATCACTCCCACTGACATCACTAGTGATGTCAGTGGGCCGGCTTCTGACGGGAGGCGTTCCCGTGGGAACGCCCCCGTCAGGGAGGCACGCCCCCGGCACGCCCACCAAAGGGGGCGTGCTGTCAATCACCATCGACAGCACGCCCCCTTTGATCAGACACAACGAGCGAAGGACTTTCCTTCGCTCGTCGCGTCTGGCGCATGCGCACGACGGAGCTCCCTCCGTCGTGCGCATGCTCAGTGCAGAACATCGACCCACTTGCGAGCGGACAGCCGCTCGTGAGTGGGTCTGAATCAGGGCCAATGTCTTTCACATATCGCAACAAATGGCCGATGAATCTGCAGATATATTGGTGCTTCTGCTGGTGCAGGGGCTTGATGTTCAGTGACAGCTCAAGTGGGCGTGCAAATTTATATGCCTGCCCTACAGCACAATGACTGTGGAGGGAGGGAATTTAAAGCAGATGATCTTAGTGGGTATATTGTAAACCTTTCCAATATAGTTTAAAAAAAAAAAGTAATGAAACATTTCATTTAATTGATATAACTTGTAGTGCACTCATTAAACGTAGCACCTGATTCATTAACATGAACTACAGCAGGCATTTTTAAATAGGCCTTGCAGTGTTTTTTACATTTTGAGATTTTTTTTATTTATTTATTTATTGTTGATTTTCTACATTTTTATGGTGTTGCTGTGGAGATGTTGTTCAGTACAGTACCAAGCACAGTGAGGACAGAGGTCTGGCAATCAGCTGAAGGACTATTGAAACCCAAGGCTGCCATGCAGCAAGCTCAAAGGCACTAGGTTGGTTGTCCAATTTTGAATGCAAGTGTATGGGGGAATGACAGGTTTGCTGATCAGTACTAGTTGGACTTTGTGTCACAGGGAGAGATCTGTGAAGTTATTAAGGCTCCCATTTTAGGAGTGTGAGTGCGTTTCCCTCCCTCCAGTTTGTTTGGTTTTATTATTATGTTTGGAGTAACGGTACGGATTGGCATTTCTTTGCTCTGATGAAGTATAAAGTTTTATTGGGTGCGCTCTCCTCGTTTGACACTACCCTGCTGGGAGTGATGACATCATCTACCCAGTTGGGTCCAATGTATAAAGTTGGAAGGAGAGTTGAACCCCTGGGAGTGGGTTTGTGGTGTGTACTGTATGAGTTTGTTTTATGTTTCCCTGTCTGCTCTTTATTCCACCACCATATATATTTATTTGATTACCTTTCAAACTAAATGTAGTAATCTATTGTCAAATTAAATGTGACCAATTTATTTGCTATGCACTATGTCTGCATGATGCATGGGGCTCACTGGATGATCAGCCATTAGGGAGTTTATGCAATCTATGGACAAGCGGTCCCTATAACTGTTACGCCTCTGAACTTCATGGTGTCATTGTTACATACCCATGTGTTATATACATGACCATTTAACTCACCATATCTTTTTTCTTCCCATCCCCTTCCTTGTCTTGTCTTGCCGATGTTTTATTGAAGCTGTGTCTCCCTGACTGTCTCCTCACTAGTTCAGCACCGGTGTTATTCAGACCTGGTGAGGGTTCATTCGTCCGACTTTCTCTACCTTTATTGTCATCCTGATCTTCTACTGTCTGCAGAGATAAGTGACAGACACTGAGCCAAATCATCAAGTAGTGTGTCATTATACAGGCCATACTTTCCCAAGATGTTATACTCCACTGTCAACCTTCAAGGTGACGACGCTCCTGAGTTAGCACCATAGACCGCACCTATGCTGCCAGTAATTATCAACCACGATAAGTACCTTCTCCCAGCCTTTTCTGTTCAGTGACTGCTAAGGTTCATAAAGGAGAATGAGACATAGTGGTTGCATTGAAAAGCGGAGCAGTAATGACAGGGGCAATAAGGAGGTGTCCTGCTATAAGGTGTCCGGACATTTGGGCTGTAATATGGTGACTAACTGAATGGGTATTATACTAAACAGTTGGAGGAAGAAGCAGCAGCCGCAGCAGTCTCCTATGCCTGTGAGGGGGAGCGATCACACTGATTGCGCCCCCCCACCCGCCTTTGCGCTGGGCTGAGGGGCTCACATCGCCCCCCTTTTTTATCCTAAGGGGGCGTGGTGATGCCTCCCACAATTAAGCCATGCCCCCTTCCCCTGGATCCAGCATGGCTCTCAACGCCACTGGCTATATCCCCATTTCATTGAGCTTAAAAAGGACCCCACTGTTTGCTAACATGCATGCAAACAGTGGCATAACTACAATGGGTGCAAGGGGTGCGGCTGCTATGGTGCCCAAGCTGCCTCTGTGGCCCGCCGCTCCCCCTGCACCCAGTCACGCAAACAAGGTGGGCCAGTCTAGTCAGGGCCGTCGAGGGGGACCAGGGTGTGGCAGTGTTGATTTGGTGCTGGCCCGCCAACTGATTACAGCTGGCGCACTGGCAGGCAGACATGGAGAGAAAGTACAATCAGAGCTCGCGGACCGGAGGCCAATCAGCAGTGGCGGCTCCTGCTTGGCTGCCTGTCTGTGAGCTCTGATTGGCTCACGACTGGCGCCAGATTCAAATTGCGCCAGCACTGTCTGTCCATGTCTGCCGCTGCCTGCCAGTGCACCAGCTGTAATTAGCAGCGGCCTGGCACCAAATCCACACCTGCTGGCTGCTGATGGCACACACTGGGAGGCGAGAGGCTGCTGGAGGGAGGTGAGTTGCTGGAAGAAGCATAATATGTAAAGGTCATTACTTTGTGGCATACTGTTATAAGGGACATTACTGTGTGTGGGTGCAGTAGGTATTACCACCGGCTGCATGGCCAGCGGTTCAAATCCCAACAGCGGATGCCCGACTGCTAATTATGTGAGTATCGCTAACCTAATTCCCTACCCTAACCCTCCGTTAGGGGTGCCTAACCCTAATCTCTCCCCCAAGTGCCTAACCCTAACCCCCCTCTTAGTGCCTAAACCTAACCCCTCCTTCCCCGCAGCCTAAACCTAAGTCTCCCGGGGGGGTGCCTAACCCTAACCTCCCCCCGGGGGTATCTAACCCTGACCCCCCCTTTCCCTAGCCTAAACCTAACCCTCCCAGAGGGGTGCCTAACCCTAAGTCCCCTCGTGAGCCCTAGAACCTAACCCACCCCCTCGCGGCTCTCCTCGCCCGGCGCCTGGCTTACCTTCGTTCGGTATGCCGGGCATCGGTCTACCGGCGCAGGTCTAATGACAGGCTTCGGGATTTCGACGCCTGTCATTAGTACTTTGCCGGGATCAGACAGTCGGGAAGCCGGCGGTCGGCATTTAGACCGTCGGCTTCCTGACTACATCCCCTAAGTGTGTAAGGGGCATTACTATTGTGTGGAATAATGTGCTACATGGGACACTACTACTATGTATAGGGCATTACTGTGTGGCATAATGTATAAGGGGCACTACTGCATGGCATAATGTCAGGGGCATATCTATAATGGGTGCAGGGTGTGCGGTGCACATTGGCCACCCGGGTCCAGGGGAGCCCGCACCGCACACCCTGCAACCATATTATCTAAAACCTACCTTTCCGTGGTCCCGCGTCGGGTCTCTCTGCTCGAACGCAGGAAAATGACCACCGCGGCCATTGTTCTGGCATTTTGCGCATACACTGTGAAGAAATCGGCAGGAAAATGGTGGCCGCACCATTTCCCCGCAATATGCGCATGCGCAATAGACACTGGGCACACTCTAGTGGCCAGAGTCTATTGATTCTGCGGTGTTGCCAACCAGTTGCCAACCACGGCAGTCAGCTGCCAGCCGCCCGGGTGAGAGGAGGGGGCCCGTCACGGGGGATACACGCGGGCCCTTTCCTCTCTAAAGATGCCCCTGCATAATGTGTTTAAGGGGTACTACTGTATGGCATAACATAAATGGGCTCAGGGCCTGATTCAGAGCTGGACGCTCTGAATCAGGGCGTTTTTTTTCTTTTTTTGGAGTGGCCTCCTGGCCGCTCGAATAGCTGTGGGTTACCACCAACAGCTATAGCAAGCAGCCAGGTTGATGGTGGCGATGGTTAAGACCATCGCGACCATCGGGCTTGCGACGAGACCCTTGTGGTAGGGTCTCGTGGCCGCAAGCCCCAGAGAGCTTCTGGCTCTGATAGAGCCGGAAGCTCTCCCACTGACATCACTGGTGATGTCAGTGGGGCCGCCCACAAACGGCAGGTGTTCGCTTGGGAACGCCTCCGTTTGTGAAGCCACCCCCGGCCACGCCTACCAAATGGGGCGAGCTGTCAATCACCATCGGCAGCTCGCCCCCTTTGGTGCGAGACCCGGAGCGATGGAGCACCCAGTGGCCAAACATCGACCCGGTTGCGAGCGCTCAGCACTTGCGACTGGGTCTGAATCAGGCCCTCTGTGTGGTGGAAAATGTATGTGTATTTTTACCTCTTGGGGGCCCTTTTAGGAGCTTGCTATGTGGCTCACAAAGTTCCAGTTATGCCCTTGCATGCAAACACAGAGGGCTGACTAATATATTTAGTCACTTTATGACTTAATATGAACTTGCATGAGTCTTACAGTTTGACACTTGCTCAGCCTGTGAGAATAAAAGGATACTTTTGTAGCTTTCACACAGTTTTTTGGCAGACTGCCAATTTTCACTAGAGTCAAGCCCTGGAACTTGTGTAATTTAAGAGTGTCCCTATTTTTAGGGATTGTGTGACAGTGTGTGGCCCAGTCGAAGTTCAAATCTAGGCAATAACCTAATCCTGGTCAAACTTGGTAGAGCTAAATCCAAAAATCTGTCCATGCGTAAAGGACAGACAGACAGACAAGCACCCTTCACGCTTATTATATAGATTTATATGGCATCCAATGGGGTCTGCAGCACCTTACAAAGTCAAACAATAGAAATAGTGTAAACATAGCAAGAAAAACATGTAAAAGACTTAGGGGGTCATTCAGACCCGCTCGTGAGCGGCAGTACGCTCGCAAGCAGGTCGATGTTCCCCCACTGCGCATGCGCACGACGGAGGGAGCTCCGTCGTGCGTATGCGCGAGACCCGGCGAGCGACGTGCTCTCCATCGCTCCGGGTCTCGCACCAAAGGGGGCGTGCTGTCGATGTTGATTGACAGCACGCCTCCTTTAGGGGGCGTGCCGGGGGCGTGCCTGCCAGACGGAGGCGTTCCCATGGGAACGCCTACCGTGTGAAGCCGGCCCCACTGACATCACTAAAATAGGTAGGAGGGCCCTGATTCAGAGTGAGCGCTCTGGTCAGAGCGTTCAGCTCTGAATCAGGCCCTTAGGCGTATATTTACTGAGGTGCATGTTTTTAGAAGTGAAGATGTTTCCCATAGCAACCAATCAGATTCTATTATCTTCTAAAAGGTGCTCTGATTGGTTGCTATGGGCAACATTGCCACTTCAAAAACCCGCACTTTAGTAAATATACCTCTTACAGTACGGGTTATGGAGCATACACACGGGACAATCAGACAACGATCAGATATCGTTGTCTGATCGTCCTCCATGTGCTGGATGTTCTTTATCGAACATCCAGCAACATGCGCCAACCCCCAAACGATGTAACAACCCGCGATCAACGATCACGGGTCCCTAAAGTAACCAGGCTAACCTGGTTAATATCGACCAGGTTGGCCTGCATGCACGGGCGATGGTCGATATTGATATCGGCCATCCGTGCTCGCGCATCGACCATCGTTTGGTCATTAGAGGGGGTTAAAAAAAAAGGACTATTTAAACGATCAAACGATAAACGATATCGTTATCGTTTAAATCGTCCTTTTTATCTGACCGTGTGTATGCACCAATAAAAGCTCTATAAACATTGCTGCAAAAGCAACTCTACATACAAGTCACTTAATATCAAAAAAGTAATTTCAGAATGAAAGTATTCAAAATTCATATGAACATTATATAAGCAAATGATGCATTACAAATAAAAGGGACATGGAATAAGTATTTACCTGCATGGTGACCAATTTATAGTAGATCCCTTTCTTTTTCATGAGTTCACTGTGGCTTCCTTGCTCAGCAATAACTCCATTGTCGAATCCAGCAATACTGTCTACATTTCTGATTGTGGATAAGCGATGGGCGACTATGATGGTGGTCCGGCCCTCTCTGGCCTAGATGTAATAGAGAAACAATAGTCTGTCCCGTCATCATTATCAATGTGCCTTGCACGAGCCCTATCCAGGGCGCATGGGATCCATCTGGGAACTGTGAGCATCCTCTGCATAGTCCACAGTTCTATCTACACGCTCTGCAATACTCAACATACCTTTAACCTTCCTTTCCGATGTCACTGAGGGACATATTTACTAAGCAGTGACTTTTGCGAAGCAGCGGCTTGTCCCTGGTTTTGTCTGTGATTGTTTTCCATGTTTTGAAGAACCCACACTATAGTACATATACCGCTATGAGTCTCTTGCAGAGTTGTGTGCACTGCAAAAATATACAGTATATGCATATATTCTTATGTATATATGATCTGTGAATTTACACTTAGAACTCCTTCTGTTTGTAGAGGTGGAATGACGGGTGGAAGGAGCAACCCAAGCCCAAGTACAGTAAGTACATGTTCATGTAATGGCAAAAGGAATGGATTATTACATATATATGCCTGAGGTGCATCTCGGATGGGTGCTGGAGGGCTGGTGCAACGAGAAGCAATGATGATGATCATGATGATGATCATGATGATGATGATGATTGACAGCACTGGCTAGCTGCTTTCGATCCCTCCCACTAATAGTACTTAATTATTTAGTGTGGCTGTTATATAAAGTCGCAGTCATCTATTCTTATTACTTGCTAATATTTCCATTGCGGCAGGAAAGAAGATCCCAATTTGATTTTTAAATTGGAAAACATTACATTACTGCTTATAACTGAGGAGCTAACTACAACACATGCACCTACATCTGTATGTCCGACTGCAACCGGTGGGACACCGGGACATGTTCCCTTACAAAAAATGCTAAGAGCCAAGCGTACTGCATATGTATATGAGCTGGTGGGTAGCTCCATCCTTTACAGCTCTCACTGGCTGCCTGACATACACAGCCTCTCTCCTTCCAATCCAGCACTGTTTTGTTGCACAGGATTGTTCCCCGAGGCCCCCCCCCCGCACACACACACACACACACAGATACACACACACTCCATTGTGATGGTAGAACTGAAAAGAGCTGTACCATATACCATAGATACATCTACATCTATGCCTTTTTATTTTATATTACATTGCTACTCATTCTTGACTACTTACCTGTTATTTCCCAGTAAAATTAAGTAAAATGACTTTATGGGAAGTTACTTTACATTGTGTATTACTTACCTTATCCAAGGCAGCCTGGACAACAGCTTCACTCTCAGAGTCCAGAGCAGAAGTGGCCTCGTCAAGGAGAAGAATTTTGGGGCTGCGAACCAGCGCCCGTGCGATAGCGATCCTCTGCTTCTGTCCCCCACTCAGCTGCGCTCCTCTCTCTCCCACCAGGGTTTCAAACTTCTGTAAATACATATTTTCCAATACTGTAGCAAATGCTTATAGAGGTTTATAGCTGTACTGTTCACATTGCACAAATAATTCTCTCTATATATTAATATTAGCTATTTATCTAATGCAGAGGTGGGGAACGTCCGGCCCGCGGGTTGTATAAGGCCCGCAAAGTCATTTGGTCTGGCCCTGCCAAGGCAACCATAGACGGGACTCGAATTCAGTAGATCTAGGAGCTTTTTTCTGTTAGCCTCATCTGGCTAGCAGGGTGCCTAGAATGGCAACCTGCAAGCAGAATCTATGCAGTAGTGCCGCCTGGAGCGTCCTTGGGACGCTAAAGACGGTCACACCGCTGTCCTTACAGCTCCCCGAAGCATCCTCAGGATGCTCTGGGCATTGCTGTAATCACCGGTGATTGTGGACCGCCCCCTCCATGTGATGTCACACAGAGGGGGCGTGGCCTGCACCGTGCCAGTGAATAATGTTATAAATATCCAAATGGCCCTTGGCAGATAAAAGGTTCCCCACCCCTGATCTAATTAATCAAATATTTAATTGTGTAAAAGTCACTATAAAGTCCAAACTCTGACACCTTTAGCACTATTTTTTTTAACCTTTTTTTTTTGCATTTCGCTTATAATACTGCTCAATGTATTCAGATTTATGGTTAAAAGTGATCATGACAGAATGACAACTGTATTTATTATAGGAGGGAATTTTGTCTGCGGGTCAACCTCGTTTTACACTGTACAGGGGGTGCAACATAGACAAGACAGTTCCCATTAAACATGTAAGATTTTTGATCACGGCCTGATAATGGAAATGTACTAAGCCTTGCAGAGTGATAACTGTCAATTTTCAAATTCAGCTTGTAACATGGTAGTTAGGAACTGATTGTCTGGTGCTTTATCTCTCTCCACTTCTCCAAGGCTTAATCATACTTGCCAACTCTCTCTGATTGTCCCCCTGATAAAGCAGCAATCTCCCTGACTCACTGAAGAGGCTTGTAAAGAGTCTGAAGAGTCCTGCTATCTCCCTGATTGCACTTATTCCCCATTATGAAGCTCCTTGTAATGCTTTTTCAAAAGTAGGCGAGTATGGGCTTGATACATCTCCCACAGAGGATGAATGGGAATTTAAAGTGACCTTGGAAATTACTGTAAAGCTTGTGTCATGTTATGTCGGAGACAGGATCCAACTGTTGTTTGGCAGGGAAATTGTCAGTGAGCAACTACGAAGGGGTGCCGCCATGTTGCAGAAGTAGCCGTAGCTGTTGCTTTAGAGTGTTAGATTGCCCTCCCACCCCTGCCACTTCAAACACATTGATATTGCATGCCCACCACAGTTGGTGTACGCGGCTCCACCCATCACAAGCCAAATTAGCATGAAGAGAAGAGTCCTGACTAAGGGACAGTATAACAAATGATGACACCAAAATCATTATCCAGCAGCTTGTGATTGGCTGCTTGCATAATGACTCTTAGTACTTAATTATTTAGCATTGTGGATAAATTATGTCAATTTGTCATTTGCCATTTGTACGACTGCAGAAAGAAAAAAAACATTTTTGATTAAGAAAGCTACAAATGGTGAATTAGGGGGTGTTGTTTTAATTTACATTACACACGGAAAATTCGACTTTAGCAATTATTACTGACATTATCAAGCCATGATTCTCTTTTGTTTATAAAAATATTCATTACATTATAATGTGTACTAATAGGGTAATGGAACTTTCTTCATCACTCCATAGGGGACACAGGCAGAGATCATGGGGTATATGGTGGTGCAGGAGGAGTCCGGGCATCAACTAGTTAAGCTTTTTCTCCCAGCACCCCCAGCTTCTCCCCCCCTATATCCCACCCCCAGCCAGGCCAGTTTAATTTGGTGCCCTACAGGAGCAAGGCACATTTCTAGACACTGCTCAGCAGTTTTATTGAATTCCATTTTTTTTATATACGAGTGGGCAGTATTAGGCGTCCTATAGGACGCCCACACTGCTGCTCCACTGACCCCCTGTGCCGCCAGCCGCAACAATGGCTAAAGGGTCAGTGACTTCGTACTGTCCTCAAAAGGAATGTGAATATATACCTGCACACATTATATATTCATATATATTAGTTTAAAGGAATATTCCTAAAACCCTGTAACTTTTATACCATATAATGAATTATTTTTTTGTCAGGGGTGCTGCCAAGAAACAACAAATGAATAATCGCAGAAAAGGGAAAAAAAGTGTTGTCTTGAAAATGGTGCACTGTTATATATTTTGGTTTGAAAGCTAAAATTTTACTTATATTAAATCTTCATTATAAATGGAAACCTAAAAAGGTTCAATGTAAGCAATTCATTAACATGTCCAGCGAAATATGTTAACAATGCACATACAGTATAAAGATAAAGGACCTCACTCAGACCCGTTCGCAAGCTGAGCGCTCACAAGCGGGTCGATGTATAGGCCCTGCGCGTGCGCAGCGGCCGCACTGCGCTTGTGCAAGCTCCGGGGCGAGAGAAATTCTCTCGCTCCGGAGCTCACTACAAAAGGGGCGGCTGTCAATGTTGATCGACTGCTTTCCCCGTTTTGTAGGCGGGCCGGGGGGTGGTTTCACAAACGGAGATGTTCCTTAAGGAACGCCTGCCGTTTTGTGGGCGGCCGCACTCAGGGGCGCCGAGAGAGGGGGGGTAACCCACAGCTTAGCTAGCGACCAGGAGGCCGCACATTTTGCGAGCGCCTCTGAATGAGGGCCAAAGAGTGCTCAGAATGAGAAAATTTATTGTGAAAATAAAATAAGATGTAATTAATTGTCCTACTGTGTGTCCTTGTCTCATGTGGGTTATATTATTAATTCATTTGCATTCTATATTCTTTATTAACCCTTTATAGGTTTAATAATTTCAACATTTGTTCTGTTAGATAGGGAATGGATTGAGTAGGGGTAGCAGATAAATATTATTTATCATAACAGTCTTTCTGTAGATTCATTAGTTGTCACCTTATCATGATAATTATATTATGATTCGTGGATGGGGCGCGTCAACGCTATCAAAATGAATGTACTACCGAGATTTTTGTAACTCTTCCAGACGCTCCCAGTCAGAGTTCCTTCCATTTTTCTTGCCTCTCTTCAGCGGCTAGTTTCCAGATTTGTCTGGGCAAGCCACAAACCTAGAGTTAGGTTCCGCATTCTGTGCCATCGAGCTAAAGAGGGTGATTTGGGACTTCCTAACTTCCATAAATATTATTTAGCGATTCACCTATCCCAGACTGTCCTTGCGCACGCTGAGGGATATTGCTCCCTTCTGTCCATTTCCTGAATTTTCCGAACTACAAGATAGATTTAATTTACCGACGAGATACTTTTACCAGTATCTTCAGATACGACATCTCTTTTCTTCAGTGATCGGTTCTAAATCTCATCCATCATATTTCTCCTCTGGAGTCCCTCTGCCTACTTAGATCTATCTCTAGAGGTCTCATTTCTACTCTTTACAATTTATTAATTAATTATAATCGCCCTCCAAAAGACCCCCATGAATTAGCTTGGGAAAAGGACTTAGGGAAATCTTTGGAACCCAGGGATTAGTCCAAAATTGGCGAGCTGGCGGCGAAAGCCTCAATCTATGTCAGAAGCAAAGAAAATACTCTTAAGAGACTCTATAGATGGTATCTAGTTCCCACACGCATTCGAGCCATGTTCCCTCAGGCCTCGAGTGAATGTTGGAGGGGCTGGGGGGAGGAGGGCACCTTTGCACATATCTGGTGGCACTGTCCTAGAATTAAGGCCTTCTGGGCCAAAGTTCATCGCCTAATTCTTTCTATCACAAATATCTCTCTCCCTGCTTGTATGTCCTATTACTTACTTCCGAGACCTCTTCACGATTGTGATAGTCATACCCAAGCACTCATAAGACATATTACTAACGCAGCTAATTGTACAATTGCTGCTTCATGGAAGAAAACAGTGCCCCCCTCCTTCACTGCTCTACTGAATTCGATTTGGCAAGTGTACAGTTTGGAGCATACAACTAGTCTGATGCATGAAAGCTCTGACAAATTCTTTGAGACCTGGTTCCCTTTGCTAGCATATCAGGAGACACCCTCCTGATCGTGATTGTCTCCTCACTGGGTGCTCTATTTGCCAACCCCCCCCCACTCTCTCTCCCCCACATTACCAGTCTCCCCTTACTAACATTCCCCAACTCTCCTCCTACTGTGAGTCGTTCTCTTTTCTAACTATGCTGTTTTTCCCTGACCTTCATAAAAATTGCCGGGTATTCCTTGCCTTTTTCAGCAGAGGTATACTCATTCTGTTACCAATTTCTATATTATTGTCTCTAAATCAGTTTATATAAGCTTGTTATTGATTGTTGACAATTGTACCTTATAATCTGTACTCGTGAAAAATGTAATAAAATTTTTTCTCAAAAAATACTTATATTATGATTAGTGAATACAAATATTAACCATATTGTATCATTGTATCCCCATATACACCTTGTATTGAGCCTATGAAATTATTTTCTGCCTATATAGGACTCCTTTGACATTTTATATAAATATATTATCATTCATTACATATAAACAATTTCATATATATTTCAAAAATATAGATATTCCATAAAGGATACCCTACTATCTTTATTTTTCCCTATTGGTGATATAAATCAGTATTCCATCCTGATAATAAAAAAAAAAAATCCTTAAAATATAATTTAAGGTAATGATGGAAATTAACCCATGGCTGTGAATCAGTGGAACTTTCAGATACGAATAAGACACCTTGTAAACCTTAGCTGTCTTCCTGGTAATGGCCCTGATTCAGAGCCGCTCGTAAGCGGCCGCTCGTTCGTTCTGACCGATGTTCGCACATCTGCGCATGCGTACGGTTTTTAATACGCATGCGCGAACCAGTCAATGCGGCCGAAAATCGATTGTTCGCTATATAGCGAATGCCTGCTATTTTGAGTGACAGAAGGAGGCGTATGTGGGTGGTAACAGGGGAAGGTGCTTGAAAACGGGGGTGTGGAATTCGAACGCAGGCGTGCTTAAAGGTCAAAACGGGCGTTTTAAGGGAGTGCATAATTAATACAGCAGCGTCATTGACCACGTCACTTGTTTTTTTTTTACTCAGAACTGCTCGCAAAATAGCGGTTGAAAAAACCAGCCACAAGAATAGCGAGCAGTTCATACGCTGTTCGATATACTCGATTAATCTAATAAATAGCGGACATGACGTATGGTGCGAGCGGCAAGGGGGCATATATTTCAAAATTACAACCGCAAGTTTTGCTCGCTCGTTCAGACTTAGAGGCGTGAACAGACCGCAATTAGCGAACGGTTCATTTGAATAGCCACCCCTTGTTTATGAACGAACGACCGCAAATAGCGAGCGGCTCTGAATCAGGGCCTATGTCTTTAATTTAAATAGATTTACCTTACAATAGAAGAAGCATTGTAAATAAAGGGAACTGTGGCAAATAACGAGGTACCTAAGCAATAATTATAATAAATACAGTTTTATAAAGTGCAGTATAATACTTTATTTACACAGTATGTTTTTTTGCAAATATCAGGAAGCATTGGAAACATGTGTTTCAATAACAAATCGCAATAAGATACTTGATTGACACAGTAGTGTTTTGTTGCAACATCATGAAGTACTAACTTCTTTCTGTTCATGACTTGTAGGCATTAAACTCTCTCATTAATCCGTTCCCCGTTCTCCAAGGCTTAATGCATCTCCCCCATAATGTGAGTTAACTACAGTAATTACAGTAATTTATTGGGAAATTATTTTACAGATTTACTAACGTCTGGAAGGTCCATGATGAAACTGTAGGCATTGGATTTCTTGACGGCCTGTTCAATTTCCTGCATTGAGACATCTTCTCGGCCAAAACGGATATTCTCAGCGATTGTGGTGTCAAAGAGAACCGGTTCCTGACTCACCACACCGATCACTTCTCTTAGATATCGGACGTTGAGGTTACGGATGTCTTGTCCATCAATTGTGATCTGTAAAATAAGGATTAATAAGCAGTTACTCAGGGCCGTTGGTGGCTTTGTGTGTGCCCTAGGTGGCATCCCTTCCTACCTCAGAGTAAGCTCCATCCTCTCATGGGCATTGCATTTGTAACACACATCCAATGCTTTCTACAGGAGGTTGGGTTGGCACCTTCTGCTCCTCAGACTGCAGTGGACTCTCATATCGCAGCCAAGTGTCACACTACTAGATTGCCACTGAGGGTGAGGAGCATCAGTTGACCACTTCACAGTTAAGAAACTGCTGGTGAATCGGTATGTAATGTCGGCTGTTGGGATGCTTCTTGTCAAAATACTGACAGCAGCATCCTGATGGTTGGTATACTTACCCTTCTCCCCCTAACCCTAACTCTCCCTTTTTGCAGCCTAACCCCGCTGAACCTAACACCCCCCTACCCTCCACGGCTAACACTAAGGGCGCCCCGGACTTACGTAGTTCGGGCTGGGTGTCCTTCTGGATTCCGGCGTTGGGATTAAGATAGTCCCGTGTCGGACTTTCAGCGTCGGGATTCAGACCGGTGCCATACCATCCACCGGTCTGATAACTATATCCCCTTCTTCACTAAGTTATTGACTAGTGCTATAAATGTTTAGTAAGTGAGAGTGACACACAGTATATACACATTATATACAGAATAAGATCAGTGCAGCTAGAACTGACACATAAACATGCTTGGGATAGGCATAATAATATCCTTACAAAGAACTGAGGATCACATAGGGTTGAGGTTACCAAAAGGTAAAAAAACGGCAGAGTAGATGGGCCAAGTGGTTCTTACCTACCGTCAAATTTTATGTTTCTATAATGACTTTGGAAGCCTAATTTGTAATGACAGCCAGTTGTCAGCTGCCTGTCCCGCATACAGTTGGTATCCCCTGGCTCACCGATAGATGACTTGGGCTATTGCTGGAGTTCGTCCTGCAGCTTAGAATTCTCCCCGTCTGTGATATAGTACCAATCATCCAGGCAGAGTCACAGCTCTGGCACCCCCATGCCTGGCATCTCCCTACAGCTCTCCCTGTGCCACTGCATCTTTGAAGGGCCCCTGAGCTACAGGGAAGGATGTAAGTCATTCCACAGGTACTGTTATTATGGTGGGTGGGTGAGTAGCGGGTTATGGTGGGTAGGTGAATAACAGGTGGCCGCGCAGGGGGGTCTTGTGGCTCGGTGAGCCGTGGAATGCTGCGAGGTAGTACTCCACCAGCAGGGGGCCCCATTGTGGATGGTTATTATTATGGATGTGAATGATTATTTTTTATTTCTCTGAATTATGTTTCTTTGTATCTGCTGTGAGAGCTAATTTTCTACTGTACTGAGCAATATATCTTTGTAAAGGTATAAAAGTCCCGCACTATAGGCCTAGACAAGGGGCTGCCTTAAACAGGATCTCAATGTGAGCCTGCTTGCTGATGGATTCAACTTTCTTTCATTAAGAGGCCTAAGCCTGTTTATCAATAATTGCATTTGCAATGTAAACTGGGCACGATATTAGCGCACATGATTGCATTGCAGTATGAGATCATACCGTCGGGATGTATGAAATAGCACGGGCTCTGAAATGAGCCAGTTCCTGCAATGTGCTCAGTCTGAAGACACCGTCTCTTCACTTCTGTGCCAGACTCCTGTGCATGCGTGGTATACAGACCACACCTGTGCAGTGGCCATTGCAGGTGGTCCTCCAGAAACCCCTCCTGGTAAATTTTATGAAGTGTAGCCCATACATAGGCTTCAGCAGCACAATGCCATCTCCGTATGCAGTAAGCTGTGGAGACCAACTCCGTAATGCTTGGCAAATCTGACAGCATTGCATCCCACATAGAAACCTATGGGGGTTGCGGCTGCTGTCGTAAATGGAGGAATCGTTGCCGATATTGCAGCCTAACCCTAGGCCTAAAGCTATAATCATAAAAAAACCCTGTCTGTCGACATTTTCTTATAGACATTCAGACCATGAGGCTAATTCAACAGAGGACAGAATTACAAAGTTGCACACAAGCAGCTTTGCAATTCCGTCCTTGCAGACATAGCAATGCAGCATCAGGCATCACGGCTCCTGTGCATTACTTATCTGAGCTGCGTTGTCCAAAGCAGCATCGGATAATCTGCGGGAACATCGGCCGGCTAAGTGACCCATGGGGTCATGGAAGCCGTCCACCGCAAATGAGAGGAAGAGGCCAGGAAATCTCCGTCAGCCGTCAGAGATCCAGGTCTCTTTCCTCCCCCCCAACGGCTGTGACACGCCTCCATTTCGGGAAACGGAGACCGTCGCCGCCCCCTCCCCGCCCACAAACGGCGGCAGACTGTCAATCACTGACAGTCTGCTTCCACTCTGCGTACGTTCATGCAGGACCCGTAGTGTGCATGCGCAGCACAGGTCAGGCACCTGCGCAGAATCCCGACCATCCGGAATCTGCGTTCAGCAGTGCATTACTGACTCAGGCCCCATGTCCACATTCTGAGTGTTGGAATTATTAATGTACACCGGATCTGTGTATATAGCACAGGGAACTATTAAAGGAAAACTGCACATGCAGTCATAGCAAGGACAGTACAGGAAAATAAGGGACACAGCACTGGAGCAGAGTGGATACATAGATATGATGGGTATGTACATAGACAAACATGAGAGGTCATGGTTAAAATTTGTTTTTCTTGTATATATATATATGTCTCCGCCTTACCGTGCCATCTTCCGGATCATAGAACCTCTGAATGAGCTGGACAGTTGTACTCTTACCACAACCACTGCTCCCTACTAGAGCCACCGATTGACCTCTGTGGATCTTCAGATCCAAACCTTTCAGGACCTGTAAAAAGAAACTGAAATTAATGGAGATTTGTGCTGCAACCAGTGATAGGGGATGAGCAAATCTGCACATTTGCCTCAATCACATCTATTTAGGTCAAAGTGGAAAATCAGAAGTGGAGAATAGGAGCATTGGCCCACTTTGACCACTCCAGGGGTAGATTTGTCAAAGCTTGGAAAGAGATAAAGTACCAACCAATCAGCTCCTGTCATTTTTCATTACAGATCAATAATGCGAACACGCCTGCAAAAGCGCACGCTGATCTAGTGGCAAAAACAAGATAAGGAAAGCTATCACAATGCCATCGCACAGCCAGCATTAAGACAGCCACTACCTCCCACTACCGCTATCTCACATCCATAATACCTTGCAGTCCCTCGTATACATCGGTAACATCGATGCAGAGATTAATCTGATTTCCGATAGAGCTTTAGCACCAAGGATGGGGCTGATGCAAATGCATACTTATGATAATGATGACTACTTCCAACAATGGATGGATGTTGGATGCGCGGTCATACAGCTGCAGCCAACAATGCGTAAAAGTGGTCGCTACGCTGATACAGGCCCTTTGTGTTATTATTACTATTGTATCACTGTCCTTTTATGTCGTATTCTTGTAACAGCCTAATTATTATTATGTCATTAGTAGGATGTGCAGTGCAATGTCTAACCTGGATATCAGATCTGGATGGATAAGTGAACTTCACATTTCTGAATTCTATGTCTCCATTTATCTTCTCAGGTTTAAATCCTCCTGTAGAAAAACTGTCAATGTTGGGCTCCTAAAAGAAATGAAACGCGTGGTCAATCATCAAGTGAAGAAACGCTAGTTAATCTGCCATGGCGTTGCCTGGGATATAGCCTATATAATGATAGGTGGTTTAAGGGCCTTTTTTATGAAAATCGTGGTATTTATCATTGTGATGTATATTGCAAATTGAATGAAGTTTATCTGTATTTCATATGAAGAGATTTGCTCACAAAATGTCAGGAACGCTGAAGGGTGTAATGACTTATTCCCATCCTGATATGAACAATAACGGCACAATCACCGGGCACTGTACAAATAATCATATCAGAAATATTACTTACAGTATCAATAATGCGGAATATTGTGTACGCCGCACCCCTCGCAGTGGCGAAGGCTTCTATACTGGGAGCAGCATTTCCGAAGCTGAAGGAAGCGACAGTGACGGAAAAAAATACCTGACAGAAAAGAGACAAATGTTTGCAAATGTTGACTGATATGTGTATACACAGTACTTATGAGTGTATTTCAGTGTGTGTGTGTGTATATATATATATAATATATATATATATATATATATATATGACAATCTGGGGTAATTAGCTCTGTATAGGGCTCAGTGGTGCAGTGTCTAGGTGCTTTAATAAAGGTCTGCACGCAGCTTTGCAGTTTAAACAAACACATTGGAACTTTACTGTTAGCATTCAGGAACAAAAATAACAAAAAACTAGACCCCATTCAAGGTACTACCTCACTGCTTGAATCCTGACTAACAGGGCAACTGGTCTGCAAATTGAATGCAGTCTCTGGGGCATATTTACTAAAGTGCTGGTTTTAGTAGTTGAATTGATGCCCATAGCAACCAAACAGATTTTACTTATCATTTATCTAGCACCCTCTATAAGATAATAGTTGGAATCTGATTGGTAGCTATGGGCAACAACTCCACTTCTAAACACCTGCACTTTAGTTAATATACCCTTCAGTTTTTAGTCCTCTCTCTCACAGGTATAGACACGCCCTCCTGACCTGGCTTGGCTGTAACAAAATCCCATAAAGTCTATCTTGTAGTCCTCCCTGCCTCCTTGTGAGTTTGGACACCGGCATCCTGGCCTGCAGCTTGACTGCTACAACTTCACATAAACACAATCAGAGATTTGTGGTCCTCCCTGCCTCTTAGCAGGTCTGGAAGGCAGGTCTGGACACTGGCCTCCTAGCCCCCACTGGCCTCCAGACACATTGGGCTCTTTGGCTGCCACAGTCCCACTTGGACTGTCTCCACAGGCTGTCTGACTGGTCTGCATTAGTCCTCCTTGGACTGACCCCACTCGCCAGCCCTTTTTTTCCTTGGTGGGTGGATCCCTCCAGCCCCACAGAGACTACTGGTACTGCCACAATATATATGCTCCTCTTACCTTTCATGAACTCACTACTATTTTATCAGATAAGCCGCAGCAATTCTTTTTATTAAGAAAAATATATTAACTTATATGTCAATTTTATAGTGTTTATTTGTGTATGCTCTAATATATGTATTTATAGCAGATATGTGATTGCTGTGCACAGCACAGTATTTTTGCACAGCAGTATTTATTCAATATATTCTTATTCTTATTTTTTATTGCTTTAAAATAAATTGTGATTTTATATATATGTTTTAGTTAGAGCTAAGGCCCTCATTCAGAGCTGCTCGCAATTAGCGCTCGCTCGTTCAGAAAAAAGGGGTGACTATTCAAATGAACCGTACGCTCCTTGCGGTCTGTTGCCGCCTCCATGTCTGAACGAGCGAACAAAACATGCGCTCGTTTATTTGATAAAAACGCCCCCTGGCCGCTCGCAACATACGTCATGTCCGCTATTTATTAGATTAATCGAGTACATCATACAGCGTATGAACTGCTTGCTATTCTTGTGGTTGTTTTTTTCAACCACTATATTGCGAGCAGTTCTGGCTATAAAACAACCAAGTGACGTGGTCAATGACGTGGCTGTATTAATTATGCACTCCCTTAAAACGCCCGCTTTGACCTTTAAGCACGCCTGCGTCCTGATCTCCACTCCCCGTTTTCAAGCACCTTCCCCTGTTACCACCCACATACACCTCATTCTGTCACTCAAAATAGCAGGCATTCGCTATATAGCGAACAAACGATTTTCGGCCGCACTGACTGGTTCGCGCATGCGTACTAAAAACCGTACGCATGCGCAGATGTGTGAACATCGCTCGGAACGAGCGTACTGCCGCTAACGAGCGGCTCTGAATGAGACCCTAAGTTTTTTACTCTTACATCACTTGCACTTTAGTAGGTTGTTACATTGATTTATATTTATTAACTGAGGTTTTTCATGATTGCACTATGCACTTTCTGGTTATACTTACATAAGGAATCCCCACCTACCTCAATTATTATTTATGCACAGCACTTTGTTTAGCACATAGGCGCTTTTAACAGATCCAATTTTTTCACACATATATATATATATACTGTATATATATATATATATATATATATATACACACACATACACAGTACATATGACATGCCTGTATGTGTATATATACAGTATATATATATATATATATGTGTCTGTGAGACATGCCTCTAACAGCACTGATTTCACAGACCCTATAATAGTGGCACACACACGCGCACACGCTACTTGGAAAACTAACATGGAGCCATAACCTTCATATGGAGAAGTGTGTGTGTATATATGTATATATATATATATATATTATATATATATATATATATATACACACACACTGGCGGCCAAAATTGCGGACACATTTTGAAATGTGAATGTTTTTCAACTTTGAATGCTTATAAAAACTGTTTCACTTCACACAGTGCAATGATTCATATATCAAATGAAAGGAAATGTAATGCTGAATTCAACAAAATAAACAGAGGTCAAATATTTGCATTACAAGGGAAGTTATGCTACTATCAGTCAGACAAAGAAGCACAGATGCGTGAGATTCAAGAAGAGGATTGTAGTGACAGCTACTACCGTACCAGCCAACTGGAATCGTCATTCTGCGGACCAATCAGCTGTCGTTTATGAGCAGGTGCGAGGTCATGTTCAGAGGTGGGAAAGGTCAGTTTGGCTGTTTCATTTTGCAGAATAAAGTTGGTTACTGAAGTGCAATTACGGTTGGATGTTTGTGTGTATTGTTTAGTGCTATTGACAGTGTAAAAAATAAATACAACAATGTCGTCCAGGCAAAGTGGTGACTGGTCACCCAGGAAGAGATCCAGGATTGTGGTGTTACATGAAAATGGTCTTTCGTATGCAACAATTGCGAGAGAAGTTGGTGGGAATGTGACATCAGGAGTACGAAAGATTTGTGTACGCTATCAGGAAACACAATCTATACAAAACAAAGAAGGAAAAGGCCGGAAAAAGTGCACAACAGCTGTTGATGATAGGAGAATAAAATGAATTTGCGTCAGGGACAGATGGATGTCATCTGCGGCCATTAGCAGTGAACTGAGTGCAACTGGTGTTTTTGTCAGTGCAAGAACGGTATGGAGAAGACTAACTAAGCCTAAAAGGTAGGATTCCCCGAAAAAAGCCATTACTGAATAAAAAGCAGCGGCAGAAACTAATACAGTGTGCAAAAGAACACATTGCATGGACAGTAGGTCAGTGGAAACAAGTGAAATGGAGTGACGAAACTAAGATATCGATATTTGGTAGTGATGGGGGAAAACATGTGAGACGTCACATCGGGGAAGAGGTACATCCAGATTGCATTCAAGAACCAACAAAGAATCCTACAAGTGTTATGATCTGGGCATGTATGACAGCAGATGCTGTAGGCCGCCTTTATGTCATAGATGGCACACTGAACAGCAGAAAGTACATTGACACCATCCTACAACCAAAACTTCTACCTTCTATCAGGGATCTTTGTCCAGATAATGTCCCATTTTTTTTCCAGCAGGATTCAGCTCCCTGCCACACTGCATGGATATACCAACAGTGGTTCACGGAGAATGACATACAGGTGCTGGAATGGCCAGGAAACAGATCAGACCTGAACCCAATAGAAATTTGTGGTTCTGTTTGAAAAACTGGTACATCTGAGGCGTCCATCCAATAAAAGACAATTAATTGAGGCTATAATTTTCTTAGGGCACCACACAATAAAGAAGGAAGAGCTCCAAAAATTGGTTGACTCAATGCCACGTCGCTGTGCTGCTGTCTTTATTACCAGTTATCTATATAGCGCACACATATTCCGTAGCGCTTTAGAGAATATTTGGCCATTCACATCAGTCCCTGCTCCAGAAGAGCTTACAATCTATATTCCCTATCACATGCACACACAGATACACACAAGGGTTAATTTTGTAGGGAGCCAAATAACCTACCAGTATATTTTTTGGAATGTGGGAGGAAACCGGAGCACCCGAAGGAAACTCACGCAAGCACAGGGAGAATATACTAACTCCACACAGTTAGAGCCTAGGTGGGAATCGAACCCACGACCTCAGTGCTGTGAGGCAGTAATGCTAACCATTACACCGTCTGTGAAAAATAAAGGATACCCAACAAAATACTGATAGGACATTAACATCATAAGTATACAGGGATTTTTGCCATAAGTGTTGTTTTCACTGCATACCTTCCCTTGTACTGCAAATATTTGACCTCTGTTTATTGTGTTGAATTCAGCATTAAATTTCCTTTCATTTGATATATGAATCATTGCACTGTGTGAAGTGTAACAGTTTTTATAAGCATTCGAAGTTGAAAAACATAAACATTTCAAAAAGAGTCTGCAATTTTGGCCACCACTGTATATATATATATATATATATATATATATATATATATATATATACACAGTCAGGAGCATAAATATTGGGACATTGACAGAATTTGCATATTTTGGCCTCTATTCACCACCACAATGGCTTTGAAATGAAACAAACAAGATGTGCTTTAACTGCAGACTTTCAGATTTAATTTGGGGGTAATTACATCCATATCAGGTGAACGGTGTAGGAATTACAACGGTTTCTATATGTGCCTCACACTTTTTAAGGGGCCAAAAGTAATGGGACAAACTAAACAATCCTAAATCTAACTTTCACTTTTTAATACTTTGTTGCAAATCCTTTGCAGGCAATTACAGCCTGAAGTCTGGAACGCATAGACATCACCAGACACTGGGTTTCATCCCTGGTGATGCTCTGCCAGGCCTCTACTGCAAATGTCTTCAGTTCCTGCTTGTTCTTGGGGCATTTTCCCTTCAGTTTTGTCTTCATCAAGTGAAATGCATGCTCAATCGGATTCAGGTCAGGGGATTGACTTGGCCATTGCATAACATTCCACTTTTTAGCCTTAAAAAACTCTTTGGTTGCTTTTGCAGTATGCTTCGGGTCATTGTCCATCTGCACTGTGAAGCACCGTCCAATGAGTTCTGAAGCATTTGACTGAATATGAGCATATAATATTGCCCGAAACACTTCAGAATTCATTCTGCTGCTTTTGTCAGCAGTCACATCATCAATAAATACAAGGGAACCAGTTCCATTGGCAGCCATACATGCCCACGCCATGACACTACCACCACCATGCTTCACTGATGAGGTGGTATGTTTTGGATCATGAGCAGTTCCTTTCCTTCTCCATACTCTTCTCTTCCCATCACTCTGGTACAAGTTCATCTTTGTCTCATCTGTCCATAGGATGTTGTTCCAGAACTGTAATGGCTTTTTTAAATGTTGTTTGGCAAACTCTAATCTGGTCTTCCTGTTTTTGAGGCTCACCAATGGTTTACATCTTGTGGTGAACCCTCTATATTCACTCTTGTGAAGTCTTCTCTTGATTGTTGACTTTGACACATATACACCTACCTCCTGGAGAGTGTTCTTGATTTGGCCATCTGTTGTGAAGGGGTTTTTCTTCACCAGGGAAATAATTCTTCTGTCATCCACCACAGTTGTTTTTCGTGGTCTTCCGGGTCTTTTGGTGTTGCTGAGCTCTCCAGTGCGTTCTTTCTTTTTAAGAATGTTCCAAACAGTTGATTTGGCCACACCTAATGTTTTTGCTATCTCTCTGATGGGTTTGTTTTGATTTTTCAGCCTAATGATGGCTTGAGTCACTGATAGTGACAGCTCTTTGGATCTCATATTGAGAGTCGACAGCAAGTGATTCCAAATGCAAATGTCACACCTAGAATCAACTCCAGACCTTTTACCTGCTTAACTGATAATTAAATAACGAGGGAATAGCCCACACCTGTCCATGAAATAGCTTTGCAGTTGATAGTCCCATTACTTTTGGCCCCTTAAAAAGTGGGAGGCACATATAGAAACCGTTGTAATTCCTACACCATTCACCTGATTTGGATGTAGTTACCCTCAAATTAAATCTGAAAGTCTGCAGTTAAAGCACATCTTGTTTGTTTCATTTCAAAGCCATTGTGGTGGTGAATAGAGGCCAAAATATGAAAATTCTTTCAATGTCCCAATATTTATGCACCTGACTGTATATATACATATATATATATATATATATATATATATATATATGTACTGTATATATATATGTTGTGTGACAGGGTCATCATAAATCCACATGAAGTAAATGTGGAATATCCAAATCTCCCAGGTTTGGCAGAGCAAAGGCATTAAGGTGCCCATACATCTGCGACGGATTGCCGCGATGCAGGGCTGCGATTGGAAATTTCCGATCACCATCGGATATTTCCGATCGCCCAGCATTGATGACGCCGGATCACAGATATTTACCATGTTAAATGTCCCCGATTTGACGATTACGATGATTTTTTGATCGCCGGGTTGCAGCATCGTGGGATCGCGGCAATCCGTCGCTAATGTATGGGGCCCATTAGGATTGTGTAAATGTCCAGTTCAGGTGTTGCCTCAATCAGTCTGTTTCTGTACCTGTGAGAAGCTGTTTTAAGAACTGCAGAGACACTGGGGAAACTGAGCCTGATGGTGAAATAGTCACCCAGCTTATAGGCCCAGGGGTGACTAGTGTTAGGGCTCCTGGACCTGTGAGTCCACTGAAGAAATATTGCTGTATTGGAAGACTTTGTCTGGCATCTTGCCTGTGAAGCTGCCATATACTGTGTACCTGCTTGTGGTGAGCAATAAAGGCAACTGGTGGATTTTACCCGGTCTATGTGATTCTTGTCACTATATATATATATATCTGGAAACAAGTGAAAGAACTCTGTGCTTACTGTTAGAATGTCTCCAACCGAATAGTTCTCACTGATGACAAGAGAAGTACCATACCAGAAAGCTAGTGCGTACGCTGAGTATATTGTTAGGTAAGAAAACCCAATGGAAACATTTGTTGTGATCGCCTTTTTGATTCCTATTCTCTTTGCATCTTCTAAGTTCTTCTCATACCTGTGGAGATGGGTCGGTCTTTAAAAAGATTTAGTTTCAACAAATAAACAAATTCAAACTCCAGAATCCAACATCCCTGGCATATGGCTAACTCTAGATTAGGGAGTATACAGCATTAGTTTTTGGATTGGAGAGTCTTTGGTTGTCAGGGTATTTGTAATGACAAAATTAGACCAACACTGGTGCGACACGTGTCCACCAACAGAAATATTGATACTTAGGGAACTCTAGCAAAATTCAGATTGAAACTGGCCACTCTATAGCATTCTATAGCTACTCTACAGCCTTCTATAGCCACTGTACAGCCTTTTATAGCCACTCTATAACATTCAATAGCCACTGTACAAACTTCTGTAGCCACTGTAAATACTTATATAGAAACTCTTTATCCTTCTATAGCCACTTTACAGTCTTCTATAGTCACTCAGTCTCTTTCCATAGCCACTGTACATACTTCTATAGCCACTGTACATACTTCTATAGCCACTGTATAACATTCTATAGCCAGTCTGTATCCTTCTATAGCCACTGTATAGCCTTCTATAGCCAGTCTATAACATTCCATAGCCACTGTACAAACTTCTGTAGCCATTTTACAGCCTTCTATAGACACTCTGTCTCTTTCCATAGCCACTGTATATACTTCTATAGCCACTGTATATCATTCTATAGCCACTCTGTATCATTCTATAGTCACTGTACAGACTTCTATAGCCACTGTACAGTCTTCTACAGCCGCCCACTGTACAGTCTTCTACAGCCGCCCACTGTACATACTTCTATAGCCTCTGTGTATCCTTCTATAGCCACTGTACAGCCTTCCATAGCCACTGACAGTGTACAGCCTTCTATAGCTACTCTATAACATTCTATAGCCACTCTGTATCCTTCCATAGCCACTCTATAACATTCTATAGCCAGTATGTATCCTACAGCCACTGTACAGACTTCTATAGCCACTGTATAGTATTCTATAGCGAATGTAGAGCCTTTTATAGCCACTGTACTATTGTCTGTAACCACTCTGTATCCTTGCATAGCCACTCTATAACATTTTATAGCCAGTCTGTTTCCTACAGCAACTGTACAGCCTTCTATAGTCACTGTACAGACTTCTATAGCCACTGCACAGTCTTCTACAGCCGCCCACTGTACATACTTCTATAGCCACTGTACATACTTCTATAGCCTCTGTGTATCTTTCTATAGCCACTGTACAGCCTTCCATAGCCACTGACAGTGTACAGCCTTCTATAGCTACTCTATAACATTCTATAGCCACTCTGTATCCTTCCATAGCCACTCTATAACATTCTATAGCCAGTCTGTATCCTACAGCCACTGTACAGCCTTCTATAGCGACTGTATAGTATTATATAGCGAATGTAGAGCCTTTTATAGCCACTGTACTATCGTCTGTAACCACTCTGTATCCTTGCATAGCCACTCTATAACATTTTATAGCCAGTCTGTTTCCTACAGCAACTGTACAGCCTTCTATAGCCACTGTGCAGACTTCTATAGCCACTGTATAGTATTTTATAGCCAATGTAGAGCCTATTATAGCCACTGTACAGACTTCTATAGCCACTCTATAACATTCTATAGCCATTCTGTATCCTTCTGTAGCCACTTTACAGTATTCTATAGCTACTGCCACTCTTCTATAGCCATGGTAAGACTTCTTTAGCAATTATGTAGCTTTCGATAGCCATTCTTTAGCTTTCTATAGCCACTCTGTAGCCTTCTATAGTCATTCTGTAGTTTTCTATTGCCACTCTGTAGCCTTTGATAGCCACTGTACAGTCTTCTATAGCCAGTCTGTATCCTTCTAGCCATTCTATAGCCTATGATAGCCACTATACACTCTTAAGTAGCCACTCTACAGGCTTTGGTGGCCACTCTCTTCCTTGATATAGTCACATATAGCCTGTGGTAGCCACTCTGTAGCTTTCTATTGCCAATTTACAACCTTCTATATCCAATCTACAGCCTTCTATGGTATGGTACGTGGGAGTGACTGTGACTATGCCAAAAGTGACTATATCCATCCCAGAATGCAGGTGCTGGCATGTTGCAACTTAGCGCATGTTAGCCAGATCGCCATTATAAAGAAGCATGTTTTAAAATACCTTATGATTCTTTTAAAGTGGCGTTTTACCATCAGATGAGCAAAATTAAATGACACCAATGATTTCATGTTCACCTTTCTATTTCTTTATTTTGTCCTCCAAAGGCTATGACAGTCCGAATTGCTGCAAGAACCTCCTCGGCCACCGCTCCAGCCTTAGCATAGGCTGCTAGCTCCTGGCTGATGAATGCTGCTAATATCTGTGAATATAAATGTGCACAAAAAAACTAAAATCAATGTCTTATTTAATCCTGTACAAAAAATTGCCAGGTCATCTAAATTACAGTATTTTGTGCTATCATGAATCTATTGGGTCATAAAGAGTTGGACTCAGCTGTACTCCAGCCATACATACACAGGAAAGGACGCGGGCATGAAAAACACCTTTACGTGTTGTGTTCAGTAAAGATGTTTCCATCTGTACAACATTTTCCCCAGGTGTACGCCAGGAGTAACAGGTGCGTGTGTGTATTTCACCCCAGGACCCTGGGGGGAAGGATGGCGGGCCCAGGACCAGGACTCTCTGGCATTCTGCAAATGCAGTGGAGGCGTATCAATGCCGTGAGCATTCCCACCTCTGCGCACCTAAACATGCCTACACACTAGGCGATGTGCTCACAATGCGATATCGTGTCCGATTTCCCTTGAACTCTCCCCGGCAGCTCCCCAGCAGTCCTGGACACGATATGGTGCTAAAAAGTGTCCAATCTGACTTAAGATTTATCGTGCACAAAATCTATCTATTGCACCACATCGTGTCCGAGATTGTCAGATCTTACCTGCAGCAGGTAAGATCTGAAGATGAGATGTACGACCAGCAGATATGTGCATCGGCATCGTGGTTGCGAGTGGACACTCATGATTTGGACATATTTTACACAATTTGTCATTCCAATGTATCGAAATCGGGCTAATTGTGTAAAATATCGCCTAGTGTGTAGGCACCCATCGGAGCATTGTCTGTGATGGGGGAGCAGCCTTGACCCCACTAGTGGCCAAGCCCAACCAGTACTCAGCTGACAGTTTGTAATAATTAATTGCAATAGCCACATTGTAAATTTAAATTACAAACACAAATACAAATATAATTGAATTAAAGTCAAACATGTTATTATTCTACTTTAAGAGTCAAACATAGTCCAAATGGAAATATCTATTAAGTAAAGCAAATAGACGGAGACTACTCTATGGCAGCCACACTAATGATGTAAGTACTATCAACTGTAAAGCCAATACAGAATCAACCAATCAGAATCTATCTAGCGCACTGATAGACGCCATCTTTGCATCTCGTTGCTCTAGCCCTCATGCACCTGCCATACACAGGCCTTCTGACATCCAGCTGATGGAACTTCATGCTATTCTCATATTTCTTATATGCCAGCTCCATTTTAAATAAAGCTGGAAAGAAGATTTGTAACTGGGTAAACTAAGGATGTTGGCTGTGTTTATTTAATAGCATTTCATATGGACAATGCGACTGTCAAGACACTATTCTCTCTTTTGCATATGACACTGTATTACATTATACTGTAAGCAAATAGGGTAATGAGACATTCGCCTTATAAATAATACTGTCTAGCTGCATTCTCTTTTGCTATCAATGGATGTAAGTTTATTCATGGGTACACCTGATATATAATCTGACAGATATATTGCTGTGTTTTTAGTTGGAGTTATATTGAGATACATGTTACATGCTATACAACATATGTACATGTGCATACGAGTGTATAATGTTTGTGACAGAATTTTTACGTGTAAGTTCAGGATGCAAAATGCCTCAACCTCTAATAGGGCTTATTATGTATTCAACAAAGGGCGGTAACCTGTAACTCTCTCATTATGTGCAAGCCCCAGCATACCTCGCCGTTCAGTGGACTGGAATCTGTAGTTCAGCAATAATTGAATGTTCCTATGTTGCAAAACCTGATGCAGAAATTCACTACTCGGCAGTGTAGCCAGCTTTTGACATGAGGGGGAACATGGAAAATAGGCACCCCAGGCCCAGGTCTTTTCTCCATGCTCCATATAATACCCATCAAACTCTCCCACATTGCCCCCATCTGTATGTCCTGTTATGTGCCCCTCCAGCTCTGTATTATGTTCCCCTCCTCTGTATCTCCTGTATTGTGCTCCCTACCTCACCAGTTTGATCTGTATAATGTTCTACACTGTGACAACATTAGATTACCTTCACAGGAACTCGGGACTGAGCACCTCTTAGGGCGCCTGTAACAGGTACTACATTGACGACAGGCTGGTTCAGGCGCTGATTTTCAGCTGGGGGAAGCGGTCATTCCCCCTGCCACCCCTTGGCTACACCATTGTCACTTCTTGTTTTTGGATGACTGTAAACTCCCTGCCAATATATGCTCACATACCTTTGACCAGAGAGCAGCAGCGAGTCCCATGACTGGACTGACAGCCAAAATAACAAGAGTCAGTTTCCAGCCCTTAACAAACCCAACAATAAAACCAGCCAGGAAGGTAGCTAAATACTGAAACAGCATAGCAATCTTGTCACCGATGCCCTCATTAATCTTGGAGATGTCTCTAAATATAAGAATATACAGTTTAAATGTTAGGAAAAATAATCATTCCAAATCAAATGATCTACTCATAGTCAAATGTATGATGTAGTATCTACACAATCGTTGCTCACAAGCTGGAAAGCTCTTGGTGACTTTAGAATCACTGTTGTCAAAATATGACTCTGTGATGTAAACTGAGAAATGTAGTGTCCCTAGGGATCAACAGTGCTTTATATCAGGGTACTTCCACACACAGGGCCTGATTCAGACCCATTCGCTAGGCTGCGATCGCTCGCTGCCGGGCGATTGGTGCAAACTGTGCATGCATATAAGTCGCAATGCACGTGCGCCAGCCAGTCATTGCGATCGAGAGTCGTGCACTCGTAGCACAAAGACTGAGCGCTACTTTGAGTGACAGCGCCATTTGTGGGTGGTAAAGGTAACAGGGGACAGGGGAAGGTGCTTGTGAACGGGGGAGTGGTGCTGTGAATGCAGGCGTGTCTGGGTGTCAAAACGGCATTTTAGGGGTGTGCATAATTAGCATGGAAGTGTCATTGTACACGTCACTTGGTTGTATTTTGGCCAGCACTGATCGCAGTGCTTGCGGTGGGGTAGGGTCTGCCGCAAGTGCTGCGAGCAGCTCCGATGACTCTCGATGGTTCCGATTAATCATACACTTCCTGGTGATGATGTGATAAGAGGGAAAGGTGGGCGTCTTTATACCGGCATGCGATCACTCTGCCGTCACTCTCTAATACATAGAGGTGTCCTTACATTACACAGTGCGATCGCAGCATTTGCATACCCGGACCCTTTCGGCTGCGAGAGAGCGCAGCTTAGCGTCTGGGTCTGAATCAGGTCCACAGTGCAGTCCCCATCGTCCACAAATGATGTGACATCATGAAGAGGAAACAGCAAGGTAGCAGGGTGTTGGTCATGTCCAAAGGACAGGTCGCCAATTGCCTCTCCAGGCTGCGGGCTGCCATTCCAGGCACTCTACAAGCTGAAAAAGGGTGCACTGGTGCATGGACAGTGCCACCCACCAGGGCTTTAACTAGCTATGGGCGACTAGTGCCGTCGCACAGAGGCTCTGTGGGCGGCACTGTCGCCAGCCAACGGCCATTGTTCCTGGCTTGCAGGGTGCCCGGAACGGCACTCTGCAACCATTATTGTTACTGCAGCACCCAGGGAACATCCTGTGGGCACTCCAGACAGGAATTCTGCACTCTATGCAGCTGATTGGGCATCCTGAGGACGTCTGGTCAGAGCTGCACTTACAAGAGCTGCCCGGCAGGCCCCCTATGTGTGACGTCGTAACGTTGTGCACTCAGTGGACGGGGCCGGCAACCAGGGGTGTAGGGAGTGCGGTTCTGGTGGAGTGCGAGCTCTGGACGCCAAAAGTGTCAAAGGGTGCCCGGTGCCATGTGCTGTGACCGCTGGCTGGCTGAAATCTAACCAGCAGCTGTCTAAGTTAACAGCCTGCCAGCTCCACCGGTGTTTCCGTTTGTACGTGTGACGTTATGATGTCACATGCAAGGACAAAGGAGCTGCCCTGGGACGCGCCCCCAACCACAAAAATAAATAAATAAAAGTACTGTACTTTATATTTACAAATATTATTATTAGGAGGTGAGGGTGAGGTGACATATATTTAATACTGGCAGTGGCTGAGGGGTTTTATAGGTAGGTGATGGGACCTGGCCTGCTATAATCAGTAAGGGGGGGAGGGGGAGCACTTCTTATTAGTGGCTTCGGGGTTTCATAGTGGATGATGCTGGCCTCTTATAATCAGTGAGGGGGGGGCTTATATATTTAATACGTGTCAGTGACTGAGAGGTTTTACAGAGCATGAGGCTGGCCTGCTATAATCAGTGGGGGAGGAGGGGGGCACTTATATGTAATACTGGCAGTGGCTGAGGGGTTTTATATAGGGGATAGGGCCTTTATGTATTATATATTTGAATAAATCTACAAATGATTTGTTAGATTTTTATTTTGTTTTAAATGCAACATGCCCCCACATGTTAGCCACATTCAGTACAGGGGAGGGGGGCACAGAAACATACCCTGGCTCCGGGCACTATGGAACCTAGCTACGCCTCTGCCGGCAACCCACCCCTGCTCCCTGGGCCCCACTTCCACAAGTGATAAATAGAGCCCTTAGTGTATCCAGCCTCAGGAGTGGTAGTGGTTTTTGTGGTGGGACTATAAATAATATACCCACTATTAGCATTATCTTGTTTGTCCAATAAAGTGGAAAGCCATAAGGTGGGAGACGTGGCAGAGACTACATATAAGCGGGTATTGCTTGGCAGGGTACCCCAAATGCACTCACTCCGTCAGCCTTGTATTCAGTTCTCCTGAATCATTGACATCAAACCAGCTGATTTCCTGCCTCAGCACCGCATGGAAAAAATTCTGCCTAATCTTCTTAATCTGCCGGCCAGCGGCCAGAGTCCATAGTGAGATCTGAATGTAGGCAGCAAGCAAAGAAACACATCCCAGGCCTGTGTAGTAATAGGAAAACCTGAGGAAAGAGAATAAACATTGCACATCTCTGGTGTTCCATCACTCTTTCATATCTGAGTTTTATAGTGACTCTCGGGAACATATACTGGTTCTATATGCACTTCCACCCTTATTGAAATATACTGTGTTATACCGTAGGTAATGACTCAATATTACACATGCTTACACTCATCTCCTTAAGTAGAACCCTTGACCTCTATGCACATTAGGTCGAGCATCAGAAATGGTTTAGATGACTGCAGTAGAACTTCTCAATGACTGTATAATGCGGAGCTTGATAACTATGGTGGTTATGTCGCACTTCAAGGGTCGGACTGGGCCACAGGGGTACAGGGGAAACTCCCGGCGGGCTCCACTGCCTGGGGGCCCACCCCGTCCTCTAGGGATCAGGTTCCAGACTGTGCATTTCAATTATACATATGTTACATTATACTGCACAGGACAATGCATAGCTGTAATTAATCTGGTATATTATCATGCGTGCACCAGCTGTATTTACTATATATATATATATAAAAAATACAAAAGGTGGAAACAAGCGCCCAATAGTGTGATACTGTTATGATGATTGTGACACGCACCACACAAATATGTTATGCGAACTTCTGACGAAGCCCAGCCAATTTGAGCATCAGAGGTGAAATGCGTTGAGGACAGTGTGGCCAATGCTTTCTGACTAAGTCAGACACCAGATAAGCTTTTGATATTTCTTTTTAATGTAATTGTTTTTTTATATGTGTTTCGTGTGTGTGTATTCAAATTTTGTGTAGTATTACACCATGAGAGTGTTATCTTGTCTCCATATATACTAACTGGGTCTGGTGACAATCGGTCATAATCATCTCACCAAATCATATGAGGGAAGAGGAGTGAGGTTCCCAAAAGATCCCATACTACATGCCTATGTATTAGGTTAATACGGTACGCATAACATATTTGTGTGGTACGTGTCACAATTATCATAACAGTATCACACTATTGGGCGCTTGTTTCCACCTTTTGTATTTTTCATGTTATCTGAGGACCATACAGCAAAGGTCAACCTTGGGAAACTTTGAGCAGCCACCTTCAGAACTGGAATATAGTGTGTCAAAGTGGACTTGATTTATTAGAGACTGATTCCTTGATTGGAAATAACCTGTTTTGGACAGCGCTGTGATCGGTACCTGTATTGCTTATATATTATATATATATATATATATATATATATAGCCACAATGGTCCGGCACTCACATAAAAAATGTAGCTGCGCCCGGTGCCTCCACAAAAAAGCATAAATACCACAACACGAGTGCGGCACTCAGGGCTGTAAAAATGTTCAATAAATGCAACACTAGTGTTGCACTTATTGAACATTTTTACAGCCCTGAGTGCCGCACTCGTGTTGTGGTATATATATATATATATATATATATATATATATATAATTTTTTAAAAGGGCCCAGCCAATGCACTCTCTAATGGTTAGCCAAGCCTCTGTGGAGCTGGAGTGACACAGAGGGTGCCTGGAGAGACCCGGGGGTTGGGTGCTGGGGAGACACAGTGGGGTGACATGTGGGGCTTGGAGAGACACAGGGCCTGATTCAGACCCGCTCGTTAAGATGCATACTCTCGCTGCTGATGTTATGCAGTGTGTATGCATTGTGCGCATTCCTTCTACATTGTAGTGCGCATGTGCGTACCTTAGCGAAAGTTCACAATGCATTCGCTCGCTGCGCATAGACAGCCCAGCTGAGTGAGTGACAGGGGAAGCCGTTTGTAGGTGGTTACAGGGGCTGGTCATTAAAACCAGGGGAGTGGAGGTGCAAACGCAGGCGTGTTTGGTCAACCTCAAGTACTGCAATAGCATCCGATGTTACCCAATGTACGATGGTTGCATACACTTCCTGGACATGACGTGCACAAGTGGGCGTCTTAAAACAGGCTGGTGGGTGTCTGCATACACTATGTGATCACTCTCTAAGAAATACTGGGCGTGCTAATGCAATGCTGTGCGATAGCACTGCCTACGCAAATTGCATACACATTGTAGCGAGCGAACGCATCTAGCGAGCGCCTCTGAATCAGGCCCACAGTGCGGTGACATAAGGGGAACCTGGAGTGACACAGGGGGAACCTAGAGTAACACGGGTGGGCAGGCCCGGCGACAGGGGGGGACTAAGGGGACATCCGTACCGGGACCTGAGGTCCAGAGGGGCCCTGAGGACCAGACGGGCAGTGGATGCTGTTCCAACCGACGGGCCCCATAGCTGCCGCCCAGCCCCAGCTCCAAGTCCCCTGTAGCCTGGCCCGGACAGCTCTGATCTCTTCCAGGTGGCTCAGCTGCGGCCCGGGTCTGACCTTTAAGCAACGCGGCGGCGTGACATCATAGGTCATAGGAAGGTGATGGGGGCTGGGGACAGAGGAAGAGGCTGGGGGCAGAAGGTGACATGGGCTGGGGACAGAGGAAGGTGATAGGAGCTGGGGACAGAGGAAGGGGCTGAGGGCAGAAGGTGACATGGGCTGGGGCAGTGGAAGGTGATGGGGGCTGGGGATAGAGGAAGATGATGGGGAAGAGGAAGGTGATGGGGGCTGGGGACAGAGGAAGGGGCTGAGGGCAGAAGGTGACATGGGCTGAGGACAGAGGAAGGTGATGGGGGCTGGGGGCAGAGGAAGGGGCTGGGGGCAGAAGGTGACATGGGCTGGGGCAGTGGAAGGTGATGGGGGCTGGGGATAGAGGAAGATGAAGGGGAAGAGGAAGGTGATGGGGGCTGGGGACAGAGGCAGGTGATGGGAGCTGGGGGCAGAGAAAGGTGATGTGGGCTTCTGGGCTGAGGATTGTGATGAGAGGCTGAATTTGAGGAAGATGATGAATACTGTGGATAGTTGACTGCATACCCCATCCCTCCTACCCCTGAGGCATCCACTGCACTGTCATCAAGAAGACCTTGCAAGAGACGGCAGATAATAAATACAGCGGCATCATCAGTGACAGAGAGACAGTGTGGTAAGTCATAGTGTATTATTACTTTATTTATAGGCTGGCATATCTTTCAGTTAACATTCTCATGCTTCGTATATCACACATGCAGGGGAGGGATGTATGGGAACCGGGGTCGTGGTAAGAAGGTGGGGCCCCCAGAGACATCAGTGTACCGGGCCCCGAGATTTCTGTTGCCGGCCCTGCGGGCGGGGGGGTAGAGGTGCCAGTCCCTTACTTTGCCAGTGGCGCTCAGACATCTAGAGACGCCCCGGTACCTCGGTCAATCCATTCCATGAGATAGGAGAGACCAGTGTCAGGTATGTCAATTTTACTTACATTGTCATTTGTTCCTGCAGCGGGTCTGTTGCATTCGCTTTTGTTTCTATTGATGTTTCATCTGTGAAAAGATTGTTACATTTTGAGCAATTGCCAGTAAGTAGAAGTTGCAGAGAGATAATATTGCAGATATTGACTATAACGTAATCCTATCTCATCTTTTATATCTAATTCTAATGATGCTCAAGCATGCTGCAGTCTGGTACACACGGGAATGAGCCCGTTGCACTGATCCAGAGTGCAGAACATTGTGCCTATATTTCTGGTCTGAATGCCATTTAAACGACTCGCGTTGCTAAGCCTGTAACAGATCTGATCACATCTGGATTATGTATAACTTTTATTTAGGATCTCATAAATGCTACAATAGTTGACAATTTATTTTTTACAAATGACACTGATTTATAACACTATGACAAACTCTTAGGCTAATTGTGTTATTGCAGTTATCCTGTTTATAGTTTACGCTGACCAATTGGTACTAAGGGGGTAAATTTACTAAGCATCAGTTTTGCTGTCAATTCAAAACCAATGATCATCGCTGGTTTATGGTCTCAAAATAACAAGAGATATGGTAAGAACTTACCTTTGTTATCTCTGTTTCTACGAAGTCCATAGGGTCCACAGGGTTGACCTTGGGGTATAGGTTGGGAACCAAATCCGGGCACCACGCAGTTAAAGCTTTTAGCTCCCAGGATGCACTTGGGTCCACTCTCCCTATAACACCGCACCCCAGCCAGAGGCACCTCAGTTTGTAAGTAGCCAAAGGCCGGAGGAGGAGAGAAAAAGAGAGAGAAAACTGGAACACTCTAGAACCATACTCACAGAAAAGGAGACGGGAAACCGGTGACCAGTAACACAGCCCATATGAAGCCAGGTGCGTCAGGGCGGGCGCCCTGTGGACCCTATGGACTTCGTAGAAACAGAGATAACAAAGGTAAGTTCTTACCATATCTCTTGTTTTCTACTTCAGGCTCCATAGGGGGTCCACAGGGTTGACCTTGGGGATGTCCCAAAGCAGTTCAACCAAGGGTGGGGACGCTCCTGTGCTGAGAGGAGAATCGGTTGCCAAAAAGGAAGCATCCTGAGAGGCAAAGGAAACCAATGCCTAGAACCTTAAAAAGGTGTGGACAGAAAACCACGTGGCCACCTAGTAAGGCAAAACAGCTGAGGCGCCACAGCGAGCCGCCCACAAGGGTTACATGGCCCGAGAAAAAAACAAGCATCAACAACAGAAAGGCCTACCCCTGGGTAAGCCCCTGAGGAAGACATACGAGGCCATCCAGCCAACATTTAGTTATAGGCCGGCCATCCTTTCCTGTGAAAACTAGAAATCTCAGACCACCAATAAGGAGTCCGATTTCCGTAAGGAGCTTGAACGGATCACATAAATCCAAAGAGGCCGGACCACAGTCAATGAGGCCACACCAGTCGAGAGGACTGGGGGCTGAATGGCTGTACCATAAGATCCAGAATAATATGGAACCTAAAAACCACATTAAGAAGAAACACAGGGCAAGAGCAACTCACACCCTGACATGATGCCCTCCAGAAGAGGGAGCCACATGAGAACGCTCCCAAGTCAGACACTCTCCTGGTTAATATAAACACCCTGAGAGAAAGAGAGAGCGAGAGAGCCTAAGCTTAAAATTTATTTTAAAAAAGAGTTTTATTATTTTTTACTACTCTTCAGAGCGGCAGCGTCAGACTGTCCAATGGACGTCTAAGCTGCCGCTACTACACCCCGCCGGCGCTGCGACGCCAGTACAGATCTGGGGATCGCAGCGGGACCCCAGAGTCTGTACTAGCCGGACTCTGGAGGAATCCCTAGGCTGCTGCCGGATCGACGGGGACAGGTAAGTCGCGTGGTCACCGCTTGCGGTGATCCACGTGTGAATATGCAGCCTTATGCCTCCGGTCTCTGGGGACAGACCGGAGGCGCTAGCGGTGGCGGCGGGCTCCCCCTCCATGGAGGCATACCCCGGGTGTCCACTAGCCCACCAGGAATTATAGCGGCAGCGGGAGCCGGCATCCCAGGGGGTTAATTGCTAGCCAGGGGAGGAAGCCTTCCCTGTCTAGCGGCTCCCCCCCTCAGCTCAGCGCGCCTTTCAACACGCAGTCTGGCGTCGCTGAGCTGCTTCCTCCGCGGGCCACGCTTCTTCTGAGGTCTCCAGCGGCCATTATCTCTCAGTGGTGCTGCAGAGCTCCTAGGATGACAGTGAGCCCAGTCCCCCTGCGTACCTGGCCATTGTGGGTGAGTGTACACAGCGCTATAGCCTTCCCAGACACTGAATCTGGGCAGTTGAATGTAGCGGCATTGTGCAGTATATTATATGTCATGCAAATGTATGTATATATGTTTTTCTGCATTGTATGTGACTTATGCTAGTGCTGACTGTCTGCTTTTCTCACCTGTCAGTGTATATATATCCCTTTTCTTTATCTGCCCTAATACAGGTGTACCTAGGGTGGTTCTGAGACCTCACATATATATACTTGTTAATATTTGTGAGGTTTGTCACATACTGTTGCGTGCTGCACGTTGCCATATTTTAGATGGAACTGTGTGTTGCATACGCTGATAATGGGTCCCTGCAGCTAATCTTAGCGTCAGTCAGGACCGGTATGGCGCTAATTAATATTTCCGTCAAGATAGTCAAATATATCTGACCAGGAGATTGCGCACGATACTGCACCCATTATTGCTATGTGCTGCAGGTATTAGTGCGGAGGATTTGACTCAGAAAGGTTTTGTATGCTGCGCCATCTGGTGCCGTGCCCCTTGCAGACCCCTTTGGGCGGTTTATTTCTCAGGATCCTCTCCTTTGAGGATCGCCGGGCGGGCCCCATTGTCGTAACTCGCTTGTGGTTACTTCACCATACTGCCCTTTTCAACTCGGGGTATCTCGCAATTACTTGCACTTTACCCCTGTGTCACAGACTATCGCTCCCTGCCGAGGTTTTTTCACAGTACAGGAATTACCTCCGGTACCGCATCGGTCTGTCATTCCCCGTGCAGGGATTACCACAACGGCCACCCTGGTGGATGTCGTTTTCTACGAAATACTAAATGGCGTGATATACGCCCTGTGGTTACTTCCCAGTGGCTCTGCCGTGAACTGGAGGGTGTATTCGGCTCTTTCCCCCTCACATGGGGGGAGCCGATTTCAAGTATTATTATTCCTGCTTTGGGGCTGGTAGCCGGGTTCATTCTGGATATATAGAATGTTGATCCTGCACCTGTATCATACATTCCTCGTTTCTGCCCAGCGGGTGGATCTCATGGCGGGAGTCTGGCTGTCGCCAGATACGAGGGGTCACAAAGACCTCCTGTTTCCCATTCCCTGAGGGTCCTCATAAGTAATAGAAATCTCCTTCTGGGGTGGATTTGTATGTTAATTGCCGGGTTACAGGCATTAATATGCCTCCCATCCCGGCCTGGACGGATTTTACGGATCCGTAGGTGGTAACTTTACCTGAAATCAATGTACTAGTTTTCAGGGTCTGTTGCCTGTCCTACCATGGCCATCGCATGGTTGGTTAATACTGTTGCATGTTGGGCTGATGCATTTGTAACGTTTTCCCCTTTAACACGTCTGGGATTCAAATGTCTTTTGCCGCTTACATAAAATATGCAATTGTCATATGTGGGATTACCTACATTGGATGCCGGTCTTCTAACTTTCAGGGTTTCGTCTGCGTCTGTATCCGCCGCAATACCCTATGGCTGCGTTATGGGAAAGCAGAGGTGCAGTCTCCTACCATGGGGAAGATCTTGTTTGGTCCGGCCTTGACAAGATTGTTGCATCATTGGCAGTATCACTAATGGAGAGATGCCGTCTTTAGCTACTCCCACTACATTCGGACTAACTCTGTTAGGTCTTTTTGTCCTCCGGGTCAGCCTAAAGGCCTGTTTTTTCCTAGGCTGTTGGCCTCCACGGGGGCCACCATATCTAGTACCGAGCTGTCCAGGACTTCTGGACGGCCCTGCTTCTACGCCGGAGGATAAGCCTTCAGCCTGACGGGGCAGGTCTACATCTGGGGGATTCCAGAGTGAGATACTGATTCTCAACGGCCTCTCATTGCTCAGGCGGCCTCCTCACAGGCGTTGTTACACGGGCCCTTCTTCCGATCAGGGCCTTACAAACCCAGAAAGCTATACAGCCTTTGCGGTAAGCAGAGCTATTTGGGCCAGCCTCACTATCTCAGCGAGGGACTGGTTGTTCTTTTTCTTTCTGGGGCAATGTCTGACTGGTCCTTAATTTGCCTATACTCTGTCTCAAATCCCTGAATCAGATTCCAAGGGTGCCTGGACTCAGGTGGAATCCTCCTTGCTCCATCATCCGACGTTTGGAGCCTTGGGACTTTATGGTATATCTGAGTATTCAGGATACGTACCTACGGGTACATACAGAGCCCTCTCATCAGCAGGGGTTCAGGTTTGCTGTGCCACAGCAAAACTTGCAAGTTTCGGGCTCTGCCTTTTGGGACTGTCCTTAACTCCACCGGGGTTTACCAGCTTTACGGATTTTCTGACGGTTCACCTGCTCAGTGTATCCGAATGCTCCTTTCTCTGGACGTCATCCTGCTTTTAGCAGGATCACCGAGGTCCTTTACCGCCAGGTCAGGATAACCGTGGCTTTTTCTCGGCACAGATAATTAGTCACCGGAGAAAAGTCCTCCCTGCATCCCTCACAGAGTATTCTTCATCTGGGAGCACTGCTGGATTCTCAGGAATCTGGGAATTTTTCTGGCGTAAGACAAGCTCTCCGCTCTTCAACTTGGAGTGTGTAGATGTCTACGCGGTCGACATATGTCATTACTCTTGGTGATGTGCGGTCTCCCAGAGTGTCTACCTTTTGGGAGGGGGGAATGTGATCAGTTCCATTCCAGGCCTTGCCATAATTGACTCTTCTCCAGATGGATCGAGTTTTTCCATCGGATCGCTGTTCGGACGATGATGCTCTCTCCGGAGGCGAGTCGGTCTCTGTCCGGGTGGCTATGGCCATCTCGTCCAGGGTATTCTTTGCTGCAGACAGTGTCTGTTCCGCATTCATTTCGGGGTAGCTGGATGTCTGTCGCTTCCGCCCTGCCACTTGTTGGAACTTTCGGCTGTCTTGGGCCTTCACTCTGGCCTAACCCTTATGTCACGGTAAACCTGCATAGGTTCAGTCCAACAGTGTCACAACTGTGGCTTCCATCTAGGCAACACTGGTAGTTCGGTGGCAATCACAGGAATGTCATACATTCTCACATAGTCCAAGGGTCTTCTCCTGGCCAACTCTGCAGTGTTCATTCCGGGAGCTCTCCATTGGGAAGCGGGCTTCCTCAGCCGTCACGACGTGCATCCTGGGGACTAGTCTCTTCTCCAAGAGAGGTTTCAACTCTTGGTGAGCAGAGGGGGCCTCCCTGAGGTGATTGGTCCTCATGGCCTTCTGACTCTATCACACACTACCGGTGTTACAGTCCAGCTCTAGGAGTACTGATGCTACCTTCAGTGACTCTGTCAGTGAAGTGGTCCTTCCACTTTGTGTACCTGTGTCCTCCGGTCTCCCTTCTTCCTCGAGGTCTTCGGAAGTTTAATTCGAGACGGAGGGGTTTTCCTTCTGGGGGCTCCAGTTCATCCCAGACGTCACTGGTACTAGGATTTTCGGAGTTTTCTCATCAATGCTCCGTTCCTACTGCTTCACTATCTGGACCTGTTGTCTCAGGGTCCTTGTTTTTCCCTGGACCTGGATCGTTTGTCTATGACTGCGCCCCTGCTGTGGTCCTAGGGCTTCTCTGGCTCTGTCTTCTGACTGTGGCATACGTAATTCTTACGGTATCGTACCTGTCGATATGATCCTCTGGTGTCCAGGATTTCCAGATATTCTGGCATTCCTGCCGACTGGCTTGGGTTTCACCCTCGGCCTGGCCTTCCTGACAGTGCGGATCTCTACACTGTCGGTATGGTTAAGATATGGAATTGCTCCACTCTGGTATCCAGTTCATCCTTTGGTGTGTTTTCTGGCCTCTGCCTCCATTTGTCCTCCCTAGGGACTCCTTGGGAGTTAGTAGTGGTTCTTCGTTCCCTCCGGGGACAGTCGATGGAACCGCTGGTTGTGATAGCCATTACATGGTCTATTGCTTAGGCTCTCTCTTTCTCTCAGGGTGTTTATATTAACCAGGAGAGTGTCTGACTTGGGAGCGTTCTCATGTGGCTCCCTCTTCTGGAGGGCATCATATCAGGGTGTGAGTTGCTCTCGCCCTGTGTTTCTTCTTAATGTGGTTTTTAGGTTCCATATTATTCTGGATCTTATGGTACAGCCATTCAGCCCCCAGTCCTCTCGGCTGGTGTGGCCTCATTGACTGTGGTCCGGCCTCTTTGGATTTATGTGATCCGTTCAAGCTCCTTACGGAAATCGGACTCCTTATTGGTGGTCTGAGATTTCTAGTTTTCACAGGAAAGGATGGCCGGCCTATAACTAAATGTTGGCTGGATGGCCTCGTATGTCTTCCTCAGGGGCTTACCCAGGGGTAGGCCTTTCTGTTGTTGATGCTTGTTTTTTTCTCGGGCCATGTAACCCTTGTGGGCGGCTCGCTGTGGCGCCTCAGCTGTTTTGCCTTACTAGGTGGCCACGTGGTCTTCTGTCCACACCTTTTTAAGGTTCTAGGCATTGGTTTCCTTTGCCTCTCAGGATGCTTCCTTTTTGGCAACGGATTCTCCTCTCAGCACAGGAGCGTCCCCACCCTTGGTTGAACTGCTTTGGGACATCCCCAAGGTCAACCCTGTGGACCCCCTATGGAGCCTGAAGTAGAAAACAAGAGATATGGTAAGAACTTACCTTTGTTATCTCTGTTTCTACGAAGTCCATAGGGTCCACAGGGCGCCCGCCCTGACGCACCTGGCTTCATATGGGCTGTGTTACTGGTCACCGGTTTCCCGTCTCCTTTTCTGTGAGTATGGTTCTAGAGTGTTCCAGTTTTCTCTCTCTTTTTCTCTCCTCCTCCGGCCTTTGGCTACTTACAAACTGAGGTGCCTCTGGCTGGGGGGCGGGGTTATAGGGAGAGTGGACCCAAGTGCATCCTGGGAGCTAAAAGCTTTAACTGCGTGGTGCCCGGATTTGGTTCCCAACCTATACCCCAAGGTCAACCCTGTGGACCCCCTATGGACCCTGAAGTAGAAACAGTATTTGCTAGGGATGTATTGAATATACCTACACCCAGCATCTCGGCACCGGAATGCCACTACCCAGCCAGAAGACTGGCACTGGAATACCGACAGTAGTTGACATGCTGACGCCGGAATCCCAACAGCCAGATATGCCGAACGTAAGTATAGTGAGCTTGTTAGGTGTTAGCTACAGGGGATGAGGGTTAGGTTTAGGCGTCACGGGGTATGTTAGGCTTATGCTAGGGGAGGGGCAGGTTAGGGTTAGGTACCTCCAGGGGTGGGTTAGGGACCACTGGGGAAGGTTAGGGTTAGGCACAAAGGGGGCAGGGTTAGGTTTAGGCACCAAGTGAGGAGGGTTAGGTTGCAGGAGCAGAGGGTTAGAGTTAGGGGGAGAAGGGGGGAGGGTTACTATGCTTACCGGACCCTTGTCGGGATCATGAGCATCAGGATGCCGCTGTCGGTATATTGACAGCAGGCACCTGACTGCCGGGATTTCATACCTATTCCATTTGATAAGCATCGGTTTGACTGTCATTTTAAATCCACCGGCGATGCCCATTGGTTTTGAAGCCCCTATCCACTCCAACCACAGACTGCCACGGTTCTCAGACACTGCACCAAACATTTGAAAATTTCTTAAAATGTCAAATAAATGGTGTGGATATCCCCCTTCCCCAAATTCATAACCAGCATTAGGGCCTCTCAGTTTAGGCTGGTAGTGGAAATAGGGGGGAAATGGCGTGGGGACTACACTATTTTTTACTAACCGGTAAGCAGCGTGTGGTCCCCCTGTCAAAACGTCAATCATCCCTGGCCGGAGGCGTGGCTGCGTTCTGACCAATCAGCGCACTCCATTGCATCTTTATGAGAGTATCTCGTCAGTCTGTTGTTTTGCCAAGACTCACGAATGCTACAAGGACATGTTCCAAGAATTTGTGAATAATAAAGTATTAAATGAGGAGTGTAGGGATGTGTTTATTTTACACTGTGTGTGTGTGCATGCGTGTGTGTGCGTGCGTGCCTGTGTGTGTCTTTTGTTTAATATTGTTTTACAGGTGGACTACAGGTGCTACAGCCCCTTTGTGGTTCTCCAAGTGCCATCATCCCTAACCATTCTTACCAGGACTAATAGTCCACCTGTAAACAATATTAATTATATTGATACTTAATTATCTATGTACCCGCTGTACCAGTACAGGGAAGAAAGCTGAGCTTATAGCCCAGGGATGGATGGTTGGAGAGCCTGTACTGATTTTTTGGTTTGATATGGGATTGTTACTTGCAAATCAATGTAACCCCCCTTTACTCTCTATAGAGGGACACCAGGTTACTAACTTCCCTGTGGTTTAGTGTGTACCCACCCTTACCCTCCAGTTCAGTGGTACACATACTGTTATTAGTGCCTTCACCCAAGTATTCTGGGACTACCTGGTATGTAATGGTTTGGATAATGAACCGTATTCTAAGAACAAACCTGCTCCCTGTTTTTTTATCCCATGTCATCTGACCCCTCTTACCTTCCCCCAGATGAATTACACCAAAAATAATTTTGACATTTCTTTTATATCTGCATAAAGAGGCAAATAAGCCGATGAATACCCATTTACCACATTACCAATTCATGAGAATTTGTAAAATATATCTGGACACATACATTTCTTCTTCTACACACCTGCATAGATAAATATAGTTATAGATGAACAAAACAAATATACCAACATATATACAAACAATATTCTTATTTTATGCAGTGTTAATAAATTTTGTTTACTTTAACAATCTTCTTACTGTCTCTGTAGCTTTAATACAGTAATTTACACTCAACACAGTTTCTCTGTTTATCTTTCTCTCGAAGTCTTGTTGCCCTTAACAACTACAGATGTGCCCAGCTAGTTTGTTGCTCCACACGCCATGTAGCGCGCCATGCATCTTGCGCCACACACTACGCCGTGAGTCGCGCCACACAGAATGTTACGGAACGTAGCATAGCACTTGCCAAAAGTCATAACGTGTAATACAACTTTTTGTCCACCAGGTGTCACTTTTCCTAAACTACACAGCGCATGCATCTGATTTCCAACTTTTAATGAGGCACGATAAATATTCACTAATGCATATTCTGTATCACTGCCCTATGATTGGCTGACAGAAGCAGTGATTCTGTACACTATAGTATAGCGTTTTCCTCATGGAATCAGGGCTGTAGAAGAATATCTAATAAAGTTTTAAATCATTAAGTGTGTGAGTCCTGTACTTTTTTTATATAAATATTTTGCACGCACGCACAACTTTTAATGAGGCAGGATAAATATTCACTAATGCTCCCCAACCATCATTCGCTTCTGTTCAATGCCACCGAACTCTTTACATTGTCCACAACAACACAAGTTCTGTCATTTATACAGGTATCTCAGTTGACCAAAAAGACGCACTCCCAGCATTGCATATAGGGCACAGCGCTCACAAGCGGCTCAATGGTTCCCTACTGCGCATGCACTGTGTCCGGCGTGCACATGCACGAGCCCCGACGAGCGACTGAGCTTCAGTCGCTGCAAGATGGGGCATCTGTCGATGGTGAGTGACAGCTCGCCCCGTTTTGTAGGCGGGTAGGGGGAGTGGCTGCACAAACGTAGGCGTTCCCTTAGGAACACCTGGCGTTTGTAGGAGGACCTACTGACATCACTAGTGATGTCAGTAGTGGACTTCCTGCTCTATTAGAACAGGTAGTCCACTCGGGCTTGCGGCAGCCGAGACCATACCCCAGGGTCTAGTCGCAAGCCCGATGGTCGCGATAATCACGACAGTCTCCAGCCCGCTCGCACAAGCTGTGGGTGGACACCCACAGCTTTGCGAGCGGCCTGGAGAAAAAAAAATAAATGCCCACAGACCCTGCGAACTGAGCTGCCTCCGAGCGGGTCTGAATCAGGGCCATAGACCGAGCAACTGAAGTTCAGTATTTTTATCAAAGCCAACTGAACTCAATACATTGTCCACAACTTCATGCCACCTGGCATATCTATGCTACTTTATGCCACTGTACTGCTAATGCAGAAAGAGGTATGTGGTGCTGCATACAGTTCGCCATGTAGTGTCCTGCTAGTCGCGCTATGCTGTGGTGTATTGAGTCGCATAGTATTGCGCATGCCCAGTGGAGCTGATCAGGAGTGACACAGTGCATCAGCACTACGCTGATGCATTGCGTGCTGTATACAACAGGTGCGACTGTGGGCTAGATGTTTGGTAAGCGGCTTGTAAGAGTGGTAAGGGACATTTTTTTTTTAAATCTTCACTACAGGACTTGGTGGTGTGTGAGTTCTGTCATTTATACAGATATCTCAGTTGACCAAAACCACGCACTCCCAGCATTGCATATAGACCGAGCAATTGCAGTTCATTATTTTTATCAACGCCAACTGAACTCAATACATTGTCCACAACTTCATACCACCTGGCATTTCTATGCTACTTTATGCCACTGTACTGCTGATGCACTGTGTGCTCAAGAAACTTGCGTGCGGCACTCCATACAGTATGCCATGTAGCGCCCTGCTAGTCACACTATGATGTGGCGTATTGAGTCTCATAGTACTGCGCATGCCCAGTGGAGCTGATTGGGAGTGACACAGGACACAAGGGCAGACCTTGAGCTGACTGCTTAAATGGCTAACAAAGCATCCTTTATTATGGTAATGAAAGGCTCTTGCTTGCTTTTGGGGAATGGACCTGATGTGTGTGACTCCCGACTGGCTCAACTGGGCATGTGCAGTACTATGAGACTTCATACGCCATAACATAGCTCGGCTAGCAGGGTGCTACATGGCGTATGGAGCGTCTCCACTGGGCATGCACCAGAGATCCCATGCACAACCCCATGGAGCTGGCAGCAACCACAGCGCCGACGTGCTGAAAGTGGCGCAAGTGTGCGTCTTAAAATGCACGGTCTGTTTGTAATACAGAGACCCCACTTTCAAACAGACCCCACTACTAGTTTCTAAAGTCATTAAATCACTATAGTGTCTAAGTCTGGGATGCACTGTTGTGACTCCTGACCCACTGGGCATGCGCAGTACTATGAGACTCAATATGCCACAGCATAGCACGACTAGCAGGGCACTACATGGCATATGGAGCAGCTCCACTGGGCAGGCGCTAGAGATCCCATGTGCAACCCCTGGAGCTGGCAGCCACCACAGCGCCGATGTGCCGCAAGTGTGCGTCTTAAAATGCACAGTCAGTTTGTAATACAGATACCCCACTTTCAAACAGACCACACTACTAGTTTCTAAGACATGCATTCACTACAGTATCTGTCTGGGACAGTGCTGCAAGTGTGCGCCTTAAAACGCATAGTCAGTTTGTAATATAGAGACACGTCTTTCTGGGTTGATTTCTAGTTCAGTGATGGTTTTATGCACCACTGTTAAGACAACACTACAAATTGCTAAAACATGCCATCGCATATTCTGCAGTGCCGCAGCGACCGACATTCATAGCGGCACATTAGTTGTCCTAGCAAATGGGGGATGGTGTCCTTGGCAATGGTCACCATTCCTGGTCTTTTCAGGACACAAGAGCTGACCTTGAGCTGACTGCTTAAATGGCTAACAAAGCGTCCTTTATTATGGTAGTGAAAGGCTCTTGCTTGCTTTGGGTGAAGGGACCTTATGCACTGTGTGTGATTCCTGACTGGCTCAGCTGGGCATGCGCAGTACTATGAGACTCCATATGCCACAACATAGTGCGACTAGCAGGGTGCTACATGGCGTATGGAGCGGCTCCACTGGGCATGCACCGGAGATCCCAGCAACCACAGCACCGCCGACGTATCAACAGTGCCGCAAGTGTGTGTCTTAAAATGCACAGTCAGTTTGTAAGCCAGAGACCCCTCTTTCAAACAGAGCCCACTACTAGTTTCTAAAGTCATGAAATCACTATAGTATCTGTCTGGGATGCACTGTGTGACTCCCGACCGCACTGGGCATGCGCAGTACTATGAGACTCTAAACACCATAGCGCAACTAGCAGGGCGCTACGTGGGTACTGTATGGGGCACCGTACACCACTTTCTTGAGCACACAGTGCATCAACAGTACAGTGGCATAAAGTAGCATAGAAATTCCAGGTGGTGTGAAGTTGTGGACAATGTTTTGAGTTCAGTTTGCATTGATAAAAATACTGAACTTCAATTGCTCAGTCTATATGCAATGCTGGGAGTGCATCTTTTTGGTCAACTGAGATACCTGTATAAATGACAGAACTCACACACCACCAAGTGATTTATTTTTTAATTCTGTAGTGAAGATTTAAAAAAAACAAAACAAAACTTGTTCTTTTCCAGGTTTCAAACCCGGGAAAAGCACTGTTGCAAGGCGCTCACTAAACCACTAACCCACACACGCCAGCCATATCAAGAGCTGCACCTGTCGTGTATGTGATGTGACGTCTACGAATTACAGCAGGCAATGTGTACAATGTCAATAGCGGGCTCATCTTTGTGCACTCCACCCACCTGCTGCTGTTTTCAATCATAAAAAAATGTGTCTTCCTTTCAAAATATTATACTAATACATATATACACAGTACCCCACCATTAGAGAATAATTCATCCCATCTCATTGAAAGCTGTGCATGCATCGCATTAATGTACAGTATTGGTTGTACCGTCATAAGAACACGGTAATTATTCTACTGTACTGCTACTGTATGTATGTGTACTGATTTGCATCCCGTTCTAAGAGCTTATGTGATATTAAAAAGATTGGTTGTGCGAACATGCAATATGAAAATACACTGCGTAAATGTGTATTACATGCCGTTGCATGTCTTTCGTTGTAGAATACCACGGTATGCCAAAGTACAGCCATCACGTAATGTTCCATGGCGCGACACAGAGGCCTGAATGGCGCGCTATGAGCGATATCCACATAACATGACGACTTTGACTGCTCCTCTAGGTTGGTACATAACAAGGTCCAGCTTGTCTAAATCCAACTATTGTTTTTTTTTTCTCCCCACACCTTCGAAGAGTGGGAGATAACTGTCTATATGATGCTCAAACAAGTGTAATTCCTGAGCTAGGAGTGGTTACTTCTCAAAGGGACTCCTATAATGGTGCATACACACGGTCCAACTTAATAGAATGATATAAACGATAACGATATTGTTAGATCATTTATATAATTCTTTTTTTCAACCCATCTAATGACCAAATGATGGTCGATGCGCGGGCACGGATGGTCGATATCGATCAGTTTAGCCTGTTTCTTCTAGGGACCCGCGATTGTTGATCGCGGGATTGTTAACTCGTTAGTGGGTTGGTGCATGTTGCTGGATGTTCGATATCGAACATCCAGCACAGCATGACGATCAGACAATGATATCTGATCATTGTCTGATCAACCCGTGTGTACGGGCTATTAGTCAGTGCTAGTGAAATTAAATTACACTTGTTCCTGTCTTCCTGCAGGAGAGTGTACAATTGTTTAAGTATACACGTTTTGGTTTTGCTGCTAATTGAGCAGATGTCCTGGGTTAGAGATGAGAATTATTCTGCAAAACTACTGTACCTGCATAATAAACAACAGTATCTAACTATTTGCTTGTATTGCTTTTAGTGACAGGCAGTGGCGCTGACAGCCGCACCGGGCCCGGGAGAAGAAGGGGCGTGGCCTAATCATGGGAGGCATGACCACGCCGCCTTAGGGGAAAAAACGGTGCTGCGTGCTGGGGAGGGGGGCGCTGTGAGCCCCTCAGCCCGGCGCATAGCCAGTGGGGGGCGCGATCAGTGTGATCGCTCTCCCCACAGGCATAGGAGACTGCTGTGATTACTACTTAGCAGCCCGGGTCCGGGTTAATTAGTACCCACTCCCCCCCCCTCTCTGCAACCCTGGTGACAGGTATATATACAGTATATTAGCACGCTTTACCACTGACGCCAATCACATAGGAATAGGTTTTGTTTTGCAATGTTGTATAAGTGAGACACCAACTCAATATACAAGTCCCTCCCCTGCTCTTTTAGTAGCTGTACACTATAGTCAATAGTCTGGGCACAGGGCTGGCTCTAGGGGTGTTCGACCAGTGCGGTCGAACAGGGGTGCCACCCATAGAGGGTGCACCCCTCCCCAACATCCCGATTTCAGTGGGACAATACTGTCCCACTGTTCCACTCGTGGGCCGAAGTGGCCCGCGGGTGGTCAAATCGGGAGGTTGGAGACCCCCACCCCCACAGCTGTGCGGCTTTGCCGGACCCCGGAGTCTGAATGGATGCTGCGCTGTGAAGCATGGGCGTGGAAACATCATGCTTTGGGGATGCTTTTCTGCAAAGAGGACAGGACGACTGATCCGTATTACGGAGAGGATGAATGGGGCCATGTATCGTGACATTTTGGAGAAAAACCTCCTTCCCTCAGTAAGAGCATTGAAGATGCAACGTGACTGGGTCTTCCAGCATGACAATGACCAAAAACAAATCGCCCGGGCAACTAAGGAGTGGCTCCGTAAGAAGCATTTCAAGGTCCTGGATTGGCCTAGCCAGTCTCCAGACCTCAACCCAATAGAAAATCTGTGGAGGGAGTTGAAAGTCCGTGTTGCCCGGCGACAGCCCCAAAACATGACACATCTAGAGAAGATCTGCATTGAAGAGTGGGCCAAAATACCTGCTGCGGTGTGTGCAAACCTGGTCAAGAACTACAGGAATCATTTGACCTCTGTAATTGCCAACCGAGGTTACTTTACAAAGTATTGAGTTTAACTTTTTGATTGTCCAAATATTTTTTTTCCAAAGGAATATACAAACACATTGTTTAAAAATCATACAATGTGATTTCCGGATTTTTTTGTTCTGATTCTGTCTCTCACAGTTGAAGTGTACCTATGATGGAAATTACAGATCTCTCTCATCTTTTAAAGTGTAACAACTTGCACAATCGGTGGCTGTCCAAATACTTTTTTGCCCCACTGTATATAAGAGTCCTTAGCTTTTTGTTATTGGTAGTTTAAGGGAATCTGTTGCTAGGCAGTTTTCTAGTTTGTGAGGTCAATTTTCATTAGTTTGCGGTCAGCCAATTAGGGTTTGTAAGGGCGGGAACATTTAGGTGTTACTATTTAAGCCTGAATTTGAATAGATTCAGCCTCTTTTTCAGTTGGAAGCCCCTCCTTCCCTGCCCAAAACCGTTTGTGTCTCTGTGTTTTGTTTGTCTTTACTAGACATTCTTAAACCAGTGGGCGGGAAGGCGTTACTAACCAGCGGCCACATGTGGCATAAGCGGTCGTTGTGGGGCACTTGCCCCTTTGAAGGATGGCAAGTGTGTCCTACCTATTGGACTATTGGGAGCTTTCTTTGCAGAAGCGTCCAGACTGTGCCAAAGTAAGGGGCGGTGAGACTTGCACAGCGCAGGTTACGCATATTGAAAGGAGGGGGTGTTTTGAATGGACGCCTTATCTTGGCCGTCTGGTCAGCTCTGTTGGAAGACCCTACTGTTGTGTGCAGGAAACAATTCATGTGGAAAGGCAACAGTGAGTGCAGGATTCAGGAATGGGATCAGCCAGTACCAGGAGGAGCACCAATGAGACGCTATCTATGCGAAAGGCAATTACGTACCTTTGTTGAGGATCAATAGTAGAACAAAGTGACTCTAATAAGCTCTCTGTATTGTCTGGTGATATTATTGGTATGGTGATATATTTGGTATGGTGATATAATTGGTATGGTGATATTATTGGTATGGTGATATTATTGGTATGGTGATATTATTGTTATGGTGATATTATTGTTATGGTGATATAATTGTTATGGGGATTTAATTGGTATAGTGATATAATTGGTATGGTGAGAATATTACTAGTATGGTGATGTTACTGGTATGGTGATATTATTTATATGGTGATCTTATTGGTATGGGGATATAATTGGTATGGTGATATAATTGGTATATATGGTGATATAATTGGTATGGTGATATTATTAGCATGGGGATATAATTGGTATGGGGATATAATTGGTATGGTGATATTATTGGTATGGTGATATATTTGATATGGTGATATAATTGTTATGGTGATATAATTGTTATGGTGATATAATTGGTATGGTGATAATATTTATATGATGATGTTACTGGTATGGTGATATTATTTATATGGTGATCTTATTGGTATGGGGATATAATTGGTATGGTGACATTATTGGTATGGTGATATTATTTATATGGTGAAATTTTTGGCATGGTTATATTCTAATATTAGTTTTATACTTACTGTACTTTTATTCACTTACTTGTTTCTTTGCCCTCAGAAACAAAACTGTTTGTCATACTCCCAAACACAAACATCAGAAGGGGGAGGCACGCACCATGGATAATCGCTGCTACCGTTCCCACCAGCATCAGCAGCCAGTCTACAGCTTCAGAGTATCGAAACTGGAAAACACACAAAATGCATTCAACATCTTCACATTATGGATTGTACATTACTCAAACTAAGGCTGGGAGCCCGTAGCAATAGTGCTGGATCTGTTTAGCAATCTGTACTCCATATGCAATGGAGTGACGTTATGTTAATTTCATCACTTTGAAAATGTATTCTTTGATATCAATTGAGGTAAATACGTCTATACATATGGTAACTTCATAGCCATAACTTGTTTCACTGGGTGTGGTATGTAATGTCGTCAATCAGACTGTTGACATGGATGTTATGTCAATATGTGACATGTCGGCATGTTCATAATGTCGGCATTGTGCATGTTGACAGTCATCATGTCAATATATAGCGTTAGAGCCCTAACCATAACCCTACCCTAACACTAAGATATATCTGCCATCGGCTGTGCTGCACAGCCGAAGCAATTTGTCCGTGAATGACGTAGTTCACAGACATATCGTCTGTATGTAATTCCCGACAGAGCCAGGCTTAAGCTCCGCCCCACAATTAAGTTCCACCTTCCACCGCTGCTGCGATTAAGCCCGCCTCCCGGTGACATCATCCGTCAATCACCAGGAAGGCAGGAGGAACCAGGCTGCCAAAGAGGCGTGGTCTCACGGGACCAAAAGGGGGTGTGGCATAGTGGGACCAAAACGGGTGTGGCCTCGTGGCAGGCGCGAAACAATGTCCTCGTGAAGGAGTGTGGCCATCTTAGGCTGGGGCCGCGGTACCCTAGTGTCCTAGGGGAGGGTGCATGGCAGGCTGCCATGAGCCACAGTTTATATGTACAGGGGAATGCCCCTGTAATACAGTAAGGGCCCCCTGCGAGAAGCCCCTAGGCAATAAGGAGCCTTAGAGAAGCCCCTGGGTACAGACAAGAGGGGAGTCACCCCTCCCCACAGCCCTGCAAGGGAGCTGCGGTTAAAGAGCAGTCCCACTGATATTGAACCACTTCTGAGAAGAGGATTGGAGAGTGCTGCAGAGGCAGCAGCTGGAAGCAGAGTGCCTGTTCAGTGAGGAAGTCACTGCAGAGGATCTCAGGGGAAGTGCTGCCTGATGCCACAGTAGAAGATGAGAGATCTCCTGTGAAGAGACAGCCCATGTGATGAGAGGGTGAGTGTCTGATGTGTAATGCTGGATCCCTGGTTGATAGCCCCTGGAGAAGTGCCCCATAGTGAGGGAGGGGTCAGTGCAAGATGGCAGTGTGGCTAGAGGGGAGTCCTATGGAAGAGTCCTGTGCAGCCATGTGCTGAAGTAGAGAAGCCCAGCAGTGAAAGTGTTAATGGTATGCATTAATTTGCCAGCACGTCATATGAAAGGTCCCTGGATAGTGGGACTTGTATTAGAGGCAGAGTCCTGGGATATACAGGACATCAGTATGCCTGAATAAAGTGTATGCAGGGTGATGGAAGGAGAGAGGGTCCATGTGTAATGGGATGTGCCGCACGTTAGTAGTCTCTTGTGAGGATAGAGACGAGTGCAATGAACTTCGAATCTGGAGTCACCTGTATGCTGTATGAAGTATTTGTTGGACTGACATGTGTAGAACTACTGAGCCCAGCAACAGCAGGTATGTGCTACCATTTCATTGCTGTGTCATATGTTTAAGTCTGCGCTGGAGGTGTTCATTTGGAGTGGAACGTAACTAATCTTCTGTAACCATTAAGCTTAAAATACAGCATTTACCATCTGCTGCAATTATTGTGCTGGAGGAAGTTGGTGAAGTAGAGCTTGTAACTGTTACTTTTACTGTGCTGGAGAATATGGAGGAGTGTAAATAAAGTTTTCCTGTTCTTGCATCATGAGATGGTCTGGCGCCCTACATTTCTTTACTGCACTGCACCTGTTGTCCACATGTGTTCCCTCCATCAGGTACTTTGTGCTAAGCACCAGAGTATTCGGGGGCCCTGCTGGTCATGGATACCATACCCATGCCATAGTCGGAACAAAGGAGAGTCACTGTGAAGAGGTGAGAGACAGTATTCAGGTACTCCATATAAGTGTACCTCAGTACCAGTAGGGTTTCACATGTACACACTGACCGATGTGCTCAAGATATATATTGGTTGTTCAATTGAACAGCCGATATGTCGGCCAGTGTGTACCCAGCATTACATGCTGGAGGCCTGCTTGATGTGCGGCAATGTTACCGATGTTTATGCAGAAAAACGACATTGGATGGATATGACAAGGCAGCAGTGGGCATCCCTATGCACGGGTAAGCTATGGCAGGCATTAGAATATTTTCGCAGATGTGTTCCATAAGAAATTGCAGCTACAATTGCATTAGCGTCCATTGCTGAATCAGGTCCTTTGCCAATAAAGTTTATTCCCGAGGTGCAAAATGCTTCCCATTATAAGCACAGGAACATGAGCTGGAGGGAAATGTACTAAAATACGGTTTTGACAATTTAGAGCCTGATTCTCAGGTGGGACCATGCAAAAAAGAGCAAGTAACTTTACTCCTGGGTAACATCAAGCAGCACTGCAGGTGATGCAGAAGTAAAACTGTAAATTGTCCCAAAATGGCAGAAAGATTTAGATTTGGAGGGGCGTGTCCAAACTCAAAACTATATTGCAGTGTAAACTAGAGATGAGCGGTTCGCATTCTGTGGAATTCGAACCGCTCCGAACATAGGGGATCCCAGTCCACCCGAACGCTGTTCGGGTGTTCACCGCCTGACTCGGATCCCCGTTCGGGGCCGAACGGCAGCCGCCTGATGTCAGATTCTCACTAGAGAATAGCGATAGCGGTCTGCCCTACACAGATACAAACACACAGCCGCCAGGGGCAGCTGTGTGTTTGTTACAGCAGCCAATGAGAGTCACACAGACTCTCATTGGCTGCTGCACGGAGGGAGCCGGCTGGAGCTCACTCAGGAGCTCCGTCTTCTGGCTCCCTCCTCAGCGCGTGGCAGCAGAGCGGATGGCGCGGGAGCGGGGATTCAGGTAAGTTTGTTTTTTTTCTTTATGTGTGTAAGGGCCGGGGGCGCTACTGGGGGGGTCTGCTACTGGGGGTGCGGGGGGGCCATACTACTGGGGGGGCCATACTACTGGGGGGGGCCTGCTACTGGGGGGGGGCATACTACTGAGGGGCCATACTACTGGGGCAGCCTACTACTGGGGCGGCCTGTTACTGGGGCAGGCTACTACTGGGGTGGCCTGCTATTGGGGGGGCCTGCTACTGGGGCGGCCTACTACTGGGGGGGCCTACTACTGGGGGCCATACTACTTGGGGGGCCTACTACTGGGGGGGCCTACTACTGGGGGGGCCTACTACTGGGGGGGCTGCTAATGGGGGGCATACTACTGGGGGCCTGCTTATGGGGGCATACTACTGGGGGGGCATACTACTGGGGGCCTGCTAATGGGTGGCATACTACTGGGGGGCATACTACTGGGAGGGCATACTACTGGGGGGCCTGCTAATGGGGGGCATACTACTGGGGGGGCATACTACTGGGGGCACTGCATAGGGGACCCTACTACTAAGGGGACTGCATAGGGGGCACCACTGCTGGGGGCATTGTGTAAGGGACACCACTGCTGGGGGCATTGTGTAAGGGACACCACTACTGTGGGCATTGTGTAAAAGGGGCACTACTGTGGGCATTGTGTAAAAGGGGCACTACTGTGGGCATTGTGTAAAAGGGACACTACTGTGTGTCGTAACATAAATAAGAGACACTACTTTATGGTGTAATGTGAATCAGGCCCTATGTGCGGTGTAATGTGAATAAGATTGTGCACTGTGACTCCTTGGGCCGTAGCCCACTATGTAAACAAGTACTGTGACTCTGCTGGCCGTACCCCACTGGGTGGGTGCACTACTTTTCATTTCTGCCACTGCTGTGTGGCAATGTGTCATAGATGTGCTTTATACTGAGGTGTCTGTGTCATTGTGCCGCTGCTTTGTCGCTTAGTAACCAGTCAGCTCACTGCAACCTTTGGCAAATAATGTTGAAAACAATATTATAAGCTGTGAGGTGTTCTAAATTGACTGGAAATTAATGTTATTGAGGTTAATAATACTCTAGGAAGAAAAAAAAAGACCAATTTATGTGATTTTAGCTTTTTTTTGTAAATTTTTGTAAAAAAATCCAAATCCAAATCCAAAGCCAGTCACCGCAGTTTGGCAAATCCAAATCCAAAGCCGGACGACGAATTAGAACCAAATCCAAATCCGGCAAAAATGGGCCGGCGCACATCCCTAGTGTAAACCTAACGCTGCCCAGTATTTGTGGTAGATATGGACATTGGGGTGCCCTCCATAGATGGTTGCTATTGATGTAGTGGCGGACAGACCTGATTACAGCTGGAAAGCTGCATATTTCTCGTGAGCCTCCCTCCGCCTTCCTCTCCCCTCCCTTTTCCCTCCCTCTCCCATTACTTCAGTGCGAGCTGTAGGCAAGGCAGGTGGGTGGGGTTTTATACTCTGTGCCATCTAGGGAGCGCCAGCTTACTATGCTTAATGGTTGGGCCAGCGCTGATGGAAATTACGGATGAAACCATCGTTGGTATGAAACTATGCAAATGGCATCTGCATTTACGCCATCGATGGTAAAATATGCTATTGATGGTTTATGGCAGAGTGATTCTCAGGAAGTGACTGTTTGGGGGTAGTGGCGGGGAGGGGGGGTGGTCGTCGAAATGCAGGCGTGCCAATGCGTTTGAATGTCATTACAGTGGCTTTCATAAATTAGCCACTGCGATGCCATATGCAGCTTGGGCTTTCACTGCGTGCGATGAGCTTAGCAATTCCTGAGTCAGGTCAGACCTTATGCAAATGTGCATGAGGCTCAGATTGTACTCCATGTTCCCGATTGTTTCGCAGACTTGCTAAGTATTATGGATGCGTGTAAGGTAAAGTGGGCGTCCTTATATTAGGCTGCGATGGAATTGCGATTGCAATCATTACCATATCTTCACAGTGAGACCGCATGCGTAATCGCTATTGCTATCGCAATAGCGATCCTTGCTGAATCAGGCCTATAATTACTTGCTCTTTATGCTTTGCTCTCATCTCATATAAGCCTCTTCAGGTGCAGTTCGGAAGTGTTGAGATTTACTAACGGCAACGTTTTTTGAAATTGCACAGTTTGAAACGCCCATCCCGATGGCAGACATACAGACCGTGCGATTTAAAAAAGTGCAGCTTACAAATCACCCATTTAACCACTAGAAAAAAAGACAGAGGCCAAAGTGCAATAGGCTCCAAATAAGCCGCCATCTATCCATGAGTTTCCACAGTAAATGAGTTACTCTTGCGCTAATCTGGGCATGTGACATCACAAAGAATTCAGAGAATTTGTGCTTCTGTTTTACTTTGAGATCGGAAATTACCTTTTAAGTATGGTGCCTTATTTTTTGCAGTAAGAATATTAATAAAGAGACTGTGCTATGTACATGTCTTCTCTATTCCTTACCATGGCGAATGGGCCGATCATTGCGGCTTTTTCTTTCCTCTGTTTTTTGGTGACCAGCTTTCCTGCTCTGCAATGTAAATAAAATATTGTTTATCAAATATAATGATTGGAATAATAACACATTTCTACAATGACTCAAAGTGTTTAGACGACCCAGCAATGCGGTGATACAATGTAACGATATATCGCATCGACGTACACATTGCACGATCCGCTGTACTATATATGCGATATATTGTTACATGATTAATGTAACTGCACCACATCGTCCATTACATCGTCCCATCTGATGTGCTGCACATCCGGTGGGAAGATGCGACCACCCAATTTATTGTACGATGAATTGGGTGCTTTTGGGGTACACACTATATGATGTTCGCAGACAATATATATTAGACAATATATTGTATATATTGTATAGTGTGTACCCAGGCCCATCTTTAAAAGTAAATACAACAATCTGATGGTTTGGATTTGGTTTATTCTGGATCTCAGATTTTACATACTGTACCCTACTACTTCTGCTCCACATAGTCTCTCTAGAGACCTTCAAAATCTTTTTTGTTTTCAGTGTCCCGCCTCCCTGAATCCTCTTTCCTGATCTGTATATTCTCCTGTACATACTAGAGATGAGTGGGTCGGTTGTGACTTGGTAATTTTCACAAAATTAGCGCAAGTTCAGATTAGTTTGGATTTATGTTATTGGCTATCCAAAGCAGTTTGGGTATGGGAGACTAGCAGTCGGGATGCCGGGCGTCAAAAGACCGTCAGTGACATCCTGATGCTCAGAATCCCGGCTAGGGCTCTGTAAGTATACTAACCCTCCCCTACACCCCCTAACCCTCCCTTCCTGTATCCTAACTCTCCCCGTTAGTGCCTAAACCTAACCCTCCCCCTTAATGCCTAACCCTCCCCCGGTGGTGCCTAACCCTAAACCCCGCCCCCCCCTTCCCCATGGTGCCTAAAGCTAACTCTCTGCTGGGGCTAAAAGCTAACCCAGCCCGATTTACTGCGGCCCAGTATCGGACTGGGGCATAAAGGGCCCACCGGGGGGATGCAGTAAAAGGGGACCATGCTTAAGGGGTGTGGTCATCCTCCAGAGGGGGGTGTGTCCTGCCACCACAGTTGCTCGGCTAACCATTAGGCAAATCTTGGTTTCTATAGAAGCAAACCAAGAACAGATGTTTATCTGTGGGCCTGCTCCACAAGGTAACTGACCCTCTAATAGAGTAACAATGTACAATTCAATGCACAGTCTAGAATATGACCCCTAGAGGAAGGTGTGGGGCCTTCTGGCAGTGGGGCCCACCGTGCATTTCCCTTGTAGCCCTGTGGGCCAGTTCTATCTCGCTTACAATCCTCCATAAACATCGGTAACATCGAGTACCATCGGCCCCTCACACAGAATTACAGCAGCCCTGACCTTACTTAGAAATTGCCAACCTCGTTGCACACAGTGAGTACACAAGCTGCGTATGCAATCACACTGGCTAATTCATGCACGCCCATGCAACGGCATTCAAACGGTCAGACACGCCTGCGTTTCTCGGACCACCGCCCATCACCACCCCCAAATGCTCACTGCATGTCAATCACCCTGCGATGGCTTCGTGATCGCAGTGTGTTGCAGTGGTGTCTTCACGTAAGCGCACTGCGAAGCATATGCAGTACGCAACAATCACCCGTCTGCGTACGCTTTAATCCGTAATGAATCAGGCCCTGTATTTGTTATTTGTACACAACATTTTTTTACGCCTCAACAAAAACTGCATTTGAGAAAAGCTATAGAAAGAGAAACAAGATGAACGTAATCAACCTCTGAAATAATTATAATAAACCTCTAAAAATCTGCTGCAAACACAAACTAAGGGCCTGATTCAGCAAGGATCACTTTTGTCCAGGAATGATGATGTTCGTCCATGTAAGATGACGTTTAGCCTCTTTCTGAGTTCCGTTTTTTTGGAGGGAAAAATCCGAACTCAACGTGCAAACTCGAACCTCTCCGAGCCTGCACATCCCTAGTTCAAATGCACTGGCACGCCCCCTGTCACCACCCACAAACTGTACTTCCTGTTGATCACTCTTCGATGGGTCTGCGTACACACCGCCATCTCATTCCCGGTCGCAGTAGCTAGTTCGCACACTGCGATGCATATGCATGCGTAGATCGCGAAAATCGTCCGACTGCGTGCATCTTAGAACTTGCGATCCTTGTTGAATCAGACCCTCTGGCTGCCGGTGTTGCATAAGGCTGAAAGTGGTTAGAGGAATACAGGATGTATTCTGCGGTGTAATGATTAAGCACAGATAGCAAAGGTACTACTGATGTTACCCTTTTCATAATAGTATCAACAGTTTTCCTGCTTAAAGTGTCTTCTATACCTTGCTCTCCAAGTCGTGTTATGATAACAAGTAATAATGGGCAAGAATCAATAGTGTATCTATAAGGGGTGCAGGGTCCATGAGTCAAGGGGATCCCCGCAGCACACAACCTGCACCCTGAACGGTTTCCGGGCCGATTGGTCGACAATAAAAAGGCCAACATACAGAAGGTCAACCCAGAAGGTCGACACATTCTGAATGTCGACAGTAAAAATGTCGACATGGTCATTAGGTCAGCCATCATTCTGTTGACATATATTTAGGTTGACAGGGTTAAACGGTCAACACGGTCAAAAGGACAATATGTAACATTTTGACATTGAAATGTTTTTTCTTTGTGAGTTTTAGGGTTAGAGTTAGGGATAGGGTTAGACTCGAATACGATGTGTTATGCAACCTGCCCACTGTGATATATATTGTACCTATTATCGCCAACCCTATCTTTGTGCCACCCCCTTCCTCCTCTTTTCTCTTCAAGTTTGATACATAACCTCCTATATATGTTGCAGGTTGATTATCAGTTTTGTTCAGTTTTTGGATAGAAGTTTCTCTCCAATCCATGCCTGATAAATGATAAAGATTCTATGTAAATAAAATTATAGTGGAGGATTGTTCTGGATATGCGGCATGGATTTTGTAGCTGTGGACTGCATTGCACACTGCTCCGTATAGAGGGCTAGATTCAGAGATGGACGGTAATGCGATAGCATCTGAAATTTCGTAGGCACTGCAGCTGCGAAAATATGCTAATAGTCAGTAAGCTTACCGGAGCAGAGGGCTCTCATTTTGCGTTGGGAGATCGCAAGGGCTAATTTATGCTATCCCCGTCACCATCCCCAAACGCTGACAACCTGTCACTCACTTTGCGATGGATTCCCCTGTGTGTTAATAATCACAATGCAATCGCAGCGCAGGTGCAGTGCTGCTTATGTGCAGACGCAATGGCAAGCAATCGCTCGATCTGCATTAGTAATCGCCTTTGTGTTCATCTATGAATCAGGCCCAGAGTAGCCATCATCACCGGTATCAGCACTTACACCTGCTCCATGCTGAATACAAGCGACCTGTCTAAAAGATCCCCTCATACGCACAGCTCCATAAAGGTCACAGGAGTATTGGAAACCAATTTTCAAGAGATAATCCACACGGAGGTGGCTAACCTAGAAAAGGAACTCACTCACCTGACTGCAAGGATCTCAGTGTTGGAAGATTCTAGAGAGGCCACAAGCTAAGGGGAAGGGCCTGAGGTTCTCGCACAACAGAATTGAAGACCCGAAGAGATAATGTATGAATGATATGCACCCAAGACCTTATAGACATGTTAACAAAGAATGAGTGCATCACCCTTGACGGGACACACAGAGCATTACGTCCCAGAGGGTTGTTGATTGATCAGCCTTGTGATGTCATTTGTAGGTTACATTATTTTGCCCAAATATAAGAAATAATGAAGATTATAAGACATGTAGATGGTGTGGATTTTGATGGTCACTTGATGCACCTTCTATGACCACGCATGGCATACCCTTCAGCCCTAAAGAGTGCTGAAGCCTCTGACAGATACAGGAGCGTAATATTAGATTTAGCTAGGGCAATCCCATTAGCCTACAGGTGACAAGGAATGGGAAAATACTTAAGCTTCAAGACCCATCTGAACTCAACACCTTCTGGGAGGCTCTTGACCTTCAGTTGCTTCCTCTACAAATTAGCTTGCCCCCCACGCAAGCCTGATACCTCCAGCCCTCCCTGCTATGGACAGCCTACTTTGGACAGCAGAGGAGGGTGTCTAAATTAAATATGAGGAGAAGCCAAAACTCCTTTGATATGGACAGTACTTGGTGGATTTCTCCTTCGGTAGAGGAATATTTGTTTCTTGCCTGTTTGCGCTCTTCTTTGTTTTGTTTCAGGTTCCAGACTGTGCTTACTAGACTGTTATGATGCTCTGCGTGATTGGGCTTTTTTGTCCCTTTGATGCTCAGGATTATTGCTGATAGAGTGTTTGACCCATTAGGGGGACATAAACGGTAGCTTTTCCAATTGTTTATTTTGACTGCATCGCCTATGCCTTGAACTACCCCTCCTACTTATTCTAGCAGTTCTAGGGTATCATTCTTTATGTTCCCTACATGGGTTAGCAAGTATTTGTAGTATTCTCACTTCACTTAAGTTAGATTGTATAGCTTCTGTTTTCTGAAACAATTTGTTACCATCAGGGCCGTAACTAGGGTAGTGCGACATGTGCCACCGTACAGGGCACCGCAGGGCAAGGGGCACTGCTCGGGCCTGTTCATTTTCAATTTTCTGTTTATAATCATTCTGGCCGCCGCTATCACCTCCCTGGTCACCTCCCCAGGCACCTTCAGTCACATCCTCTTTTATTTAACACACACATTTGAAAATACTGTCATACCTGGGACTCAAATCTATCACCTCTTAGTAGGCAGTCAGGTGTTTCCAGAGCACCTTGAGTACCTTTGCCAGTGAGTTCAGCTGCCCAGCGCAGGGTACATATATGGATCCCTGCCCCCCTCCGCTGATATTTGCTACATATACACTACAAGCAGCACTCTTTCTATTCCTATTAGTCGGTGATCTACACTGCCGGCTCCAGGCTTGTGCACAGTTGTTATGATGGACATATCCTCCTGCAGGTGCAGGTACACACAGCGCTCTCCTACATGTAGAACCGGTAAGTTATACTGCATCATTATTGTGCATCATCGCTGCAGTCATTGGATTCACACTGTTTAGCTGTGACACCTGGATAACAGTGGTACAACTGGATTGGTACCCCTTCATTAACATACCAAATCAGCCCCTTCTCCATGAGGCCACACCCCTTTTTTGGGTGAGCATCTTATGTCCCTATTTGAAAAATATAGGGGGGGGGGGTGGCGCCAATGCTCTTCCTGGCCCAGGGCACCAAAAAGTCTAGTTACAGGTCTGGTTACCATTGTAACAGACCCACAGGACCCCCATATGGCATAAGTTCCTCCCTGGTCCCATGTTCTACAGGAGTGATTTCTATTATGACTGTTTTTTCCCTCCCTTTTTTTCTCCAGTTCTCCTAAATTCCTTGTCTTCCCAATACCAGTAGTCCAGACATGTCTGCTAAAGGCTTATGCTGGGGATACATTGTCAGATAAAATGTCTGTCAGACTCATGGCCACACATTGTGAGATATCACACAGTGTATGTCCCAAGTTATCTGGGTTCCTCCCCTGTGAAAGAACTAGGCAAAATGTCGGGCGGTCGGTTGGTCATGGCAATGCATACACTGACAGATGCAGCCGACCGATGATTGGATCAGTCAGACATGTTGGAAGATTTCACATTATCGACCGTCTGATCATCATTAATCTGTCCTGCTCTCAGGATCTAGACTTCTTTGTGACTCATTCATGCTGCTTAACATAGCAGAGCAGCAGTAAACAGTTGCCGCGGGATGTAGTTAAGATGCCGGCGGTCTGGATGCCGGTGGTCAAAATCCCGGCCCCGGAATCCCATCTCATGGCCATAATACCAGTGCCACCGACATCACTTCAGATGCCTACGCCAGAATCCCCGACAGCCGGCATCCCGAACGTAAGTATAGCATGGCGGGTTAGGTTTACTCTGCGGGGGGAGGGTTAGGTTTAGGCAACACCGGGGTGGGGGGTTAGGGTTAGGCTAAGGGGGGAAGGGTTAAGGTCAGGCTGCGGGCAGGGGGCTTTAGGTTTAGGCACCACCGGGGGAGGGTTAGGGTTAGGCACTAAGAGGGGAAGGTTAGATTTAGGCACCAAGGGGGGAGGGTTAGGTTTAGGCACTAACGGGTAGGATTAGGGTTAGGCTGTGGGGGGGGGGGAGGGTTAGGATGCAGTAAGGGAGGGTTAGGGGGTGAAGGGGGGGAGGGTTAATATACTTACAGAGCCTCTGTCATGATCCTGAGCATCGGGATGCCAATGCCAGTCTTTTGACTGCTGGCAACCCGACTGCTGGTCTCACGTATGTATTCTGCCACACACTAACCTTTGGTGCATGCTTCATAGAAACGGTGGTAGGAGGGTAACTAAAGAGGGACAAGGGGCAGCCTATCGCTATTCAGAGCTATATACGTCCCCTCTGTGACACAGGCATGCCCCCTTCTTTGATGTTGGCATACCCACGGCCCCAAACAGCTTAATCCCCAGCATTGGGTGATTGCAAATTCTTGCACTTGGGTGGGGGGGAGGATCCGGAGGGTCTGGACACATCTCCCTCTTAGCAGTGTTAAAAAAAAATCTCATATCAATATAAACTTATAAAATTACTAAAACTTTGAGGGCTAGGCGGACCCTGGCCTTTAGGTACATTTACCATACCACCAAATTCCCATTTTGACCACTTAAGCTGGGTACACATTAGACGATGTGTACCCAGCTGATCTTTTGTGTGTGACAGACCTGGCGAGGATGCCGGCATCGGCTATTGCATACACACTTGCCAATGCTGGCAGCGACGGAGCGATGGCAGGGGGGTAGCAGGGGCCATAGTGCATTCGCCAGCATGGCATCGCTATGCTGGCGCTATGTCTACATTGAAAAGTACATATATTTATTATATATATATTTACTATATCATTAATATTTGGTTGTAGCATTTGCTAATGTAACAATAAATATAGCATAAATGAACGGCATAATCACCTTTTTGGGTTGCCATCTTCTATGCGGATAATGGCTTCTTCCCCATTAGCCAGTCCCTTTCCATTCATGTTATTCACTTCAATATCTTGCTCACTCGACATGTTTTTAATCCCTACAAAGAATAATAAATTCAGAGAAACCTCCTATATACAGAATACACCAGGCGGCACTTATCATCTACATAGTTTCCGTTTGCTTAGATTAGTGCTGCCAAGATTTGAGGAATGAAAGGCAGGGATTGCAGAGCAGTTCTACTCTACGTACATTCTACAAGCTGAGAACCGTTATTTCTATAACATCTATTGTGTTCCTTAAAAAGAGAGAGAAAAGTAACTAAAAATAAATTACACAACTACAAGTAGCTGGATAACAGGACACACAGTTATGCAATACGTGCTTTACCTTAGGTGCCCTCTGATGAGTAAATGCAATTTTCCTTCTGTCACAAGTCACAAGCACAGTCCTGGCAGCTTATATATCCCTGACCAGGGATGATTGTGAAGTGAGGTCAGTTATCTGGCCCCTCCCTCACTGAAGACGGTTTAATTGTATTTGTGAATGGAGCTAGCTCCTCCTACCTCACATTAACCCAGCACATTATCCATCCTGACTGGGGATTTGCTCTCTACTACATGTTCCTGTTCTATTACTGCTATATGTAAAATATTTACATGGGTGATAATACAGTTCTATGGGGGGATATGTATCAAACTTTGGAGAGAGATAAAGTGCCAATCAATCAGCTCTTAAATGCCATGTTCCAGGCTGTGTTTGAAAAATGACAATTAGGTGCTGATTGGTTGGTACTTTGGGCCTGATTCAGACCCACTCGCGAGCGGCTGTCCGCTCGCAAGTGGGTCGATGTTCTGCACCGAGGGAGCTCCGTCGTGCGCATGCGCCAGAAAATCCTTCGCTCGTTGTGTCTCTTCAAAGGGGGCGTGCTGTCGATGTTGACTGACAGCATGCCCCCTTTGGTGGGCGTGCCGGGGGCGTTCCTCCCTGACGGGGGCGTTCCCACGGGAACGCCTCCCGTCAGAAGCCGGCCCACTGACATCACTAGTGATGTCAGTGGGAGCGATTTTGGCTCTGATAGAGCCAAAATCACTCCGAGCCTTGTGGTTGAAAAACTCAACCACAGGCTTTTGTACGCAGTTTCGATGGTCGCGATGGTCAAGACCATCGCAGCCATCAAACTGCACGCTCGTATAGCCTGTGGGTGGTGACCCACAGCTATACGAGCGTCCAGGAGGGCGCTCCATTTTCATGGAGGGCGGCCCTCATTCAGAGCGTGCGCTCTGCTCAGAGCGTACGGCTCTGAATGAGGGCCTTTATCTCTGTCCTCTTAATCTCTCTTCTAGGTTTGATAAAAGTATCACGCTCGTCCCCACTTAACCCCGTATTCAATTAGAAATCATCAAAAAATGGGAACCGGCAAAACGCAAACAGGCGAAAAGTCCTGTCAGATTTGGGGAAATCAGCCTGACACCCCCCAAAAGTTGCACTGACTTTGGGGATCACTATAGACACCCCTGAATAGGCCTGCTGAAGGTATTTGGGGTACTTAAATGCTCTCAGTAGCTGCTAATTAGCGTCTTTGCAGAAGTGGTGAAGAATAGCATTTAGAAGGGTTTTTTTGCAGAAAATAAGTAGTCCCAGCAAATTTGGGGTACATGAAAATGGGTGCTAGCATATTTTAAGGTTAATAAAGTGAAGTTTTAAAAAACTTTAAAAATCAACCTGCCGCAAGCACCTGCAATGTTAAAAACACCTGGGGCATACTTGGGGACCCCCCTGGAGTCTATTTTGCTAGTTTTTACATTTGTTCCCCAACTTTGGAGTTTTTCGACCCCCAAAATGAAAGTACTTTTTATGCGTGATCTAAAGTATTTTTTTCAAACTTTTTTTTGACGCAGTTTACCTTTGGGGGGCAGTCCCAAGGGTGCAGGGTGGTTCCCGCAAGTTTGTACCCCAAAACCCCAATTCTGCACTTTTTTTTGACAGTTTTCATAGGCGAATCTTTTTCGCCTATTCCAATGCATTGACTTTCCGCACTGGTGAAAAGTGTTTGGAATTAAATATGGGGATAAGTTTTCACCTGGCGAAATGACATCACCGGCAAAAACGTTTTTGCTGAAAACGTTTTTTCACACCTAATTGAATACGGCTATAAGGGGTAAAGAATAAAATTCTTATTAATATAATTGTTTTTTAGGGGGAGATGTACTAAGCATTGCTTCCACGATGCTGTACATCCCATCCCCCCTGACTTTGCATACATACCGCGGTTCATTACCGCGGTATGTACTAAGGATTTTGCAAAGGACAGCTCTCCCGATAAGAGCTGTCCTTTGCGATGCTGCCGGGCAGAGGAACTTCCGGGTTGAACACCCAGAAGTCCTTCTATGCATGCGCAGAAGGCCGCGGGCCGCAGGGGCTCATGGAAGGGATCCGATCGGATCCCTCCCAGCCAGGAGCATCACGTTAAGAAGTCCGTAGGCTTCTATTGGGTAACGCCACCTTAAGGTGGCGTTACCTAGTGGCGCGAATGCGATGCATTCTGCTGCTTAATACATACAGGGAATGCGGTAAAACCCCCGAAAACAACACTTTCGGGGGTTTTACCGCATTTTCACCGTTAGTACATCTCCCCCATCAGTGGCGGACTGGGCCGGGGGGCAGGGTGCCATCTGCCCCCCGGGCCGGTACAATTGTGCAGCACTAGGGCCGCTGCTGCACTACTGTCGCGTGTGGGGGATAGGGGTTTTCCGGTCCAGTCATCGGACGAGTGCCGATGACTGGACTGTAGTATGTTCTTTGATCCTCCTCCACACAGCCGCCGCTGGCGCCGATGCGGAGGAGCTACTGTGGGGTCGCGAGATGATGACATCATCATCTTGCGACTCCAGTATCTCTCTTCCTCAAGCGAGTGGACTGGGAAGGGATAGCAGCGCTGGACCTACCTGGGTGGGCTGCCTGAGACAGAGTGACATGGCCTCCCCATGTGTTTGAGAGACTAAAGCCCTGCTGGCCACCGTGGGGCTGACAGGTAAGCAGCAGCTCCCAGCACAGTGCTTCACCAGGCTGGCACATATATAAATATACACATTATACAGTATATGTGTGTGTGTATATATATATATATATATATATAATACAGTGTATATATATTATAAAGTGTATGTATATATATTATACAGTGTATGTGTGTGTGTATATATATACATATATATATATATATAAATATATGTGTATGTATATACATATAATACAGTGTATGGATATATATAATATACAGCGTAAGTATATATATTATACAGTGTGTGTATGTATATATATATATATATATATATATATATATTAATATATTAATCCAGTCCCACTTTATGCTAGCCAATGCTCTGGTGCCCAGTCATATGACTAAAATACACAAGCACACAAAGAAGGCAGCATTCAGAGACTATTATAAAAAAAAAATGCACCCCAAAACGTCGCCTCACTTTGACCTTAATACATTGGATATTTTGATAGTCTCTGAGTGTTGTCTTCTTTATGCGAATATGTATATTTTGTAGTGCTTAGTATATGTGAGCCTGTTGGCTGGGTTACTTTTTATTTTTTAAGATGTATACTAGAGCGAGATGTGCCTACTGTACATACACCAGCCTCTATAGCCCCCTTTGCTGCTGCTGCAGCTAGTGGCAGGAACACTTCCATTGCTATTCTGACAGGTACCCCCTTCTGCCCTATACTCTCTCCCACTGGTCCCTTAACCCCTGCAGCCTCTCCCCCTTCTCCCCTGCACTCTTCCACTGTCCCTTTCTCCCCTGCAGTCTCTCCCACTGTCCCTTTCTCCCCTACAGTCTCTCCCACTGTCCCTGTTTTCTTATCTGTACCTGTGCCCCCTCCTCATCTGTGCCTATGCCCCGTACCAGCATGATTGCCTCTGCCCCCTTACTGCATGGGTGCGATCAGATTTAGCATGTATTGGCGGTTCACATTCACATTCAACAACACAAAATTGAACCTAAGGATGACAGGCAATACAATTTTCTGTTACTAAGGGGCATATTTATCACAATACGCATTTTTAATGCGGATGCGATAAATATTTTACACCAAAGGCTCAATGTGTAAATTAATATTTTCATTCAAATTTACTAAAATCCTCTTGTCTGGAGACAGGCTCTGATAGGAGCCTGCCTGGTGAAGAGCGGGAAGCTTTCTGGTTTGGTCTGTGCATATATCACCAGGGGCCAACGGAGAGGGATCCAGAGCACCCCTCTCCAGAAGAATTTGCTAAATTGTAGCCTAAAGGCTACTATAGGGTAACGCCATCTGGACATGACGTTAACCTAACGGGGCCAAGCTCGGGAGTGTTTCACAATGTACTAGTAGAAAAGCTGGGGCCACTTGCTTGTGTTTGCCCCCCAGGCTGAAAGTTGCCAGCCAGCCCCTGTCCCCCATAGTGTATGGGACACCAGTGATTGTAACATGATATCATTGTAACCAGCGGTCCATTGCTCAAAGAGAGGGTGTGATATGTGTTAATATTTAATGTAGATAAGGGCATACAGTACATTTGTTAGCGTGTTAATGGTGTAAAATAAAATACACATGACTCACAGCACAGTGCCAGGACCAGCTCTGTTCCCTCTCTGACTGTAGAGACACATTGGAAAGGAGGGGAAGATTCCACTTTGCGTGAACGTTGGATTGGAGGCTGCTTTACAGCCTCCTACCATTCCAAATCTCGAGGTGTCGCCATTGTTTTTGCTAGACGCCTCCCTTATACTATACTAAATTCAGTCCTGGACCCAGAGGGTCATTATATCTTACTGGCTGTCCAAATTTATGAAGTTAAATACACTTTACTCAATTTATATGCACCTAATACTGATCTACATGCTTTTTATCAGTCTACAACCCAACTTTTGCATAGTAGGATTAATTATAATTTGATATTAGGCGGTCATTTAAACTCGGTTGCAGAACCTTATGTAGATAAATATCCAATACCAGCTAACCCCTTAGCTTCTTAGTGGACTCATATTCCACAATTATTGACCGATCACTCTTTATCAGAGTCCTGGAGATTTCTTAACACCACTGACAGGTCATATACGTTCCAATCAGCGGTTCCTTCTCTCGTATTGCTTACATCCTTCTCTCCACAACACTCCTCTCAGAAATTGTATCAACCTCGCTAGGGGATATAGTAGTATCCGACCACGCTCCAGTATCCGTAACCCTTCACAACCAATCGCCTCACATACGCCCCTTTTTTTGGCACTTCCCATCTTATCTCTACCATTCCGAACAGTTTCGAAAATTCCTTACATTAAAATGGACGGAGTTTATGGACGAAAATTTAGAACATTGGGACAACCCTGTCTTTTTTGGGGAGACTTCTAAAGTAGTTATGTGGGGAAATATTCTCTCATATGTTGCTAAACGAAATAAGAATATTAGGACCTAATATACTAATCTACAACGAACTATGTAATCCGCTCTAGCGGATTATGGCCCTGTTTTAGAGCTGGACGCTCTGACCAGAGCGCTCGCTCTGAATCAGGGCCCACCTCCATTAATATGGAGCGTCCTCCTGGACGCTCGTATAGCTGTGGGTCACCACCCACAGCATATACGAGCGTGCAGTATGATGGTCGCGATGGTCTTGACCATCGCGACCATCGCCACTGCGAGCAAAAGCCTGCGGTTGAGTTTTTCAACCGCAAGGCCAGGAGTGATTTTGGCTCTATCAGAGCCAAAATCACTCCCACTGACATCACTAGTGATGTCAGTGGGGCCGGCTTCAGACGGTAAGCGTTCCCTTGGGAGCTCCCTCCGTCATGCGCATGCGCAGTGCAGACCATCGACCCACTTGCGAGCGGACAGCTGCTCGCGAGTGGGTCTGAATGAGGGCCTATATTAGAAACCCTACTGAAGATAACCAAATAACATATATGGATTCAAAGAAACTGCTAGACAGTTTTTTATTAGCCCAGGCCCAGTTGAAACTGGATTACACTAAACAAAAATATTTTCGGTGGGGCAACAAAACTGGTACTCTACTTGCAAATATGACAAAAAGTTTTAAGAAACGACACCATATAGCTGCTTTGCAGGACTCTCACACACAAACTTTGCTCACTAAAACCTCAGATATAGCCCAGAAACTCCAGGAATATTTCATGCAAATCTATACGGCCACTCCATGTGATCCCATTTTAATGTCTAAAATATTGGACGAGGCAACATTTCCATGTCTCACTCCTTTACAACGGGAGATGCTAGAAAATAATATAACTGAAGAAGTAATTGCCAAAGCTATAGACTCTATGCATCTTAATAAGTCCCCAGGCCCCAATGGCTATTCGATAGAATACTACAAAATTCTGCAACATGACATAATACCGACATTTTGTGCTCTCTACAGGAAAATACAAACAGACACTCCTCACTACCCTAGCTTCAATCAGGCACTCACCTCCCAAATTCCGAAAAACAAAATAAAGATTTGACTCTTCCTTCATCGTATCGCTCAATTACTTTACTAAATATTGATTTTAAAATATTGGCCAAAATATTAGCAGATCGTTTACAGACATTTTCTGCCTCCTTGCTTACAACTCATCAACTAGGTTTCACTAAAGGTAGACACTCAGTAAAAGTTATTCGCTCAGCCATTGCTGCTGTAATGGCAGCTAATCTCCATCCTGACCCCATTGACAATGCTTTTAAGCCTAGATGCCACCAAGGCATTCAACATGGTTTCATGGCCCTATCTTTATGAGATACTGGATAGACGAGGATTCGGATCGACTTTCCAGTCTCTAATCAATTTTTTTATACCCTCCCGACTACCTCATTATTGGTCAATGGATTGTAGGAGAGGGCCTTACAATAACCAGGGAAACAAGACAGGGTTGTCCGCTCTTCTCTCTGCCCTTTAACTTAACTTTAGACCCCATGCTTAGGATGTTGCAAAATTGGTCACAGTTTAAGGGAATTTTGATTAGTGCAGAAACTGTAAATATATCAGCTTTCGCAGACGATGTTCTTTTATTCATCTCGGACCCGAGGAGGACCCTTGGGCCACTGATGACGCGTATAAAAGAAATAGGATCAGTATCGGGATGAGAAATCAACAGCACTTTATTTTAAAAAAATATTTGCATGTCCGGCCTGGTTTAAGGAGATCCCCATTGAGTGGACGACTAAATCAATCTCATATCTACGAATACAATTACCCAAATATCTTGATAATCTATATACAATTAACATAAAAAGTATTTTACGCAGTATTAAGGAGGATACTGAGAGATGGCGACATCTTAATCTTTCATATCTAGGCCGAGCAAACTTGGTTAAAATTATCTTATTTACAAGACTTCTATACCCTCTCCAATCACTTCCCATCTTATTGACTAAAAAAGGCACAATGGAGATTGAGAGGATGATATGCACATTTATTTGGAATGGTAGGAGAGCGAGAATTGGACAGGTAAAACTACAGCAACACAGGTCTAATGGTGGCATTAATCTACCCAACATTAGTGCATATAGTCATGCTACTCACTTACGTTACTTGAGAGACTGGATACACAATAAAAATCAATATGCAATTGCAAATACTAAGTTGGAAACGGGATCGGTATGAAATACCGCCAGCCGCATGGTTCAAATCCTGACGCTGGAAGACCGGCAGTGAAGATCCCGACAGGTAAGTATATAAAGTATTCACTAACCTAACCCCCCCTAACCCTCCCTTAGGGGTGCCTAAACCTAACCCCCCTTCCCCGCAGCCTAAACAAGTCTCCCAGGGGTGTGCCTAACCGTAACCTCCCCCCGGGTGTGCCTGACCCTAACCCCCTCTTTCCTTAGCCTAACGCTATCCCTCCCGGGGGGGGTGCCTAGCCCTAAGTCCACCCCGGGAGCCCCTAACCTAGACCTCCCCCCACTGCGGCTGTCCACGCCCACCGCCCGGCTTGCTTTCGATCGGTATGCCGTTTCTAGAAATCTCTCTCCAGATGACCATAATAACCGACTAGATGACTTATTACTGGGAGAAAATCCTCAATATAAGGCCATTTCAATACATTACTCATTCCTACACATTCCTATACAATACGATAATCAGAACGTTGGTCTGCCACAATGGAGGGATTATTTTCCATCTCTAACTACAGAAAAATTGTTGCGATCTGTCAAACTGGTACCAGCAACATCATATACAGAACTTTTCCTGAATACACTACATAGAACATATCAGGGGTGTATCAAGGGATCCAAGCGCCCCTGGCAATGTAATGTACTGGCACCCCCCTATCCCCCTTATGCAGTGCCCCCAGAAGTAATCCCCTCTATGCTGCATTGCCCCCAGTAGTAGCCCCCCTATACAGTGCCGGCAGTAGTAATCCCCCCTATGCTGCATTGCCCGCAGTAGTAGCCCCCCTATACAGTGCCCCAGTAGTAATCCCCCCTATGCTGCATTGCCCCCAGTAGTAGTCCCCCCTATACAGTGCCAACAGTAGTAGACCCCAGTAGTAGTCCCCTATACAGTGCCCCCAGTAATAGTACCCAGTAGTAGTCCCCCCTATACAGTGCCCCCAGTAATAGTACCCAGTAGTAGTCCCCCCTATACAGTGCCCCCAGTAGTAGTCCACCTTAAACAGTGCCCCCAGTAGTAGCCCCCAGTAGTATTCCCCTATACAGTGCCCTAGGTTGTAGACCCCTTATACAGTGCCCCCAGTAGTGGCCACCCCTATACAGTGCTCCCAGTAGTGGCCACCCCCCATAAATTGCCCCCAGTAGTGGCCACTCCCCATAAATTGCCCCCAGTAGTGGCCACCCCAATACAGTAGCGGGCACCCCCCCATAAAGTGCCCCAGTAGCAGACACCCCCTATTTCAGTGCCCCCCCCGTAGTGCCAGGCTTACACACACACGCACAAAGAACAAAAAAAAAATTCAACTTACCTGGTCCCCGCTCCTGACGCGACCGCCGCTGTCCGAGTCCAGGCCCGCTCTTCTCCTGCATAGGAAAGACGTCATGACGTATGACGTCTCTCCCGTCACATGCTGCGGGGGGAGCCCGAACGCGGAGCTCATGAGTGAGCTCCAGCCGGCTCCCTCTGCGGAGAGTCTGTATGACTCTCATTGGCTGGCTGCTATTACAAACACACAGCCGCCGCTGGCAGCTGTCTGTTTGTAAGCTGTGAGAGCGGTCTGCCCTGCACTTGTGGGGCCGAGGTACTTGTCCACCCCTTGGCTACTGGTGGCACTGCCGGGCGGCGCCCCCCTTTTGGTTGGCTCCCCTGGCGAGTGCCATCCTGGCCAATGGGTAGATACGCCCCTGGAACATATCTATCTCCCCATTGTAGACTTGTTATGGGAAGATTCTGCAGGTCTTTGGTGTGGTGCACAGGGAGCTGAATTAATGCACTGTCTAAGGGGATGCCCAATAATACGGAGGTTTTGGTCCCTGATAGGGAATTATGTAAATAGACATTTAGTGAATTGTTTACACCTAACACCTGAATGGGCAATATTCTGTACCACACCTATAGGTAATAGAATGGCACAAGAGGTTAGAAAAGTACTAATAATTATATCGGCAGTGGCAAAAAAGTGCATTTTGCAAGTATGGCTACAACCCACGGCTCCTTCACTCACCTTGTTTTTGGGAAAACTTTTCAATGTTTTACGAATGGAACGGTTTGAAGCCTCGCTACAGAAGGAAAAATTCACAGAGAAGTTTTTTGAAACTTGGGAAAGTTATATAGACACATTGTCTCAGTCACTTAAAGACCAGATATGGAAATGTTTCAGACATACACTTTGGTATGAGACAGGTGTTTGTGAGCAAGACCCTCCAAGTTCCCTTAACGCTGTCTAGTTTGGATATGGGAACTGATGTTGTGGACCCGGGCTCACACTGTTTAATTTTATTTTATTTTTATCTTATTTGTCTACCATTGGCAATTTAACATATTTGAATACCGGACAATGGCTATTTTTCTGTAAAATACTATACTCACAAATGAATGTGCTTATTTTCGATTTTATATCATATGTATGTTATGCAAAGAAAAAGTTTATTGAAAAAAAAAAAAGTAGGCAAGTATGTGTTGGGTGAGGTCATAACACACTGCAACTCTGGATTCTGAAGGTTAATTCAATGGCAGAGTTCCAAATTACACTTCCTGGTTTAACGGGACTATGAAGTTGGGACATGTCTGGACATGTGCAGAGTCATTTTAAGTTAGTTAATGGCTGTATCAGTAAATATATATATATATATATATATATATATATTTCAATTATAGGGTTTTTTTATATGGGGAAAACCTTTAAAACATTTCACTTTTTGAGGAATACATGCCTACTCATTCGGGAGTCAAGGGAGGCTCACGATTTTTAGGGTAACACCTCGCACCCCCGAAAGAGTAGGGAAAACAAATCTCCCGCATCCCGCCCACTTCCCAGTGAAGTTGGCAGGATGGTGAAATTTTTCTGAGCAATGTGCGGGTCTGTAGGGAATGGGTGGGACTAAATGCCGCGAATCACGTCATTTATCACCGCTCCTCCTCAAGGGGGTGGGGCCTAATTACGGCTATAGTTAGACTCCGCCCCCCGAAGATGAGAGCAGCGGGTCCTCTCTGGCTGCTCCCGGAAAGGTGCAGCGAAAAGTCAGTAAGTATGTTTTAAGGAATGGAGTTGACACCAGTTATAAAGAGATGTGTACAAGCAGAGCTACCTGCACCACATCTGGTATGGGGCCAAGAAAGCTCACAGATGAGAGGGGACATTGACGACTTGGATGAACGCAATGACTGCTAATAAATTCTTCCGATAGTAGCAGATTTGTTTTCTAAAGCCCCTGAGCCATAAAATCTCCCATTTGTAATATAGAATGAGGAGGTACAGCACCTCGGCAACAGTTGTTCATTGTTTATCAAATGTAAAAGCCATTTCCATCGAATCAGAAACACCATTTATACTCTGACGCCGGGGAGCGTCCAGTGCCTGCCTCCCGGCCACCGGCCATATACATAGAGAGCGCCAGGGGCATATAAAGAGAGGAGGGGGCCCGTGTGGATTCCCCGTCCGGGGGCCCACCCCTCTTTTCCCGGCGGCCGACAGCGCACTGACCGCAGCAGGAGACTCTGGGCCCTAGTCTGTGCCCAGAGTCTACTGCACATGACCAGGTCACCGTGAAAATAGCGCGTCCATTTTCCTGGCAATTTCCCAACTGCGCATGCGCAAAACGCTGGGAAAATGGGCGTGGCGGCCATTTTCCAGGCGTTCTGTGCTGCGCTGCTACAGCCCACGCGGGACTTCAGAGAGGTAAGTATTAAAACATATGGATGCAGGGTGTTCAATGTGGGCCCCCCTGGCCTAGACCCAGGGACCTGTGTGCACCGCACACCCTGCACCCATTATAGATATGCCCCTGGAGAGAGCGTGCCAGCAGCCCAATAGAACTAAGGACGGAATGTACAAAACTCCAAAAACAGCAGGTTTGACTGCATTTCCCATATGTACAAAGCTCCGGAAAGTGAAACTACGCTATCTATAGATGGAAGCCTATGGGCTTGTTTTCGCCTTATTCCCCATGAGGGACCCAATAGGATCTCTCCCAGGGTCCCCTGCGGCTCAATCATTGGCCAAGAGCTGAGCATGTGCAGAAGGGCTCCCAGATAACACACAAAGAACTAATGTTGGTATGCATGCTATCCATACTTACCTACTCTCCCGAAATGGTCGGGAGCCTTCCGCCACGCCCTCCGCACCACCCACCTGCAGTGACAAGAGGCCCGACCTGACTGCCCCCTCCCGCATCCAAAATGCAGATGCCCCTTGCCACCATGGCCCAGTATTGCTAATCTAAACCAGCCCAGTCTAATCTAACTCTGGGTGTCACCCCTCCCATGCTGAACATGTTATGTTGGGTACTCACTAAATGCATCCCGTCCGGCGGCAAATTAACTACATTCTGTCTGCTTTATCTGTGATTACAGTAAAAACCATAATAGAGGTAACTACCTTATAACGCTTTTCCACCAAAGTCCTGGGTCTGACCCGGGATTTGGAACATGGTTCCAATCTGAGTCAGACTCGGGACTTACCCTGTTCCCACTGCGGCGCCAACCTGGGATATTCACGGGTCGGCGCCGTTCAGACTGAACACAGGTGCAGTGCTTGGAGATGATGTCATCACCAAGCGCTGGAATCTTCAGCTCTCCTATGAACGCCAGCCCGGAGCGGAGAGGGTTTCTGATGTCACAGCTGTCACCGGGGAGACGGGCAGAGAGAGATTACAACCTCCCTGTATGAAGCAGGGATGAGGTAAAAACCGGAAAAACACTCAGTGTGCTGACATTCTCAGACTGTTGACAAAACTGTGGGTCTTAGCGGTGCGGCAATCACTTATCTCCGTTCGGCTCCATCGGTGCAGCGGTGTCTTCAGAGTCCGGTGGTATCAGATGATACAGAGTCCTGTATGCTGTTCCCTATGCCTAATCCTAACCCTCACCCTAATCCTAACCTTCCCCCCCGCAGTCGTACCCTAATGTTAGCATTCTGTAGAATGTTGGCATTTCACATGTCAGGTGTCGACATTGTTGACGTAATAACTGTCTACATTCTGGTGTCGCCAATATGACTCAGACCCAGGCAGCTACACTGTACTAGAGGAAATAAAACTGATACATTACTATGTTTTAATTTAAGATTAAGGAATTGAAAGTCAGGTCCAGAATCTCCCATATATTTACATGTAAGGCACCCAAAGAAACCAATCCATCACTAATGACTGATCTGCATGATGAAAAAAATAAAATAAATACTCTGCAGTGGTGATACCAAGAATCCCTCTCAACAGGGTCTGGCTGGCAACTTTTAAGATGGGTACACACTAGAACAGAGGTTCCCAAAGTCCTCCATCCAGTCCACATTTTAGGGATATCCAAGCTTGAGTCCAGATGATTAAATCAAATGGATTGAGGTACTAATTAAGTCACCTGTGCTCAAGTATGGATATCCCTAAAACGTGGACTGTAATGGCGGACTTTGGGAACCTCTGCACTAGACAATATGTTGGCCGATCCTGCAGATTGGTGCAACATATCGAGTTACATCGTCTAGTGCGTACCCATGAAATGCGTGTGTACCCAGTATTAGTCTAGAGGGGCAGACACAAGTAAGTCACCTGGCTTTGCCACCAGCACATTGCATTGGAGAAAAACACATGATAATAACCTCAGTAGGTATATGAATTGGTTAATGGGGTGTGCTTTAAATAGCCAATAAAATATATGAAAAATTGTTATATCAAAGACCTATAAACAGTAAAGTTTTTACTCATTCACTGACTTTAAATAGTTAAGAAAAAAACTGTAAATATAAGCATCTACCCGGGGTCCTGGATTTGGGTCTGGCTCTGTCCTTGTCTTGTTATGGTTGCACTATCATACACACATAGCCTTGCATATTTTTTGTTTGCAGCCCCATAGGGTGCATACAAAAATACGCAATCTAGGGGCTACCATAAATACAGAATATTCGCACACTAATTCCTGGGCATCCATCACAATTGAATTGACTATTATGAGTTTAAAAGTGGAGAACAGGAGAGGACCCAAACAAGGATCGGATAGGCAAGGATCCAGGGTCATGGAGAAAGATGGTGGTTCCTAGAACAGCTGCTGGCAGGGTCCACTGCAAGGCTATGTGAACAGCAGGGGGGAGAAAAAAAACATGTATTCCAAATGGCTATCTAAGCAAAGGTGCCGAGTCTGATGAAGATTGTCATGTGTAGTCGGCCTATACGAAGTAGGGAAGCTGTGTAAAGTAATCCAATCTAAGAAATGCAGAAGGACTCACCAGCTGGTCAGAAGAGCATCCACCTGTGAGGAGGGATAGAACATCACGAGCCGCTCAGGGTGGCCCTCAGGAAGTATGGACAGCAGCTGAGGCAGCACTTGGGTCCTGGCCAAGAGAGCATGGACTGAGGCAGCTGCCAGCATTCACGTGACTGGATAGCAAAGTTGCCCGGGGCCAAGGCATAGTGCAGAACCCAGAGAGAACTTTGGGTCCAGCAAGAGGAGGAGTCAGCGTATGTCACCCAACTCCAAGAGCCAGCAAGCAGCGTAATTAATTTCCAATACATGACAAGAGCCCTCTCACCATAGCAAGTGGGTGTGGTATAAAAGATCGACAGTACCTAGCTCGACACTCAATAGGATGACACCAGATGGCCAACATGCAATAGGTTGAGATGGACAAAAGGACGACAGGTGCACCAGGTTGACAGTGCAAAATGTGAAAAGATCGAAAGGTTCAAACTAGGGGTGTGCACCGGCCACTTTTCGTGTTTTGTGTTTTGGTTTTGGATCTGGATCTTTCTTCGTGTTTTGGATCTGGATTGGTTTTGCCAAAACCACCCTTCCGTGTTTTGGGTTCTGGGTTTTGTGTTTTGGATCTGTATTTTTTTTAAAAAAGCATAAAAACAGCTAAAATCACAGAATTTGTTGGTTTCTCTGCTCCTATGCTATTATTAACCTCAATAACCTTAATTTCCACTCATTTCCAGTCTATTCTGAACACCTCACACCTCACAATAGTGTTTTCATGTCCAAAAGGTTGCACCGAGGTAGCTGGATGACTATGCTAAGCGACACGAGTGGGCGGCACAAACACGTGACCCATCTAGGAGTGACACTGCAGTGGCAGACAGGATGGCAGTTAGAAAAACTAGGCCCCAAACTGTACATAATGCAAAGAAAAAAAAGAAGTGCAAGATGGAATTGTCCTTGGGCCCTCCCACCCACCCTTATGTTGTATAAACAGGACATGCACACTTTAACAAATCAATCATTTCAGCGCCAGGGTCTGCCACACAACTGTGGCTGAAATGATTGGTTCGTTTGGGCCCCCACAAAACAAGCTGGCAATTAATGTGTCCCTGCACAAACTGGCTCTACGGAGGCAAGATGTCATCCTCATCCTCCTCATCCACCGATTCCTCACCCTCTTCAGTGTGTACATCCTCATCCTCACAGAGTATTAATTCGTCCCTGCTGGAACCACAGGTCCCTCTGTACGTTCTGGAGGCTGGTCTCCCTGGAAGAGTTGATAATTCATTTTATGAACATCATCTTCTCCACATTTTGTGGAAGCAACCTCCTACGCCTTTCGCTGACAAGGTTCCCGGCTGCACTAAACACTCTTTCGGAGTACACACTGGAGGGGGGGCAACTCAGGTAAAATAGAGCCAGTTTGTACAGGGACCTCCAACTTGCTTCTTTTTCCTGCCAGTACAGGTACGGACTGTCTGACATGCCTACTTGGATGCTGTCACCGATGTAATCCTTTAACAGACAGACGCACGCTTGTCGCTGCTGCTTTGAGGATTCAAGTGCAGCTACAGCCCACACAATTCACAAAGACAGAAAAAAAAAAAGAATATTTTTATTGTTTGTGGAGCACACTTTGAGGGTTACACCACCCTTTAACAGACAGACGCACGCTTGTCGCTGCTGCTTTGAGGATGCAAGTGCGGCTACAGCCCACACAATTCACAAAGACAGAAAAAAGAAGAAGAATATTTTAATTGTTTGTGTAGAACACTTTGAGGTGTCACCACCCTTTAACAGACAGACGCACGCTTGTCGCTGCTGCTTTGAGGATGCAAGTGTGGCTACATCGCACACAAGTCACAAACACATTAAAAAAATAGTTTTTTATTTTTTTGAACACTTTGAGAGTTACACCACCCTTTAACAGACAGACGCACGCTTGTCGCTGCTGCTTTAAGGATGCAGGTGCGGCTACAGCCCACACATTTCACAAAGACCGAAAAAAAAAGAACAATATTTTAATTGTTTGTGTAGAACACTTTGAGGGTGTCACCACCCTTTAACAGACAGACGCACGCTTGTCGCTGCTGCTTTAAGGATGCAGGTGCGGCTACAGCCCACACAATTCACATAGACAGAAAAAAGAAGAAGAATATTTTTATTGTTTGTGTAGCACACTTTGAGGGTGTCACCACCCTTTAACAGACAGACGCACGCTTGTCGCTGCTGCTTTAAGGATGCAGGTGCGGCTACATCGCACACAAGTCACAAACACATTAAAAAAATAGTTTTTTATTTTTTGGAGCACTTTGAGAGTTACACCACCCTTTAACAGACAGACGCACGCTTGTCGCTGCTGCTTTAAGGATGCAGGTGCGGCTACAGCCCACACATTTCACAAAGACCGAAAAAAAAAGAACAATATTTTAATTGTTTGTGTAGAACACTTTGAGGGTGTCACCACCCTTTAACAGACAGACGCACGCTTGTCGCTGCTGCTTTAAGGATGCAGGTGCGGCTACAGCCCACACATTTCACAAAGACCAAAAAAAAAAGAACAATATTTTAATTGTTTGTGTAGCACACTTTGAGGGTGTCACCACCCTTTAACAGACAGACGCACGCTTGTCGCTGCTGCTTTAAGGATGCAGGTGCGGCTACAGCCCACACAATTCACAAAGACAGAAAAAAGAACAATATTTTAATTGTTTGTGTAGCACACTTTGAGGGTGTCACCACCCTTTAACAGACAGACGCACGCTTGTCGCTGCTGCTTTAAGGATGCAGGTGCGGCTACAGCCCACACAATTCACAAAGACAGAAAAAAAAAGAACAATATTTTAATTGTTTGTGTAGCACACTTTGAGGGTGTCACCACCCTTTAACAGACAGACGCACGCTTGTCGCTGCTGCTTTGAGGATGCAGGTGGAATCTAGACGGGATTTGGAACCGAGGACACACTACCTCCATCAATTGTCTAAATCCCACTGCACTAATGTCGGATACCGGACGCACGTCTAACACCAACATAGCAGTCAAGGCCTCAGTTATACGTTTTGCTTCAGGATGACTGCTGTCGTACTTCATCCTCATCGCTAGGGACTGTTGGAGGGTCAATTGTTTAGTAAAAGTAGTGATGTTCCTACTTCCTCTCTGGGATGATGAACAACTCCCAGCAGCAGCAACAGCACTAGGAGGAAGAGGTTCTTGATCTTTCCCTATTTTATTTTTATCGGAGAAAGTTTGGTCCTCCATTTATGTTATATTGATATATATACGTGCGGCTAAAGCGCACACAAACACAGAAAATATTATTTTATTTTTGCTGGAGAGTAGTGCACTTTGTGGGTTACACCACCCTTTAAGAAATGAGCCAGCCGGCTCTTTACTTATGGGACACAGGCGCACGCTTGGCGCTGCTCCTTTGTTGATGCACGTGCAGCCACAGTGCACACAATTCACAAACACAGAAAATATTTTTTTTTTTGGTTTGGACTGGAGTGTACTTTCGGGGGTTACAGCACCCTTAACGGTCAAGCCAGCCGGCCCTTTACTTATGACACAGGCGCACGCTTGGCACTACTTTGTTGATGCACGTGCGGCTACTGCGCACACAATTCACAAACACAGAAAATAATTTTTTTTTAGGTTTGGACTGGAGTGTACTTTCGGGGGTTACAGCACCCTTAACGGTCAAGCCAGCCGGCCCTTTACTTATGACACAGGCGCACGCTTGGCACTACTTTGTTGATGCACGTGCGGCTACTGCGCACACAATTCACAAACACAGAAAATAATTTTTTTTTAGGTTTGGACTGGAGTGTACTTTCGGGGGTTACAGCACCCTTAACGGTCAAGCCAGCCGGCCCTTTACTTATGACACAGGCGCACGCTTGGCACTACTTTGTTGATGCACGTGCGGCTACTGCGCACACAATTCACAAACACAGAAAATAATTTTTTTTTTGGTTTGGACTGGAGTGTACTTTGGGGGTTACAGCACCCTTTAACGGTCAAGCCAGCCGGCCCTTTACTTATGACACAGGCGCACGCTTGGCACTACTTTGTTGATGCACGTGCGGCTACTGCATACACAATTCACAAACACAGAAAATAATTTTTTTTTTGGTTTGGACTGGAGTGTACTTTCGGGGGTTACAGCACCCTTAACGGTCAAGCCAGCCGGCCCTTTACTTATGACACAGGCGCACGCTTGGCACTACTTTGTTGATGCACGTGCGGCTACTGCGCACACAATTCACAAACACAGAAAATAATTTTTTTTTTGGTTTGGACTGGAGTGTACTTTCGGGGGTTACAGCACCCTTAACGGTCAAGCCAGCCGGCCCTTTACTTATGACACAGGCGCACGCTTGGCACTACTTTGTTGATGCACGTGCGGCTACTGCGCACACAATTCACAAACACAGAAAATAATTTTTTTTTTGGTTTGGACTGGAGTGTACTTTCGGGGGTTACAGCACCCTTAACGGTCAAGCCAGCCGGCCCTTTACTTATGACACAGGCGCACGCTTGGCACTACTTTGTTGATGCACGTGCGGCTACTGCGCACACAATTCACAAACACAGAAAATAATTTTTTTTTGGTTTGGACTGGAGTGTACTTTCGGGGGTTACAGCACCCTTTAACGGTCAAGCCAGCCGGCCCTTTACTTATGACACAGGCGCACGCTTGGCACTACTTTGTTGATGCACGTGCGGCTACTGCGCACACAATTCACAAACACAGAAAATATATTATTTTTTTAGCACTTGGGGGAGCACCCCTGATGGACAGAGCACCCCCTGGACAACACTACAGCACTCCTTTAGGACTGGGACACTGCACAGGACTTTGGAGTGGACACAGCCCCTATGGAGAACTGACTGCACAACACAGTCCAGCCAGCCCCTATGGACTTTGAAGTAGTGGACACAGCCCCTATTAACAACAGCAGCACAGCACAACACAGCCAGCCCCTATGGACTTTGAAGTAGTGGACAACAGCAGCACTACACTACACTACACTACACAGCCCTAACTCCCCCCCTCCCTCTTCACTGTCCACAGCCGAGTGAGAAAATGGCGCCGACGCGGGTACCTTATATAGGATCCAAAACCCGCGAGACTCGGAAGGCGGGATGATGACGTTTTGCCTCGATTTCAGATCCGAGTCAGGCGGGAAAAGTCGAGCCTGACTCGGATCGGACTCGGATCGGGGGGGCTCGGGGGGGTTCGGATTTCAGAAATCCGAACCCGCTCACCCCTAGTTCAAACTGTCGACACAAACATAGTCAACACATTTTTGTAATTTAACTCTAATCCGATTCCTAACCCTCCCCCTAGTGCCTAATCCTCCACCTGTTGCCTAACCCATACCATCCTCTTTTGCAGCCTAACCTCACCCTCCCCCTAGTTCCTAACTGTAACCCTCCTACTAGTGCCTAAACCTAACCAACTGCCTAGTGCCTAAACCTAACCGTACCCTCCAGCAGCCTAACCCTTAAGCTGCCCACACAAATAGCGATATTTTACCCGATTTGGCCGATTGCGACAAATTGTGAGGACAAATTGTATAAAATGTGGCCAAAGCGTGAGTGTCCACTCACGAACACGATGCCAATGCCCATCCCCGCTCGTCATACATCGCATCTTCAGATCTGCCGTGCTGTAGGGCAGATTTGCCAATCTGGGATACAATGCACTGGATGCACGATAGATCTTAAATCAGATTGGACAATTTTTTAATCCAAATCGTGAGTAGGATTGCTGGGGAGCTGCCGGGGGAGAGTTCATGGGAAATCGCACACATCGTGGCTTCGTGTGCAGATCGCTATGTGTGTGGGCACCTATACTCTTCCCCAGGTACCTAACCCTCATGTGTTGGCCATTAGTGTGTCGACCATTTGAACCTGTCGTCCTTTTTACCCTGTTAACATTTTGCTGACCTTATGTACCTGTCAATCTATTGCATAATGACCATCTGGTGTTGACCTATTGACTGTCGACCTATTCATTGTTGATCTTTTATCCGAATACAGTACCATAGCAGGTAGCGTGGGGGCAGTGTGGATGGCTGGTATGAAGCTAGTGTCCTCCCTCTCCCCCTGTAGATAGTGGTCACCATTTGCTAGCTTGGATATAGCTGTCAACATTGTCAAGGACTAAAATGTATGTAGGCTAAACCCATTTTTATTATTATTATTATTATTATTATTATTATCATCATCTTTTATTTATATGGTGTTGCAAGGGTTCCGCAGCACCTTACAAAGTACGTAAACAAATTAGCACACAAGAAAAACAGTTATTAACAGTACAAAATAATGCAGGACATGGCTTATAAATTATTGCTGCATAACACTTAAATTAGCAGCAGGGCATCAGCAGCCAAGTGTTAGGTGCCATTGTGGGGAGTTAGAATAAATTATAGTATAAGAAATGGAAGGAGAAACACGAGGGAAGAGGGCCCTGCTCATGAGAGCTTACTTTCTAAAGAGGAGGCGCAGACAGACAGGGGTGTATATAGTGAGGAAGGAGCATGGAGCAGTGGTTTAGGATGAGAGCTGTTAAGCTTTGATGAAGAAGTGGCTCTTGAGAGTCCATTTGAAGATTAATAGAGAGGTGGAGACAGGGGTGTACGGGCCCCTGGGTCCAGAGGGGCCCACACCACACACCCTGTACCCTTATAAGCCAGAATCTCCTGCTGCACCACCAGCCGTGGCACCGCTAGAGAGAGGAGGGGGCCCGCACCAAGGGCCTGATTCAGAGCCGCTCGCAAAAAGCGAGCACTCGCTCTGAATCAGGGCGGCCGCTTTTTGTTTTTTGACCCGGCCTCCTGGCCGCTCACTAAGCTGTGGGTGACCACCCACAGCTTTAGCGAGCGGCCAGGTGATGGTCGCGATGGTCTTGACCATCGCGACCATTGGGCTTGCGACGAGACCCTTGTGGTAGGGTCTCGTCTGCCGCAAGCCCCAGTGAGCTTCCGGCTCTAATAGAGCCGGAAGCTCACTACTGACATCACTTGTGATGTCAGTAGGGCCGCCCACAAATGGCAGGTGTTCCTTCAGGAACGTCTCCATTTGTCCAGCCACCCCCCCTCCCTGCCTACAAAACGGGGCGAGCTGTCGATCAACATCGACAGCCGCCCCGTTTGTAGCGAGCCCCGGAGCGAGTGAATTTCTCACTCGCTCCGGGGCTTGTGGATGCGCATTGCACACGCCACGCATGCGCAATGCCCCACCATCGACCCACTTGCGAGCGGGTCTGAATCAGGCCCTAAGTCTGTACACGGGCCTCCTCCTCTCCTAAAACCCCCCTGGGTGGAGAGTCTGATAGAGAGGGGGGAAAGTAGGTGGGGAGCAGCACGGACAAAATCTTGGAGGCGGGAGCAGGAGGAAGATATCAATTGGCAGGAGAGGTGACATGTATTTGTGGAGTGAAGTGGGTGGGCAGGAGTGTGAAGGGAGATAAGATCAGAGATGTAAATACAGTAGGAGAGAATTAGGTGAGGGCTTTGTGAGTGTGAGAAGTTTGGGGGGGAGCAGAGAAGGGAGTTGAAATTGGCGAAGAGACGATGGGGATTGTAGGAGAGGGAGGAGATAAGGGTATTGAAGTATGACTGTTTAGAGAGGGAGAGGGAAGCACTGTAGGTTGAGAGCATATTTGAAATGGAGGAAGTCTGCATTGGAGCAGGAATTCCTCCACTGTCGCTCGGTGGTTCATGAACACTTTTGCAGGTATCTTTTGCGTTTGGAATGCCAGGATTGAGGTGCAGATCTGCAGGGGTGAGTAGTGACCGCCGAAGCAACAGAGGCAAGAGCAGAGTAAGAGAGACATTGTATAGGGAAACAGCTTGGTCAGGGCAGGAGAGAGAGACAATGGGGGAGAGAAGTGAGTTGAGCAGGGAGGATAAGGATACGATGTCAATAGCATCAAGACAACGTTTAATGATGGTGGCCTGGAAGGCAGGGGTGGAGTAGTGAGGGATGGGTTAAAATAGAGAAGATGATGGTCAGAGAGGGGGAAATGAGAATTGGCGAACTCAGATATATTACTACGGTGAGTGAAGACCAGATCAAGCAAGTATCCACTCACATGGGAAGGTGGGGAGGTTCATTGGGAGAAACCAAGTGATGATGTGAGGGTAAGGAGCTTAGAGGCAGAGGATTCTGTGGGGACATCTATAGAGATATTGAAGTCACCTAAGATGAGGAAGGGAAAGTCTGAAAAGAGTATGTGGGGGAGCGAGGAAACAAAGTTATCAAGGAGTTTGGAGATAGGGGCAGGGGATTGATAAATGACAGCTACTCGAAGGTGAACAGGTTGGAAGAGGTGAATAGCATGAACCTCAAATGAAGAGAATGAAAGGGAGGGCTCTGAGGGTATGTGTTGGTAGGAGTGACCAGCGGACAGAAGCACCTTAACACCACCACCACAGCGACCCCCGGGCCGGGAGGTGTGAGAGAAAGAAAGGCCCCCAAAGGAAAGGGCTGCAGGTGGGAGAAATCCAGGATTGGGTGATAGTGAGGAGATTCAGGGAGTTGGAGACGAAGAGGTCATGGGTGGGGACCAGTTTATTACAGATAGATCTGGCATTCCAGAGGGCACAGGAGAGATGGACAGAATTAAGAGGAGTGATGAAAATGAGATTATTATGGTTATGGTAGTGTGGAGGTGAGATTGATTTAGAGCTTGGGAATGAGGAGAGTGTGGGGATGGGGCGAGGAATGAGGAAGGGTGACAGCAGGTGGTGGCCAAAGTGAAAGTTTAGTGTGGTGTGGGTGGAGGAGTTCCGTTATATTAAGATGCATTTTTCTGTGGCTCTGGGCTATCTACACTTTTCAATGGAGCATGCAGGCTCAAAACTCATCTCGGAGTGTTGAAAGACAGTTATGTTTGCCAGTAGCTGACTGTTCTAATATTTCTGCAATAACCATTCATCTTTCATGTCTCTAGCTAATACTGCCTCTCCTTATCCCAACCATATACTACTTCCGGTAGCTGCACATAAATGCAAGATACCAATGGCCACATTAATATTAGTGGCTTATAATGCTGCCGCCTTGCAATAGAGACATGTCCTTACCCAACCAGCAGTGTTAGTTGTCATTTTGCTGTTTTATGACTCAATTGTTCCCCACAACTCATAGATTATAACCAAAATTGTGTAGGGCCAGGAAAAGGGACACGATAAGCAGAGGGATATCCCCAGGCTGCCTGTCAAGCTGCCCATGAGAAGTGCATGATGTATGAAATTCTGATCTATAAATTAGAGTTTAAACTATACTATTCAAATGTTTATCTGTAGATAGGAATTAACATATAATTGATGTGTGGATTTAATTAATATATGATGGAGTTGGTATGATGAAGCTAAGGGAGTAAATTATTTTTGAGGGGCTAATTAATGATGAGGGGATGATATTGCATAGCTTTCCTAAAAAATGCTCTATTTTGGCATTTACTGGGGATGTTCTGTGTATTTTTTGGAGGTCACTGGGATGTCACTTTGTGCATTGTATGATATTTATTTACTGGGATTCATTGTGTATTGTATGGTGGTCACGGCAATGTTTTCTGTAGTGTATGTGACACTATGTTTTCTATGGTGGTCACAAGGAAGCTCTGCATCCTGTATGGTGGTTACTGGGATTCTCTGTGTACTATATGGAAGTCATTGGGATTACTGTATGGCGGTGACCTATACGTCAGTCACTGGTATGCTCTGTCTGCTGTACGGTAGTCACTGGGATGCGCTGTGTATTGTACTGCAGTAACTGGAAAGATCTGTGTGATGTATGGCAGTGACTGGGATTCTCTTTGTGATGTATGGCAGTTACTGGGTAGCTTTGTGTATTGTTTGGCAATTGCCGGTATGCTCTCTGTATTGTACAGTGGTCACTGAGATGTTCTCTGCAATTGTTTTGTATTTGGGTATATGTTAAATAAACAATACTTTCTGATGGAATTCTCCTGATTTTAATTAGGGGTGAGCGGGTTCGGATTTCTGAAATCCGAACCCCCCCGAGCCCCCCCGATCCGAGTCCGATCCGAGTCAGGCTCGACTTTTCCCGCCTGACTCGGATCTGAAATCGAGGCAAAACGTCATCATCCCGTCTTCCGAGTCTCGCGGGTTTTGGATCCTATATAAGGTACCCGCGTCGGCGCCATTTTCTCACTCGGCTGTGGACAGTGAAGAGGGAGGGTGGGAGTTAGGGCTGTGTAGTGTAGTGTAGTGTAGTGCTGCTGTTGTCCACTACTTCAAAGTCCATAGGGGCTGGCTGTGTTGTGCTGCTGTTGTTAATAGGGGCTGTGTCCACTACTTCAAAGTCCATAGGGGCTGGCTGGACTGTGTTGTGCAGTCAGTTCTCCATAGGGGCTGTGTCCACTCCAAAGTCCTGTGCAGTGTCCCAGTCCTAAAGGAGTGCTGTAGTGTTGTCCAGGGGGTGCTCTGTCCATCAGGGGTGCTCCCCCCAAGTGCTAAAAAAATAATATATTTTCTGTGTTTGTGAATTGTGTGCGCAGTAGCCGCACGTGCATCAACAAAGTAGTGCCAAGCGTGCGCCTGTGTCATAAGTAAAGGGCCAGCTGGCTTGACCGTTAAAGGGTGCTGTAACCCCCGAAAGTACACTCCAGTCCAAACCAAAAAAAAATTATTTTCTGTGTTTGTGAATTGTGTGCGCAGTAGCCGCACGTGCATCAACAAAGTAGTGCCAAGCGTGCGCCTGTGTCATAAGTAAAGGGCCGGCTGGCTTGACTGTTAAGGGTGCTGTAACCCCCGAAAGTACACTCCAGTCCAAACCAAAAAAAAATTTATTTTCTGTGTTTGTGAATTGTGTGCGCAGTAGCCGCACGTGCATCAACAAAGTAGTGCCAAGCGTGCGCCTGTGTCATAAGTAAAGGGCCGGCTGGCTTGACCGTTAAGGGTGCTGTAACCCCCGAAAGTACACTCCAGTCCAAACCAAAAAAAAAATTATTTTCTGTGTTTGTGAATTGTGTGCGCAGTAGCCGCACGTGCATCAACAAAGTAGTGCCAAGCGTGCACCTGTGTCATAAGTAAAGGGCCGGCTGGCTTGACCGTTAAGGGTGCTGTAACCCCCGAAAGTACACTCCAGTCCAAACCAAAAAAAAAATTATTTTCTGTGTTTGTGAATTGTGTGCGCAGTAGCCGCACGTGCATCAACAAAGTAGTGCCAAGCGTGCGCCTGTGTCATAAGTAAAGGGCCGGCTGGCTTGACCGTTAAAGGGTGCTGTAACCCCCGAAAGTACACTCCAGTCCAAACCCAAAAAAAATTATTTTCTGTGTTTGTGAATTGTGTGCGCAGTAGCCGCACGTGCATCAACAAAGTAGTGCCAAGCGTGCGCCTGTGTCATAAGTAAAGGGCCGGCTGGCTTGACCGTTAAAGGGTGCTGTAACCCCCGAAAGTACACTCCAGTCCAAACCAAAAAAAAATTATTTTCTGTGTTTGTGAATTGTGTGCGCAGTAGCCGCACGTGCATCAACAAAGTAGTGCCAAGCGTGCGCCTGTGTCATAAGTAAAGGGCCGGCTGGCTTGACCGTTAAAGGGTGCTGTAACCCCCGAAAGTACACTCCAGTCCAAACCAAAAAAAAATTATTTTCTGTGTTTGTGAATTGTGTGCGCAGTAGCCGCACGTGCATCAACAAAGTAGTGCCAAGCGTGCGCCTGTGTCATAAGTAAAGGGCCGGCTGGCTTGACCGTTAAAGGGTGCTGTAACCCACAAAGTACACTCCAGTCCAAACCAAAAAAAAAATTATTTTCTGTGTTTAGCCGCACGTATATATCAAATCGATATAACATAAATGGAGGACCAAACTTTCTCCGATAAAAATAAAATAGAGAAAGATCAAGAACCACTTCCTCCTAGTGCTGAAGCTGCTGCCACTAGTCATGACATAGACGATAACATGCCATCAACGTCGTCTGCCAAGGCCGATGCCCAATGTCATAGTAGAGGGCACATACAATCCCAAATGGCAAAGTTCAGGAAAATGACCTTGAAAAAGACATTTAAATCAGCTGAAGAGAAACGTAAACTTGCCAATATGCCATTTACGACACGGAGTGGCAAGGAACGGCTAAGGTCGATCCCTAGTATGTTCATGACTAGTGGTTCAGCTTCACATGACGATGGAAGCCCTCCTCCCACTAAAAAAATCAAAAGAGTTAAGCTGGCAAAAGCACAGCGAAGAACTGTGCTTTCTAAGAAGATATCACAAATCCCCAAGGAGAGTCCAAGTGTGGTGGTGGTTGCGATGCCTGACCTTCCCAGCACTGGACGGGAAGAGGTGGCTCTTTCCACCATTTGCACGCCCCCTGCAAGTGCTGAAAGGAGCACCCACAGTCCACTTGCTGATATGCAAATTGAAGATGTCACTGTTGAAGTACAACAGGATGAGGATACTGGTGTAGCTGGCGCTGAGGAGGAAGTTGGCGAGGAGGATTCTGATGGTGATGTGGTTTGTTTAAATCAGGCTCCGGGGGAGACAGTTGTTGTCCGTGGGATGAAAAAGCCCATCACGGTCATGCCTGGGCAGAAGACCAAACATTCCACCTCTTTGGTCTGGCAATATTTCTATCCAAATCCGGACAACAACTGTCTTGCCATATGTACCATATGTAAAGGTGAAATAAGTAGGGGTAGGGACGTCAACCACCTAGGAACATCCTCCCTTATACGGCACCTGCAGCGCGTTCATAAAAAGTTACTGTCAAGTTCAGAAACTTTGGCTAAGACCGTAAGCAGTCCAGGGACACCTAAATCCCGTTGTCCTGTTGTATCCAAGCGCCTGCAAACCACACCATCAACTCCCTCCTCGTCAATTTCCTCCTTAGTCAGGATCGGAAGTAGTCCTGCAGGCCATGTCACTGGCATGACTGACTCTCCTATCCGGGATTCCTCTGGAGGATCCTGCATTGCTACGCCTACTGCTGCCGCTGCTGCTGTTGCTGCTGCTGGGAGTCGTTCATCATCCCAGAGAGGAAGTAGGAACACCACTACTTTTACTAAACAATTGACCCTCCAACAGTCCTTAGCGAGGAGGATGAAGTACGACAGCAGTCATCCTGAAGCAAAACGTATAACTGAGGCCTTGACTGCTATGTTGGTGTTAGACGTGCGTCCGGTATCCGCCATTAGTGCAGTGGGATTTAGACAATTGATGGAGGTAGTGTGTCCCCGGTTCCAAATCCCGTCTAGATTCCACTTCACTAGGCAGGCGATACCGAGACTGTACAGAAACGTCAGAAAAAGTGTCCTCAGTGTCCTGAAAAATGCCGTTGTACACAATGTCCACTTAACCACGGACATGTGGACAAGTGGAACAGGGCAGACTAAGGACTATATGACTGTGACAGCCCACTGGGTAGATGTATCACCTTACGCAGCAACAGCAGCAGCGTCACCAGTAGCAGCATCTCAGAAACGCCAGCTCGTTACAAGGCAGGCTACGCTGTGTATCACCGGTTTCAGTAAGAGGCACACCGCCGACAACCTCTTAGAGAAACTGAGGGAAATCATCGCCCAGTGGCTTACCCCACTTAGACTCTCCTGGGGATTTGTGATATCTGACAACGCCACCAATATTGTGCGGGCATTACATCTGGGCAAATTCCAGCACGTCCCATGTTTTGCTCACACAATAAACTTGGTGGTGCAGAATTTTCTGAAAAGCGACAGGGGCGTGCAGGAGACGCTTTGGGTGGCCCGAAAAATTTCTGGCCACTTTCGCCATTCAGCGACTGCGTGCCGAAGACTGGAGCGCCAGCAAACACTCTTGAACCTGCCCCGCCATCACCTGAAGCAAGAGGTTGTGACGCGGTGGAACTCAACCCTCTATATGCTTCAGAGGATGGAGGAGCAGCAAAAGGCCATACAAGCCTATACATCCACCTATGACATAGGCAAAGGAGGGGGTATGCACCTGACTCAAGCGCAGTGGAGAATGATTTCCGTGTTGTGCAAGGTTCTCCAGCCCTTCGAACTTGCCACACGTGAAGTCAGTTCAGACACAGCCAGCTTGAGTCAGGTCATTCCCCTCATCAGGCTTTTGCAGAAGCAGCTGGAGAAAGTGAAGGAGGAGCTAAGACGGAGCGATTCCGCTCGGCATGTGGGACTTGTGGATGAAGCCCTTCATTCGCTTTGCCAGGATTCCAGGGTGGTCAATCTGTTGAAATCAGACCACTACATTTTGGCCACCGTGCTTGATCCTAGGTTTAAAGCCTATGTGGTGTCTCTCTTTCCGGCCGACACAAGCCTGCAGAGGTGCAAAGACCTGCTGGTGAACACACTGTCAGCTGAAGCGGAACGTGACACGTCAACGGCTCCTTCTTCATTTTCTCCCGCAACTGGGGCTGCCAGGAAAAAACTTAGGTATCCTAAGCAACCCGCTGGCGGTGATGCAGGGCAGGCAGGACCAAGTTTGGACATCTGGTCTGGACTGAAGGACCTGGCAACAATTTCTGACATGTCTACTGTCACTGCATATGATACTGTCACCATTGACAGAATGGTGGAGGATTACATCGGTGACAGCATCCAAGTAGGCATGTCAGACAGTCCATACCTGTACTGGCAGGAAAAAGAGGCAATTTGGAGGCCCCTGTACAAGCTGGCTCTATTTTACCTGAGTTGCCCCCCCTCCAGTGTGTACTCCGAAAGAGTGTTTAGTGCAGCCGGGAACCTTGTCAGCGAAAGGCGTAGGAGGTTGCTTCCACAGAATGTGGAGAAGATGATGTTCATCAAAATGAATTATCAGCTCTTCCAGGGAGACCAGCCTCCAGAAGGTACAGAGGGACCTGTGGTGGTGGATTCAAGTGGGGACGAGTTAATACTTTGTGAGGATGAGGATGTACACACTGAAGAGGGTGAGGAATCGGTGGATGAGGAGGATGAGGATGACATCTTGCCTCCGTAGAGCCAGTTTGTGCAGGGACACATTAATTTCCAGCTTGTTTTGTGGGGGCCCAAACGAACCAATCATTTCAGCCACAGTTGTGTGGCAGACCCTGGCGCTGAAATGATTGATTTGTTAAAGTGTGCATGTCCTGTTTATACAACATAAGGGTGGGTGGGAGGGCCCAAGGACAATTCCATCTTGCACTTCTTTTTTTTCTTTGCATTATGTACAGTTTGGGGCCTAGTTTTTCTAACTGCCATCCTGTCTGCCACTGCAGTGTCACTCCTAGATGGGTCACGTGTTTGTGCCGCCCACTCGTGTCGCTTAGCATAGTCATCCAGCTACCTCGGTGCAACCTTTTGGACATGAAAACACTATTGTGAGGTGTGAGGTGTTCAGAATAGACTGGAAATGAGTGGAAATTAAGGTTATTGAGGTTAATAATAGCATAGGAGCAGAGAAACCAACAAATTATGTGATTTTAGCTGTTTTTATGCTTTTTTAAAAAAAAATACAGATCCAAAACACAAAACCCAGAACCCAAAACACGGAAGGGTGGTTTTGGCAAAACCAATCCAGATCCAAAACACGAAGAAAGATCCAGATCCAAAACCAAAACACAAAACACGAAAAGTGGCCGGTGCACACCCCTAATTTTAATATTTGACAACTAATTTTAAAACTTTGTTGTGTATGATGACACTATGATCATAATATTTTGCCACATGGGGGCCCCTGTCCTGAGTGTCCTGGGTCTTCAAAGTCTTAATCCAACTCTACGTAGGGTCACCTTTACTTTTTCTGCTTCATGTCATTGTACATAACTTATTTAACGATCCACACAATGTACAGTGATGTGTAATATGTTGGTTCTTTGAGTAATAGTAATAATAATCTTGTTACATTAGCTAGTTCAGCGTTTGTTTGAAAGACTGCAGGTTTCCACAGAAAAGTTTCTGCTGCCCGGAACCCACCTTGCCCCCTCCCCTTCCCTCCTGCATACTCAGAAAGATTGTACAACTTGTCTGCACAGGGTGCTGTAAATGATTGTACAGCTTGTGCCTTGCTTGCAGAGGGAAGGGGTGAATCTAGTTCCGGCAGAAGAACATGCCAATCATTTGCTGAGTGTCTCCTCTCTGCATCAGCAGGCTCACAGCACAAAGCTCATAGAGGAAGAGAAGTTATAGCTGCCTGATCTGCAGTTGTGTCAGTGTGTCTGTCTGACCTGTGAGCCTGTCTTCCATCACTGTCAGTGTGTCTATCTGTCTGTCCTGTGAGCCTGTCTTCCACCACAGTCAAGGTGTCCGTTTGTCTTGTGAGCCTGTTTTCTAGCAAAGTCTGTAGCATACTTACCGACATTGCCTGGCTCCTTTCCCGGGAGCAGTTGGGGGGGGGACCTGCAGCTTTCATCTTCTGGGGGCGGGTCCAGACTATAATCGTCATTAGGCGTAACCCCCATTATGGACCCCCCCCCCCCCGGAATTTGCCCCATTTAGCCCCGCCCCTTCCCTACGGACCCGAAATTTCCACGTAAGATCTCCCCATCCTGCCCACTTCACTAGGAAGTGGGCGGGATGCGGGAGATATGCCTAGTCTTCCGGGGGTGCGAGGGGTTACCCGAAAAATCGCGAGCCTCCTGCGACTCCCGGAATAGTAGGCATGTATGGTCTGTAGTGAACGTACCTAAAAACACACATTGTGTGACAGATGTAGCTAACTTCTCTGCAGGTAAAATGTTATTTTATAGTGTGCAAAAAACCTTTTTAAATACAGTCCATTATTAATATCACTACATAATGCTGTGTGAATAAGCAACACTTCGGAACACAAATTTACAAATATCTTTGTTATGTATTTATTTAGGCTTACTGTGGCAGTTTTTCTATTCTATGTCCTAAATGAAGCATTCAGAAGCCCCCCACCCCTACAGAATCCTGTATTTGCCCCTGAATCCTAAACATTGGTGCAACCAACAGACCAATTACACTAGTAAACAATAAACCTAGGCCTAACAATGCTTGTGAAGGCAATTGCTAATAGGCTTAAAATAATTATTCTGGAACAAATCCACATGTATCAAGTGAGGTTTATTTACAGTAGACAAACCGTAGATAACACCTGTAGTATGATTCATTTAATTTGTTGGCATCGCTCTCTGAAAGTCCTTCTCTGCTAAAGTTCAAGGAAGCAGAAAATACATTTTATCTTCTCCGCTGGTCCTATCTAACACACACCTGCCGACTTTCTGGCTGCTCCTTCCGGGAGGGAGCAGCCAGATCGGCAGGACAAGGGGGAGTTGCCGAGCGGGTGACATCACTTGAAGGCGAGGTGGGGGCGGGGTCACACGATTGCGTTAGTTTGGCCCCGCCCTTGCTATGCAATGCCGATAAAATAGGCATTGTGTAGCAGGGGCGGGGCCAAAATGACGTGAATCGCGCCACCGGCCCCCCCGCTGCGGGGGTTGCAGGGGTCATTGCGGGGGGATAGGAGGGTTGGGCGGCAGCCAGGAGAATTGCCTGCCTTCCCGGCAGGTCGGGAGCGGCACCAGATTTTCGGGAGGCTCCCGACCAAATCGGGAGGGTAGGCAAGTATGATCTAACAAGCACAGAAAGACTTGTACTATATGACTTACATTTTCTTTACTTTTTTATTGCATATATACAAGGTGGGATGTAGTGAATTTGCCAGCGCACGGGATGTCGGCGGTCGAATTCCTGGTGCCGAATCCCAGCCCGCGGGCAGAACACGAACCCGACTTCAGTTGAGATTCCGATGCTGGAATCCTGACAGCCGGCATCCCGTAGGTAAGTATAGTGGCCCGGGTTAGCTTTATGGCGGGGGGGGGGGCGAGGGTTAGGATTAGCCACCACAGGGGTGGGGCGGGGAGGTGGTAGGGATCGGCTGCGGGGGGGGAGGGGGGTTAGGGTTAGGCTGCTGAGGGGGGTGTTAGGTTCAGGCACCATGGGGGGGGCTAGGGTTAAGCACTAAGAGGGGAAGGGTTAGGTTTAGGCACTAACGAGCTAACGGGGAGGGTTAGGGTGTGGGGTAGAGAGGGTTAGGATTAGGATGTAAGAAAGGAGGGATAGGGTTAGGAGGTGAAGGGTGGAGGGTTAGAATACTTATGGAGCCCCTGTCGGGATCAGTGTGATCGCTCCCCCCACAGGCATAGGAGACTGCTGTGGCTGCTACTTAGCAGCCGCGAGCAGTCTCCCAGTGCAGCCCAGCATACAGCAGCGTGTGCTGGGCTGCTTTGTTGTATGAGGGAGGGGGAAGCGTCGCCGGACCCAGCAAGCCCAAGCCCAGGTAATTTGTACTCGCCCCCCCCCCCTTCTCGGCGCCCCTGAATGTAAACGGTAACAGGGAAGATGTAATGGGTGTAATGTAATAACCTGCAACTTGTAGGCAATCTGCAAGATTCCGGCGAGTCTGGCCAGTGTTTCAAAGTAGCAACCAGGTTGGTTTTGCCTTTTAAATGATTCCACTTTAAAACACTTTAAAACATCGGTCAGATTGCCAAAATCTTGCTGATGCCTGCAAATCACAGGCTATTACATTTCCCATTTTGTGTGGGTGAAGGTTGGAGGGTGGTATAGGTTACCTCAATCTAGAGATAATGCATGCCTCATCAAATAGCTGAAATACTGATATCTACCTAATGGTTCTGCATAATTACCTGTCCGTTCTTCTTTGGACACTCAGGGACGGTGGGCCTAGACAGTTCACCATTGGCCCACCATCGCTGCCACCATCAACAATTGCCAGGTGCTGTGTCTATATTTGAACATGGCCTTTGTGGAAGTAGTTCTGTTACCAGCTTTCCCGATCACAAAAGGACCATTGTGCGCATACTCTGTGCTATGCATAGGCCGTAGGGGTCTTCAGATTAATGTGCGCATGCGAAGTAGCAAATAATCATTCAACTCCTCCAACATTAGCATTACGTTCAGCTAGTGTCCACCTCTGCATCAGACCCTCACCTCCGCAATTCCCACATTATATGCTAACAAGGAATAGGGAAGAGTAACGAGGATTAAATAAACTGCGTTCCTAACTTCCTTACGGGAGATGTACGTGGTTCATAAGATGATGAACGGACCCCTAATTCAGAGATTTACATAAATGCGAAATTTACGCACATCACTGATGTTTTTAGAACTGTAAATGCGCAGAAGCCGTACTGAACATGTGCAGAACAGGGGCTGCGATGTCGATCGCAGTGCTCTAAACGCAGCGGCGTGAGTGGCATGCTGCTGGGGGCAATGATGGGCAGCGTCACAGGAAACGGGGATGTGTCGCCCCATTTTGTGGGAGTGTCAAGCCAGTGACTGCATCCTTGGATGTAGCTTCACTGGCCCCAGCACTGTCACTTCACCGAACATTCTGAGGGTTACTAAGATGTCCGATGTTCACACAGATGATTCAATGCTGCTTTCTCGGATGCAGCAGCACATCAAGAAGCCAGTAATGGGCGTATTTTAACTCAGAACACCACCTGCATCTTTTGCATATTTTAGCACAGTCGCTGGGTCCTTCTCCCTGAATCAGGCCCTACATTAGCTGAAAAAGATACGTCTCCAAATAGACGTCTTCACATATGTCCTGGCCGACAATCAGCGGCATCATGCCCCCTGCACCTCCCACCTCCTCTTCAGGATCTCCCGGAGACCAGGTGCAGGCAGGGGTACAGGGGTCATGATGGTCAATGTTGCGATCTACAATGGAATCAACGACGATCGTATAATGTGTGCCCCCAATACATCGTTAAATGAATTGTGTAGTCGCATCTTCCCGATGCGACATACGATGCGGGAACAATAATCCTTTAACGATATATCGTGTCATCATACGGCAGATCATGCAGTGTGTATACGGACACGATACATCGTATCGGACTGTCGCAAGATCGATGGGTAGTCCAAGTGTGATCCTAGCTTTCGAAAAGCACAACCAGGTGGACAGCTGACTAGTGACTAGTAGTTATTTTTTGTATCCTAAAGCATTATTTTTATAGGACATCTTTTTTCTTTCTAGTAATGAAATCTAAGCAATCATTTTTACTTACTCGCTGAAATGTATGTGTCACACACAATAAGATCTAACTACAGCCAAGCCAGACATGTGACCACTGACAGTCATGTGACTGAGCTCACACACAGAATTCTCGGAATGTTCTCGCTGTCTCACCACGTAGCTTGGTCAGCATAGTGAATAATAAAAATGAAAGTGATACATGAAAGAGTTACAGACATCTTCCCTTAATGTCATGTCACACTGTTCACCAGGGTTGTAATCTCTGTGCAAGCCACATGTGGGTTTGTATATGCATGGTACTTATATTGTATAGAGTGTGTGTGTACACAGGGCCGTAGCCAGGGCATTGCGGCTAGTGCTGTCATCCAGGCTGCTGCACCAGCCAATGATGGCGCTGCCCACCTTCCCATGTAGTGACAAAGCACGTCAGGCCCGGTGACAAGGGGGTATTCCTGAATCAGAATCTGGGTAGTCCAGTTCATGTGTTCACCTTGTCTGTGTTGCTGCTGTATTTAGCAGGGCACAGGCAGAAAGAGAGGGTGACTGGAGGCCAGAACCATAACGTTTTTTCTTGTGCTGGAGCATGAGGGCATGAAGTCATGACGTCAGACGTCATGCCGCTAGATCGAAGAGGACAGAGGGGCCGCCCGCAAAGAGGAGCAGCGGCCAGCAAGAGGACAGTGTGGGTTCAACTGGGCTGGAGAGACACGGCGGGTCGGGGGTTGGTGGAGCTGGAGATGAAGTGACACAGGCTGGGATGGAGCTGAAGATACTGGCCTGGAGAGATACAAGGGGATGTGCTGGGGAGACACAGAATGATGGGGCTGAGAGACATGGGAGATGAGACTGATTGACACAGGGGAGGGGATGAAACTGAGACTCCTTCTGCTTGGTATTTGCACCCCAACCATCTGCCCTTAGGTGTCTTTAATCAGCACAGGTTCCTATATTGCTGTCTACATATTAGAATTAGTACTATTATAGGTAGGTCCTGGATAAATTTACATAATGTGTTAGTATTAGGGATATCAGGCAAACATTTTTGGCTAAACATGTACTAAGGGGTTGGGTACGGGATGCCGACGGTCAGAATCCCGACACTGGCATCCCGAAAGGGTTAGGATAACGACACCTGTTGGTCGGTATCCTAACCCTCCCCCTCTTCTTAAACCTAACCTCCACCCAGTGCCTAAACCTAACCTCCCCCTCCCCACACCCTAATCCTCCCCCCTTAGTGCCTAACCCTCCCCCTAGTGCCTTACCCTAACCTCTAACCCTACAGATAGCTCTCACCCCGCTACTTACCTTTGGGATGCCGGTGATGGGATTCTGACAGGTGTCCTGATTCCAGCGCCGGCATCTAAGTGCCAGGTTCCCCAGGGGTATCGCAATTGTCGGTGCCAAGGTTTTCCTGAGGGCTGCTGGAGGGATTCTGGTGCAGTATTGTGTGACACACTTGGTGTTTTTGTGTTTCTTTTGAACACATTTTATAAAGTTTTTTTAAATAAACTATATTATATTATGGATAACTGCACTAGCGGAGCTTATTCTCTTTATGAACTTGTTGTTATCCATGAATGAGACCTTGGAATACTTAACCCTGCTGGAGATATCATATAACCTTTCTACATTCTAAAAACTTTACATTTGCATTTGGCTTTAATAATATGTTGGTTTCCTCACTGATACACTGCACTATGAGCACCCCTTGTTTTCTTTGTAGGGATTTATATTAGGGAGGAGCGGGTTCGGATTTCCGAAATCCGAACCCGCCGATCCGATCCGGGAACTGAGGACCTCATTCAGAGGTGGTCACAAGAAGAGATTGCTCTCTCTGAATTAGGGCGGGCACTTCTTTTTTTTGGTGCGGCCTCCTGGTCGCTAGCTAAGCTGTGGGTTACCACCCACAGCTTATCTAGCGGCCAGGGTGATGGTCGCGATGGTGATCACCATCGCGACCATCGGGGCTTGCGACCAGACCCTAAGGTTGGGTCTGGGCACTCGCAAGCCCCAGGGAGCTTCTTGCTCTGATGCAGCAGGAAGCTCCCCACTGACATCACTGATGATGTCAGTGCGGCCGCCCACAAAACGGTAGGCGTTCCTTAAGGAACGCCTCCGTTTTGGAAACCACCCCCCCGGCCCGCCTACAAAAAGGGGCGAGCTGTCGATCAACATCGACAGCCGCCCCTTTTGTAGCGAGCTCCGGAGTGATAGAGCGCAGCCGCTGCGCATGCGCAGGGCTACCCATCGACCCGGTTGCGAGCACATCATTGCTTACGACTGGGTCTGAATGACCCCCTGACTCCGGCTCGGTTTTCCCACCAGACTCGGTTCCCGGAACGAAGCAAAACGTCATCATCCAGCTGTCGGATTCTCGCAGGTTTTGGATTCTGTAAAGGTCCCGTGATCGCCGCCATTTTTCATTCCGGCTGTAGAGTGTGCAGAGTTAGGGAGCTGGGAGCTCAGTCTTGTGTGTTTTACAATAAATAATAAAGTATGGCTGGCTGGGTACTGTGAAGAGGGAGGGAAGGAGCTGGGAGCTGTTGCTGACCATAGGGGCTAGCTGGCTGGCTACTGTTGTCCAAATACAATACATAGGGGCTGGCTGGCTACTGTTGTCCAAATACAATACATAGGGGCTGGCTGGCTACTGTTGTCCTTGTCCATATAGGGGCTGGCTGTTGTCCTGTCCATAGGGGCTGGCTGGCTGTAATGCTGTGTTGTCCAGGGGGTGCTCTCTTCTTCAGGGGTGTTCTCTTCACCCACCCCTAGTGTGAAAAGCTTGGCTGGCTGGCTACTGGTGTCCATATATAAATAGGGGCTGGCTGGCTGTAGTGCTGTGTTGTCCAGGGGGTGCCCTGTCTGCTGTAGGGGTACGCTCATACAAATCATTTTTACAGGGGGTGCCCTGTCTCCTGTAGGGGTATGCTCATACAACATTTTTTTACAGGGGCTGCCCTGTCTGCTTTAGGGGTACGCTCTTACACATAATTTTTACAGGGGCTGTCCTGTGTAGTGTACGCTGCCCTTCATCAAAATAATTTTTACAGGGGCTGCCCTGTATGGTGCAGGGTTACGCTGCCCTGTGTGATGTAGGGGTACGATGCCCTGTGTGCCGCCCACTTGTGTCGCTTAGCATAGTCATCCAGCTACCTCAGTGCAACCTTTTGGCCTAAAAACAATATTGTGAGGTGTGAGGTGTTCAGAATAGACTGGAAATGGGTGGAAATTAATGTTATTGAGGTTAATAATAGCGTAGGAACAAAAAAAAAAACAAATTCTGTGATTTTAGCTGTTTTTATGCTTTTTCCAAAAAAATACAGATCCAAAACACAAAGAAAGATCCAGATTTGGCTTTCTGTTCCAGTGCAAATTTAGGAGCTGGTAAGTGCTCAGTGACAACTGACTGGCCTGTGAGTGGTGAGATTTCCCGCTGCTGAACACTAACACCACCACTGCTGCTAAACATTAATGCCAGGGATGCTGAACACTAATACCAACACCACTGTTGAACACTAACACCAAGGGTGCTGAACACTAACACCACCACCACTGCTGAACACTAACACCAGGGATGCTGAACACTAACACCACCACCGCTGCTGAACACTAATGCCAGGGATGCAGAACACTAACACCACCACCACTGCTGAACACTAACACCACCACCGCTGCTGAACACTAATGCCAGGGATGCTGAACATTAACACCACCACCGCTGCTGAACACTAACATCAGGGATGCTGAACACTAACACCACCACCACTGCTGAACACTAACATCAGGGATGCTGAACACTAACACCACCACCACTGCTGAACACTAACATCAGGGATGCTGAACACTAACACCAGAGCCGTAACTACACTTTTTGGTGCTCTGTGCCCCATTTTTAAAATAGGGACATAAGATACCAGAGCCGGCCCCAGCAAAATTAGTGCCCTAGGCAAGATTTTGGGTGGTGCCCCCCCTCCCCGTGTGATTCTGAAAGGGGGTGTGGCCTCATGGAAGCAACCCTCACCTAGCATAGCACCCCCTTATCCCAGCACAGCCAGGGCCGGCAACAGAAATCTCGGGGCCCGGATGTCTCTGGGGGCCCTACCTTCTCACCACCACCCCCTATCCCGCACATCCCTCCCCTGCATGTGTAATATATGAAGCATGATAATGTTAACTGATAGATGTTCCGGCCTTTACATAAAATAAAAATACACTATGACTTACCACACTGTCTCTCTGTCACTGATGATACAGGCTGTAGTTCTTGTCTGCCGTCTCTTGCAAGGTCTTCTTGATGTCTGTGCTGTGGATGCCTTAGGGGTAGGAGGGATGGTGTTTCCAGCCATCCATCCATCCACAGTCATCAGCCCCTCATCACCTTCCTCAAATTCAGCCTCTCATCACCATCCTCAGCCCAGGAACCCCCCATCACCTTTCTCCATCCCGAGACCCCATCCTCATTCCCCAGTCCCTATCACCTTCTGCCCCCAGACCCCCATCACCTTCCTCTGCACCCAGCCCCCTTCATCTTGCTCTGCCCATTCACCTTCCTCCGTTCCCTGGCACCATCACCTTCCTCTGTTTCCAACCCCTGTCACCTTCTGCCCCCATCACCCTCCTCTGCCCCTAGCCTCCTTCATCTTCCTCTGCCCCATTCACCTTCCTCTGTATCCAGCCCCTGTCACCTTCTGCCCCAGCCCCATCACCTTCCTCTGCCCCCAGCCTTCGTCACCAGGCACCATCACCTTTCTCTGCATCCAGCCCATCATCTTCTGCCCCCAGCCCCTGTCACCTTCCTCTGCCCCCTGCGCCTTCTTCCATCCCCAGCCCTAACAGCAGCCTCAACTACTTACCACCTGATGGCCGGCCGGGGATCCATCCACTTCCGCCTGGGCAGGGAAGATGTGCGGCGACGTGACTAATGACGTCACACCACCGCGTTGCAGATGTAAAGGTCATGCCAATCCCGGGCCGCAGCTGAGCCACCTGGAAGAGCCCAGCATTGCCCGGGCCAAGTTACAAGGGAGCTGGGGCTGGGCGGTGGCGGCTATGGTTCCCGTCTGGACCTCGGGCCACTCTGGACCTCGGGGCCTGGTATGGGTGTTCCCTTAGTCCTCCCCTGTCACCGGTCCTGAGCACAGCACAGTGTCAGCACCCATCCTCACCCTCTACCCCTATCCCAGCAGTGAGCACCACTGCACCCCGGCCCACTCCCAGTTCCAAACTTACTTTACATGAGTGCAGCCTGCAGAGCTGTCTGACTCAAGGTACAGCAAGCCGTAGGCGGCGAACTCGCTTTTCGTGTCTCAGGCTGGCAGCTATATGTGATGATTGCTGGAGGCGGAGCCCACAGCCGTGAGGTGTGACTCACTAATCCGAGCTCCACAAAGGCCCATGGTACAGTAGTCTTCCCGCGACCATTTACTTATAGTCCTGAATGAGCCTCTGCTCATGCGCAGAAGCTCGTTCTAATTGTGTGACACCCCAGAACCAGGATGGCACTAACCAATAGCCCCTGCAAACTGCCGCTGACTGTTCTGCTGCTGCCCGCTCACTGTTTGCTGCTGCCAGGCCCAATAGGAGCTCACCTGACAGCCACCCCCTTCCCAAGTGTACCTGTGCCACCCTCTCCCCAAGTGTGCCTCTGCTTCCCCCTCCCCAAGTATGCCTCAGACTTTTTCTCCTCATGTATGCCCCCATGGTCCCACCCCATGTGTTCCCCTGCCCCTACCTCCTCCCCATCCACAACTGTGACATTACCTCCAATCCCCATAGCCGGGGGCTGCTACTCAGAAGTGCCATGGATAAGCGGAGACAAGGCTGTGTTCAGCGCAGCATAACTGAACCTAAAGATAGCAGGTAAGCATAATTTTTTGTTTAATAAATCATTTAGGGGCCTATTCATCATCACTTATTTTTCACAAAACCATGTGAAAATTAAAATTTTCACATACTTTTGTGAAAAATAAGTGTCAGGGCTATTCATCAAGTTCCGAAAAAGCATTTTGTTTGGAACTTGATGGTGTTACTGAAGGCCACTTCCAGGTGGCGCTCAGCCCCCGATAACCTTCACAGGCTGCTGTTTACATGGCAGCCTGTGAAGATTTACAAGGCAGCCACAGAGCACAGGGATCTGCTCTCTGGGGCACTGCAGACATGTGGCCCGGCTCACCGAAAGAAGACAGGTGAGCCGGGCTAAGGAGATGCGGTGGCACAAAGGAGGCAGGTAAGACACCGGGGAGGGGGGTCGGATCAAACACACGGCAGGAGGGTGGGTCGGACACCTGCGTGGGGAGGGGGGGTGTTTATAGTACACCCACGGGGGAGGTCGGACACCCGCGTGGGTGCGGGGGGCGAGATTGTACACACGAGGGGGGAGGCGGGGGTGTCCGGATCATACACCCGCAGGGGGGCAGATTGTACACCCGTGGGGGAGGGGAGGGGGGGCAGTGAAGTCCGCAGCCTGTCTTCAAGCTGACCCTTGAGAACGGTGGTAACACTGAAACAGCTGTCGGGGCTGGGAGTCATCTAATATGCATGAAAACTTTTTGATGTCATTCTGATAAGTATCAAACTTTATGCAGCCAGATGGCATTTGTTCAAACTAAATAAATGTATTGATATACCTTTTTCTACACGGATGGTGTGTTGGTCCTCCTTTGTTGTTTTCTGAGAGGCAGTTGAGGAGTTTTTTCTGATATGATAATTTGTGACCCTGCACCCAGCTTTTTTACATATTGTGTGCGATTTTTCATTGATTGACATCTGCATACAGAATGGCAGTAGTCGCAGCCAGAGACACTCCCCCAAAACGGCCACTATAGCCCTGCGTTTCAGTTGAAACCTCCCCCCTGTTGCCACCCACAAACGGTCCCTGTCTGTCAATCACTTTGCAAATAATTCCCAGCGCAATCGGCAATGAAACCTGATGCACGCACAAAGCGACAGACATGCGAAGACCATCGATAATCGCTAAACTGTTTAAACATCGGCACTGCCTCCATCTCTGAATCAGGCCCATTGGCTTTTAATGAGAACAGCTACAAGTAACAAAGATAATAATGTTGCTGCATGTAAACTTGTATGTGACACCTTTGCACATATGATGTTGTTAGAGCACCACCTAGTGGATACAACAGGAAATGTTTTTACAACTATGGTGAGAGTAGTTTAATTTGGCATAATGGTCTTGTTTCTGGGCCTGATTCAGCAGCGGACACAATGCTGATGTTAGAGTGATTGTTTTTTGCCATTGCACATGTGTGTAAGTCGTACTGCGCACGTGTCGCGATTGCATTGCTATTACGTATGCACAGAGGATCCATTCACAAAGTGAGTGTCATGTGATCAGCGTTTGGGTGTGGTAATGGGGGGGTTAAATAAGTGGTGGCGTGTCTGACCGGTGCAATGCCGTTTCATGGGCGTGCATAAATTAGCCATTGCGATTGCATTATAAGCGTGAGACCTCCCTGTGCGTGATGAGAGCTGCAGTGTTTTCGGCTGGCCGTACATGCTGCGTGACTGCTTGATGTGCGCCAATGGTACCGATGTTTACGCAGGAGTGCGATAAGGCAGCAGTGGGCGTCTTTAAGGCGGCTATGCTTTGGCATATTTTAGCAACTGTGATCCATAAGCGATTGCATTTGCGCCCATTACTGAATCAGGCCCCCTGAGTCACAAGCAAGTCACAATGTGCACGTAGCTCGTGGATTTCAGCATATTGAGCATGCGCCAAAGTCAGAAATCGTCTCCTGCGTATGCACCTGATGATGCATACTAACACGGACGGGGATCGCTAGTGGGAACAGATTGAGCCGTCTGCTGACAGAGCACGCTATAAGTGAAAATCGCATTTCTGGGCAGCAACTGTGCGGAACGCGTGATTGTTGCGGCAGCGTAGAGGGGGTGTACGCCGGCTTGTGCACATGGAAATGTAATACCTGTTACAAACGGATCTTATGCACCCAGCATGGGATTTAAGGTCTACCTGCGGCCTGCTCACAGTGAACCAATACCAAGTCTATAAATTCACAAGGAGATAGTGCATACTTGCCTACTTTCCTGGAAGTTGCAGGAGGGTCTCGATTTTTCGGATAGCCCCCCGCACCCCTGGAAGAGTAGGCAGGATGGGGAGATTTTACGGGAAATTTGTGGGTCTGTCAGCAGCATCTCTCCTGGCTGCTCCCAGAGAGGAGTTTTATAAAGTCGGTAAGTATGAGATAGTGACATCTCTAGTAAATAGTGAATTGATATGTTGTATACTTAAATTATATACACACAAACACACTGACACAGTAAATCATAATATCCTCTATAAAACCCGAAATGATTACCTTTGTTCACATTCCACCCTGGAAAATAAAATCCAAGTTTGTCCAGCTTTATTTACAGATTGCAACATTCAGCTAATGAAAAAATGGCCACAGTTATATATATTTTTTTAAATAAACAGACTAACAGGGTTGCAAAAGTGATCATTCCCCTGATGTAATACTTTGTAGAGCCACCTATTGCTGCAATCACAGCCATCAGTCTGTTTGGATATGTCTCTAAGCCTTGAACACCTTCTGTAGATTGGACAATATTTGCCCATTCTTCCTTGTAGAAATGTTCCAGTCAAATTGTGTGGTGAGTGGCGATGGACCCACAAGTGGCCAGTCATATAACATAATAAGTATACTGTATTTGTCCTATAAATAAAACAAACTAATTGATTGCTATTGCTAAGGAATTACCTGGTATTTAGAGTACCTTATAGTGGAGTCTTATAAATAGTTACGTAATCTTGTCCCAATTGATAACCATCCATTGTCCCAATTGATGTTCCATTTAAAGGACAAACAGCGAACGTACTATGGTATACATTTGCTAGAGCATTAGCCGATAAATGGCTTAAAATGTTCCTGCAACCAGTGGCGTAACTAGAGCAGGGCTAGCAGTGCACGTGCCCTGGGTGCCGTGGCAGGCTCCGCAGAGGGGAGCGCCACTGGCCAGGGCAGCATACCCTACCACCAGCACTAAGAATGACTCCAAATATCCATGTTTCAATCCATATATGCAAAAAATGGACACAAAACAAAAAAAACAGAACTCAATAAATGAGAAACTCAAAACGTCAAACACCCCTGGTGAGGGTTAGTTGGAAGAAGGTGATGGAGTCCAATATTCAGGGAGATTTTCCCAGAGTCCAAACTTCCAAAAAATAGGCACCACCACACGTGACTTGATAGTATTGCTGATATGTGCTTACATGTATGCTTACTTTTAAAAGCTTGGTAAGTGCATATAATGGTTTCTTTTAGGTCCACTTTTGATGCTTCCTCTATTGGCACCTCAAGTCCAAATCAATGGGACCCCAGGTAATCCAAAGAAATAAATGGGAATCACCAAATGCAAGATACTAATGGGCTTTATGTTGTGTATGTAATTATATGTACCTGTGAATTAGCCTACATTGGTAAAACCAAACGACAGTTAAAAATCCGTTGGGCCGAATATGTGCGTAATATACTGAAGGGGTGTGATAAACATCCATTTTCAGCACATTTTAAGGAGAAACATTCTAGTTCGGTAAAAGGTATATAGACCTTCAAAAGTTTATACGAAAACTCTCATTAAAGAGATTTTTTGATGGTACTTCAGAAATTGAAGATCCAAACTATAATATTTTTAAGAAGAAATCTACATTTAATCCCATTCATGTTCGGGGGTGTTTTATTGAAGCTTTCTATAAAAGTGTCCTTAAAGATTTTGAAATCATGAAAAATAATAGTTCTGATCATAAATTTTATAACAATCTGAATATCAAAGAGCGAGAATCTCTCAGATCTTTACAGGAAAATAAAAATATTCTCATTAAGCCAGCAGATAAGGGGGGGGGGTTGTAATTATGGATAAGGAAGCATACATTAAGGAAGGATACAGACAATTGCATGATGGCGTCACATATTCTAAATTAAAAAGTGATCCATCCAACAATATTTTTAATGCGTATAAAGCTATGGTCACCAATTATAAAGAGTTGGGTGCCATTAACAACGAAATACTGTATTATCTTATTAATGAAAATTATACCATCCCTGTATTATACTTGTTACCTAAAATACACAAGAGCGTTACTGATCCCCCCGGTAGACCTATAGTGGCAGGGACTAATTCAATTACAGCAAATCTTTCGGCTTTTATTGACCATCATCTTCAACCTTTTGTGATTAAAGAGAAAAGTCACCTTAAAGATACAAAGGATGTTCTAAACAAGTTGAATTGTGTCGAATGGAAGGAAGATTGCTATTTGGTTACTGCAGACGTATCTTCTCTGTACACCATCATTTCCCATTCTCAGGGGATTGAAGCAATTAGAACCACTTTAACGAGACAACATATGGATGCTATTTTAAACAGTTTCTTAATTGAAGGTATAAAGTTCATATTAGAAAACAACTATTTTCAATTCGACGGGATCTTTTATAAACAACGCATTGGTACAGCCATGGGCACCAGGTTCGCGCCTAGTTATGCTAACATCTTCATGTCCAGGTGGGAGGAGTCCCATGTCTGGTCTGGACATGGTTGGGGCGCGAACCTGGTGCACTGGTGGCGATATATAGATGACATCCTGTTTGTGTGGTGTGGTGAAGAAAAAGAACTCATGAATTTCTGCACTTATCTGAATAATAATTCATGGAATATAGTTCTTACCTTCAATATAAGTAACCAATTGGTTAATTTTTTAGATTTAGTGGTTGAAATAGTAAATGGAGGTATAGAAACCAGTAATTATATGAAACCCACGGATTGCAACACATATATAGATAGAAGTAGCAATCATCTTCCGCTGTGGTTAGATAATGTCCCTAAGGGACAATTATTAAGGTTGAAAAGAAATTGTTCCCAAGATAAAACATATCAAATCCAGGCGAAAGACATGACTAAAAAATTCCTTAGTAAAGGATATAGTCCATGTAAATTAAAAAAGGATTTAGAACATGTAGATATTATTGATAGGGATATTCTGCTGGATGAGTCCAAAAACACAGATAAACATAAAGGTGTGAATAGTTTTAAAATGTCATTCAGCACACAATTTAATAAAAAGTATAGACTTATTGAAAATATTCTCAGAAAAAATTGGGGCATCTTACTTAAAGATGATGTACTGAAAAAGATTTTACCTCCCAAACCGACTATGATATATAGGAAAGCCCCAAATATTAAGGACAAAGTCGTAAGCAGTGCTTTACCCATGGATGGCATACGTCTTTTACCTAGGAATAAAGGGTTTTTTAGGTGTGGCGACTGCAAAATGTGCAAGGCAAGTAAGGCTGTACAATCCAAAATAACAGAAGTTCATATTAATGGAAAAAAATTCCAAATTAGAGATTTTATTACGTGTCAAACAAATTATGTTGTGTATGTAATTATATGTACCTGTGAATTAGCCTACATTGGTAAAACCAAACAACAGTTAAAAATCCGTTGGGCCGAACATGTGCGTAATATACTGAAGGGGTATGATAAACATCCATTTTCAGCACATTTTAAGGAGAAACATTCTAGTTCGGTAAAAGGTTTGAAACAATGTTGTGGAATTGCATGGGTGAAGGACAACTGGCGCACTAAAGATAGGGATATTAGATTGGCGAAAATTGAAATGCGCCATTTTTATGAATTAGGTACTTTGAAACCATATGGGCTTAATAGTGAGTTCGAGATCAAATGGTTTCTTTAGATATTATATTTTGTTTTTATTGATAATATGCTGTTAATATATTGGTTATTGCTGTTTTTATTGTGTTAATTTATAGGGTCTGTATAAGATGGATCCGTGCATATTATTCTATATTTATTACTTTGGGTCATATGACTGGAAATGGGTCACATGACATGAATCCATGACACATGGGCATCTGACCACTTTGTTTACATTTATAGCAACACTGTATAACAAGTTGTTATGGTGAGCACGTCATTCCATTGCGTGTTGTAGGGACGTTTTTTCATTGGATCACATGATCGGGAGTTTAGGTCACATGACCCGGACCTACTATACAGATATATAGAGTGGAACTTAAGTCTAAACGGATCCCTGTGTTTTATGGCGAATGTCTTTTGAATTTTTTCACTCTGCCATCTACATAGAAGCAGAAGGGATTTGTTTATTACATCTTCCGTCTATTTCTGCTGACATGCACAATCGCCGGAAACCGGTAGATGTATAAATACCCGTATGGCCCCATGGGATCTGTAGTTTTCAGATCCAAAATGGCGGCCGCATAACGGAGTTCTCCGTTTTTTTGGGTAAGTTGCATCCCTTGAATGGGACAACGTTTAAATACCATATATACACATTGCTATTGGAGTTCATTTGTTTATTTATTTAGATTACAGAGACACGTATCTTGAAAAAGACGCCGCAGTAGCGTCGAAATGCATTGGTAGTGTCTCTATTTTTTATCTTCACAAACCCATTTGGATTCAACTTAACTGTAGGTGATATACCCGGGATCCATCTTCTACCACAGTATATGTTGTTATACAAATAGGGTATGTGTTTGTTTTTTACATGTTTTTACAATAAAGCCCATTAGTATCTTGCATTTGGTGATTCATATTTATTTCTTTGGATTACCTGGGGTCCCATTGATTTGGACTTGAGGTGCCAATAGAGGAAGCATCAAAAGTGGACCTAAAAGAAACCATTATATGCACTTACCAAGCTTTTAAAAGTAAGCATACATGTAAGCACATATCAGCAATACTATCAAGTCACGTGTGGTGGTGCCTATTTTTTGGAAGTTTGGACTCTGGGAAAATCTCCCTGAATATTGGACTCCATCACCTTCTTCCAACTAACCCTCACCAGGGGTGTTTGACGTTTTGAGTTTCTCATTTATTGAGTTCTGTTTTTTTTGTTTTGTGTCCATTTTTTGCATATATGGATTGAAACATGGATATTTGGAGTCATTCTTAGTGTTGGAACACAGACAAGCGCGGAACTGTAAGATTACATTTTTCATGCATATGTTTTTAGACAATTTGGTGAATTGTCACATAATTTTATTTCTGCAGCTGTGTGAAGCAGCGCCCAAGGTTGTGATTTAAACTCTACCCTACCACCAGCCCCAGAGACACCATTGTGCTGCCGAGAAAGGTCCATGGTGCTTGGCGGCATGATTGCAACTCCCACCTTGCTGCCATGATGTCACGCTCCCTGTCCTGCTGGGAAGAAGAGCCCGGTGCCTGCCTGTCCTTGCCATCTGCGGCTCATCCAGAACAGAAGGGAGAGGTATGGCAGTTACTAGGGGAGGGGGGAAACCGAGGGAGAGAAAGAAGAAAGGGGGACACAGAGACACATAATGAGGGAACGGGCACAGAATGAAGGGGGAGCATAGAGAGACACAGAATGAAAGGGAGAGTCTGTTAGACACAGAGTGAAGGGAGGGGGAGACTGAGATACAGGAGGGAGGCTGAAAGAAGGGTGGTGAGAGACGCAGGCAGAACATGATGGTGTGGCAGAGAGATGACGGAGGGGGTGAGATGATTGTTTGGCAGAGAGACGCAGGCAGGGGGGAGATGATGGTGTAGCTGAGAGAGGATGCAGGGGGGAGATAATGGTGTGGCTGAGAGACGCAGGGAGGAGATTATGGTGTGGCTGAGAGACTATGCAGGGTGGAGAGGATGGTGTGCTGAGAGACTATACAGGGGGGAGATGATGGTGTGGTTGAGAGACAATGCAGGGGGGAGATGATGGTTTGGCTGAGAGATGATGCAGGGAGGTGATGGTATGATTGAGAGTCGCAGGGGGGAGATGATGGTGTGGCTGAGAGATGACAGGGGGGAGATGGTGTGGCTGAGAGACTATGCAGGGGGAGATGATGGTGTGGTTGAGAGACTATGCAGGGGGAGATGATGGTGTGGCTGAGAGATGATGCAGGGGGGGTGATGGTGTGGTTGAGAGTCGCAGGGGGGAGATGATGGTGTGGCTGAGAGATGACAGGGAGGAGATGATGGTGTGGCTGAGAGATGACGCAGGGGGGAGATGATGGTGTGGCTGAGAGACGATGCATGGGGGAGATGATGGTGTGGCTGAGAGTCGCAGGGGGGAAATTATGGTGTGGCTGAGAGATGACGCAGGGAGGAGATGATTGTGTGGCTGAGAGATGACACAGGGAGATGATGGTGTGGCTGAGAGATGACACAGGGAGATGATTGTGTGGCTGAGAGATGACATGGAGGAGATGCTGGTGTGGCTGAGAGATGATGCAGGGAGGAGATGATGGTGTGGCTGAGAGATGATGCAGGGAGGAGATGATGGTGTGGCTGAGAGATGACACAGGTAGGAGATGATGGTGTGGCTAAGAGATGACGCAGGGAGATGATGGTATGGCTGAGAGATGATGCAGGGAGATGATGGTATGACTGAGAGATGATGCAGGGAGATGATGTTGTGGCTGAGAGATACAGGGGGAGATGGTGTGGTTGAGAGACGATGCAGGGAGGAGATGATGGTGTGGCTGAGAGATGACGCAGGTAGGAGATGGTGTGGCTTAGAGATGATGCAGGGAGATGATGGTGTGGCTGAGAGACACAGGGAGGAGATAATGGTGTGGCTGAGAGATGACAAGGGTGGAGATGATGGTGTGGCTGAGAGACACAGGGGCAAGAAGTTACGTAGGGGGCACAAGTCTGGTTGATCTGCTGTTGTATGATGATGACCTTAATAATATTCCTACACAAACAGGCATCTTCCGGACCATGTGATATCCTACATAAATAGGGAATACCGACTGTCTGCCCAGGGAGGATATATTTCTTCAAAGGTTCCCCATTGTGAGAAACCACCATATAGGTAAGGTGCATCTGGAATGGAAAGGAATGATCCCAGAGTGATGAGAAACAGTGCCGTGTCATGTTATGGCAGGCATGCACTTACAGTTGGTGGGTGCGCCAGTTTTCCTCTTGCCCTGAGCGCAAAAGGCCCTAGTAACGCCTCTGCCTACAACGATCATGTAGGGAGGTCGGGATCTAGTGTGCTGCACATGCTGTCTTGTTTCTGATCTCCCGATCTAATGGAAAACGTCTGAAAAAAGTACACACTGCACTAGAAATAGCTCAGTGTATACGGGTTATTACAGATCTAATAATTGCTGTCGGATTAGAGCCATTGTTGGATCGGGAGAATTTATTGCATGTGTGTATACAGCATTACAGTCAAGTAGGGGATCTATTTTAGGAACTTGTTTGTTGATATATATATATATATATATATATATATATATATATACAGTAATAAGAGTGCCCCATAAAGAGAGTCTTCTTTTTCTTTTTTTCTTATCTTCTTGAAGTAAATATGCCCCATAAGCTTCTAATCTATATATTAATTCCAGGGCCGTAACTAGGGTAGTGTGACCAGTGCCATGGCACAGGGCACCACAGGGCAGGGGGCGCTGTTTGGGCCTGTCAATTTTCCTGTTTATTATCATTCTCACTTTTAGCTTCCTCTTCTTTTATCCCCAGCATCTCCTGGCCTCCCCTATCTCTTCCCTGGCCCTTCCCCATGAGACCATGGCCCTTTTTCAGGTGCACTATCTTATGTCCCTATTTAAAAAAAATGGGGAGGGGGGGGCGCCAATGCTCTCTCTGGCACAGGGCACCGAGAAGTCTAGTTACAGCTCTGATTAATTCTATAAGGTTTGTTACTGTGGGACCTATTTTGAGAGAATGGCTGAACGTAAAAATATGTTTGCGGTATCAAAATGTGCCAGTCAAAGAGAAATCAGTTTGGGCGTGGCGGAGTGTCAAAGTTCCCATGTAAAGTACTGTGATATAATGACAGCATTCCCACTAACATGATTGGACACACTAGATCACATGACTGTGCATTATTTCTCAACGGCCGCACACTTCACCTGAACTACTTCCAACTGTCACATGACCATCTGTAAACAAATCCAACTGTAAACAACCGCATCACTCATACAGACACTACTCACTACTCATATATCTACTTAGGGACGCAACTTGCGAGGGAATCATTTGCATATCCGGCCCCATTTCCCGTACATTCTATATTACATTGAGATCTGTGGCATATCTTCCAAAGATCTCAATGTAAAGCTGCAAAGTCATTCAGTAACAAAATAGTAAGCTATTAGCCCACATGGCGACCAAGCAACAGAGCGACAAATGTTATATATAAAATGTATTGGTCTGTTTGTGTTTGTTTGTCTGTCCAGGCTGTTATGCATTCGGACACCCCTGCACTGATTGGGATGAAAGCAGATGAGGTGGTCCAGTCGGATCCTGCCCAGGTTTTAGGGGGGTTATTGTCCCGATTGGACCCCCGTTGGTGTGTGCAGAGTGTGCCGGGCAGAACTTTGACCCAGGGAGCCAGCTCTGGGCCTTCCACTGGATGGATTTGGACGACATCACAGAATAAAACTTATATAACTTGAAGATTTAAACCAGTCGTGTCAAACTCGGGCCCTCCAGCTGCTGTGGGACTACATATCCCAGCATGCTCTGCCACAGTTTTAGCATGTCCTAATAGCAAAACTCTAGCAGTGCATGCTGGGATGTGTAGTTGCGCTGCAGCTGAAGGGCCCGAGTTTGACACCACTGATTTAAACCCAGGAAATGCCAGGTGCTTCAGCTAGTCATATCCTCCGGGAGGGAGCTGAATGTCTGTTTCAGAGCTTCTAATGCAAGGGGCATGGCGTGGCAGGAGGGGGCGTGGCACAGCGAATATGTGGTATTGGGAGCGGAGCCGTGTGTGACCATGTGATTGCGGGTGAGGGTGATGCGGGGGGTGGCGGCGGCGGCCTTGAGATCTGCCTACTTTTCCAGCGGGCCGTCTCTGTCACCCTATTGATTTTTATTTACATCTTTATTATGCTGGGTACACACTATGCAATATGTCATTCAATCAGTCGAATCAGTGCATCTGTCCATGTATACAGAAGATATGCCTGCGAACGACGTTCACAGAAATATCTGGTCGGCACTGCTGTATATCTGCTGATATATCTGTACATCTGACAGTGTATGCGGACAACCGGCTGACTTCAGAATAGGATTAAATTGGGTAAACACTGGGCGTTATATATCGACCTTTCATTCGAATGGCCAATCTATTGAGAGTGGGTCGCCGGGTGTGTACCCCTGATTTGTCTGTGAACGACATATCGCAACTGCTCTGCAGCACAGCCGATGGTAGATATATCTGCATGTATATCAGCGCATCTTGCTGTGTGCACGGGTGGTCAGCCGATTGTCTGTACACAAGCTGCAGGAACCTCCGGTGATTGACATCTCAGGTGGGCGGGCAAATTCAAATACTCGCCTAGTTGTGATCTTAGGGCCTGAGGGCCTGATTCAGAGCCGGACGCTCTGACACAGAGCTCGCTCTGAATCAGGGCCGGCCCTCTGGTTTTTCAGAACGGCCTCCTGGCCGCTTGTATAGCTGTGGGTGACTACCCACAGCTATAGCGAGCGGTCATGATGATGGTCGCGATGGTCAAGACCATCGCGACCATCAGGCTTGTGACGAGACTGTTGTGGTAGGGTCTCGTTGCCGCAAGCCCAAAAGTGCTTTCGGCTCTAACAGAGCCGAAAGCACTCCCACTGACATCCCTTGTAATGTCAGTGGGGCCGACCCCTGACGGTAGACGTTCCCCATGGGAACGCCTCTGTCTGGGCAGCCATGCCCCCGGCCCGCCCACCAAAGGGGGCGTGCTGTCACTCAACATCGACAGCACGCCCCCTTTGGTACGAGACCCGGAGCGACGGTTTGCCCGTCGCTATCCGAGTCTCGCGCATGCGCACTGGGCCACCATCGTCTGAATCAGCCCCTGAGTCACTACGGATTGCAATATTGCGTATGCACACAGTTCAACTGCGACAGCAAGCTAATCCATTGCGATTGCAATGCAAATTCAGCACAACATAAGGACGCCCACTTTACCATACACACATCCGAATAGCGAAACCATCGGTACAATGGAGTACCATCGCAGTCTCACGCATACTTGTACAAGCTCTGACCTTACTCAGAATTTGCTACCTTCCACGCACGCTATGAGAGCTTACACTGCGTATGGCATCGCAGTGGATAATTTATGCACGCCCCTGCAACGGTGTGTGTGCGAATGCACAGGCACGCCTTTCCCCAACCACCCCCCCTTCACCACCCACAAACAGTGCTTCCTGCCAATCACTCTGCAAGGGGTCTGCGCAGCCTCTGCGATCGCAATAGCTAGTTTGCGCACCACACTGCAATGCATACGCATGCGAGAACACAACAATCGACTGAATACGTGCGTAGTAGCAACTGCGATTCTTGCTGAACCAGACCCTTAGTGCTGACACATCCTGCGGCCGTTCGGGAAGTGTGTATAGCTTACATGATAGGCCGCTCTGTCGGCACGACGATGAATTGGCATAGAGATCTGCCTGGTGTGTACCCACCTTAACAGAGTAATCGATTAATGGCTAATATTCTCAGCACAGATTTGTCTTTTGATAGCAGCGATGGTTGGTTAGTGTGTATGAATAACTTCATTTCGGCACCATCTGCAGATTTATCTTTCAGGTGTGTACCCAGCTTACAACGTCATTCTGAACACCGCGCACAAGTCGCACATTATTCATTTGTGTCCAGTGTAAATTGCAGAATGTGTCGGCTGGAAGAGAATAGTAATTTCATGCTGGCTGTCTTCAGAGGATCTCAATGTATCAAAACATTAGTGCATTAACTTTCCCATTAGGCAGGAATCACCAGGCAAGATAATAATCCTTTCAAAATGTGAGTGCACATTGGTATGTACAGTATATTAACTATGCACATCAACACGTACTGTTCTCATAAGCATTTGTATCTCTTTTCCATCATTTCCCAGGGGACTAGCAGCGATTCCTACTATAAACCATTAATATTATTGGCCACAGCCTAAAGACTTACCAGTGCTGTGATTTGGCATTTCTCAGTACGGATTGCTTTTCTATCAGACTATTGGCTATGTTTTTGCCTGATCCTTTGTCATTATTGATTATACATGCACCGGATCCGGAACTGTATGAGACCACGCTTATTTTCTGTTGACTGCTTGCCAGTAATCTCTCTCTGCTGATCATCCTTGTCATCTATATCAATAATAAAACATCCTTGCATATCTTTTGTCTGGGCTGCTTCCTTATCCCTGTTACATAAGGTCTAAGCTCCTGCCATTTGGGATCCTCCCGTGAACCATTTGGCAGCTCTCTACCCTATTAATGTGACAAGTAGCATGCTCTCTGTATTGTATGGAGGGCATATAATATCTTCTGTGTTATGCCGAGGTTTACAGAATGCTCTCTGGGCCTGATTCAGAGCCGGACGCTCTGACCAGAGCGCTCGCTCTGAATCAGGGCCGGCCTACCTAAAATTGGAGCGGCCTCTTGGACGCTCGCATAGCTGTGGGTTACCACCCACAGCTTATGCGAGCATCCATGATGATGGTCGCGATGGTCAAGAGTAGACCATCGTGACCATCGGGCTTGCGATGAGACCCTTGCGGTAGGGTCTTGTGGCCGCAAGCCCTTGAGTGATTTTGGCTCTATCAGAGCCAAAATCACTCCCACTGACATCACTAGTGATGTCAGTGGGGCCGGACCCAGACGGTAGGCGTTCCCATGGGAACGCCTCCGTCTGGGCAGCCACGCCCCCGGCACGCCCACCAAAGGGGGCGTGCTGTCACTCACCATCGACAGCACGCCCCCTTTGGTGCGAGACCTGGAGTGACGGCTTCCCCGTCGCTGGCCGGGTCTCGCGCATGCGCACGACGGAGCTCCCTCCATCGTGTGCATGCGCACTTGGGCACCATCGACCCGCTTGCGAGCGTACAGTGTTCGGAAGCGGGTCTGAATGAGACCCTCTGTACTGTATAATGGTCACTAGAATGCTCGCTGTAGTTTATATTGTTCACTAAGATGCTTTCTGTATTTTATAGAGGTAGCATGCTCTCTGTATTGTACAGAGGGCCTGATTCAGACCCGCTCGCAAGCGGGTCGATGGTGGCCCAGTGCGCACGTGCGAGCCCTAGAGCGAGCGCAAAAAGCGCTCGCTCGGGACTCACTACAAAAGGGGCGGCTGTCGATGTTGATCGACAGCTCACCCCATTTTGTAGGCGTGGCGGGGGTGGTGGCTTCACAAATGGAGGTGTTCCCATGCGAACGCCTGCCGTTAGTGGGCGGCCCCACTGACATCACCAGTGATGTCAGTGAGAGAGCTTCCCGCTCTATTTGAGCCAGAAGCTCTCTGGGGCTTGCGGCCACGAAACCCTACCACAAGGGTCTCGTCGCAAGCCCGATGGTCGCGATGGTCTTGACCATCGCAACCATCATCATGGCCGTATAGCGAGCGGCCAAGAGGCTGCAACTAAAAAAACCTGTGCCAGCCCTGATTCAGAGCGAGCGCTCGCTTTTTGCGAGCGCCTCTGAATCAGGCCCAGAGACTTTTACAATATGCTCTGTAATGTATATTTGTCACTAGAATGCTCTCTGAATTGTTTTAGTTCAACAGAATTGGACTGGGGCATGAAGGGTCCAGCAAGAGAATTAAATTGCAGAGTCCTTATCAATGGCGGCGGCACACCTCTTGTGGCCAGTTGCCTAAAGGGGGTGTGGCCAGCTCACTGCCCTGATCAGCTCACCTGAGTGATTGTTTATAATTTTAACCATTGTGAGGACTCTCTCTAACTCCTTTCCATACACTTATGTATGGGCAAGTTATGTGCGCTACTGCTAGAAGCTAGCAGCTCACCCTTCACAAGCAACGCATTGCGATAGCAGGACATACCTTCCAAATGTCCTTTCAGTGAGGACATAGGCCTGATTCAGCAAGGAGAGCAGTTGCTAATACGCACACAATCGGCCGATTGTTTTGTACTGCGCATGCATCGCAGTGCGCGTGCACGAACTAGCCAATGAGATCAGGACTGCGATCACAGCGGCTGCGCAGACCCATCGCAGAGTGATTGACAGGAAGTGCCATTTGTGGGTGGTAACAGGGGTGTGGTTGGCCAAACGCAGGTGTGCCAGTGCTTTTGAACGCTGTTGCAGAGGCGTGCATACGTTATCCACTGTGATGCCGTACACAGCCTGAGGCCTGATAGTTTAAGTTAGAAATTTCTGAGTAATTGCTTGTGCAATTGAGGCTGCCATGGTACTCGCTTGTACCGATGGTTTCGCTATTCTGCTAAACATTACGGATGTGTGTAAGGTAAATTGGGTGTCCTATGTAGTGCAGCGGCGACAACGCAATCGCAATGGATTAGCATGCTATCGCAGTTGAACTGCGTGCGTAATCGCTATTGCATTCGCCGTTGCGTTACGTAGTGAATTAGGCCCATAGTCCTGACTGATCAGGAATAACCCAAATTTGGGGCTGCCCCAGCAGAAGCAGCACAGTAGGCAGACTGTCCAGCTGCTCTCTTCTATCTTCTTTTTCAAATTTCATTTTGCAAATGTCACTACCTGTTGCTGCTTGTCTGGTTCCTGGAATGTTGGAGCCCTGTTTGGAAATAGGTATAGATACATGAAACATGGACAGTCTAGCAAGGAGTGGATCCTCTAAAATCTGAAATACCCCCACTCATCCATCCCTGCCCTCTGCAAAATGCCCTCCTCTACACTGCTCCCTTCACACTGTAAAATCCACACCCTTCTCATTACACAAAAATATCCACACCCTTCTCATTCTACAAAAATATCCACACCCTTTCCAGCCCAATAATATTCCAGTTCTGGTAAACTCACTCCTGTAAGCCCACTGTTATTTATTTACCGCTCCATTTCTTTCAAAACACATGTAATATCCCCAGTCTAGCAAAATATCTGTACCCCTCCAAGCCCAGTAAAATGTCCTGACCCATCCATACCCACAGATCACTGTTAAGGCAACCCCACCAAGCCTAAAATAATGCCCACACCCCTCCACACCCCCAGATGCTGTAATCTCATCCCTCAAACCCCAGTATAATGTCAGTTCACACCCCAGACCACTGTAATATCCCCACACCTTCAAGCCCTGTATAATATCCACTTCCCTCCTAGCTCATAATAATGTCCACTCCTCTCCAAGCCCAGTATAATGTCCACTTGCATCCTAGTTCATTATACTGTCCACTCACCTCCAAGCCCAGTAGTGTTCTCATCCCTCCTAGCTCAGTATAATGTCCACTATCGCCCTAGCTCAGTATAATGTCCACTCCCCTCCAAGCCCAGTATAATGTCCTCTCCAAGCCGAATATAGTGCCCTCACCCTTCCAAGCCCAGTATCATTTCCTCTCCTCTCCAAGCCCAGTATAGGATCTGCTCCCTTCCAAGCCCAGTATGGCCACTCCCCTCCAAGCCCAGTATAATGTCCACTGCCCTCTAAGCCCAAGGTAATGTCCATTCTTGTGCCAGTCCAGTATAATGTTCACTCTCCTCCTAGCTCATTATGTCAACTCCTTTCCAAGCCCAGTATAATGTCCACTCCCCTCCTAGCTCATTTTAATGTCCACTCCCCTCCTAGCTCTTTATACTGTCCACTCACCTCCAAGCTTAGGGCCTGATTCAAAGCCGCTCGTAAGCGGCCGCTCGATCGTTCCGAGCGATGTTCGCACATCTGCGCATGCGTACGGTTTGTAATACACATGCGCGAACCAGTCAGTGCGGCCGAAAATCGTTAGTTCGCTAAATAGCGAATGTCTGCTATTTTGAGTGACAGGATAAGGCGTATGTGGGTGGTAACAGGGGAAGGTGCTTGAAAACGGGGAGTGGAATTCAGAACGCAGGCGTGCTTAAAGGTAAAAACGGGCGTTTTAAGGGTGTGCATAATTAATACAGCAGCGTCATCGACCACGTCACCTGGTTGTTTTATAGTCAGAACTGCTCGCAATATAGTGGTAGGAAAAACCAACCACAAGAATAGCGAGCAGTTCATACGCTGTTCGATGTACTCGATTAATCAAATAAATAGCGGACATGACGTATGGTGCGAGCGGCAAGGGGGCGTATTTTTCAAAATTTCGAACGCAAGTTTTGCTCGCTCGTTCAGACAGAGGCGTGAACAGACCGCAAAGAGCGAACGGTTCATTTGAATAGCCACACCTTTTTTTTGAACGAACGACCGCAAATAGCGAGCGGCTCTGAATCAGGTCCTTAGTGTAGTGTTCTCACCCCTCCTAGTTCAGTATAATGTCCACTCCCATTCAAGCCCAGTATAATGTCCACTTCCCTCCAAGCTCAGTGTAATGTCCACTCCCCTCCAAGCCCAGCATAATGTCCTCTCCAAGCCCTAAATAGTGCCCTCACCCCTCCAAGCCCAGTATAATTTCCTCTCCCCACCAAGCCCAGTATAATTTCCTCTCCCCTCCAAGCCCATTATAGGATCTGCTCCCTTCCAAGCCCAGTATGGCCACTCCCCTCCAAGCCCAGTATACTGTCCACTCCCCTCTAAGCCCAAGGCAATGTCCATTCCTGTGCCAGTCCAGTATAATGTCAACTCCCCTCCAAGCCCTGGATAAGGTCTGTTCCCTTCCAAGGTCTGCCTCCCTCCAAGCCCATTATAAGGTCTGCTCTCCTCTAAGCCAATATAAGGTCTGCTCCCCTCTAAGCCCAGTATAAGGTCTGCTCCCCTCCAAGCCCAGTATAAGGTCTGCCCCCTCCAAGCCCAGTATAAGGTCTGCTCCACTCTAAGCCAATATAAGGTCTGCTCCCCTCTAAGCCCAGTATAAGGTCTGCCCCCCTAAAAGCCCAGTATAAGGTCTGCCCCCCTCCAAACCCAGTATAAGGTCTGCTTTCCTCCAAATTCAGTACAAGGTCTGCTCCCCTCCAAGCCCAGTATATGGTCTGCCCCCTCCAAGCCCAGTATAAGGTCTGTTCTCCTCCAAACTCAGTATAAGGTCTGCTCCTCTCCAAACCCAGTATATGGTCTGCCCCTCCAAGCCCAGTATAAAGTCTGCTCCCCTCCAAGCCCAATATAAGGTCTGATCCCTTCCAGTCCAGTATAATGTCAGCCGACACCCCAGACCACTGTAATATCCCTTCCCAAAATAATATATTGTCTACTTCCCTCCAAACCCCTCTCAACCACCAGAGTCCAACTCTTTTACATACAGTACAATAGTAAGTGTGAATATTTAATACAAATAAATATATTCTACCAGTAACTGAAAGTATCACTGATTTTTTTCAGGCAGGTGTACAGTACATACAGCAAAAAATGACAAAATGAGAAATCAAGACAGCTGCCTCTACAACTTTGTAGCCTAGACCTGAGGCTTATTGGCCTTTCCATAAACCTGTACATGTCAAACATTATAGCAGAATCCCCCCCTTACATTCTTATTGTACTTCATACTTATTGCCATGCTTACCAACCCTCCCACCTGTGATCAGGATACTGATCGCGTGGCAAGATCTGCGAGGCGTGGTGAAGCCCCCTCCAAAAATAAACTGATTAAATTACCATGCCCTGTGCCGCAAGTTCATCACAGAGGGGCTGTTCCTTGGGAAGGGGGGAAATCATTGCGATCACCCCACCTGTAACATTTCTTCTCTCTGCCCACTACCACTGGACATGTCTGTATAGCAAGGCAGCCGCAGTCTCCGCTCTCTTAGAATTTGTCATAGAAACAGAATTTGACGGCAAAAAAAAAACATTTGGCCCATCTAGTCTGCTCTCACTACACGACGTGCAGCTGCGCCGCTATACAGGCACGGCCAGCGGTAATGGGCAGAGCAGCGGGGGCGGTCCAACTTTGAAGATCAATAACACTGCAACAATACAAAGATGTATTAATAATATGCCAGATTCCCAAGCTCAGGGTCCATTTAAGACATTAGTGAGCCCAGGGCAAAAATCATATTAGAGGGTTCTTAACCCTTGGAAAAACAAGACAGGGACAAGGCAGAAGTGCTGGTGGGGGTGGCATTGGAAATGGTGTAATTGCATCATCCGTAATACACTGCCTTAATTTGCAGCATTACGTTGCGTGTCAGGAGGCCATGATGGTTTGATTCGCAGTGAATCACAGCACCACGCCCCTACCCCATCCACTTCATTGGAGAAGTTATCAGGATGTGGAAGAGTTGTCTACCCCCAGGGAGGCCAGGAGAAGATTGCTAAATCCATGAAGCTCTTGTAAATTCTGGAATTTTAGAGGAGCGTTCTGCTCTGCCTCTGTACCGGAGGTACTAGGGGCACTAAGGGAGCGTGCAAACTGAACCCTATCACAGCAGGTAAGAATCAGCCCATTGTGCACCCTCCCATCCAGCATCTCACATACTGTTTGACGGGCACCAGGTAAGAGAGGGGCAGACTGTGAGGCCGCAATGCTTACCTCAAGTGCAGGATGGGCCGTGGGTGGAGGGAGTGGCTGTTATCCTCCTTCTGGTGTTGGTGGCTCCAACAGGGTAGACCAGGTAAATGGCTGGCAGGGACAGCTCCAACCAGTGAGCTGCGCTGTGACATGGCCAATAAGACGCGCAGTGCTGACGTTTCTATATGAAACATCAGTACAGCACGACTTTCGGCCACGTCACAGTGCTAGGTGGCAGGGAAATTTTGACAAGGAGACCACCCGAGAAATATAGTGCTTCATTCAGAGGCGGCCGTACGGTCTACGACCGCACGGCCGCCTCGATGTTTGAGCAGTGCGCATGCGCACGAGGGAGCTGGCTCCTTCGTGCGCTTGCGTGAGACCCGCTACGACCGACAGCGCCGGTCGTAGCGGGTCTCTTTCCAAAGGGGGCGAGCTGTCGATGTTTATTGACAGCTAGCCCGTTTGGAAGGCGGGCCGGGGGGGTGGCAGCCCAAATGGAGGCGTTCCCATGGGAACGCCTGCCATTTGGGGGAGGCCCCACTGACATCACTAGTGATGTCAGTGGAGAGCTTCCGGCTCTGACAGAGCCAGAAGCTCTCCGGGGCTTACGACAAGTGAGACCCTACCCTAGGGTCTCATCGTAAGCCCCGATGGTCGCGATAGTCTATGACCATCGCGACCATCACCCTAGCGGTCGTTAGAGCTGTGGGTGTAAACCCACAGCTTAACGACCGAAACAAAGGCGGGCGGTCAGGATGCAAGCGGCCGCCCAGTTTCTCCGACCGCCTCTGAATGAGGACCATAGTGTGGGGAAAACACTGGGTTATGGGCCCAGGCTACTAACGTTCCCAGACCGCCAGCGTGCCCAGACACCAGCAAGTGAAGATTGACGATCCCAATAATACAGCTGTGGAAATACGGAATAAGAGAATCTGAGTGAGTGCGGAAAATCCTTTACTCATATGGGTGAAAATGTACAGTGCAGGGACCAATATAAACTTCGCCAATTTAGTGGGTTTAGAAAATTAGCCACATGGAAATTTGCAATGGAGATGTGAGAAATTCTGTGGAAAGTTACCGATCACCTGGGTGATAATCCAAACACAGATTATGTGGATAGAGCTTTGCGGACAATGGGACATGGACTCATAAGCCACGAGGCACTTCAGCTGTAATGAAAGTTGGTTCAAGTCACTGAAGCAATGTGAACTTGTGAAAGTCAGGGGAATAGAAGACAAGATCCCAAATGCCACGAAGGTCGGGACAGTTACTGTGTACATGAGAATTAAAGGTGAAACAGTTGTCACAGATATAGAGAATGTACTATTTGTGCCTGATTTAGGAACCAATCTAATTGCCATCAGTGTACTGGAAAAGAAGGCATACAAAGTCCAATTTACAGAGGGTCAGTGTGTTGTCTACAACCAGAGAGAGACTGTAATTTCAACAGCAACCTGGTGCCAATAACTGTATATCCTGGATACCGAAGAGTGTTGTGCGATGGCAGCTTCTGACTCCAACCAGTCAATGGAGCTATGGCATAGATGACTGGGTCACCTAGTATACGACAATGTACATAAGCTTCTCGATTGAATGGCAACAGAGATGCGAACGTTTTTGTGAAAGGCAAGCAAACACGTTGCACCTTTCCCAAGTCAATATCCAGAGCCAGGGCCAATGGAAGTGGAATCCATGGGGGAATTCAATTGTTTTTGGGCACTCGTAGCTGCCATCTAAAGCTATTCATTTGTTTGTGCCGCTGGGTGCAAGTGCCGCGGGCACCCATTACTTATTTCAGATTTCTCCTGAAAGTTTGGCTTTTGGGCACATGAACTGCATCACAGGGGCGTTTTAAGAGAGGAGGGGGCCCATGTGCACTCCTCGTGCGGGGCCCCCTCCTCTCTCCCTGGTGGCTGGCAGCCGACTGACGCGGCTGGCCAGCCACCGGAGCATTAGTAGACTCTGGGCACTAGAGTGTGCCCGGAGTCCACTGCGCATGTGCAGAACACCGGAAAATGGCTGTGGTGGCAATTTTTCCGGTGTTCTGAGCAGCAGTGACACCCAGTGCGGGATCTCGGACAGGTACGCTTAAAAAAAATATGGGTGCAGTGTGTGCGGTGCGGGCCCCCCCCGGAATTGATACTGATATTGAATTGGGAATTGATACTTTATGACAATCATCGATGATGCTATGAAAATAGCACACATTTACTTCCTGAGAAACAAATGTGAGAGTACAACAGTCTAGCAGAGAATCAGACGTTCCTGGAAATAAAAAGTATTGAGATCTGACAATAGCGGAGAATGAAATCTGTCTACCTCAAAAAGAATAACATACAGCACCAACTAACTATTACCTACAGTCCAGGACAGAACATGAGCGAAAGAGCAAGTACAGTAGAACCATAGTTGAAAGAGCACTAACCAAGTGATGCCTCTATGGACAAGAGATTCCAAACCCTGTCACCTTCTGCCCCCTTCTCCTTCCTCCTTCCCCAGGCACCATCACCTTTGTCCAGCCCGTCACCGTCTGCCCCCATCACCTTAAGCGGCGTACACACTTGGCGATATTAATGTGCGATTGAATGATTATGACATCGTAATTGTTCAATCGCTCATTAATCGTGCACTATAATGTCGGCAATGACCAGCGATATGCTCTCCCGCTGTCGTTTCTGACATCTTTCATCGCCTGAACATGCAGGACAATCTGTCGATAACAACAGATTGGCCATGTTCAGGGATGAGGGAGGGTGCCTATACTGAATGACATATCGTTCAGTGTAGGCACTACAGGGGAGCAGGAACTACTGTATGTTTACGATGTCTTTCCTAATCACCAAGTGCGTACGCTGCTTTGCTCTGCGTCCAGCCTCCTTCACCTTCCTCCATCACCAGGCACCTTCACCCCCCAGCCCCTGTCATCTTCCTATGCCCCCTGCACCTTCTTCCTGCCCCAGCCCTGACAGCAGCCTCAACTACTTACCACCTAATGGCCGGCATGGGATCCATCCACTTCCGCCCGGGCAGAGAAGACGTGCAGCGACGTGACTAATGATGTCACGTCGCCGCGTTGTGTCTGGCCCGGGCCGCAGTTGAGCCACCTGGAAGAGTCCAGTGCTGGCCAGGCCAGGCTACAAGGGAGCTGGGGCTGGACGGCGGTAGCTATGGTTCCCGTCTGGACCTCGAGGCCCCTCTGGACCTCAGGGCCCAGTACGGGTGTCCCCCCTGTCGCCGGGCCTGACCGGGCCATTTAATGTATGATGAATAAGCCCCTCAGTCATTTATGTCTATTTGGGTGTGACCATCTGCCCCCATTTCTAAAGAGAGAGGACACCAGCTGGATCCTACTGTAAGTCCAACTCGTGTATCATGCTAGGATACTGTCAACAGAGCATTATCAGCGCCGTGATCACATACCCAACCCTTCTGCAGCGCTGATTAGGGAGCAGATGAAAACAAAAGGGCATTTCTATACTGGATACCCATTTGCAAAGACAGGCACAGGCGCCGAGAGGGGATGGAGCGGGTACTAATTACCCGGGTCCGGGCTTGTTGGAGGGGCCCGGCGGGGGCCCAGGTCCTCCGCCGCGCCCCCCTCTTACCCAGAGCCGTAACTAGACATTTTGGTGCCCTGTGCCAGAAATAGTATTGGTGCCCCCCAGATTTTAAAAAGGGACAGTGCGGCCAAAAAAAAAGGGCATGGTCTAGTAGGGAACGGTCGTGGCCACACTATTGTGCCCTTAATTCACATTACGAGACAGAGTAGTGCCCCTTATTCACATTACACTACAAAGTAGGTTCCCTTCTACACGTTATGCTACACAGTAGTAATGCCTCTTACACATTATGAACATACAGTAGTAATGCCCAGTATGACCACACAGTAGTAATGCCCCTTACAGATTATGTCACACACTAGTAATGCCCATTACACAGTATGACCACACAATAGTAATGCCCCTTACAGATTAGCCCACATAGTAGTAATGCCCTTTACACAGTATGACTACAGAGTACTAATGCTCCTTACAGATTACGCCACACAGTATTAATGCCCCTTACACATTATGCCCACAGTAGTATTGCTCTATAAACATTATGCCCACAGTAGTACTGGTCCATAAACTTTATGCCCATAGTAGTAACACTCCATACACATTATGCCACACAGTACAAATCTCCCCCTTACACATTATGCCTCACAGTGCCTCCCCCACCCCTCCTTACACCACAGGGGCAGGCATCTGCAGTGCTGCCCAGACCGTCAGGGACGTATCTATAATGGGTGCAGGGTGTGTGAGTCACATGGGCCCCTGGGGGGCCCAAACCTGCACACCCTGCACTCATACGTTCTAATACTTACCTCTCCAAAGTACCACGTCGGCTGTTGAGGCGCTACATAAAATGCTTGGAAAATGGGCGCGGCTGCCTCTGCCTGTGGGGGGGAGCGACCCCACAGACCCCCCAGTTGGATTGGCGTTGGGCTTAGGGGCTCACGGGGCTCCTCGTCCCAGCGCGCAGCACTGCTTAGCAGCGCAGCAAAAGGGGTTTTTTTTCTTAAGGGGGCGTTGCCACGACTCCCATGAATAGGCCACAGCCCTTCGCTGAGCTGGCTTTCTACGGTCCCTGGAGACATGCTAAGCCGTCAGCTGGGCAAGTAGAACACAGACAACAATTGCATTATCTAATACCGAGGCGGAATATATGAGTTTTACACACGGGCGTAGCGAGGGCGGAGCCAGTGGAGCTCATGCTCCAGATGCCTGGTCTAGCCAGGGTCGCCATCCGGGTTGAATTTTTATTTTTTCCTCCCCGTCAGAGCTGGATTAAGAGGGGAGTGCAGGGGGCGAGTAATCCCGGGCCCCCTTCTCTCAGGGGGCCACAGGCCAAACCTGCAACAAACCAGCTCATCTCCAGCCGCCTGCTGCTGCTGCGTTGGAGGCTGGACAATAGCAGATTCCTCGTGATCCCCTCCCCTTTCTTCACTTGCTCTCCTCGGCGGTGATGTGACAAGCGGCGATATCGTTATCGTTCAGTCGTCCACTTTATCGTCCATTTTTAACCCCAAAAAGATGAACGATGATGACGACGCGCGTTCCCGCGGGTCGTTCGTCATCATCGTTCATCGGGCTGACATGCAGCACAACCTGACGATCTCGCCAGGTTGCTGCATGTCAGGGAATGGGGGAGAGAGCCCGGCGCTGAACGTTATTGTTAATGATATCGTTCAGCGGCTGTGCTCAATGTCATGAACGACATTGAGCACAGCCTGCCGGGGACAACACTACACGATATCGCTCAGGGAGCATATCGTGCAGTGTGTACCCACCAATACTGACACTGAAGAGGACGATAACGAGGAGCATGAGGCTGGACTCTGGAGCTGGCCTGCCCCTTGATGTTGGCACTCTGGGAGGAGGACTGAGCTAAACACAGCCACCATTCTGCATACGTCAGATAGAAAAACTGTAAGGATATGGGGGTGAGATCATTAAATATATAATATAAGGGGTGAGGGTGTGGTGGAGAGAATCCTTAAATTTATTATATAAGGAGTGTGGGTGAGAGAAAATCATTAAGTATATTATTTAGGGGGTGAGTGTGAGGAGTTGTTGGAAGGGGGAAAGAGACAAAAAAAAGGGACATTTACAACACATAATAGAATGGTTTACACTAGTATGTGTGTGCCCCCACTGCAGCAGTGCTGGTAGGACCTACCCGGCTAATGTAGATGCAGGGGTCAAGGCACAAACACAGCGGGCACAACCAGTGCCCCGGGCCCCCTGAAGGCTTAATTCGGCCCTGTCCCCAGTACGCCACTACTGACCACCGTGGACAGTTCCCCTGCCTGGCTCCTTTCATCCACCCTTCTCCTCCATCCCGCCTCCGTCCCTCCTCCATTCTCCTCCATCCCTCCTCCCTTCTGCTCTGTCCTGTCTCCGTCTCTCCTCTCTTCTGCTGCATCCCAACTTTCCCTGCCAGGTCTCTGATGCCGGGATCACCGTAGCGCGAATCTAAGGCAGCAGCTGGACTGTGACTGGAGAGGAGGCTCTCTGTGGCAGGTGGGAGGCTGGGGTTTGGTGATGGACTGATGTGAATGTGCCCAGTAATGAAGTGGTGCCTGTCCACTAGGCACACCACAATGGTGGGACGGGTAGGCTGCGGCACCTACATGGGGGATGGGGTGTACAGTGAAGGGTGAGTGTGTCCATTACTAGGGGGTGGTGTTAATTGTGCCTAGTAGGAGTGGGAAGTGGGGGTGGGGGGTGTCCAGTCAGAGGAGGGTTTCAAACAACCAGTGCATGCACTATAATTACTTAAAACAGTATCCTGCTGTGCACTTCCAAACACTACTTTTAATGGTCACACACTTTAGGGGGGGAAGGCGCAGAGGGTGGCAAAACAAGTGCTTGCTCCGGGCGCCATGGCTTCACGCTACACCTCTGGTCTTACAGAAACAGCCATAGAAGTATTATGGCTGAAAGAGGCTATGGGGCATATTTGCTAAAGGTCGATATTAAATTGATCAAAATCGATGTTGTGTTTCTTGGAATAAATAACACATTTACTAACAGAAGATTGTTTTTTTTTTTAAGCATTAGTAAAAGGGGGATTTAGCCCCAGAAACACACCATCGATGTTGATCGATTTTAAATCGATCGAAATGTATTAAAATCGAACTCTAGTAAGTACACCCTTATGTGTGTGTGGTTGGGTACATTTCTTAGACAGTCAAAATGCAGGCATTCAAAACATAGTAGTGTCAGCCTGTTGCTTTAAATTGTTGCTCTTTCACTGGCCCTTCTCCCGTCTTAGCATAGACCCCCCTCCCCTCATGCAATGCCCCTGTACTAGTGCCCCTTATGCAATGTCCCTGTCGAAGCTGGACAATTGGCTATGACAGAATCAGTTTAAAATTAGATTGGAACGACGCCATCTTGCGAATGGCGACAAGACTCCATCTTAAAAATTAGATCTGCACGACGCCATTTTGCAAATGGCCGCCCAGCGCCATTTTAGCGAAACTCACACTTAAGTACATACGGCGATGCTATAATTAGCATCATGCGATCGCATATCTCACCAAACCCCATACACGCATTGAATACGCACAGTTGCACTGTAAACATCATACGCACATTAGCTACTGCATAATAACCCGCGTACGAACGCTGTTTATTAGCTTCATGCGTACGCATCTTCCCCAAGTTAAAAGTCCTCACTACATAAATACAGACAGTCACTAAAACATACAAAGAGATCAACCCTGCAAAACATGTACCATGGTGAACTTTAACTAGCGTCCTTTCCCAAACCCCAGTGTCACACACTGCACACTTACATAAAATGTTCCATAGCTCCAAAGTGTAATATCTAAGGTTTATTCATTTATTACTAATGTTGTGAAATAAAGATTGTTTGATATCTAAGGTTTAGTACATGATAAGCAGACCGTGTCTGGTGTTGTACTGATCTACTCTGTCTCAACAGCTTCCCAGTGTCATCGGTGAAAAGATCGCAACATGCGTTCGCAACTTATGGACTGTAGAGAGTTAAAACACTAAAATGTACTATGTAATATTAGCAGTTTAGATTTGCATGCAGCGGGAAAAAGGAGACAAAAGGCTGTTGGAGGCTGACCTGTGTCCATTTGAATCGACCTGTTAAATGTCCTGTAACAGAAGCACCGTGACAGAGAACCAATGGAATTATGCCAAACTTGCCTATTGTATTGCCTATCCCTGTAAGGGTATATATGTGCTCTCTGACCCCAATCTGGAGTCTTCCTGCTGATGCTGTTGACGGAGGTCTCTTGTTGATGCCGGTAACTGGTCCCAGAGCGCGTGCGTATGTAACTGCACCTTGGGTCTGTATAATTTATTTGCGCTAAATTGTCTAAATTGACACAGTGTGTAACCTACTGTTTTTATGTTGAATAATAACTTTTTGTGCGTTGGAAACACATTCAAAGTCTGAAGGCATTTATTTACTGTATGACTCATTACGCTAAATATCGATAATTTTAGAAGATATAGGCAGGATTTAGAAGGTATAGGCAGGATCGCATAGAGGTTTAAATCCAGTATCGTTACCCCCTGTAGCACTGCCCATTATGCAATGCCCCTTGTAGTATTGCTCATTATGCAATGCCCCCTGTAGCAGTGCCCATTACGCAGGGCCCCTTATGCAATGCCCCCTGTAGCAGTGCCCATTAAGCAGGGCCCCTTATGCAATGCCCCCTGTAGCAGCGCCCCTTATGAAGGGCTCCCTGTAGTTGTGCCCATATGCAGTGCCCCCTGTAGTTGAGCCCATATGTATTGCCCCCTGTAGTTGTGCCCATATGCAGTGTCCCCGTAGTGGTGCCCATATGCAGTGCCCCTGTAGTAGTAGTGCCCCTGGAGTTGTGCTCTTTACAGTAGTGTCCCTGTAGTAGTAGTGCCCATGTAGTGCCCTTTAAAGTAGGTCCCCTGTAGTAATAGTAGTGCCCCTGTAGTAGTAGTAGTGCCCCTATAGTTGTGCCCTTTAATGTAGTGCCCCTGTGTAGTTCCCCTGTAGTAGTAGTAGTGCCCCTGTGTAGTTCCCCTGTAGTACTAGTAGTAGTCTCCCACCCCTACTTACCTGACTCCACGTGGCCGTCATCCGGGCTGACGCTCCTGCTGCCGTACTGACTGGATCTGACTTGACCCAGCAGACGCGGCCGCGCAGGCTCCTCATGGCGCGGGTGACATCATGACGTCACCTGCGCAGTTCATCTCTGGGAACGCTGGCTCTGAAGCGATCGGAGGCTTCCTTATCCTCCGATCACTTCAGAGGCCAGCGTTCACTGGCCCCGTACTGAAACGCCACCTCCTCCTTCCCTGTCCTGATAGGAGCAGGGCTCTGGATATCGTGGTGCTGCTGCTGCTGGCACCGGCCGGTGAGAGGAGACACAGCAGCAGCACGTCCAGAGCCCTGCTCCTACCAGGACAGGGAAGGAGGAGGTGGCGTTAAAATGCAAGCTCTCTCCAGGGCCTGCTCCCGGGGGGGCCGGGCCCTAGGCTACCGCCTAGGATGCCTAGCGGTAAATCCGGCCCTGCTACATATACCTCATAGAATGGCATTTATAGACATATAATAAATTAATATCAAGTTAGTATTGCAGTTAGAAGGTGCCAGTAACAATATAGTTACCTGCACACACACAGTAGTTTACCCTGCATTCAAAATATAGACAGTCAAAATGTTGACAATGGGCCTGATTCATTACTGATCACAACTGCGATTACGCACGCAATCGACTGATTGTTGCCTTCTGCGCATGTTTATTCATCGCAATGCGCGTGTTTGAACCAGCCACTGAGATCAGCACTGTAATCGCAGTGTGATTGACAGGAAGTGCTGTTTGCGGGAAGTGACCTGGGGGGAAGGGGGGTCGGCGAAAAGCTGGGGTGCCAGTGCATTTGCACACCGTTGCATGGGCGTGCATAAATTATCCACTGCGATGCCATACGCAGCCTGAGGCCTTATGACGTGCGATGAGGTTAGCATTTCCTGTGTAAGGTCAGAGCTTGTGCAAGTGTGCATGAGGCTGCGATGGTACTCGATGTTACCGATGGTTTTACAGTCTTGCTAAGGACTACGGATTTGCATAGTTGCCGACATTCAGCTCCCTTCTTCCGGGAGGGAGCTGAATGTCTGCGCAGGACGGGGGACGTGGCCGGGTAATGATGCCGCAATGGAGGCGGGGCCGTGAAATTGTGTCATCGTGGCCCCACTCCCTGCTTGGCCGCAGATCATCACTGGCCACGGATCATCACTTTGGTAATCCGATCCGAGCAGTACTGGCTGCAATGAGACCAACGCGGGAGGGGGCGCGGCTGGGTGACGGGTCATGTGCCTCCGTGACACAGCTGCCTGTGCAGGCACTCCGCGGCGCTCAGGAGGGCGCCCGCCGACTTCACTGCTAGCCAGACCTGTTCCCTGCCTTCAGTCCTCTGCTGCCGCTGTTGGAGCCAGCAGGTAAGTCTGAGTAAGGGGCTATGATGGAGGGCTGCTGTAATGGAGGGGCTGTGATGGAGGGGCTGTGATGGAAGGGGGCTGTACTGGAGGGGTGCTGTAATGGAGGGGCTGTAATGGAGGGGCTGTGATGGAGGGGGACTGTAATGGAGGGGCTGTAATGGAGGAACTGTAATGGAGGGGCTGTAATGGAGGGGGACTGTAATGGAGGGGCTGTATTGGAGGGGCTGTGATGGAGGGGGACTGTAATGGAGGGGTGCTGTGATGGAGGGGCTGTGATGGAGGGAGACTGTAATGGAGGGGCTGTGATGGAGGGGCTGTAATGGAGGGGGACTGTAATGGAGGGGCTGTGATGGAGGGGCTGTAATTGAGGGGGACTGTAATGGAGGGGCTGTATTGGAGGGGCTGTAATGGAGGGGCTGTAATGGAGGGACTGTAATGGAGGGGCTGTGATGGAGGGGGACTGTAATGGAGGGACTGTGATGGAGGGGGACTGTAATGGAGGGGCTGTAATGGAGGGGCTGTGATGGAGGGGGACTGTAATGGAGGGACTGTAATGGAGGGGTGCTGTAATGGAGGGGTTGTGATGGAGGGGGACTGTAATGGAGGGACTGTAATGGAGGGGTGCTGTAATGGAGGGGCTGTAATGGAGGGGTTGTGATGGAGGGGGACTGTAATGGAGGGGTGCTGTAATGGAGGGGCTGTGATGGAGGGGGACTTTAATGGAGGGGCTGTAATGGAGGGGCTGTAATGGAGGGGCTGTGATGGAGGGGGACTGTAATGGAGGGGTGCTGTAATGGAGGGCTGTGATGGAGGGGGACTTTAATGGAGGGGCTGTAATGGAGGGGGACTGTAATGGAGGGGCTGTGATGGAGGGGGACTGTAATGGAGGGGCTGTGATGGAGGGGCTGTAATGGAGGGGGACTGTAATGGAGGGGCTGTGATGGAGGGGCTGTAATGGAGGGGGACTGTAATGGAGGGGCTGTATTGGAGGGGCTGTAATGGAGGGGTTGTGATGGAGGGGGACTGTAATGGAGGGGCTGTAATGGAGGAACTGTAATGGAGGGGCTGTAATGGAGGGGGACTGTAATGGAGGGGCTGTAATGGAGGGGCTGTAATGGAGGGGGACTGTAATGGAGGGGTGCTGTAATGGAGGGGCTGTAATGGAGGGGCTGTGATGGAGGGGGACTGTAATGGAGGGGCTGTGATGGAGATGACTGTGATGAGGGGGAGAGGGGCTATGTTGAGGGGCTGTGAAGAGGGGATATGAGAGGCTGTGATGAGGGTGATATGAGGGGCTGTAATGGAGGGGCTGTGATGGAGGAGGACTGTAATGGAGGGGCTGTGATGGAGGGGGACTGTAATGGAGGGGTGCTGTAATGGAGGGGCTGTAATGGAGGGGCTGTGATGGAGGTGACTGTGATGAGGGGGAGTGAGAGGGGCTGTGAAGAGGGGATATGAGGGGCTGTAATGGAGGAGCTGTAATGGAGGTGACTGTGATGAGGGGGAGTGAGAGGGGCTATGTTGAGGGGCTGTGAAAAGGGGATATGAGGGGCTGTGATGAGGGGTATATGGGGGCTGTGATGACGGGATATGAGGGGAGTGAGAAAGGCTGTGATGAGGGGGATTGTGATGACTGGGGCTGTGGGGAGGGGTGCTGTGAGGGGCTGTATGGGGGGGATGAGTGAGCTAGGATGAAGGTCCACTGAGGGGCGCCAAAATCTATTCCCGCTTACCAAAAAACTTTGGCTCGGGCCGGCCCTGGTGAGACCCCATATTCTACTGTGTATAAGCACCAACAGTGCGGCACCTGGCGCACCACAACGCCCAGCAAACCCTAAAAACATTCCTTGCTGCAACTGGAAACTCCTTATATGTCCTTTTATATACTAGGTTATTAAACCTTGGTTAAGTCATCTGCCGTGTGGTCTGACCTCCATTTGCAAACAGCTGCTACCTACCACCGTAGTGTCTGCCGATATGGAAGAGCAGGCAAGTAAGCTCTATACTCAAATAATGATGACACTGACTTATTTTGCACCACCAAGGTAAGGAAGCCTTAGACTGTGGATCTGTAAATATTCTACCTGTTTTTTATACAGCATGTAACGATGCAGGGAGTATCTCCGTGAGATCCCTGGGTTGATAGGCTGATGGATATTGGTTTCCCCCACAAAATTGCTGCCTTCGCTGTGTAGAGGTGACAGATACGGAAGGGCGCCCTGCACACATATTCACTTGTACCTAATCACGCCCTTTATCTAATTGCACTATATCGCACCTGAAACATGCAGCACTTGCTGTACACTTATACCACTCCCTGCACATGTGACACTTTTATAGTTTCCTGGACACAGAGGTAAACTCTTATCTTAGGGGAGACCTATGAACGTCTGTCATTGAATAGGCTCAACAGCAATCTCTGGACGTTAGAACAAAGCAGAGGAGGGGGTGTAGCATATATACATTCCAAGCTATTTATGGAGCATAGGTAGTAGTTGTGGTGCAATATAATAAATGGAATTGGAATCAAAGTCTGATGCTGGGCATATGCATTCTTGTGATCTTTTCAGGGAGGAGGGGGGGGCAAGACTGATATCAGGGCCATGTCTCCCTAATAAATGGATATTATACGGATTTCCTGTTATCCAGGTAACTTTTGCTTTGTCAATGACTTCAGTTCTCTTCTCACTACGCTACCACACTGCAATCATTTATAAACCCACCTCGTAGATGAAACGGTAGAGCAAACATTGCCAAACTGACTGAAGTCTATAATAAAATGTTTGTTGTCAGAAGAACACTTATAAATGTCAGGTTACTTAGTAACTAGTCATACATGTGCTGCAAAGTTTGAAGGGGAAAAAAAAAACAATTCTAGTAAATCCCCTCCCATTGCTATATTATTATTAGGTGGGAGAACCTGCCATCTGTTAGCTGGGGTCCTGCCTCTTTGGGAATCTGGCAATTAAAATGTGACAACCATAGTTTGCATTGAAGGGGTCACCATCGATGGTACCATCTTAGCTTTGCATCAATGTTATAAACTATTGACTGGAAACCATCAATCATTTTGCCCACTGATAGGCATACTTATCATGTGTGGCGTGTCAATCAGGGTATGGACTAAATTGGGACGAACCTAGCTAGAAGATCAATCAGAGGAGGCTATCAGGGCATGAAGCTAAGCTCTGTGCCCCTGCACTGGACAGGTACATAAAAACGAAAACATTGTCAACTTATCTGATTTTCGCAATCGATGGTCAATGGACAATCCTACAGTCTAATAGCAGAGACATGTGACTTCTGCTGCTCCTTTAACATTTTACAGTGTCTATATGTAACTCTGGGTCTTATATATAAATATTTGCCCATTATGGCACTCGCTATTTATTTTTATGATCACTTATGGGAAGCTGATGAGCATTACTCAGTTGTCTTGGAAATACTGGTTCAGTGGAGCATTGTAACTTATCGCTTTGCCAGTCCAGGCCCACTTGTAACAGAGTACAGGAATTGCATAAGTGCTGACATATCGATGATTTAGTACTAAAAATTAAAGCACCAATTTTTTACAATACAAAACCAGGTTGGGTCCGGAACATGCGGAGTCCAAAAACACCTAAGATAAGCTTTGCAAACTTGCATACATTCGGTTCTTTCAAAAATAAAGAACAGTATGAGGACGGACTTATGTGATCGCAGCACTATACCAAAGATGCGCTCAGCCGATAAAGCCACCCACTTCCCATTACATTTATCCGCAAGTAAGCGAAAATATCGAGTAACATCGGACCCATACGCAGAGTTGTGGTTGAGTTTGACATGCAATCACTGCGAAGCTTCCTGTTGTCATGCAGAGCTCAGGCTGCGTATGCCGTTGCTAGGACTTAATTATGCACGCCCCTGTAACGTCGTTCACACGCACAGGTATGCCTGCGTTCCTTTGACCACACCCCCTTTCCACCCACAAACGGCACGTGCTGTCAATCATTTCTGTGTTACACTGCATATCCACTGCGTTCGCATACCCGATCGCTGTAGCCGGCTTGCGCACGCGCACTTCAATGCATACGCATGTGCAGAACGCAAACCGACTGGTTGCGTGCGTCCGCAGCCTTTCGGTCCAACCTGAACCAGGTCCTAAGTGCATTTAAACATGCTTGGGTTAAATACATGGAGGCGAGGGGGATGCCATTCCACCACAGGAATACAACATTACCATTGTAGCTATTTAGTAATGACACATTTTCCATGGTATGGAATGCATATAATTATGCTCTATAGTATAACACATTTGCTAATGTTTGTATACAATTTTCAGTGATTGATCTACGCACGCTATATACACTTATATTATTATTCTTTATTTATATGACGCCACAAGGGTTCCGTAGGGCCTTTCAAAGTACGTAAATGAGTGAACAAGAAAATAGTGACTTACAGTATGAAATAATGCAGGACAAGGACATGGTGTATACAAATTGCTGCATTAGCGATCATAACACTTAAATAAGCAGCAGGGAGTCAGCAACCAAGTGTTAGGTGCCCTTGTGGGGAGTTAGTAGACGATAGTATGCGTAAGGGACGTAGAAGCACGAGGGAAGAGGGTCCTGCTCGTGAGAGCTTACATTCTAAAGGAGAGGGGCAGACAGACAGGGGGTGACACAGATGGGGTAGACAGTGAGGAAGGAGCATAGAGCAATGGGTTAGGATTAGAGCTGGAAGGCTTTGATGAAGTAGTGGGTCTTGAGAGCCCGTTTGTAGTATCCTCTTCACTTATTCAACTTCCCTTAATGTGTGAAATGTATCTAGTATTTTATGGTTTTCGGCTCTTCTCAGCACCAATTTTGCAGCGCTGTACTACTTTTATTATTAGCGAAAATCAATACCAATAAACAAGGCGCTTTCAAACCTAATCTAAGTTACAAAATTAATAAAATCAGAATTTCAGTTGCTGCAGATCCAAAAGAAAACCCACTGTGGGGGTTCTGAAATACAATACAGAAAAAGAAAAAATATAAAAGACCTGCGCAGTTAGAAATTAACACATCCTGATGGTTTCTCTCACATATATTTTAATATGTAACAAATTCTTAACTATAAAACTAGCAAAGATGTATACAATAGCCAAAATGTATCAAGCTGTTATTATGTAGCCACGTGGATATTGCACATTTAGGGGTATATTTACTAAGGTGCGGGACTTTAGAAGTGGTTTTGTTGCCCATAGCAACCAATCAGATTCTAGCTATTACCTTCTAGAAGGTGCTAGATAAATGTTAAGTAGAATCTGCTTGGTTGCTATGGGCAACAAAACCACTTCTAAAAACCTGCACCTTAGTAAATATACCCCTTAGTCTTTTCCAAAGAGCTAGAAAAAAGGATGTCCGATGGAAATCTTTTTTTTTCTCCAAAATAGGTCATCCACACTAATGCCCATATTCAATTTGAGGCAAAATGTCGGAATCACGTCATTTTCGCCTATTTGAAATATCCCCGTATTCAATTACATTGACTTTTCGCCGGTGCGAAAAGTCAATGTAAAAAAACGGGGATAATTTTTTGCCAACCTTTAGCAGGCGAAAACAGAAGGGGTGCAGGCTTAAAAAAATATAGCCTGCACCCTTGGGAATGCCCCCTTAAAACGAACTGTGCAAAAAAAAAGTAAAAAAAAAAAAAATCGGGTCACCCCAAAAAAATTATTACAAATTTTTGGGAGAAAAAAAAATAGGGGAACAGTGTTTAAAAATAGCGAAATAGGTTCAGGGGTATTCTGCAAGTATGCGGAAGGTGTTTTCTAGAATAGGGTATAGTTTAGGGACTTAAAAATATGCTAGTACCCATTTTCATGTACCCCAGATTTCATGGGACCACTTTTAAAAATGAAAAAAAAGCTAAGTGCTCTTCTGCATCACTTCTTCAATGTCAGGAAAAAACACCTGCCACGGCTATTTAAAAATGCAGAACACATTCTGCAGGGCTAAACGGGGGTACCCAGACTGAACCCCCATGTCTGGACATCTTTAGGGGGTTCCTAGGAACAAAACCCAAAAATTGACATGACTTTTCGCCGGTTCCCGATTTCGCCTACTTTGGAATTGAATACGGGGAATAGCGGGCACACGCGCAATACTTTTCCGCCTGGAAAACAGGCAAAGGAGGCGATAAGTCCAGCAGGCGAAAAGTCTGGACTATTTGCCTCAAATTGAATACGGGCCTAAGAAAGTTAGAATGATGTTCCAATAAACATATAATTGTCTTTTAAAACAGGGATATCCCTTATTCCTGTATTCAAAATGCTCAGGAGCCAGAATCACCTAGTAATAAGGTGTCATAACCGCAGCCATAGCCGTGATGTTAATATATAGTCCCGTGTTAAGTATAGATAATAACTTATTGATCTGTAACAGCGGGGAAGAAATCGAAGCCCCGTTAATAATAAGTTGCGGCCGGCGGCCAATGACTCATGGTGTCTCCGTGTGGTACCAAAGTCCCGGTAGTGGTAGATCGCAGTGAGCAGCCAGGTACTTGCTGTAAAGGGGGGGGACGACGCATAGCTGGACACAAACTGGCCATCCGCCCGAGCGTCCTCGGATGTTGTGCGAAGCGGCTCTCCCACTGGCGGCAGCAAGGACTTAAACAGTCGGGGGAAAGACAATCTGGTTCTCCGTCGTGTAAAACAGCATAGGTGTAAAGAATCCTTAACGTTTTTCGTCACGTCACGTGACTTTTTCAAATGGTGTGGCTCCAAACCTCAGGTGTAGCTTTTTTTTTATGCTCCAGTGAACAACGGTGTCTGTTAATTGGTCAAGCAGACAGGCTCCTGAAGCTCTCTGACTATATCGTAGTGTTCAGTCAATCTATGCTCGTCTGTATGACAGGAGATATATAAATCGCACCCTCAATAATATGTATTAGCAATATTAAAAGTTACATATAAAATCATTGACCATCCATAATAACTTAAGTAATACAGAACATGCATACAAATAATAATAATAGAAAATAAATAATAAATAGTCAAAATTAAAAAAGAGAGAGCCCATTTTGAGAAACCATCGATAGCTTGTACATAGGATACATAAATACCAGTGAATATATAAAAATAACACTGAATAAGGAACTAATGAATAAACATGGCTGATCTTACAACAAAGGGAGATGAGAGGCTGGGGTAACAAGGCTAATCTTCATTTAACCCTTCCATATATTCACATAGATCTAAAAAAACATAAAAATAAAAATGAAGTAGAGAAGCAGAAAAATATAGGAAATGGATAGACCCTCAATATCATATTAAAGGGGCCTATCCAGTAGCAAATAAATTTGAACGATGAACGATTTATCGTTCAGTCGTTCAATTTACCTGCTAATGGATAGGCTCTCAACGATAAAAATGCGCACTCCCGCGGCCCACAAATCGGGTCTTTTGTCTCTCCAACATGTTGGTCAATTATCGTTTATCGCTGACAGATATTACAAACATCTGTCGCGGTACACGACGAACGATTTTTTTAACGAAAATGAATAGAAACATTAAAAAAAATCCACTCCCAGAATGATGTCATGCAATATCGTTCGTCGTTTGCAAAAATCTGTCATGTACATGACAGATATCTGTCACCACTGCCCCAGGAATTTTCAAAAGATAAATCTTTTGTCTTTTCGCTTTCAGAAAGATCTGCTAATGGATAGGCCCCTTTAGGCAGAACACTCATAAATGTCTCTTCAATATGAAAAAACTAAAATAAACTATAAATCATATAGGAATAGTCTTATATAAAATAAATAGACTATAAATACTATATAAAAACAAAAAACTAAATTAAATAAAAATGACAATTTAAGCTGCCATTATGTCCAGTAGTCTAACCTGAATATCATAGCAGGGGGCCCCACTCCACCCCCTCCAGGGAAAAAACAGCCAGTACAAAATTAGAATTAAGTGTATTTTTTGCTGGTAAACTACAGGCCCGAGCCAGACCTACAATACCTGAAAATGCACTGTTAGGGGGGTTCCATGAGGACCTTATTTGAGATACACTGCCCTAGTGCAAACTCTGGACAATGGTGCAATGCAAAATAAAATAAAACAAGACGATGACACAGGGCCTGATTTATTACGGAACGCAACTGCGAATGCAATAGTGATTACGCACGCAGTTCAACTGCGATAGTATGCTAATCCATTGCGATCGCTATGCCACCACAGCACTACATAAGGACGCCCACTTTACCCTACACACACCCGTAATGTTTAGCAAGACTACAAAACCATCGGTACAATGGAGTACCATCACAGCCTCACGCACACTTGCACAAGCTCTGACCTTACTCAAGAATTGCTAACTTCAGCACACGCTATCAGGCCTCAGGCTGTGTAAGGCATCGGTGTTCCAACGCACTAGCACGCCTGTGTTTCCCCGACCACCCCCCGTCACCCCCTACAAACGCCACTTCCTGTCTATCACTCGACGATGGGTCTGGCTGGTTTGCGCACTGCGATGCATAACACAATCGGCCGATTGCGTGCGTATTAGCAACTGCGTTCCTTGCTGAATCAGGCCCACAGTGCTGCAAACGCTGTCAAAAATGCAAAACAAACTCAACAGGTTGCTGGATCTCATTGCCAGTAACTTCTTGGGAGCGATGAAAGAGTCAGTAAATGCATAAAGTGCTGAATCCAACAGAGGGATGGTCCTCCTACTGTAATGCTGAGTGACCCCCACTGGGCCTGCATGCAATCACATAACAGGAGTGCTGAGCTGCACTGTGCTTTATTGAGAGTAAATCCTGCTTTGCTTTGTTTTGCTGTCTCTGTGTGTGTGTGTGAGAGGAACAATCACCCTCCCTCACCCACTCCCCACAGGAGGAGATAACAAGCAGCAGCTATCATCAGGGAAATCCCTGGTGGAGGGCCTGGGCTGGCGGCGGAGGAATGCCGGATGCGGCCCCCGCCCACCTCTCAGTGCAAGGGAGGAGTAGGCGGGGCTTAGCGTTACTAGTTACCAGAGTGAGGTCACCGGCCGGATCCTCATTCTCATTGTGCACATTCTGATCACTCACTGCAGCAATGGCTTATCCAGGAGCTGGAGGGGGCTACTATCAGGCTGGGGTAAGTCATCTGCACACGGAGACCCCGGGGCGCCGGTAATGTTGGGATGCTAGGTGGACATAGGAGGTGTATTTATGGGTGCAGTTTAAGTACCGGGATTGCTGTGCAGTCATCTGCGTTCTGCAATGGGCTGCTTCTTGCAGGTCCCAGGGGACTGTAACTAGGCTGTCCTCCTGTACATCCATTAGTGTGCTGCTGCTAAGATGCAGGGGGAGGGTTTCTTCATTCCCTTACACCAGGTTTTGTTTTTACCCCCATTGTTATGGTAATATTTGCTATATGCACCCTTCAGAGTGCATTTTATTCAGAATACCTGCTAAGGTCCGTGCAATTGTCGTGCATTAAATTGTAAAAAAAAAATATCTATTTTGATTGCTTTATTTTTTACTATTAAATGATTTTGTTGTATTTAACTGACGGTAGTGCCCTTTAAACCTGTCTAGGCTATCCCTTGGTTATGCATAGCCCAGGTCTACAATCCAGAGTTTTTTTTTTTTGTACTATATCAGTGATTTTCAAAATCGGTCCTCATGGAGCCCTAAAGGCCACTACACGATATCTTTAACAATTTGGCTGATTCTGATACATAATAATGACAAATCGTTAAAAATGTCTAGTGTGTAAGCGCTACATCGTGTACTGTAGTGCTCGCGCTCCCGTGGGGTTGTCGGCCTCATGGCCTGATCTTATGTACTGCATGTAAGATCAAGCGATGCGGCTGGCGATCCCATGCAGTGCTATGCGGGTGGGCTGGCATATCGGGCGGTCGGACACCAGATCGCCCAGTGTGTACGGACCGCACTATGTCGGCGCTGGGATTGTTGACATCGCTGGCCAAACACATTGTTTAGTGTGTACCCAGCTTAACAGTGCTTGTTCTCAAGGTCTTCTCCAGAATAATTAGCACCACCTATTAATCTGTTAGTCAATTCTAGCTAGCTGATCTGGAAAACATGCACTGTTATGGTGCATACACACTGTCAGATAAAAAGGACGATATAAACGATAATGATATGATTTTTTTTTTTTAGCCACCTCCATCGATGCACGGGTGGCCGATATCGACTATCGCCTGTTCATGCAGACCTACCTGGTCAATATTGACCAGGTTAGCCTGTTTACTGTAGGGACCCGCGATCAACGATCGTTGGAGGTGGTTAACGCATGTGCTGGATGTTCGATATCGAACATGCAGGACGATGAGACAACGATATCTGATCGTTGTCTGATCGTCCCGTGTGTACGGGCCATTAGAGTTCCATGAGGATCGGATTTCAGAAACTGTGCACTATATTACTATGCAGTCCAGTACATGATTGTTTTATCTGGTCACTCGTGGGGCCAGTCACTATGTTGTAAGTGGAGACGCTTAGGCAATGCTTCCTACTGTTGGTGTAGTACTTGTAATAGTTTCACTTCCTTAGCCAGGTAGTAGTACGTGACTTTAGAGATGTATACACAACCTTAAATAGATAGAAGATCAAAACTATTGCAATTTCCTTTTTTCTATCAATAATGTTCACTTTTAAGGGACTGATGAAGAGGCTATGTACTAAGCCTTGGATGGTGATAAAGTAACAGCCAATCAGCTCCTAATTGCCATGTCACAGGCTGTGTTCTAAAAATGACAGGAGCTTAAATAAGTTGGTATTTTATCTCCATCCAAGGCTTAGTAAATATACCCCTGGATAAATCGATATATAGGTGAACAAGGACAGTCATTTAAAGGTTTAAAAATAAAGGATTCATTAAAACAAAGTTTAGTTCATGTTTTGTTTTCAGCATTTCCCTTTACACCAGACTAGTGACTTGTCCCAGCTCCGCACTGGAGCAATTTTGAATTTACGGAGATGCATTAGTCATTTTCCCTCCTGACATCAACACAATAAGAATTCGTTTTGACGTGACACGCAAAAGGGCCTTGTAAAGTTGTCCATGAGCAAAACCCTTAGGTCAACTCCAGCCACATTTAGGGGTCTATTCATTATCTCTAAATTTCTACAAAAGCAGGTTAAAATGAAAATGTTCACCTGCTTTTGTAGAATTTAAGTTTCTGGTCCATTCATCAAAAAGGTAAGTCAGGAGATGTCACAGATACCGCCTGCTTACCTTTCACTTCCGATGTGACCCGCTGTCCCCATACACTAGTATCACAGATACCTCCTGCTTACCTTTCACTTCCGATGTGACCCGCTGTCCCCATACACTAGTATCACAGATACCTCCTGCTTACGTTTCACTTGCAATGTGACCCGCTGTCCCCATACACTAGTATCACAGATACCTCCTGCTTACCTTTCACTTCCGATGTGACCCGCTGTCCCCATACACTAGTATCACAGATACCTCCTGCTTACCTTTCACTTGCAATGTGACCCGCTGTCCCCATACACTAGTATCACAGATACCTCCTGCTTACCTTTCACTTCCGATGTGGCCCGCTGTCCCCATACAGTAGTATCACAGATACCTCCTGCTTACCTTTCACTTCCGATGTGGCCCGCTGTCCCCTTACACTAGTATCACAGATACCTCCTGCTTACCTTTCACTTCCGATGTGGCCCGCTGTCTCCATACACTAGTATCACAGATACCTCCTGCTTACGTTTCACTTGCAATGTGGCCCGCTGTCCCCATACACTAATATGGGGACTGAAATTCATCAAGCTCTGAAAATACAATATTTTCTGAGCTCGACTGCGGGACCATTCGCCATCTTCAGATGGAGTTTGCCCCCGCTCGCAGCCCACCCCCGCTCCTTCCCTATGGGTAGAGTCCCGGGTTGCAAAGAAGGTCCTTTTTGGATCCCTCCACCCGTGTCTGGCTCCTTTTGCCAGACGCCGGAGCTTTATGCGCCTGCATGAACTCTAACTAAGTTGCACTGCTCCGAAAGAAGCAGCGAAGCCACTTCGGGGAGACAGCTGATTTTTGGATCCGCTGTTTCCGTACCGGAGCAATGATGAATTTCCCCGGCACTTGCAGCGTGTTAGTATGTTAATTATCAGGTTCCATTCAGACCCCGATACTTAACATAATGAATAGACCCCTAAGTGCCTGTGCTTTATTGTCATGCCAAAGCAGCCTCTTACCGGGAATTGGACTAGTTTGAAATGAAACTGTTGTTTTTCACATAAATGAAATGGGAACCGTAAAAAAAGGAAAAACTGTAATTTTGTATCAGTAAACATGGCTTACATCAATTTTTTGGAGAAACCGGGTAATTCGTATCATTCTCTACATCAGTGTTGGCTAACCTTGACACTCCAGCTGTTGTGGAACTATATATCCCAGCATGCCCTGCCACAGTTTTAGCATGCCCTAATAGCAAAACTGTAGCAGTGCATGCTGGGTTATGTAGTTCCATAACAGCTGGAGTGTCAAGGTTAGCCAACACTGCTCTACATGGTATAAAATAAAGTCATTCGTTGTGTGCCAAGAAAGCACTCTACGTCCCTTTCTTCATTGACTTACTTCACTAAAATCGTCACTGCTCGGATCCCTGTTGTCATACATTATTGTTTCATACACCTAAAGTTTTCTCGACAAATGCTCTATAGAATAGTGGAAACTGCATCAAAATCCGTCCAGTGGTTCTCGAGATTAGCCCCAACACACAGACAGACGCCTATTGGGGATTTTATTTGATAATATTATGTATAGATAGAGCTCATTTCTTCCTCCCTGAGTGGAACATAAATTCAGCACGTAGGCCTTTTTACTCTCTAAAGTTGGGCACCGCTACTACAGTCAGGTTGTGGTGGTTTGGTCATTCTTGTTCCAAGTTTGCCTAGTGAGTGACTGTCGTGGGGCTGCCGTGGTTGTGCTTTTCATTGGACAGGCTCGAAATTTTGGGTGGCTAATGATTACTTTGTTGTGGTCGCATTATCTTAAACATCCAGCAATAAATAAAGAAAATAAAATCTGCAACCTATATGTTGAATTACTTTATATTTGTGACCTTTGTACTGCTATATCTTGTCGACTAGTTAAGCATTAGGTATTTCCCGGACTTCGATTTTGGGTAGGTCCTTTTGGTTTTATGGCATGCTCTTATCATATGTGGCTTGGGTTACCTGGCAGAGTTTAACATCCATCAAAATGCCGCACCATTAAATGCCTGCATCCTTAAACTGTCTACACAAATGGTGAGCTCTAGCAAACTTTCTAAAGAGTATTAGTAGATGTATGGCTCTTACCAACAAATCAGAATGTAGCTCATTCATCTAGTACACAGGTTCTCAAACTCTGGGCCTGATTCAGATCCGCTCGCGAGCGCTATGCGCTCGCAAGCGGGTCGATGGTGGCCCAGTGCACATGCGCACGACGGAGCCGGCTCCGTCGTGCGCATGCGCGAGACTCGGATAGTGACGGCCAAGCCGTCGCTCCGGGTCTCGCAGCAAAGGGGGCGTGCTGTCGATGTTGAGTGACAGCACGCCCCCTTTGATGGGCGGGCCAGGGGCGTGTCTGCCCAGACGGAGGCGTTCCCATGGAACGCCTACCGTCTGGGGCCGGCCCCACTGATATCACAAGTGATGTCGGTGGGAGTGCTTTCGGCTCTGTTAGAGCCGAAAGCACTCTGGGGCTTGCCGCAATGAGACCCTACCACAAGGGTCTCGTCGCAAGCCCGATGGTCTTGACCATCGCAACCATCTTCCTGCCCGCTTGCTATAGCTGTGGGTGGTCACCCACAGCTATGCGAGCGGCCAGGAGTCTGCTCTAAACAAGGACGGCCCTGATTCAGAGCTAGCGCTCTGTCAGAGTGTCCGGCTCTGAATCAGGGCCTCTGTCCTCAGGACCCCACACAGTGCATGTTTTCCAGGTCTCTTCACAGAATCAAGTGAAATAATTATAACCACCTGTGACCTTTTAAAATGTGTCAGTGAGTAATGAATACACCTGTGCACCTGCTGAATGACCTGGAAAACGTGACCTGCGTGGGGTCCTGAGGACAGAGTTTGAGAACCACTGATCTAGTACAGTCTATAAAATTACAGGTAGAGCTTGATTGGTTGCTATGGTCCACACCTCCACTACATCTCTGTAGAAGGTTTGGTAAATCGGCCTCCCCAAAACTGTTATCCCCTAATGTGCTGCAAGAGGAGGGCACAGCCAATGCATTTTGGCCCTCATTCAGAGCCGTACGCTCTGAGCAGAGCGCACGCTCTGAATGAGGGCCGTCCTCCATAACTATGGAGCGTCCTCCTGGACGCTCGTATAGCTGTGGGTCACCACCCACAGCCTATACGACCGTGCAGTTTGATGGCCGCGATGGTCTTGACCATCGCGACCATCAAAACTGTGAGCCGGAGCCTGCGGTTGAGGTTTTCAACCGCAAGGCCCGGAGTGATTTTGGCTCTATCAGAGCCAAAATCACTCCCACTGACATCACTAGTGATGTCAGTGGGCCGGCTTCTGACGGTAGGCGTTCCCTTAGGAACGCCCCAGTCAGGGAGGCACGCCCACCAAAGGGGACGTGCTGTCAATCAACATCGACAGCACGCCCCCTTTGATCAGACACAACGAGCGAAGGAAAGTCCTTCGCTCGTCGTGTCTGGCGCATGCGCACGACGGAGCTCCCTCCGTCGTGCGCATGCTCAGTGCAGAACATCGACCCACTTGCGAGCGGACAGCCGCTCGCGAGTGGGTCTGAATCAGGCCCTTTGTCTGGTGGAAGGACTGCACCTACCACTGATGGTCATGGTATATCCTGGCCATTCATTTAATATGAAGTAATGAACTCCATGTTTCTGTTCTGGCCAAAAGAATTCAATAAGCTTCTTATATTCTATATTCTTCTTATGTCAGGCTTGGGTAACCCGTGGCTCTGCAAATGTTTAGGAACTACAAATAAAATATGACTGCAGCTAATGGGCGTCTTATCAGAGCAACAATTGAATTGCTCCGATAGATGCCCATTAGGCAGACGCCCAGCGCACTTACAATTGAATTTACCCCACAGTGGACAAATTGTCCAATGAGGTCTCCCCATATGTGACCATCCATTATATGCTTACTATCAAACAAACATGCCTGTAAGGAAAGTACCTGTTAGCTTCACTTGTATGATAGTTCTCAACAGTGTTTAATTATTGTGATGTATTCCCCTCTTAAGTAAGTGTAACACCAGCTATAGACATTAACTTTTAGGTATGTCAATTAAAATTGACCACTAATTCAGGCCATTCAGTCCCCATGGCCTAAGCGGGAAGCAGTATGAACAGTGATCGCAAAATACGCGCTATAGCACGTATTTACGCGTTACAGACTATGAAGGACTCCGTTTTTTAAAATGACTGGGGCCCTGCAGGAAGCGCTGTGTGCGCGCCACAGCAGCCAGGCCAATGACATCCTAAGCCGCTCCCCCACCAATCACCACAGGCGGCAGCGCCGTCTCCTTCAATCGGCATCTGATCCTCCGCCTCCCTGTCACGTGACGCTGCTGTGCTCTCTCTACTCAAGATCTCTGTAGCTCCGAGTCCTCCCTCCTGTTCCCTGACACCCTGCGCGCCTACGGCGGGCAGCACTGGCTGACATGTGACACTGTGTCCCGGCCCTCCATGCTGAGGTGTGTGGCTTCTGGCAAGTGACTCCGGATCCAGTGTTCTCCTGGGCCGATCTACAGACCCCAACTGTGTCCAATATAGTCTGCCAAGATCATGGGCTCCAAGAAGGGGCACCTGAACGGTGAGTAGCCGCTGCCCGGTGCTTATGAAGTCTTCCCTGAGTTGTCAGTTTGTGTGGTGGGGAGATTTCTGTGTGGTGCCAGGGTGCTCCCACTGTGTAGCGGGAGCCTTCTTTGCGATGTCACTATGTGTTGGGACCCTTCTGTTTGGCGACAGGGTGCTGCTAGTGTAGTACCAGTGTGTGGTGGTGACATTGTGTTTTGTGACCCTTCTGTGTGGTGGGGTCCTTCTGTGTGGTGCCAGGGTGCTTCCAGTGACAGTGTTTGCTTAGGAACCTTCTGTGCAGTGCCAATGTTTGCTGAAACACGTTTGTGCAGTGCCAGGGTGCTGCCATTGTGTGGTGGGACCCTTCTGTCTAATGCCAGTGAAATGCAGTAACCCCCTCCTTGCCCCCCAGTACTGCACCAGCAGTTATTTACCCTTGCCTCCACCCTACCCCCAGCACTGCCTGCCCCTTGTCCCCTCCTTGCCCCCCCAGCACTATCGCAACTGCTGTTTGCTCTTGCGCCCTACCTGCCCTTACTCCCCTTTTCCCCCAGCACTACCCCATCTTCTTCCTGCCTTTACCCCTAGCTCTATCCCAGCTGTTACTTGCCCTTAACCCCCTCTACCCCAACTGATACGTGCCCCCAGCATTGTTGCAATTGCTGCCTGCCATCAACCTCCATAAAATGTGATGGGACCCAGAAACAGTGGAGTAGGACCCCAATTTTCTAAAGTGAGGGGTTTTTGCTAACCGCGATTACTGATGAATGGTGGATTGAGGGGTACATTTCTCATTCATTCCTTGTGTGCAGTGATCTGTGTGAGGGGACGTCATTGTCTTGAGAAGATCAGGGCCGGGTTCAGAATGGAACATGATGCAAATCATGGTCTGTATTCATATAACATTAGAAGGGAAATTGTAAGCTAAGCTACCTAATGGTTCATTTTCAGAGAATATATAGGTGTGCAAAGGTCCTACGGAAATAGGCGAACTATATATTTTATTTATCTATAATAATAATATTTTTATTTAATGCTGCAGATTATTTTTCCACGACAAATTTGTACATAAATGACCAAACGGCCAATCAGATTGTAGACTGGACGGCCATCTTTTTTTTTTTTTTTAATATATCTTTTATTGAAGCAATGCACAAAAAACATAAACATTTCTTACAATGCGATAATACATGTACAAAATCAGATACAGTTAGACCCAATGAAACAGTTATTACATAGGGCATAAAAATAAAGCTAGTGATGGTGACAATGAAACAATACTCCTTCATTTTCTACATAGCTTACAACGAATAGGTTTGTTCAGATATTAGAGTACATACATTATAAATCATCGATTACTCAATTAAACAAAATAAACAACACATAATACAAATAGAAATAAACTGAAGAATAAGAAAATAAAATGACATAAAATTTAAATAAAATAAAATTTTCATCTTTACATTAACGCTCAATAAAAATGCCTAGCTGCTCTAGTAAAGGAAAAGATGATAGTGCACATTATACTGGTTGCTATAAACAAATGTTTGCAGGTGATATAAAGCGTACTGGGGATGGCTTCTATTCTGTTGCTGGGATGTGAGTGCTATTGATAAATGAGCTGCTGTACTCTTCACCGTTATTGTCGTTGAGGTGTGTTGGTAACCACCACTAACGTCTCAGCACTAATATACACAGGTGTGTGCATTACTAATCCCCCAACGCTGACTCATAGAAAAGGAAAGCAAGAGCCAACACTGATAACGGAGTACACAGTATATAAAAGTTATTATGAACCTTCCCCTTAAGTTTTCTGCACATTCAAGATACAGAAGAAACCTGACATACTGGTCTATTTTTTTTTGCGTGGTTTATGCAATAAAGAGCAACACAGTGGTTAGCATTGCTACCGTGTGTGTGTGTGACATGCTTGCATTTTAGGCAATTTAGATTGGGTGTGGTATAGAAGCTCGACAGTGTCTGGATATATACTCCAACAGATCGACACCAGATGGTAGGCGGACAAGAGGTTGACATGGACAATAGGTCGACGCAAGTTGTTGTGTTTTTTGTCATTTAAGCCTAATCTTTACTCTGACCCAAACCTTCCCCTAGTACCTAAGCCTCCTCCTAGTGCCTAACCCTAACCTCCCCTCCTGCAATCTAACCATAATGCTTCCTCTAGTGCCTAAACCTAACCATCCCTTTCCATAGCATATCCCTGAAGGCCCCCATACATCAGCAATTGATTGCAGCGATCGTGCAATTTGCAATCGATTGTGTATAAAACTTTCCCAATCGATTGCAGAATTGCCACAATCGATTGGGAAAGATTTTTATACACAATCGATTGCAAATTGCACGATTGCTGCAATTAATTGCTGATGTATGGGGGCCTTAACCCAGAGGTTCCCAAATGCGGTCCTCAAGGCTCCCCAACAGTTCAGGTTGGAGAGATTTCCATGGTTGAACAGAGGTGGTTAAATCAAATTGACTGAGGTACTAATTAAGTCAGCTGTGCTCAACCATGGATATCTCTAAAACCTGAACTGTTGGGGGGCCTTGAAGACCGCGTTTGAGAATCTCTGCCCTAACCTTAAAAATTTTGAAAAAACGTGTCAACCATTTGTCCCAGTCGACCTATTTAGACACTGGCGATATTTAATCCGGATGCCATCTAGAGATGTAACCTCTAATGGGATGAGAATGACGAATACTACTTGTACAGATCTGCGTAATTAGTGGTACTGTATAAATATACTATTATAATTAGCATTCCCGCTAGGCTGTTATAGCAGGGCGCTGCGCCCTGACCTCCTTCTGGAGGGCAAAAAGCGCCCTGCCCTCACCGCGCAGCGCACCGCTAAGACAGCCTGCGGGTGCCGTCTTCACCTGCGGATCGCAGTGTCCTGCGGGTGGGGAAATGTGTGGTGACCTGGTCATCGCTGCTGAATAGACGCTGGGCGCATGCGCCCGACTTCTATTCTACCTGTCAGCAGCGCTTGGGGGCTGCCCGGCGTGTCCGTAAGTTCCGGGCACACCCCCAAGAGTGACGAAAAGGTGACGCGTCTTATAGACATGCCCCCTTTTCAATGGCCACGCCCCATTTTCGGGTGCATGCGGAAGTGCCCTCTCTAGCGCCCTGCCTGTCGCTGGAGCTAGAGTGAACGCTAATAATAATATTATGATGTAAATGAAAATGCTTTTTCATTTAAATGATTCTAACAGGGGAAATCAATTTTTATTTTTTTGGGCACCTTAACTAATGCTTGCACGATGGAGCAATTAAATTGGCTTGCGTGCCCGGTGCTTTTGGGTACTCTAATTTGTGGACGCCCAAAACAACTGAATTGCTCTGTCAGGTGCCCATTAATTATCGCTGGCCAAAATGCAAATGAGCTCCCCCCTAAATGTTAAAACGTTCACATCAAAATAGTGAAAAAAAATAATTTACCAGTACACTTATATATATATTTCTACTTCAGGGTCCATAGGGTATCCACAGGATACCTTGGGGTATAGGTGTGACGTCAGTCGCAGGGCACCAAAGAGTTAAGCTTTCAGCCTCCCAGGATGCACTAGGTCCCCCTCCTATACCCCGCCCCCGGGCCAAGGCACCTCAGTTTAGTTTGGTGCCCGGCCGGAGTCGGGTGCACCTGTTGGAGTGGGGGCTAGAAGAGCCCCTGAAGCTTATTCTTCATGCAGCTGTGGCTGCACAACTGGATGTACAGCATGGACAGTCAGTCCTGACGTCCATGCTGTCTTCCCTACACCCCGCCGGTACCAGAACGCCGGTACTGATCCGGGGATGCTGGTGGGCGTCTGGGGTCACAGCTAGCGGTGACCCCAGATGCTCCGGACCATGGCCGGATTCAAGGGGGACAGAGGTAAGCAGCGGGGTCCCGCGGTGGGTCCCCGCTGATCACATGGTCCTAAGTCCCCAGGCAGGGGGCTCCCTGGGGACTGGCTGCAGCGTGGAGCCAGGCGACCAACCTGCGCTTCCACTACCCCCTGGGACAGCGGACCGCAGCAGAGCGGTAGCGCTGCGGCGTCCCAGGGGTTAAATGCATGCCAGGGGAGCGCGCCTTCCCTGTCTCACAGCCGGCGCCTCCCCCGCTGCACACAGCCCTCTCTGCATGCTGCCGACTGGTCCTGTGGCAGCGCTCCTCCCCCAGGCCAGCCTCCTCTCTGCTCCTCGGCGGCCATCTTCTCCAGAACGCATGGTGAACGCTGCTGGAAGCGCTGGACGGAAGCATCGTGGTCTGGGTCCCCCCGCATACCTCTCCTCCGCTGTGGTCAGGTCTGTGTATGCAGCGCTGTGTCCTACCAGGCCCTGTGTCTGTGTAGTTGAGTGATCAGCGCTGTTAGTGCAGGAATTGTTATTTCTCTGCATTGTATGTGACTGTGCTAGCACTGCTGCCTGTAATCTTTTCTTCATCTAAACTGTCAGCTTTATTACTGTCCCTGTTCTTTCTGCTAAAGCCCTTGCGGTGCGGTGCTGCAGGGTGGTCTCTCGCCTATTTAATACTTAATTGGTGAGAGAGGTCACATACGTGGTGCCATCATGTCTGAAAGTGATTTTCCCCTCCGGCTACAGTGTACCACGTGCAAAGTACCGTTAGCGGAGGGGGAGGGTAGCGCGGAGGGCCTTTGCCGGCAGTGTTTGTCCATGGCGCGGCCTATTACGGTTACAGCACCGGTACAGGAGCCGCCCTGGGCTTGTTTCGCTCAGGCGTTAACAGCTTTAGTGGGCCAGTTAGCTCCGCAGCCCGCGTTTACTCCGATGGGTTTGTCCCAGCAGTCTGTGGTGTCGTCACCCATGCAGGGGTTCCCACGACAATTGGTGGTACCCCACAGTCTCCCTATTTCCCCGCTCCCGGGTTCTCAGGAGCCAGCGTGGGTTAACTCCCTGACGAGTTCTGTACAGCACTTGTCGGATGTGTTGCAAGGGGAGTCTGTGATGCGGCCTCATAAACGGCCGGTGGCGTCTCTGTCCGCTCCTTATGAGGATGACGAAGGGACGTCTGATGATGGGGAGATTCTAGATCCTTACGATCAGGAACCTCTCCATACTAAGGACGCTGATGCTAAGTCCAAAGTATATATTCCTGGACTTATTCGGGCGGTCCGCACAGCCTTGGTGATTGAGGACGAAGTTCCCCCAGCGGCTAAATCTAAGTATGCCTTTTTCAAAGATGTGAAGGGCGATGCCACAGTCTTTCCTCTTTCGGGTCAGTTGGTGGACCATTTAGAGGAGGCGTGGAAACAACCTGGCAAAAGATACCAGCCGCAGAGACGCCTGGCGGTGGCTTATCCGTTCGCGGATAATTATTTTGCGAAGTGGGAATCCCCTCCACAGGTGGATTCTCACGTGACCCGTCTTGTCCGTAGTGCCACATTGCCGATGCCATCCATGTCCTCCCTTAAGGATGCTACGGACCGCAAGGTAGAAATCTGCCTGAAGTCCGCTTATTCCCTTGCAGGGGGGGCAGCACGGCCGGCTATGGCCATTTGCTGGGTTGCCAGAGCGATGGAGCGCTGGGCGGATTCATTAGAGGCTTCTTTTGAATCCGACTGTCCGGCCGATCAGGCGGAGTTGATTGGCAATCTCCGTGATTCGGCCACCTACATCAACGAGGCGGCTCTAGACATTAGTACTCTGGTGTCTAGAATTTCTTCAGCAGCGGTAGCTGCTCGTCGCACCTTGTGGCTGCGATCCTGGAAGGCGGACGCAGATTCCAAGAAAGGTCTGGAAGCGTTGCCGTTTACCGGAGAAGTTCTCTTCGGTCCGGATCTGGATAAGATTGTGGCCACGCTGGCGGCAGCCAAATCTGCCTGTCTCCCGTCGGCCGCTGCTCCTTCTGGTTCGGGACCATCGTCCTTTCGGTCATCTAGGGCCCAGGGCAGGCCCAAACCACAGTCGTTTCCTCGACAGGCTGGCCCTAAGAAATCGGTCAAGCCCCGGAAGCAGGCATGGAGTACCAGACGTCCGGCCCCCAAGCCAGATGACAAGCCTGCGGCCTGACGGTCCGGGCCTCCCTTTGGGGGATCCCAGGGTGGGAGGCCGCCTGCTACAGTTCGCCCAGTGTTGGTCGACCACTACGACAGACACTTGGGTTCTGGAGGTGGTTTCTCACGGATACGCCCTCTCCTTCCGGCACAGACCCCCGGCTCGCTTCTTCACCACGGGTCTCCCATCAGACCGGAACAAGGCTACGGAGCTGCGGAAGGTATTGCACACTATGCTCCAGGCTGGAGTTATAGTGGCGGTTCCATTCTCCCAGAGGGGCCAGGGTTTCTATTCAAATCTATTTTTGGTACAGAAACCCAATGGGTCATATCGTCCGATTCTCAACCTCAAAGCACTCAACAAGTCTTTGCGGGTCCCGAAGTTTCAGATGGAGACCCTACGGTCCATCATTCTGGCGCTGGAACCTGGGGACTACTTGGTGTCATTGGACATACAGGACGCTTACCTGCATGTCCCTATTCTTTGGCGCCATCAACAGTTCCTCAGGTTCGCAATCAGCAGCGACCACTTCCAGTTTCGGGCGTTACCTTTTGGCCTGGCAACAGCACCACGTGTTTTCACCAAGGTGATGGCGGTCATGGCGGCTTCTCTGCGGCTGCAGGGAGTCCGCATGTTGCCGTATTTGGACGACCTGTTATTGGTGGCAGGATCTCCAGAGCTCCTGTTACGCCACTTGGACCTGACCATTGCACTGCTGCAACGGCACGGCTGGCTAATCAACTGGCAGAAGTCCACTCTAATCCCGTCTCGGAGGATTCTGCATCTTGGAGCCTTATTGGACTCGGGACAGCAAAGGATCTTCGTGACGGAGGACAAGATCTCTGCTTTACAGTCAAGGGTGCGCAGTTGTCTGCACAGCCGCCGGGTGTCCTTACACTCGGCGATGAGGTTACTGGGCTCCATGGTGTCGGTGTTCGACATGGTGGAATACGCCCAGTTTCACTCCAGACCTCTGCAGCACCTGATCCTGTCCAAGTGGAACGGGCTGACTCAGTCTCTGAAGTCCCAGACGATTGTGCTCACCCAGGAGGTTCGCCTGTCCCTTACGTGGTGGTTACAGACGACCCACCTCAACAAGGGACGTCCGTTCTGGGTTCCAAATTGGGTCCTGTTGACAACGGACGCCAGTCTTCGGGGCTGGGGAGCAGTTTCGGGTCCACACTTGTTCCAGGGCAGGTGGACGCCGACAGAAGCGGAGCTTCCAATAAATATCTTGGAACTCCGTGCGGTCTTCAATGCTCTCCAGCAGGCACAGCGGTTTCTCCAGGGTCGCCCGGTGCAGGTCCAGTCGGACAACGCTACCACCGTGGCCTACATAAACAGGCAAGGAGGAACTCTCAGTCGGGCGGCTCTCGTAGAGGTCTCTCGGATCCTGGTTTGGGCGGTGCGCAATCTTCCGACCATATCAGCGGTCTTCATCCCGGGAGTGCTCAATTGGGAGGCGGACTTTCTAAGTCGCCAGGACGTTCATCCGGGGGAATGGTCCCTGCACCCGGACGTTTTTCAACTACTGGTGGACAGGTGGGGTCTTCCAGAAATCGACCTCATGGCGTCCCGGCACAACAACAAGTTGCCGGTGTACGGGTCTCGCACAAGAGACGAAGGGGCGTCTCTGGTGGATGCTCTGTCCGTCCGGTGGACGTTCCGGTTCGCATACCTGTTCCCTCCGGTCTCCCTTCTTCCACGGGTAATCCGGAAATTCAAACAGGAAGGAGGGACGCTCCTGTTGATAGCTCCCGCGTGGCCCAGACAGCACTGGTTCTCAGACCTTCAGGGTCTGTCCGTGGACATTCCTCTGCGGTTGCCGCTACGACCGGACCTTCTGTCTCAGGGTCCTTGCCTTCACCCGGACCTGACTCGGCTGTCTTTGACGGCGTGGCTGTTGAGACGGCCATGCTGAGGTCCCGGGGGTTTTCCAGCTCTGTGGTGCGTACCATGTTGCGAGCTCGGAAACCGTCTTCCGCGAGGATATACCATCGCGTGTGGCATACGTTCTTCCAGTGGTGTCGACCGAGAGGTTATGCACCGCGGGAGTTTCGTCTGTCTCGGATTCTCGCCTTCCTGCAAGCGGGACTAGATCATGGGCTTCGCCTTGCTTCTTTGAAGGTACAGGTTTCGGCCCTATCTGTCTGGTTTCACCGTAGGATTGCTACAATCCCGGATGTGCGCACCTTTATGCAGGGTGTTCTCCGCATTCAGCCGCCCGTTGTTCCACCTGTGGCGCCTTGGGATTTGGCTGTGGTCCTGAGGGCTCTCCAAGGACCGCCGTTTGAACCACTGGGCTCAGTGGATCTTAAATGGCTAACAGCTAAGACTGTTTTCCTTCTGGCCATTGCTTCGGCCAGACGTGTTTCTGAGTTAGGGGCTCTTTCTTGTAGACCCCCTTTCTTGGTTTTTTATGGGAACAGGGCAGTGCTCCGCACTCGGCCCGAGTTTCTTCCCAAAGTTGTTTCCCAGTTTCATATTAACGAGGAAATAGTTGTTCCGGCCTTTAACTCACCGGGTCTTTCCGTGGGTGAGGCCTCTTTGGATGTTGTGCGGGCCTTAAGGACGTATGTTGACCGCACTTCTTCGTTTAGGAAGTCGGACGCTTTGTTTGTCCTCTTTGGCTTCCGTAAAAAGGGTTGGCCTGCTTCAAAGCAAACTTTGGCAGCCTGGATCCGTATGGCTATTTCTGAAGCTTATCTTCATGAAGGCCTACCGGTCCCTCCTTCTCTGAAGGCTCATTCCACTAGGTCTGTGGGTCCTTCGTGGGCAGCTCGACGTGGTGCCTCGGCAGTTCAGATCTGCAAGGCTGCTACGTGGTCTTCTGTCCATACCTTCGTGAGGTATTACAGGTTTGACACCTTCGCCTCTCAGGATGCTTCCTTCGGGCGGCGGATTCTCCTTTCTGCACAGGAGCGTCCCCACCCTTAAAGGATACTGCTTTGGGACATCCCCAAGGTATCCTGTGGATACCCTATGGACCCTGAAGTAGAAAATATGAGATATGGTAAGAACTTACCCTTGTTATCTCTATTTCTACGAAGTCCATAGGGTTCCACAGGACTCCCGCCCTGTCGCACCTGTGCTGCAGATGGGCTTTGCTCTGGTCACCGGTTTTCCGTCTCCCTCTGGTGAGAATGTGATTCTTGTATGTGTCCAGATCTTTGTTCTCTCTCTTCCTTCTCCTCCTCCGGCCTATGGCTTGGTAACTAACTGAGGTGCCTTGGCCCGGGGGCGGGGTATAGGAGGGGGACCTAGTGCATCCTGGGAGGCTGAAAGCTTAACTCTTTGGTGCCCTGCGACTGACGTCACACCTATACCCCAAGGTATCCTGTGGAACCCTATGGACTTCGTAGAAATAGAGATAACAAGGGTAAGTTCTTGCCATATCTCATATTATTTTTTTTTTTAACTATGGAATGTAAGCTTCACTGGTGCAGGGACTGGTGTGAATGATTAAACATTCTCTGTAGAGTGCAGCTTAATGTGTCGGTTCTATATAAACAAAGGTTAATTAATAATAATGCTGTACACAGTGTATATTGTTACACATAGCTGTAGCGCGCGCTGTATAACCTGCAGTCTCTGCCCCGTCTGGTAGTGGATGTCTCTTGCTTACGTTGACCATTTCTTCCAGCAGAGTAGATTGTGCAGACGCAGTGCTGCGTGTCACTGCCTGATTGCAGTAAGTGGCCTTGTGTCTTCTCTGTAGGACATAATTGCTGCACTGTATTGCGCAAGCCTGCCCGTAATTGCTTGCTTTTTTCAGGTGCTCTTTGAACTGCACAGTAAGTTTTGTCTGTGCCCTTATTGCAGGTATTTGCAAGCTTAGAGACTGCTTGTTCCCTCCATGTGACAGCTATACTGATCTAGGCGTGGGGGAGATAATGCTGATTTTACATTTGGCTCCAAACTTTTTTTATTTTTGAGTGTTGTGTAAACTAATGTTCACTTTATGTGGTCATTTATACTGAGATTTTTACTTATTTCATTAAGCAGGATGTGATTTCGTCCTTACCACCTTCTTTGGTGGACGCAGGGCGTAGAGGAGATATCCTTATTAGGCACCGGTGGGAGGGTGTGTATGTATTTCATATCTCCAACTATACCGCCAAGAAGAAGTTTGGCACTCTGGATAGTAATGTCAAATAAAGGAGATAATATATATATATAATTTCATTCACACCCGTTTGTTTCCTTGCAGTATGGCGGAGCACCCGGAGGTCCTGCGTTCCAGCAGCAAGATCCCATGTATGGCTATTTTGCAGCGATTGCCGGCCAGGTGGGTTGAGTCCTTTGTCAGAAGTAGCTGATGCCTTCAGTAATCTCTTCTGATATAACATTTTACCTAAATGCGTACTGAGAGATGTCCGTAAAGCTGACCAAATGCTGCAATATCAGGAAATGGATAAAAGTTGACTGAGGCCTATACATCAGGATTGTATCTGGCCAATTCGCCGTTCTCCCGATGCCTTGGTCAGAGTATCAGCAAAATCCAACCTGTTAGAAATTCCTCACTTTCAGCAATTCCAACCCAGAAATTATTGGAATCGGCGAGTCATGGATTTCTAACATGCTGTATTTTACGGAAACCACCACCACCCCGACAAATCGACGGATGGGATTGGCATTGGGGAATTGGTCCAATGATGGCCCACACTAGTTGTTTATAGGAGTTGGGTACGAAATACTGGCATTCGGGAAGCCTGCTGTCAATATACCGACAGCGGCATCCCGATGCTTAGTATCCCGACAGGGGTCCAGTAAGTATGGTAACCCTCCCCCCTTTCCCTCCCTAACCCACTGTTTCTGCATTAGTGCCTGGACCTAACCCTAACCAAACCACCCTCAAACCCAGTACCCCCCCCTGGTGGCGTCTAAACCGAACCCACCCACCACCCTGCGGCTATGACCTATCCGGCCCGCTATACTTACGATCGGGATTCCAGCGTCGGGATTATCTCGAGACGCCATCCCGGCTGTAGGCATAGTAACTACATCCCATTTAAAGTGCATGTTGGAAAATGCATTACATTTCAGCCAACTTCCCCTTATTGCTCGGTGACCGGAGAGCCAAGGTCGGCTGCGCGTGGCCAGATTACACGTTATACTTTTTGAGGTGAATTAAATTTAAAGCAGCGATGTTCGGCTGCGCACAAATTGGCCATTTACGGTAGTGCCGACATGGAGGTACGACGGAAAACATGCAATGCCGGCAGACGTGATTTGTCGTCCCAGAACGGCACATTTCATCCATTGCGTAGCACTGAGTGACTTAAAATCTCGTCCGCATTATTCATTTGCAAAACAATCTCGCTTCAGTCAGTCCACATCCTATCTTTCTCTGGGTGCGGACTTAATAAAACTCCTTGCAACCCTAAAACTTTTGAAAAAAAGGTTTCCTTGGTAGATCTATTCATAGTTTAAATATCAATTTAAGGCGGGGAGTAGTACGTTGTCGTTTTGCAAGGAACCCTACAAATAATTGTACAATTACACGTGTTGCTGTAAAACATGCTGTGATAATTGTTCCTTCATTAAAGGATGGTCAGATAGACTCGGAAGAGCTGCAGAGATGTCTCACACAAGCCGGCATGTCAGGCGGATATAAGCGTAAGTGTTTAATGGTGGTGGTCCAGCAGTCTAAAATGACACCCGTTTCGTTACCATATTATTATTACTTGGTGTCCGTGCTTTTTGCTGTACATGTGGATTACAGACCATGTTTTATAAAACAAGCAACTTCTGGTTTTATAGATTTGTATAGGCTTTAAGCTTGGTGTGTATTTGCTAAGGCGGAGACTTGGGACTATTGTTTAAACACATTACAACTGCTAGTTCCTGTTCTCTAGTGATTACTGCACGAGCTGTTGAATGTCAGCGTTTAAACTGAACAATAGATTGGGGAAAAAGCTTTGCACTATTTTGAGTGAGTGGTTTTGCTGCTGGCCTGGCTAAACATTGCTTTTAGCATTGTAACAGAGAATCTGCTGTGTGTGACATCATCTAGGCAAAACCAAATCCTTTTCAAACGAGTGACCTCCTCATTAATAATAAACAGAATGCAAAAGCATAGGAGTATAAAATGTACTTGTGTGACACCACCTTTAAAAGTGATTTAATTTTGAATTGAGGAATTGTCCTTTAAGGGAACATGTAATACGTGTGAGGTGTATATAATGCAGAATATAGCTGGTGAGATGAAAGGGATTAGAGGGCCAGATGTACTAAGCTCTGAAAAGTGATAAACCACCAGCCAATCAGCTCCTAACTGTCATTTTTCAAACACAGCCTGTAACATGACAGTTGGGAGCTGATTGGCTGGTGGTTTTTCACTCTGCAGTTTATCACTTTTCAGAGCTTAGTACATCTCTCAAATTGTTCCTAATCGGTTTTGTAACTAACTATTTGGGTATTGATTTGGGGGCAAGACTACAAGACCTTTGTAAAGAATAATGAAACAATCAAACCCATGTGGTGCAGCAGGGAACAGCAACAGCTTTACCCCTGTCTGTTCTTTGCTCCAGGGAATAAGTCATGTTCTTTATATCACAACATGACAAAGAGCCCTCTTTGCTACTATATAGTAGGAATATATATATATCTCCAATAAAATGCCAGGTAGAAGGTGCTCCTACAGTCGGGTATGAGTGGTGGTGATCACCCTTGGAACAGTGATAAGAAAATAATAATCTTCAGAGGTAATGAGAAAATATGTAATAATAAGAAAAAGCACTTTCCATTGAATTCAGGGGTCGGTCTCCGTTCGTGTTCAGAGATACTTTCATTCACAATGGATCATGAATGTTTCACAATATATAGAAAAATGGAGGTGTTGTCAAACACAATTTATTGACAAATCCTCATTAAAATTCAACCTATAAATGGCAAATAGTGTTGCTCAGATAAAAGGTGGAGGCTTACCAGGTGTATGTAGATAAATAAAGATGGAGGCTCTGGAACCTCATTCCGGCTTCCCTGCAGCAGAATTCTGGATGAGCTCCTCTCCTATCACCAGTCGCCAACTTGTTTTGAAATAAACTTTTTTTTTCCATGCACGTTGGCAGCTGACCGTACGAATTAGCGCCTTCTATCCTTGTCCCAAAATTGTGTATTTTCAGTTACTATATGAGGTTATTGGGTATAACCTGGACAGATCGAGGCACTCCCAGACCTCATGTACTGAACCTCTTAAACCTGTCTCTTTATTTTTAACTGTATGTAGGATTGAATTTTTTATTTTAAGTAAATAATTTTAAATATATTTTTCACTGGTAAAATGAGGTTGGATCCATTGTTCCAGCGACACCTGCGCACCTAAAAATAAATGTTTAAATTAGCGATGAAATGCAGCAGCGATTTGCGCCATTTGTTGACTAGCGAGTACGTCTGCGGGTCTGGCAGCTCACACGGTCACTACGCATTCCCACAGAAGCTTAGGGTCTTTATGCTGATTACAATCTGCCACTGACAAACTGAGCATTTGTAGACCTAGTGCAGATATGTTCTAGTTATAAATGAGGAATGATTTCATGTTAAATGTATGGCCTTTATGGTTGACACTGACTATTGCAATTCATTAACCTGTTTTGTTTTTTTCTTTTTTTCTTACAGCCTTTAACTTGGAAACCTGCAGACTTATGATCGCCATGTTGGATGTATCTTTTGTCATAATTTTTTTATATATGTGTATGCATGTATAATATACACACTATACTACAGACCGCTTAATTTTAATAAGACGGATCATCTAATATAACATGATTATTGTTCGTATTAAAATACTTATTGTATTCTACTCACTGGCATTACACAACGCATTGTGGAACATCTTATCGCCATCTTAGGGGAATGTGTGTACTACAACCTGAAATGATTTGGGGTTGGTTACGAAATGTTGACATCATGTAGACAACGATGAATCGTCTACATATTAGAATGTTGACGTTTCGTCTTGGTGTCCCAGCGGTAACCTGCGTTCTCCTAGTAGCTCCAGCGGGACCTTCTGGGTCTCGAGTCTTGCGACAGTCACTTCTGGGTCAGAGCTCTGGTTCTCTGGCGTTCCAGTTAGTATTTTTCCGCTACCTCTAACCCTAACCTCCACCTGCTGCCTAATCCTAATGTCTCCATTTCACCTCTCGAACCGTTGCCTTTTAACAGTGGTAACATCACTGTCGACATGAATATCAACATAGTTATTGTTGACTTTTTGGGGGCGTTTCAATTGCTAGTGCCGACTGCTCTGTCTACTGGGCGCCCGACGGAGCATTTCAATTGTTGCTTTATTCAGCGCCAGCTTTTTTGCTCACCCTCCTGAGGTGGCGAACAGAAGTGTGCGATAAGTCCTGGTTTTGGGCGCCCTAACCAGGACTTTAGACTGGCTTAGCCGCTTTGTGTGGCTAAACCCTGTCGAATTGGGCTCGATTGATTTAATGGGCGCCCTAAAATAACTGAATTGCAACATTGGGCTCACTTGACTCCATTCTCACTATATGTTGGTGCCTGGTGAATGATGCTATGTAGGTGATTTCCTTGACACTCTTTGTTAAGAGGGACATGTCGGGCAAGATGGGATTTAATGAGTTTAAAGAACTGGGAATGGTGTTAAATGGATGGAGGCAAAACTTCATGTCATTTGATGCTGACAGGAGTGGATCCGTTGATGGGGTGGAGCTACAGCGAGCCCTGGTGACTATGGGTGAGTATGAGAGAGGGCAGCCCTCTATATATCATTTTGTATAGTGGGGGCAGCCATTATTCATGTTCAGTCTATAGATATGCAAGGAAACATTGACGAGGCTGTGGCACGCAGCAGGAGTGCTGCCTTCGAGTATGCGGGGTGTGGTAGCCCTGAGAATAAAATGTGCTAGGCGAGAACAATACTGCTGTCATAACATACTGTAGGTGGCTCCTGTTGTAGAGACTGAGCTCACGGTCACTGTCATTTCTCCACCGTTTCCATGGCGGCCACAGTATAGTCGAAAGGGTTTTGCAACAAAACAGGAAATTCTTCTACTTGTCTGATACTTCTACATGTGTTTCAAAGCGAGGTTTTTACTTCCTGAAACTGGGTTCAAACAAAAGTTTTACTGAATGCAGTGCCCAGGGCAAGTACATTTTTACCTTTTTTTTCTGATTTCGGTGATTACTGGGTTTCACATACGTAAGCCCAAATGTAATGCTGCGAGTTGCAGGCAACAGCGAGATTTTAAGCGATTTAGTCGATAAATTCAAAGTAGAAATTGGTTGGTTTTTATTTTTTATATATAATCGTCACTTTAAATCCAGCTGCTAAATTTAAATCTGACTTCAGCCCTCAACTTAAGCTGGCCATACATGCTACAATTATCGGGGCGATCCGCCCGATATCCGCGGGTCTCCCCGATAATTGTAGCATGTGTGCGGGTGACCGAGAGTTAAATATTGCTCGGTCGGGCATGCCAGGTTGTCCAGCATGCCTGTCCGATGCGATATTTAGAGGTAAACTGTCGGCCGCATCGGGCAGTGTATGCCCAGCCGCGGCTGACAGCCAGACATTTCCTGTGTTCCCATGGAAGGAACAGGGAAATGTCTCATCCCCCGGGGGCGGAGCGCAGATGTCAGGGCTAATACACTGTGAGAAATCTCAGTGTATGCCGTGGACATCTGCGGCTGGCAGGCTGCCAGATAAAATGTCTGTCGGTCTGGCAGGCATTTTATCTGGCAGTGTATGCCCAGCATTAGTCTACTACGCTTGGACCATAGTTTATTACTAATCATATTGACCATCTGGTGATTTCCTCTTACAGGAGGAAAGTAGAAAATTATGCGATAACTATTTTCACACCAAGAATCAAAGTTGGTACAAAAGACGCCCATGTGAAGTCTCTAACTTTTGATGTTTTTGTTTTTTATTTTCTTACTGTCTTTATATGAGGCAATTGGGTCTTGGGGACAATGAAAAGTTGGCTTTGTGAGAGCCAATAATGGCAAATGCATTTATTTATTTTTTGCCTAATATGTTTTAGGGTATCGACTAAGCCCACAAGCACTTAATGTGATTGTACGAAGATACAGCACCCACGGGCGAATAACCTTTGATGATTACGTTGCTTGCTGTGTGAAGCTCCGAGCCCTTACAGGTATGTTGGTGTGTAGTTTAAACAAAGTGAGGTTCTCTGGTTGATTGTTTTATATCGTCCTTGAACTGGAGGCCTGATCTCTGACCAGAGCGTTCGCTCTGAATCAGGGCCCTCTTACCTCCAATTTGGAGCGGCCTCTTGGACGCTCGCATAGCTGTGGGTTACCACCCACAGCTATAGCGAGCGTCCATGATGATGGTTGCGATGGTCAAGACCATCGCGACCATCGGGCTTGCGACGAGACCCTGCGGTAGGGTCTCGCTGCCGCAAGCCATGGAGTGATTTTGGCTCTATCAGAGCCAAAATCACTCCCACTGACATCACCAGTGATGTCAGTGGGGCCGGACCCAGACGGTAGGCGTTCCCATAGGAAAGCCTCCGTCCTGGCAGCCACGCCTCCGGCACGCCCACCAAAGGGGGCGTGCTGTCACTCACCATCGACAGCACGCCCCCTTTGGTGCGAGACCCCGAGTGACGGCTTCCCCATCGCTCGCCGGGTCTCGCCCATGCGCACGACGGAGCTCCCTCCTTCGTACGCATGCGCACTTCGGCACCATCGACCCGCTTGCGAGCGTACAGCGCTCGCGAGCGGGTCAGAATCAGGCCCTGGGTACACACTAAACGATGTACTGGACGATCTTGCGATCATCAATGGCTATCGGATAGTGTGTACCCCCCAAATCATTGTTTGATGAATTGGGTGGTCGCATCTGCTCATCAGATTGGACGATGTGGTGTTATTACATTAAACCTGTAACGTTTATATATCATTTTGTCGTACGTCTGCTCGTGCAGTGTGTATGGCGATGCGAGAAATCGTTACATCGCTGAGGTGTCTACCCAGCTATAATCTGTGCGATTGTCCATTTGCAGATATGTTCAGGAGAAGAGATGCAGCCCAGCAGGGGATAGTGAGTTTCCAATATGATGATGTGAGTAAGACGACGACCAAATGTATTGTTGCTGAAATGTTGGAAAGGGAGATTTCATATTGTCATGCAGGCTATGAGTGTACATGATGGTGGCGTTGGACTTTGTACAGTAGGAATAATTCATCACATTTACTCCAGGTTTGCAGAAAGAACCCTTGGTAAATACTGGGTTTGAGCTGCAAGCTTGAAATTAATGATCGTGCGCTACTTTGTTAAAACCTGATGAGAATGGGTTTGGGTCTAGCCGCTGTGGGTGGAGCCTAGACAGGAGGTCGGCATACACCTGACGCTCCACACATAGAAAATCTGCCTGATATGAGATGCACGAGCGTGTATGTAACCAATAGTTAGATGTAGGATCCATGCATTGCGGATTTTAAAATAATGAAGACTTTTAGCTTTACTGTAAATGACATTTGCACTATAAATGGGTTTGTCCACTTATCGCCAGCCAGCCCGCTCTCTCTGTGTCTAACCTGCCGGAACATATTGCAAAGTAAATGTCTCTACCTGAAACTGGGAAGCTGTATTGCGCTGTGAGTTTATGGCGTAGGGTTGTTTCATTAATGGGCAATATTTAATAGCTGCTTTTTCTTACAGAAATATTGACTATTGTATATTAAATTCATCTCGTGTTGGTTTTGTTTCAGTTCATACTGAACGCGATCAGCGTCTGAAACACGAGGGACGGAGAATTACTGCATTTAGCCTGTAAACAGCGCCATATCTTATTTTTTTTTTTCCCTGGAACTGAAGTGCTTGTTGAAATGTAACAGCTTGTGTGTATTTTGTAATGATTTTTATATATATATAAATCAATAAATGCAGAATGTACAAAGAGCTTCCGCTTTAGTCTTTTTGCTTAAGTATAGAGTTTGTGTGTGTGTGCACATACACGAAAATAATTAAGTTCTGTTCTTTATTGGGCGAGCAATTGCATGGCAATATGACTTTACTACAATGTTTCAGACTCTGTGTAGACTTTCCTCAGGGGCTCTCGCAGGAAAGTCTTCAGTGAGGCTGCAATAACATTGTTGGGTCATATTGCCATGTCATTGCTATCATAATAAAGAAGAAAACTTCATTCTATGGATCTTCAGTTGGTTCGACTCTTTCCCATTGCTTGTATTTGAGTGAGTGCTATTATTATTCTGTTTATCTACACAACAAATAATATTACTAGTCTCGACTTCTACATCACCATTACACTGCACACAACTCCTATTACTCCCACTAAACCATACGCAATTGCCCCAGTGCACATTCCAATAAGTAGGATTGTACACTCCATACATATGAACAAAAAGTATGGCACAAGGGGCTTTGGTTTCAGCATGTGAATACAAAATCGTATTCAGCTGTTCCAGTATGACAAACCTCCTTTCCTCAGGGCTATATAATAAGAAAGGCAAACTCAAACTGACCATTTCCTGGTACACCTTTCTAGTACTGTATATGACAATTCCCCCCCCCCCCCCCCCCCACCCCTCTTCATTTTTACCCACAGAATTCTTTGTGGCACAGGCTCAACATGGTGCTGGAGACTTTCTTCAGGGATTCTGGTACGTGCTGACCTGGTGTCGTCACACAATTGCTGCAGATTTGTCAGCTGCACATTCGTGCTGCAAATCCCCAGCCCCACCACATCCCAAAGTTTTTTATCTATTAGATTGAAATCTAGTGACTGTGGAGGCTGTTGGAGTACCCTGAACTTGTTGTGTTCATGTGCTTTGTGACATGGTGCGTTATCCTGCTGGAAGCAGCCATTTGGGAGATGGGGAAAACTGGCCATAAAGGGATGCACATGGTCAGCAACAAAATGAGGGTAGGCTGTGGTATTTCAATGATGCTAAATTGGGTATTAAGGTGCCTAATGTGTGACACACAACCACTACACCACTGCCAGCCTGAACCAAAGACACAAAGGGGGGGGTCTATTTACTAAGCAGTGTTAGGAGACAGAGTGAAAAGTGATAAGGTGCCAGCCAATCAGCTCCCAACTGTCATTTTTCAAACACAGCCTGTGAGATGACAGTTGGGAGCTGATTGGCTGGTACCTTATCACTTTTCACTCTGTCTCCTAATACTGCTTAGTAACTAGACCCCAAGGTGTGATGGATCTATATGGTTAATGCTGAATTCTGACCCAACCTGCATGATCTGCATGTCCCAGCAGTTTTGGTGAGCCTGTGCCCACTATGGCCTTCATTTGCTGCACTTTGCTGACAGGAGTGTAGCCTGGGGTGGTGGTCTGCTGCTGCTGTAGCTTATCCACCGAAATGCCCCTCTGCATACCTCAGGTTTTATGCATTGATATTTGAGTTAGTGTCCCCTTCCTATCAGCTTTAAAGAAGTCTTTTTCACCCACAGAACTGCCGCTTATTGGATGTGTTTTTGAATGTGTGCCTCAAACTTTGTAAGCCGTGCGTGTAAAAATCCCAGATCAGCAGGTTAGATACGTATCATCCAATACAGGGTACTGCAGATGAGAAGAGGTTTCAAACTAGAAACAAATATTCACAAAAGATAATACATTATCAAAAGCTGCTTGTAGTATAATGCAAAGATCTGAATTTTTTTTTTTTTATTTAATACTAGAAGATTAGTGAAAATATCTAGATGTAAAAACCTTGAAGTTGTCTAGTATAGATCCAAAATGTGATTTATTATTATTAAAGTGATTTGATATATGTGTGTGTTAAAACTATTAAAAACATTTGACTTGAGAAAATTGTGAGTCCCTGTCCTCTTCTATGTGTATATTCAAGATTTAAGGGCCTATGTATCAAAGCTTGATGAGAGATAAAATTTGTGAGATATTAATCACTAACCAATCAGCTTCTAACTTACATTTTATTGGCTGTGTTTGAAAAATGACAGGAGCTGACTGGTTAATACTTTTTCTCTCGCAATTTTAATCGCTTATCAAGCTTTGATACACAGGCCCCTTAATTATAATCCACTATGCTAGTGATTTTCAACTCCAGTTCTCAAGTACCACAACTCATGTTTTGTAGAAGTCTTTAATCATACACAGGTGAATTAATGTATATGCAGAGTCAGTAATTATCCCACCTGCTCACAGACAAAAATGTTCAACTTGACCTATTGTGGGAAACTTGAGGGTTGAAAACTACTGTACTATACAAATATATCTAGTCCCCTTTCATCTACGATTGGGGCATTTCGCCGATCCCCAGACATCTGAGTCAGTGCATCGGCGAAATCAAATATGATCGTGATCAGCAAATTGGGATATTGTTAACATATAGAATTTCACAATTCCCAGGTGTATCGGCATTTCCGACTGGTAGTTCTTTCTGGTCCGGTCGGTGGATTGCCGCATTGTAGTTCTAGATTCTTAAGAACCAATTTTTTTTTTTTCCAGCTAATAAACTCTTAAATTGGATACATACACAGTCAGGTGCATAAATATTGGGACATTGACAGAATTTTCATATTTTGGCCTCTATTCACCACCACAATGGCTTTGAAATGAAACAAACAAGATGTGCTTTAACTGCAGACTTTCAGATTTAATTTGAGGGTAATTACATCCAAATCAGGTGAACGGTATAGGAATTACAACGGTTTCTATATGTGCCTCCCACTTTTTAAGGGGCCAAAAGTAATGGGACAAATTAAACAATCCTAAATCTAACTTTCACTTTTTAATACTTTGTTGCAAATCCTTTGCAGGCGATTACAGCCTGAAGTCTGGAACGCATAGACATCACCAGACGCTGGGTTTCATCCCTGGTGATGCTCTGCCAGGCCTCTACTGCAAATGTCTTCAGTTCCTGCTTGTTCTTGGGGCATTTTCCCTTCAGTTTTTTCCTCATCAAGTGAAATGCATGCTCAATCGGATTCAGGTCAGGGGATTGACTTGGCCATTGCATAACATTCCACTTTTTAGTCTTAAAAAACTCTTTGGTTGCTTTTGCAGCATGCTTCGGGTCATTGTCCATCTGCACTGTGAAGCGCCATCCAATGAGTTCTGAAGCATTTGACTGAATATGAGCATATAATATTGCCCGAAACACTTCAGAATTAATTCTGCTGCTTTTGTCAGCAGTCGCATCATCAATAAATACAAGGGAACTGGTTCCATTGGCAGCCATACATGCTCACGCCATTATATTACCACCACCATGCTTCACTGATGACTTGGTATGTTTTAGATCATGAGCAATTCCTTTCCTTCTCCATACTCTTCTCTACCCACCACTCTGGTACAAGTTGATCTTTGTCTCATCTGTCCATAGGATGTTGTTCCAGAACTGTAATGGCTTTTTTAGATGTTGTTTGGCAAACTCTCTAATCTGGTCTTCCTGTTTTTGTGGCTCACCAATGGTTTACATCTTGTGGTGAACCCTCTATATGTACTCTTGTGAAGTCTTCTCTTGATTGTTGACTTTGACACATACACCTACCTCCTGGAGAGTGTTCTTGATTTGGCCAACTGTTGTGAAGGGGTTTTTCTTCACCAGGGAAATAATTTTCTGTCATTTACCACAGTTGTTTTCCGTGGTCTTCCGGGTCTTTTGGTGTTGCTGAGCTCTCCAGTGCATTCTTTCTTTTTAAGAGTGTTCCAAACAGTTGATTTGGCCACACCTAAAGTTTTTGCTATCTCTCTGATGGGTTTGTTTTGATTTTTCAGCCTAATGATGGCTTGCTTCACTGATGGTGACAGCTCTTTGGATCTCATATTGAGAGTCGACAGCAACTGATTCCAAATGCAAATGTCACACCTAGAATTAACTCCAGACCTTTTACCTGCTTAATTGATAATGAAATAACGAGGGAATAGCCCTCACCTGTCCATGAAATAGCTTTTGAGTTGATAGTCCCATTACTTTTGGCCCCTTAAAAAGTGGGAGGCACATATAGAAACCGTTGTAATTCCTACACCGTTTACCTGATTTGGATGTAATTACCCTCAAATTAAATCTGAAAGTCTGCAGTTAAAGCACATCTTGTTTGTTTCATTTCAAAGCCATTGTGGTGGAGAACAGAGGCCAAAATATGAAAATTCTGTCAATGTCCCCATATTTATGCACCTGACTGTAGATAGTTGATTGACCTGAGAAGTTTCTTTAAATTTAAAATTATATAATATATATATATGATAATTTAGCGGCTCTTGCCTTTGCTGGCCAGGGGGTCTAATTGTGCACATGCCCTGAATTGTGATCCCATTCTCACAAATTAACAATAAGACCAGCTTCTAGGGTCTGCAGCTGCTGCAGCCACTAGAACAGGGGTGCACAATAAGTGACCCCCAGCTGTTGTGCACTTCCCAGCATGCCCTGCAACAGTTTTGGCATGGCCAAATAGCAAAACTGTCAGGACGTGCTGGAATATGTAGTTCTATAACAGCTGGGGGGCCACTTACTGCCCACTCCTTCCCCAATAGCTGGGCAGGGCTGCCGTGATAGGGGAGTGGCTGATCGATCATGTGATTAGCATGGAAGAGGGGAGGCTTCAATGGGAAGTCACTGCCACTTCTATGCAGCTAGGCACTGCTGCTAGTGGCGTATCTTACTGTGAGCTGTAGCCCCTAGGTAAAATCAGCCACTGATATGGTCATGATTATATATTACTGTTTTACTACTTAATCACTATATACATTTTTTTTATTTTTTTTTATTTACAGTTGCAAATGTATACAAATTTTGAAACACTCAGGGGTCTATTTACTAAGCAGTGTTAGGAGACAGAGTGAAAAGTGATAAGGTGCCAGCCAATCAGCTCCCAACTGTCATTTTTCAAACACAGCCTTTGAGATGGCAGTTAGGAGCTGATTGGCTGGTACCTTATCACTTTTCACTCTGTCTCCTAACACTGCTTAGTAAATAGACCCCTCAGAAGTTTTCATAAAAAATGTGAATGTAAAAATCCAATAGCTGACAGTTTAAACAGGGTAGACCCAGAGGTGTGGCTGTTTAACCGAAGACCAAACAGGAAAGCATTCGCTTGAAAGTCCCAAGTGTATGGACGAAACGTGTTGACTCTATCATTTAGATTGTGGGCGCCTTCTAAACCAGAAGGAACTTAATTGACCTCTCCAATCAGCATAACTTTGCTTACGAAACCTGTTCTCTGTATCCGGCTGGGCATCGTTGACGGTGTATATAACGAGAACATCTGTAGAACACTGCCTATTTACTTGGGGATCAAAAGCTGCAGTTTGCGTCAGTAAGATGGATCTCCCTGTATTTATGGTATTATGAGACCTTTCAGCTGTCCCCATGTTGGAGCAATCCTACAAATAAGTCCCTCAATGACTAACATATTTCCACCTTCTCACAGCCATCTAACTGGACCAGTCAGCTCAATAATACTATATGTTATGGGTTGAAATTTAAAAGCATATTGCCAATACTATCGTAACCACCAACTTTGGATTGCTAATAATCATACAGAAAGTGTTTCACTGATAAAAGCAGCCTTTGTTCCACCTTGTTTTACACCAAGAAAACATGTAGGAATAATTATAGTATAGTTTGGGTGAACAGTCCAACACATTTATGCAAAATGAAAAGAAATAAACTTCCCTTATTGGGTCAAAGGACCGATTTTTTTTTTTTTTTTCCTTTTGACCTCCTTATGTGAGAAATTCTTGATAATTAGCTTTGAACCTCCCAACAGGAACTCTCTCTCCTTTTTTCAATGCCTTGTTTTCCAAATACAGCATATAAACTGGAAGGATAGGGACGTCCGTGTAATACTGTTGACATTTTTTTTGTTGTGATCTGAATAAAGTGTAAAGGGACAAAAAGAAAATATTGGTTCTTGGGGAAACCAGCCTCCTACCAGAAGTATATGTTTATAAGCCTGGGGTATAAGGTAATGATGGACTTTCTAGATATCTCTAATCTTCCTTTTATTCTGATGGGTTTGGGAACTTCTCCCACAAGTCCAATAAATCCTTTAAGTTCCTGCATCCAACGCGTTTCGAGCTGTACAGCTCTTCCTCAAGGAAGCTCCAATTTATACCCCAGGCTTATACTCCCCAAGTCCCATCTTGTTTGTCACTTGATGTTTTTTGTTATGTTTTAATCTACGTGTATGCCATATTATACGAACATCACTATCCTATATGCGGTTTTGAAAAATGAGATATTCAAAAGGAGGAGGGGGGGGATATCCCTGTTGAAGGTTCAAGGCTAAAATTATCAAAAATCTCATGGGAGCCGGTCAAAGAAAAAGAGCTACTAAGGGCAGTATATCTTCGTTTTGCATAAAAGCGCAACACTTCACCCAAACTATACTACATATAATACTAATGCTTCCATTTGTCTTGCGAACTGCTAATATTGAATATCTAGGTGTCCATACTCTGATGTTAATTAATTTTTAATGTCAATAATTGAAGTACATTTGCAATTAGATACTTGTTTAATGAGTTTTCTTCCTATTGTGGTTGGAATAAATGTAAAATTTAAAACCATCTCAGCCATTTATTCCCTTTTAATAGGCAGACAAATATGGTTCCACTCTTTTCAGACACTAGCCGGTGTCTCTCCCGTGTGCTGCAGAGAGTTGGGTAATTAGTTAACACCGGGGTTGTTACCGTTTGAGAATCTGCCTGTCACCAACAATCCTTTCACAGTCCGTGATCACATATTTCCCCCATTGTGGTGTTTGATCTGAACAGCAATTCTATTTACTTGATACATATGCATGATTTTATGGATGGAGTTGCTGCCACATGATTGGCCAATATAATATTTGCAGTAACAAACCTTTGTGTGTGTGTATATATATATATATATATATATATATATATATGTATGTGTGTGTATATATATATACATAGATGAGAGAGAGATAATGTAGAAAACCGCACAACACCTAGAGTTCTGATAACAGGTGCTAGGCCAAACAAATGTCAATATAGGGGATATTGGTCCCCTGATGACGGTTGACACCGAAATGGCTGTAGGGATTTGACAGTGGGGGAAGGAGCCTTGATGTGCGGATGCTCGTACCTGCTGTAATGTATGATATGCTGAACAAGATGTATCTGCTGTTCACTACAGTGTCTCTATAAAGCCATTTTTTTGGATTAAATCTATGATACTTCCTCTCCCTCTCCTCCCCATGGGGTAGGGATAATGTGAGTACCCTCTATAATGAACCAGGCAACTCAGCAGGGTGACTAATATGCTCTCAGATATTACTTTGTAACAGCAAAACAACAATATTGGTTGAATACAATCAGTAGTGGCGAGGAATGGGAATACTGAAAATGCATACGTGTGAGGCTGTGTGTGCCACGTTCTACCTTATTTGACCTGTAATATCGAAAGTACAAAACCTAATAGGATACATAACAGCACTTTATGAGTCTGCTCCCACAGAGTAGGTGAACAGACAGGACCAAAGTCCCCAGCTTGGAGCTAGAGGTGCACAAGTGTTTTTTCATGGGTGAACCAAGAGCAGGCTTGACATGGGGGGGACATTTCTGGAAGAGAGTGACAGGTAGAACGGAGGAGGTGAAAGTGAATGGCGTCGAGGGGGTGAGGATGAGAGTAGGGTGCAGATTTCACGGTGGTGGGGGAGAAAAGACAAACTAAGACATTTTGCGACAGATGGGGATATGAGGCAGGAGGAGGTTTACCGAAATTGTCATAGCAGATAGCATAGCTTTTAGATGTGACATTGGTGGCAAAGTCAAGGGTGCAGATGGAGGAGAGTATAGGTGAATGGGGCAGGGGAGGGTGTTGAAGGTAACAAAGAGACAATTGTAGGATTGTTTGGAGAGGGATAGGGTGGAGCTGTCAGAGCACAGGATGAACATGAAATGGAGGTAGTTGGGAAGAAAGTGCGACTTCTTCCAGTGTAGCCCCACCTGTGCCCCCTGGCCACCATTCGAGTAGAGTGGGCTCTAGTATGTCTGGTACTTTGTCTACCTTTCCTCTATGCATGTATGATAACTTTCCTAATCCAACTAGAAATGACTTGTTTGGAAACGGCATAGCGTATCTGGTATCCTGCTGTAATCAAATATTTGGTGTCCCTAAAGCTGTGTACATGCCTTTAATGAAGGTGCAACCCAACGATGTGATGTACAGTAACGATTGCTTGCACTACATGATCCGTCCTACGCTGAAGCGATATATCGTTGCATTCTTCATGTAACAACACCGTATTGTCCCATTCACAACAGGTGAAAACATTGGATTGGGGTCCACACAATACCATGGTCGCGCAGATTGGTGGAAAGTACAAAGATTGCACGATATATCATGTAGTGTGTACACAGCTTTAGACTCCTTGGGGTATAATTACTAAAGTGCAGGTTTTTAGAAGTGGAGTTGTTGCCCATAGCATCCAATCAGATTGTAGCTATTATCTTCTAGAAGGTGCTAGATAAATGTTAAGTAGAATCTGATTGGTTGCTATGGGCAACATCTCCACTTCTATAAACCTGCACTTTAGTAAATATACCCCCTTGTGTTGGATAAAAATCAGAGTAATCACTTTCACTAAAGCCAGTGAGTACAGTTTCTTTTGGTTAATTTGAAATGTTACCACTTGTGATAAGAGAACTGGGTCAGTCCTTAGAACCACTTCTTCCTTATAGAAATTAGAAACTGATCCACCCCTTGAATACTACTTCAGTGCCATCAATCTCAGTGAGACTTCCTGTATTGGTTCAAACAGGGCATCCATCAGTGCATTAAGCACTATATTGAAGTCTCTTGGGCCACAAAGGATCTAATGGAGGGAGAAATTCTCTTCACTGCTTGAAAAAAAAAAAAGTAAATTCCTCTTAAGTTAATTTAGCTTCCAAGAAAACCCTTTAATGCTGATGCTTGTATAGTACTTTGAATGTGGATAAGGCAGGGCCTTTACTGAGGGCCTGATTCAGAGCCGCTCGCTATTTGCGGTCGTTCGTTCAAAAACAAGGGGTGGCTATTCAAATGAACCGTTCGCTCATTGCGGTCTGTTCACGCCTCCAAGTCTGAACGGGCGAGCAAAATTTGCGGTTGTAATTTTGAAAAAGACGCCCCCTTGCCGCTCGCACCATACGTCATGTCCGCTATTTATTAGATTCATCGAGTACATCGAACAGTGTATGAACTGCTCGCTATTCTTGTGGTTGGTTTTTCCTACCACTATATTGCGAGCAGTTCTGACTATAAAACAACCAGGTGACGTGGTCAATGACGCTGCTGTTTTAATTATGCACACCCTTAAAACTCCCGTTTTGACCTTTAAGCACGCCTGCGTTCTGAATTCTACTCCCCGTATTCAAGCACCTTCCCCTGTTACCACCCACATACGCCTCCCTCTGTCACTCAAAGTAGCAGGCATTCGCTATATAGCGAACAAACGATTTTTGGCCGCAGACTGGTTCGCGCATGCGTATTAAAATCCATGCGCAGTTGTGCGAACATCTGTCGGAACGAACGAGCGGCCGCTTACGAGCGGCTCTGAATCAGGCCCTGAGTACATCGTGTAAATAAATCATGGATATTCGTTAATGTTAGCTTTTGTTGGATTAATTGTAGACTGATATCGTACAATAAATATCTTCCAAACTCTGGCAAGGAAGAGGAACTGTTCTATAGTGTATTGCAGAGCGTAAGGATCAGACTTGGATTGTAATCACTGAGCAGTTTCTGCTCGTTCCCATGCTATAAAACTTTGTTGCTGCACATTTGGATGAAAGACTCAACCCTGAAGCAACAGATTTGGACAAGGATAGAGGCCATAGTTACTCCTGGAACTTCTTCTCAAACCACTGGGAATCAGTGATGGCCAGAATGGAAGAGTTGCCAGCACTTCTACTTTCTATGTTTAGATCGTGCTCCGCAGGCAAGAGATGAGAGAAATGGAAGGAGGGCATAGGCTGGCTGAATCTTCTATGGCATCGGCAATGTGTCCTCCTGTCCCTGGAATTCTGTGTTGCGAAAAAAAAAAAAAGATCTTGGTGCTTCAGCGTTTTGGTTTGTTGCCGTAATGGTCATCTGAAGAAGAGGGGATCTCTCTATCAGGAGCAGGGAGACTTCCTGATGTAGAAGACCATTCTCCCTGGTTCAGAAAATCAGCCACATGTCCTTACTTGCAGCATGGAATGCGGAATGTGACTTTAGGTTTCTTTCCTCCGAAGGTATCCATTTTGTTACCTCCAACATCATAGCTCTGCATCTGGTGCCACCAATGTTCTGCTGTAAATTACGCATGCTTCCCCATTAATGGTTGTTTAAAATGTCCAACTGCTTCCTTGCTGCTCTCATGTCTAGTATATTTTATGTGGAGTTTCTTTAATTTCTGTGACCAGGAGGTTGATTTACAAAGCGGTGACTTGCAAACGCTGCTGATTCTCGGCGTGTTTAAACCCCAAATTAAAAATGGCAATGACTTTAGTAGCAAAACATGGCAAAACATATTCTACTAAAGCTATTGCTGCTTAATAAATAAACACCTAAAGTCCCTTCTATCTTTGTGAACTCTCTGGTCACCAGTATTAGCAATTGTGGATCTAAGTGTGACATTCCCCATGTCCTTTCTCTTGGGTTAACTGTTGAAGACTGGTCATATGCCTTCTTGCCCAGAGAACCACCACGATGGTGTAGGAAAACATGCACCAGTTGCAACACTTTACTTCCTGTTGTCCACTGACCTGTACTTGATGTGCCATGTTCTGTATTTTGATATCTCTCCTGACTGCTACCTAGTCCTGTACAGTATTTATTTTCACACCCAAACAGTTGACTCTCTGTCCTGGTCACATTCCAGCCACGTTTCTGCAAGAAATATTATATATATATATATATATACACCGTGTTTCCCCGATAATAAGACACTGTCTTATTTTTTTTTGGCTCCAAAAAACACCATAGGGCTTATTTTCGGGGTAGGTCTTATTTTAACTAACATTGACAGCCCCTTATGCAGGCCCCCCCCTGTAGCAGTGCCCCTTATGCAGGCCTCACCTGTAGCAGTGCCCCTTATGCAGGCCCCCCCTGTAGCAGTGCCCCTTATGCAGCCTCCCTTGTGTAGCAGTGCCCCTTATGCAGCCTCCCTTGTGTAGCAGTGCCCCTTATGCAGGCCCCCCCCTGTAGCAGTGTCCTTTATGCAGGCCCCCTTATTGCAGTGCAAGTACGTACTTACCTGAGTCACCGCCGTCCGGGATGTCCCTTTCACCTGCGCGCTGACTGGATCTAATATGATCCAGCAGGCGCGGCCGCACAGGATCCTCAGCGCGCGGGTGACGTCATGACGTCACCCGCGCACTGCATGACTGGGAACGCTGGTCGCTGCAGCGTTCCCAGCTCAAAAAGAAAAAAGGTAGGTCTTTCGGGGTAGGGCTTATTTTAGACCGGGCTTCACAAGTAAGGGTAGGGCTTATTTTCAAGGTAGGTCTTATTATCGGGGAAACACGGTATCTTTTTATTTTTTAAAGAAAGAAAAAAAAAATTTCTGTAGCAAATAGCAATGGTACATAATCTGAATATTTTTTTTAAATTAAAGGGGCATGCAGGAGATGCTGTCTGTGGCCATAAACATTTTTGGCATTCAGCAACCACATGTCAAAGATTGTAGCAACTGTGGCAGTTCAACTTCCAACATGGCACATCAGGAAACAAATGTTTTTATTATTCAAGAGGCCTGTTGGAGTATGTATGTAGTTGAAGGCAGGGAAAGAAAGATTTGATTATTAGTAAATGTAATTTCCTTTTTTTTATTCCAAAGCAAATTTATGGGGGAGGAGGGGAGGCATTTAAAAAAATATTTAAATTATTCACATCAGTCCTTGCCCCAGAAGAATCCTTGAGTTCTATGCCTGCTGCTGCTGGGAGTGGATTTTTATCCCAGAAGGAGACCAGGAAGACTACTAGTAGTACTTTAAAAAACAATTGACTGTTAAACAATACTTTGCAATGGGGAGCAAGTATGACAGCAGTCACCCAGTTGCACAGTGGATCACTGACGCCATAACATCTTTGCTGGTATTAGAAGTGCATCCAATATCAGCCAATAATGCAGTGGGTTTTAGACAGTTAATTGAGGTCCTGTGTTTCCACTACCAAATCCCATCTAGATTCCACTTCACTAGAAAAGCAATTCTCAACCTGGACAGGGACGTTAAAAAATCTTAATTAGTGGCCTCCAAAATGCCATTGTACCCACTGTCCACTTATCCACAGATATGTGGACAAGCTGAACAGAGCAAATGCAAGATTTAAGGTTTAAGTCATACGTTGTGTCTTCTTCCCAACAGACACTGGCCCTGATTCAGAGGCACTCGCAAAAAGCGAGCGCTCGCTCTGAATCAGGGCGGCCGTTTTTTTTTCGACCGACCTCCTGGCCGCTCGCATAGCTGTGGGTAACCACCCGCAGCTTTTGCGAGCGGCCAGGTGATGGTTGCGGTGGTCGCGACCATCGGGCTTGCGACGAGACCCTTGTGGTAGGGTCTCGTCCGTCGCAAGCCCCAGTGAGGACAGCTGCCCCTTTTGGATGCGAGGGCTGGGGCGAGTGATTTCTCGCTCGCTCCGGGGCTCACGCCGCGCATGCGCACTGCCTGGCCATCGACCCGCTTGCGAGCGGGTCTGAATCAGACCCACAGATCTGAAAAAATGCAATGAGCTGTTGGTAAGCAAATTGTCGGCTCAAGTGGCACATGATGAAGCAATGGCCTCTTCTTCAGTTTCTCCTCCTGGACTGCTTGTTGGTACTTTTTTTTAGCCAAAAACCTTTTTGGATGGTTGCTCTGCAGATGACATAACCGGGTAACAGGGAGGAAATTCCTAGATGGTTAAGGTTCCTAACTCTACTTATTCTGGCTTTACAAAGGGTACAGATGGCTTGACAATTGTTGTCTGGATTTGGGTAGAATTAATTTCACACATAAGAAGTGGATTTTTTTGTCTTGTGCCCAGGCATGATAATGGGCTTGTTTCTTCCACTGGTGCCTGATCTACACAAACAACATCCTCATTAGCGTTAGCTACACAATTATCCTGCTCATCCTGGTGCACTTCCACAGAAGCATCCTGTATTTCTATGTCATCATGTTCACTTGTGCTTACATCATCATAAGAAGCAGAACTAGCAGTCATAAATAAAGGCCAAGCCCTTAGCCTTTCCTTGCCACTTTGTGTGGTGAAAGGCATATTGCCAATTTTATGTCTTTCTAACTTTCCCTTTGATGTTTTTTTTCTTTACCACTGTAAAAGATTGGTTCTTTATTTTAGATGCCCTGACTTAAGCCCTGTATGCTCTTGGGCATCGGCTTTAGTAGATAATGTAGACGGACTAGTATTGTCATGGCTGGTGGCACAGGCAGCAGCTCCAGCACTAGTATGTGGTTCCTGCTCTCCTCTCAACTGATCATTCTCCATATCAACAACAGGAATTAAGTGGGGTACAATACACACGTCAATTTGTACCAATTTTAAATATTACACTGCGGTATCAATGACCTACAGTGTCACAAGATATTTTATGAATAAGAAAAGAATAAAACACTGCGCTACCACTTAGTGTCACAAGAATTTTTATGAATAAGAAAATAACACACTGCACTGCCACTTACAGTGATGTCATTATGTTTTATATATAACACATTTTATTTAGCACTTTGTTGTGGTCTTGTAGTCGGCATGTAGACTAATCTTTTATTCACAACTGAGGAAATAAGTGAAAAGTTGTATATTACACTGTGCTACCACTTAGTGTCACAATATTTTTTATGAATAAGAATAACACCCTGTGCTACCACTTAGTGTCACAAGATTTTTTATGAATAAGAAAATAACACACTGCGCTACCACTTAGTGTCACAAGATTTTGTATGAATAACAAAATAACACACTGCGCTACCACTTAGTGTCACAAGATTTTTTATGAATAAGAAAATAATAACACTGCGCTGCCATTTACAGTGATGTCATTATGTTTTATATATAACGCATGTTATTTAGCACTTTGTTGTGGTCTTGTAGTTGGCATGTAGACTAATCATTTATTCACAATTGAGGAAAGAAGTGAAAAGTTGAATATTACATTGCGCTACCACTTAGTGTCACAATATTTTTTATGAATAAGAATAACACACTGCGCTACGACTTATAGTGTCAAAATACGTGGATAATAAACTACGGCCTGGCCGGCAGTGTCACCAAACAATAACAGCGCAGCTAAGTTGTTAACGCACACATACAAAAATAAAAAAATATCTTTTTTTTTTTTTGAGGAATGATAATTTTATTTTACTTTCATTTTTTTGACAATGTGTTTAGCAACCCTGAACGAGGCAGCAGCCCCTTGATGAACAACACAGACAGTACCCCTTCTTTATGGATAACAAAGCACCCCTGCCGAGTGCGGACAGACTACCTGCAGTGCAGTCACAAATGCGTGGACAATAAACTGTGGTCTGGCCGGCAGTGTCACCAAGCATTAATAGCGCAGCTAAGTTGCTAACACGCGCACACACACACACACAAAAGAAAAAGGAAAAAAAACATTTTTTTTTTACACTGGGGAAGAGCACCCCCCCCTGGACAACACAGCATCCCTTTATGGACTACAGCCCTAGTCCCTTGATAGACACGACAATAACACAGCAGCAGCCCTTAGGTATAACACAGCAGCAGCCCCATGATTGACAGGACAAGTGAAACGGCAGCTTCAGCACCTACTGAAGCCCCCCTTTATATACTTCAGCCCCAGCCCCTTTATGGACAACACAGTAGCAGCCTTCAGCCCCAGACCCCGACAGGACAAGTTGGACAACACACTGATACAGACAGTAACAGCAACATGTCTGTTCAGTTCACCATCCACGGAATGAAAATGATGCCAGGACCTTTATAGAATCCAAAACCCGCGAGAATCCGACAGCGGGAGGATGACGTTTTGTCTCATTTTGAGATCCAGGTCAGGCGGGAAAACCCAAGCCGAGCTTGTTTCTTTCTCTTCAGATGATGAAGTTCGGGTAGGTCCGCTTCTCTGAGAACCGGACCCGCTCATCTCTAATCTTTTCAGCCCAAAAGTAATTAGTTATTCTGCTTTTACCTTGGGGTCCTGGTCTGCGCTGCTCACATCACTGTTGCATAGTGTAATGCTGCTGACATGGCCAGCCAGTAAAGCATTTTATTTGGTTTATGGTGGTTGTGATTATTTCAGTCAACCTCAGCCAGTCCTCACCAGCTCATACTTGCCAACTCTCCCTGATTGTCAGGGAGACTTCCTGAAATAGTAGTAATCTCCCTGACAAGTCTAGCATTCTCCCTGTAATGCTTTTTCAAAAGTAGGCAAGTATGCACCACCTTGTTCTGCTAGACAGTCTAAGTCTAAGGACAGAACTGTGTTATATATGTTCTGCCATCAGACAGCCAAGGAGAGCGGTGTGTTTCTCCTTTTGCATACAGTTATCAAGGACTCTTTTATCTTTTCTGCCATTAGACAGTAAAGGGATGCAGTGTGATCCTTATTCTGCATACACTACATTGAAACTTTCAGCTCAGCCCTGCCACATTGTGGATAGTATGAAAATTACTGTGGCACTCTCAGTTAAGATATCAGTTCAGCCCGCCACCTTGTGGATAATAGAAATATTACGGTGACATTCTCAGTCCAAAGTGTGGACAGAACTAATTTTCTTTACGCCTGTGAGCATGAAAACTTTAGTGTAGTGCAATACTTGTTTATTGAAGGAGGCTGCATTTCAGGACTACATTAACAGAAAGACAACTGTGGCAGAATTCACTATTATTTCCTAATGATCATGCCAGATATATGTTGTTATATGTGTGAGATATTACAGAGTTTATCACAATTGTATTGCTCTTTGTAAAATTGCCATAATTTTATTGTGAAAAGATAAACTTATACTGTGAGCAAAACTGAGTTTACTGTTAACAAAGTCATATTGGTAAACTGTACTTTTAGATTGAAGAAACATCGCAGTGACCTATCGTTCCCGCAAAATAAAACATTTTGTCACTGTCAACGCGGGTAGTGACTTGTGAGGGGTCTTTTTTTTTTTTTTTTGGGGGGGGGGGAGGTCATGGTTCAGCATCTTATATAACATATATTTATATATACGTTAAAGAACTACCCAGTCCTTCTTTCTAACACTCTGATCCCCAGCTCATCTACTGTAAATACACAACAGGGTGTATTGGGAGGCGTTTGTGTCTCTATATTTGTATTCCTGCCTCCCCTGTATAGCTTTATTTTTGGGCCTTTACCTCCCCCATCCCTATATTTTTTTATTTATTTGTTCCTGGTCCTCTCTACCCCTCCTCCTATATATTTTTTATTTGGGTTATCTTTGCCCTCTTTCTATATATATATTACTAGTAGAGGGACCCATCATATGCAGGGTCACCTCAGTCTGCCCTCACCCGCTCCATTGCACCACCAGCCCTGCCTCTGACAGCTCATCGTTCCTATCCCTCCACCCCCTCCCAACCGCTCTCCCCGCTGCGGTCCATCCTAAATCCCCCCCACCTGCTCCATTGCACCACCCACTGTCCAGCTCTGCCTCTGACAGCTCATCGTTCCCATCCCTCCACCGCCTCCCAACTGCTCTCCCCGCTGGGCTCCATCCTAAATCCCCCCCACCCGCTCCACTGCTGTTGTCTGCACAACAATGTTGCAGAGAGATGGGGGTGAGTACCTGCGTGCAGTGATAATTTGTTGGAGTCAGAGGAGAGTGGACGAAGAGCTTGGCCACAGGATCCAACTCCTGGGTCCTCCACACTGAGCTGTGGCCAGGTGCCTCTATGCAGGGGAGCATTTGTCTAGCTCTCAGCGGTGCCCTATACCCCAGCGTAACCTGTGTATATGGTGGGCCGGCCCTGTGTGTATTTAGTGATCACTTTCCCTAAGCAATCTGCTTGTGGACTATGTGGTAGATTTTTGAATATAGTGAATTTAATTCAGCCATCTATATATACATAGCAAGTGTAGAAAGCTTAATAAGTTTCTCTATTTACAAAAATGGAAAGTATGTGTACAGCCAATCCCAATGTGCAAAGACAAGATTATACTCAGCGATAACCATATAGTAAATGTCTGGCTTACCATTGCGGTCTAATAACAGGGTATTTGGAATAGATTTCATGGGGCAATCTGCGCCATTCTGATAGATAGTGGCGTAACTAGGGCAGGGCCGCCGGGGCTCGTGCAGCAATGTGTGTATTTCAGCAGCCAATGAGAGTCAGACAGACTCTCATTTGCTGCTGCTGCGCCCACTGCATCAGTTCCGGCTCCTGCAGTGGGACCAATGCTGGGAGCACTGTATAAGGGGAACTAATGGAGGGCTGCATAAGGGGGACCATTACTGGGGGTACTGTATAAGGGGCACTACTGGGGGCCTTCATAAGAAGGACCACTACTGGGGACATTTCTTACTGGGGGTACTGTATAAGGGGCACTACTGGGGGCCTGCATAAGGGGGACCACTGCATATGGGGGACTGTATAAGGGGCACTGCATTAAGGTGCATATGGAAAGGAATGCTCAGAGTGATGAGAAAGGGGTGTGTGTCCTTGGTGACATGCTCCATTTTTAAGTGACCACACCCATTTTTAGATTTGCCGATGGCCCCAAATACCCTAGTTATGCCACTGCTCATAGACAACTGCGCTTAACCTTTGGTGTGGGAGTAGCTAGGTCCAACTGACATCTATAGTAAAACTAACAATAGTCACAAAACAGTAAGCAAATGAATACAACATTACCACTGTTCCTGGGATTAGAACGTAGCGCACTGGAGGCCTCGCCTGTTACTGCTAATGATCAGATATTCCTGACCTGATCCCACTGGTTCTCCGGGGCTCTCAGCCACCACTCACAACTTCCCAAATATGGGTAATGATCCCCCATAAATTCAGGAGGGCAATAAAGTGGCTTGTGTTGTCCATCAGGAAGGTTTGGCATGTGCCACTGTCCTATGTTGGTGGGAATGTTCCCTGTAGCTATGGGCTCATCAAAAGGAATTTGCTTGTAAATATATTAGCCGCAGCCACGTGTCACACTCCCTAGGCATGCAGGATGTGGCTATGCAATAAAGGGCTGCAAACCACAAGACAAGGCCCTTTCACACTGCTTATGACAATAACATCACTCACAGAGAAACTACTCAGAAAAGCATACACATCACTTTATCACTGACAGCAATACACATCACTGCCACACTGACAGCAATACACATCACTGCCTCACTGACAGACATACACATCACTGCCTCACTGACAGCAATACACATCACTGCCTCACTGACAGCAATACACATCAATGCCTCACTGACAGCACTACACATCACTGCCTCACTGACAGCAATACACATCAATGCCTCACTGACAGAAATACACATCACTGCCTCACTGACAGAAATACACATCAATGCCTCACTGACAGAAATACACATCACTGCCTCACTGACAGCACTACACATCACTGCCTCACTGACAGCAATACACAACACTGCCACACTGACAGCAATACACAACACTGCCACACTGACAGCAATACACATCACTGCCTCACTGACAGACATACACATCAATGCCTCACTGACAGCAATACACATCACTGCCTCACTGACAGCAATACACATCAATGCCTCACTGACAGCACTACACATCACTGCCTCACTGACAGCAATACACATCAATGCCTCACTGACAGAAATACACATCACTGCCTCACTGACAGAAATACACATCAATGCCTCACTGACAGAAATACACATCACTGCCTCACTGACAGCACTACACATCACTGACAGCAATACACATCAATGCCTCACTGACAGCAATACACATCAATGCCTCACTGACAGAAATACACATCACTGCCTCACTGACAGAAATACACATCAATGCCTCACTGACAGAAATACACATCACTGCCTCACTGACAGCACTACACATCACTGACAGCAATACACATCAATGCCTCACTGACAGCAATACACATCAATGCCTCACTGACAGAAATACACATCACTGCCTCACTGACAGAAATACACATCAATCCCTCACTGACAGAAATACACATCACTGCCTCACTGACACCACTACACATCACTGCCTCACTGACAGCAATACACATCACTGCCACACTGACAGCAATACACAACACTGCCACACTGACAGCAATACACATCACTGCCTCACTGACAGACATACACATCAATGCCTCACTGACAGCAATACACATCACTGCCTCACTGACAGCAATACACATCAATGCCTCACTGACAGCACTACACATCACTGCCTCACTGACAGCAATACACATCAATGCCTCACTGACAGAAATACACATCACTGCCTCACTGACAGAAATACACATCAATGCCTCACTGACAGAAATACACATCACTGCCTCACTGACAGCAATACACATCAATGCCTCACTGACAGAAATACACATCACTGCCTCACTGACAGAAATACACATCAATGCCTCACTGACAGAAATACACATCACTGCCCCACTGACAGAAGTACACATCACTGCCCCACTGACAGAAATACACATCACTGCCTCACTGACAGAAATACACATCACTGCCTCACTGACAGAAATACACATCACTGCCTCACTGACTGAAATACACATCACTGCCTCACTGACAGACATACACATCACTGCCTCACTGACAGACATACACATCACTGACGGAAATACACATCACTGCCTCACTGACGGAAATACACATCACTGCCTCACTGACAGACATACACATCACTGCCTCACTGACAGACATACACATCACTGACGGAAATACACATCACTGCCTCACTGACGGAAATACACATCACTGCCTCACTGACAGACATACACATCACTGCCTCACTGACAGACGTACACATCACTGCCTCACTGACAGACGTACACATCACTGCCTCACTGACGGATGTACACATCACTGCCTCACTGATGGACGTACACATCACTGCCTCACTGACGGACGTACACATCACTGTCTCACTGAAAGACCTACACATCACTGCCTTACAGATAGAAAAACACATCTCTGGATCACGGATAGAAATACACATCACTGCCTCACAGACAGAAATACACATCACTACCTCGCTGACAGAAATACACATCACTGACTCGCTGACAGAAATACACATCACTTCATCAATGACAGAATTACACATCTCTGCATCACTTACAAAAATATGCATCACTGCCTCACTGACAGCAATACACATCACTGCCTCACTAACAGACATACAGTACATACACATCACTGCCTCACTGACAGACATACATACACATCACTGTCTCACTGGGAGACATACTCATCACTGCCTCACTGACAGAAATACATACACATCACTGCCTCACTGATAGACATACATACACATTACTGCCTCACTGTCAGCAGTACACATCACTGCCTCACTGACAGAAATACACATCACTGCCTCACTAACAGACATACATACACATCACTGCCTCACTGACAGCAATACACATCACTGCCTCACTGAGAGACATACACATCACTGCCTCAATGACAGAAATACATACATACACATTACTGCCATATATACACATCACTGTCTCACTGACATACATACACATCACTGCCTCACTGGCAGACATACACATCACTGCCTCACTGACATACATACACATCACTGCCTCACTGACAGACATACATACACATCACTGTCTCACTGACAACAATACACATCACTGCCTCACTGACAGACATACATACACATCACTGCCTCAATGATAGAAATAGACATCACTGCATCACTTACAGAAATACGCATCCCTGCATCACAGACAGCAATACACATCACTGCCTCACTGACAGACATACATACACATCACTGCCTCACTGCCAGACACACATACACATCACTGCCTCAATGACAGAAATACATACATACACATTACTGCCATACTGACAGCAATGCACATCACTGCCTCACTTACAGACATACATACACATCACTGCCTCACTTACAGACATACATACACATCACTGCCTCACTTACAGACATACATACACATCACTGCCTCACTTACAGACATACATACACATCACTGCCTCACTGACAGACATACATACACATCACTGCCTCACTGACAGACATACATACACATCACTGCCTCACTGACATACAGGGGCGGATTGGGATGAAAAACCAGCCCGGGGAATTTCTGGAATCAGCCCTAATTGGGGCGTGGTCTGATGAGGGGGCGAGTACTATCGAGGGGGGCGGGATTCCTCCTCATACAGCCTGATTCTGAATTGGAGCCACCTATTATATATTCTAAAATCAAAGCACAAGACGGGGGCGCCACATTGTGCATCAAAGAGTCAAATAATTTATTGCAATCATAAAACACTGAAATACGGCATGCGTACCAATATTGGCAGTTGAAAACACAACTAGTATAGTAAATTCACACAGAGGGGATGTAGTTGACATCCCAGGGGGTCATGATGCCGGCGCTCATAAAACCGCTACAATCCCGACGGTATTAGGTTTAGTGGGAGGGATAGTTTTAAGGTTAGGCACTGGGGAAAGTTAGTGTTAGGCTGCTGGGGGGAGGGTTAAGGTTAGGCTGTGGGGGGCGAGGCTGGGATTCAGTTGGGTACACACTAGACAATATCTAAAGTGATTTGGCTGATCGGAACAACAAACCATTCCTATCGTCCAGTGTGAACGCACAATGCCAATGCGTGCTCCCGCTGGTCATCCGTCGCATCCTCAGATCTTTTGCACATGCAGAAAGATCTGAGGAAGTCGCTAGTGATGCCATGTGTTAGGACCTGAGTTTGTTGTGGACCCAGGGTGGAAATAGGAGCAGACACCTGAACGGATTTAAATTGGAAAGTGGGTTTTTTAATAGGTGAAGTTGCAGACATGTATACAGATAAAATAAAGTCCAGAGTATAACGAGGAAGGTGATGACTAGAGGCTGTATTGTAGTATGAAAAGGTAATGTCCAGGTAGTGGCAGAAATAATAAAGTCTTTGTAATCCAAGTGGTAACTGCAGGGCTGCAGACAGGATAACAGTCACTGATTGATACTGGTGAGGTAAAATCCAGAGGGGCTATGGAGTAATTAGAATAGTCTCAGCTGATGGAATTAAGTGGAGAGTAGAACTGTGATGGCTCAGAGTGGAATCAGAGAGCTAGGTAAATGGAGACAGGGCAGGTTCAGGGTTAACTGTAGACACAGGTCCTCTGGCAGGGAAAGGGTAAATAACAGGTGCAGGATGGTTCTGGCAGGAGACTGGGAGCAGGCAGAGCGGTGCAGGCTACTTGGAAGCTGGGATCCAGCAGGAGCACAGGAAGCACTCAAACAGACAGATAATTCAAGGCACACAGACTCTCTCACAGCTACGCTGTGAAACACATTGCACTGGCAACTATGGGATACTCTGAACTCCCTTAAGTACCCAGTGCAGAATCGTGATAGGTCAGAGAGAGCATGTGACACGCCAGGACTGGAGCAGCTAAGTCACATGACCAGAGGCAAGATGGCGGCGCCCATACCAGAGTGGAATGGAAACACCACCAGGCCTACCCCGGCCAGAATGACACAGTGCCCGCGGAACACTTCGCACAGCCAATGCCCGCCGCCAGACACCAGCCCCTCCGCCGGAAGGACCACGCCACAGCGCCCTCACAGGTAATACCCATCGTCCTCTATGCCGGGCATCCCTGGTCGTGACAGTACCCCCCTCCCTACGGTTGGCCTCAGGACACTTACCAGGCTTCTCTGGATGGGCAGAGTGAAACTTCCTGATGAGTGTAGGAGCACAAATGTCTTGGGCATTAGTCCAGCAGCGGTCTTCCGGGCCATAGCCTCTCCAATCCAGAAGATATTGCAACTGACCCCTTCGGACAGGGGAATCCAAGACTTGGGACACTTCAAACTCCACACCTCTCTCTGGACACGGGGAGGAACTGGAAGGACTTTGAGGAACTTGTTGAGAATCAACGGCTTGAGTAGGGATATGTGGAAAGAATTAGGGATTCTTCGGTAGGAAGGAAGTTGAAGACGGTAGGAAACTGGATTAATTACTTCAGTAATGGAAAAGGGTCCAATGAATCATGGAGCGAACTTCATTGATGGAACTCTGAGGCGCAAATTACGGGTAGATAGCCAAACTTGATCCCCGATTTGCATTTGAGGCACTTTCCTTCACTTCCTGTCTGCCTGAATTTTGTAACGTGAGGAGGTCTTTTCCAAATTTGTGCGTACTTGGGCCCATAGTGAGGCAAACTTCCATACAGTGTCATCCACAGCCGGTACTTCAAAGACAGGCAGACTCCGGAATTCAGGGACTCGAGGGTGAAGACCATACACAATAAGAAATGGAGTTTGATTTGTGGAGGAATGGTAAGAAGCATTGTGCGCAAACTCAGCCCAAGGAAGAAATTCAGACCAATTATTTTGGGAGGAAGACATGAAAATTCTTAAAAAGGTCTCGAGATCCTGATTTACTCTCTCAGTAGATCCATTACTTTGCGGGTGATAAGCCGTAGAGAAATTCAATTTCACTTGTAAAACAGAACAGAGTGCTCTGCAAAACTTCGCTACAAATTGAACACCCCGATCCGAGACAATCTCGGTAAGAAGTCCATGGAGACGAAATATATGTTGAACAAAAAGATGAGCCAGATCCGATGCAGACGGTAATTTCTTCAGAGGTACATAGTGAACCATTTTTGAAAATCGGTCTATCACGACCCAGATGGTGGTATGGCCATCAGAATTTGGTAAATCTGTTATAAAATCCATGGAGGGGTGTGTCCACGGACGAGATGGAATGGGCAGACGTAAAAATTCACCAGCTGGGGATTGACGAGGAGACTTGTGCTGTGCACATAGGGTACGGAAGAAATTAACTCCACTACGTCAACTTTCATTGATGGCCACCAGTAAGATCTTAGGAACTCCAGTGTTTTCCGAATGCCAGAGTGACCTGTGAACTGTGAAGAGTGAGCCCATGTAAGTAGTTGCTTCCTTAACTCTTGGGCCACAAAAGTTTTCCCAATAGGAGGTTGTAGTTGTATTGCAGCAAATACTTTCGACTCTAACACTGGAGTACTACGCAGAATCTCAGAATTGCTGCCACAGGACAGGGATCTTGACAAGGCATCAGCCTTTTGGTTGAGGGCTCCTGAGCGGAAAGTCAAAGTAAATTGGAAACGAGAGAAAAATATTGCCCACTGGGCAAACGAGGACTCACACACTGGATATTTTTCAAGAACAGAAGATTCCTATGATCCGTGAAGACGGTAAAGGGGAATTTAGCCCCTTCCAAAAGGTATCGCCATTCCTTTAATGCCAATTTAACGGCTAAAAGTTCTTGTTTTCCTATGGCATAGTTTCTTTCAGCTGGAGAGAACTTCTTAGAAAAGAACCCGCATGGATGGATTCGATTGTCCTCAAATCGGTGGGAGAGGACAGCTCCCACTGCCTCTGAAGAGGCATCCACTTCCAACAGGAAGGGTCTATCCAAGTCAGGTTGTCTTAAGACTGGAGCTGTTATGAAAGCCTGCTTTAGAAGTTGAAAGGCTGTTTCTGCCTCAGGAGGCCACAGAGCAGGGTTGGCATTTTTGCGGGTTAAAGCTGTAATGGGAGCCATTAAAGATGAAAATCCCTTGATGAAACGTCTATAATAATTGGCGAATCTGAGAAGTCTCTGAACAGTCTTCATTGTCTGAGGTCGAGACAGTGCAAAATCGCTTGAACTTTTTTAGGATCCATTTCTAGACTGGAACCAGAGATGATATAGCCAAGGAATGGTACACTAGGAATGCTGAAGACACATTTTTTCAATTTACAGTAGAGATGGTTCTTTCTCAGGCGGGACACGACTTCTTTTACATGTTTGTGGTGTTCCTCTAGGGATGAAGAGAAAATCAAAATGTCATCCAGATAAACAACTATGGAAACGTATAACAGATCTCTGAAAATTTCATTGACGAAACCTTGGAAAACAGCAGGTGCGTTGCACAACCCAAATGGCATGACAAGATATTCGAAGTGTCCTTCTCTTGTATTGAAAGTGGTCTTCCACTCATCTCCTGCATGGATAAGGATAAGATTATAGGCCCTTCATAAGTCTAACTTAGAGAATATGATAGATACTTTGACTCTATCAAATAATTCTGTAATCAGTGGAAGTGGATATCTGTTCTTAACTGTAATATCATTAAGGCCTCTGTAGTCTATACACGGTCTTAACCCCCCATCTTTTTTAGCAACAAAAAAGAAACCTGCTCCAGCAGGAGACGTGGAAGGTTGAATGAATCCTTTCTCCAGATTCTCCTGGGTATACTCCGACATGGCTTTGGTCTCTGGCAGGGATAAGGGATAAGTATGACCACGAGGAGGCATCTTGTCTGGCAGTAGATCAATTGGGCAGTCCCATTTTCTGTGAGGAGGTAAAACATTAGCTTGTTTTTCCGAAAAGACATCAGCAAAGGTTTGGTATTCTTTAGGAATTGCTGGAAGTACTGATGATGCTATTTTCCTCACCGGTCGTACTTTGGGAAGACAAGATTCCTGACAACTTGTACTTCATGAGAGAACCTCCATAGTGCACCAGTCAATCCTGGGATTGTGCTGACGTAACCATGGTAATCCTAGAATAACTTCATGGGTAGCCTTGGGTATCACTAAGAACTTAAGATGTTCAGAATGGAGTGCTCCAATACGAACCAAGACTGGCTGAGTCTCCTTAGAGACAGTTCCATTTAACAGAGGTCGTCCATCTACAGAGGTCAGGGAGACAGAATGATCAAGAGATGTACAAGGAATTTGTAGCTTGTCAACAAAACTGGAGGTCACGAAGTTTCCTGCTGCTCCTGAGTCTAACAGAGCAGTGACAAAATCAGGTTTAGGCTTATGATCTAAGGCTAAGATCAAGACAGAATATTTAGATTTTGGGCACGGACTTATTACTCCTAACTTGATGTCCCCAGGACCAGTTAGGAACTGGCATTTCCCGGCTTACGGAAACAGGAGGCCACCAGGTGACCCGAATCTCCACAATATAGGCAGAGGTTTTTTAATAATCTTCTCTGTCATTCCTCTTTGGAGAGATGGGTATGATTCACCTACATGGGCTCTTCATCTGTAGGAGAAGGAGACAGGCGGGTAGGAGTGGGTAGTGGGGAAGGCTTGTAACGGTCAGTTCTATGCTTCTCAGCCTGGTGTTCTCTAAAGCATAGGTCAATTTTATTGCAGAGAGAAATCATATCGTTTAAATTAGTTGGAAGTTCGCGGGTGACCAGATCATCCTTTAACCGATCAGAAAGTCCGTGCCAAAAAGCTGAGGTGAGGGCTTCTTCATTCCATTTGAACTCTGATGCCAAAATCTGAAACTGTACAACATACTGGCTGACAGGACGGGTTTCCTGTTTTAAAGTCATAATACTGGATGAGGCCGAAACTGTTCTTCCTGGCTCATCAAAAATTCTCCTGAAAGATGTTAGAAATTCAGTATAATTGTCCAGCAGAGGGTCTGCACGCTCCCAGAGTGGAGAAGCCCAATCCAAAGCTGAGCCGGTCAATAAGGACACGATATAGACCACTTTAGTTTTAGCGGAAGGAAAATTATCTGGCTGCAAGGTAAAATGCACATCACACTGATTAAGGAATCCGCGGCATAATTTAGGACTGCCGTCAAATTTACTTGGCATAGGTAGGTGCAAGCGAGGAGGTAACCTATATTATCAGACGGAGGAGCAGGCGTAACCACTGTAACATTTGAAGTAGTTAAAGTAGTTTGCATGATATCTTGACGTTTAACCATTTCTTGAAAGAACTGAGCCATTTGGTGTTGTGTAGTTTCCGGGTTTTCCAACCGGCTTGCTATGGTCTGAATTAAATCCATTCCGGACTCCTGTCCCATGGCCGAATCCATTGTGCCAGTGCAAACTGTTAGGACCTGAGTTTGTTGTGGAACCGGGGTGGAAATAGGAGCAGACACCTGAACGGATTTAAATTGGAAGTGGGTTTTTTAATAGGTGAAGTTGCAGACATGTATACAGATAAAATAAAGTCCAGAGTATAACGAGGAAGATGATGACTAGAGGCTGTATTGTAGTATGAATAGGTAATGTCCAGGTAGTGGCAGAAATAATAAAAGTCTTTGTAATCCAAATGGTAACTGCAGGACTGCAGACAGGATAACAGTATAGCTGCATACACACACAACGATTTAGTTAATGAACGATTTTAGTAAACGATTTTTTCCTTTGAAAAAATTAACTAAAATTGTTCACTAAAGTTGTTCATTTACTAAATGTAATGAACGATTTTTTAGAACTACAAAGATTTTTGCATATTAACTTACTGAAAATCGTTCAGTTGACAAGTCTGACTGAACTACAAACTACAAACGTGAACGCGCATGAACGATAATCATTCATCATTTGACTCAGAAAGTGAACGATTTTTTCAAACGATTATCGTTAAACTATATCGTTTAACGATAATCGTTCAAAAAATTGTTGTGTGTGTATGCAGCTTTACTGATTGATACTGGTGAGGTAAAATCCAGAGGGGATATGGAATACTTAGAATGGTAACAGCTGATGGAATTAAGTGGAGAGTAGAACTGTGATGGCTCAGAGTGGAATCAGAGATCTAGGTAAATGGAGACAGGGCAGGTTCAGGGTTAACTGTAGACACAGGTCCTCTGGCAGGGAAAGGGTAAATAGCAGATGCAGGATGGTTCTGGCAGGAGACTGGGAGCAGGCAGAGCGGTGCAGGCTACTTGGAAGCTGGGATCCAGCAGGAGCACAGGAAGCACTCAAACAGACAGATAATTCAAGGCACACAGACTCTCACACAGCTACGCTGTGAAACACGTTGCACTGGCAACTATGGGATGCTCTGAACTCCCTTAAGTACAAAAGTGCAGAATCGTGATAGGTCAGAGAGAGCATGTGACACGCCAGGACTGGAGCAGCTAAGTCACATGACCAGAGGCAAGATGGCGGCACCCATACCAGAGTGGAATGGAAACACCACTAAGCCTACCCCGGCCAGAATGACACAGTGCCCGCGGAACACTTCGCACAGCCAATGCCCACCGCCAGACACCAGCCCCTCCACCGGAAGGACCACACCACAGCGCCCTCACAGGTAATACCCGTCGTCCCCTATGCCGGGAAACCCTGGTCGTGACGCCATGCTGCCGAATGCAGCATGGCCTCCGCTACCCCCTGCCGTTGCTCTGTCGCTGCAAGCATAAGCAAGTGTGTATGCACTTACCGATGCCGGCACCCCCACTGGGTCCCATTGCTTATGAGATCGTGCGGGGTACATATCATCTAATGTGTATCCAGCTTTGGGCTGCGGGGAAGAGGGTTATTGTTAGGCTGCGGGCGGAAGGATCAGGGTCAGGCTATGGGGGGAAGGGTTAGGGTTAGGCTGCGGGAAACGTGGGTTAGGGGGAAAATAAGGGGTCAGGGTTAGACAACCAGAGATACCACTAACAATACACCAGGCTTCTCTGGGCAAACACGTCAATGTCACAACACCAAGCCATGCTTGGAGCAGTGACATTTCTGTGACGCTAGTGGATTCGGGTAAATTACTTGGAAATACGCCAGCCACAAAATTCTTTGGTCCTAGGACTGATACGGTGGCTTCAACTGAAGGAGAGAGTTGTTCACACCAAAAGCAATCAATTCTGGGACCTGTTCCAGTTTGACATTTTGTAAGGATCAGAATTAGAGCACCATTTGTTTGATATAGACAGACAGATATCTCTATAGACACACATTTTCTAAAAATAGCATAATCACCTCTAAATAACTAAATACTACAGGCGCAACCTACATAAATGTCAGTGTGCATGATATAGAAGTAACACCAACACATACAGGTAGGAGATATATATATATATATATATATATATATATACACACACACACCTCACATGTTGTCACCTAAATAATTACAACTTGTGGGATGTGATAGATATATATAGGAGTAGAGATGAGCGGTTCGGATTCTATGTTCTCCGAACATAGGGGATCCGAGTCCACCCGAACCCTGTTCGGGTGTTACCCGCCTGACTCGGATCCCCGTTCGGGGCCGAACGGCGGCCGCCTGATGTCGGATTCTCGCTAGAGAATCCGACATCAGGGCTCCTCGAGTGTAGGGCAGACCGCTGTGATAGCGGTCTGCCCTACACAGAACAAACACACAGCTGCCAGCGGCAGCTGTGTGTTTGTTACAGCAACCAATGAGAGTCACACAGACTCTCATTGGCTGCTGCACGGAGGGAACCGGCTGGAGCTCACTCATGAGCTCCGTCTTCCGGCTCCCTCCTCGTCGCGTGGCAGCAGAGCAGACGGCGGCTGGAGCGGGGATACAGGTAAGTTTTCTTCTTTTTTTTTTTTTTTTTTTAATGTGTGTATGGGGGCCTGCTAATGAAGGGCCTACTACTGTGGGGGCATACTACAGGGGGCCTGCTACTGTGGGGGCATACTACAGGGGGCCTGCTACTGGAGGGCCTAGTACTGTGGGGGCATACTACAGGGAGCCTGCTAATGGGGGGCATACTACTGGGGGGGCCTGCTAATGGGGGGCATACTACTGGGGGGGCCTGCTAATGGGGGGCATACTACTGGGGGGGCCTACTAATGGGGGGCATACTACTGGGGGCCTGCTACTGGGGGGCATACTACTGTGGGGGCATACTACAGGGGGCCTGCTACTGGGGGGGCATACTACTGTGGGCCTGCTTATGGGGGCATACTACTGGGGGCCTGCTAATGGGAGGCATACTACTGGGGGGCATACTACTACTGGGGGCACTGCATAGGGGGCCCTACTATTAAGGGGACTGCATAGGGGGTACCACTACTGGGAACATTGTGTAAGGGACACCACTGCTGGGGGCATTGTGTAAGGGACACCACTGCTGGGGGCATTGTATAAGTGGCACTACTACTGTGGGCATTGTATAAGGGGCATTACTACTGTGGGCATTGTGTATAAGGGTCACTACTGTGGGCATTGTGTAAAAGGGTCACTACTGTGGGCATTGTGTAAAAGGGGCACTACTGTGTGTCGTAACATAAATAAGAGACACTACTTTATGGTGTAATGTGAATCAGGGGCACTATGTGCAGTGTAATGTGAATAAGATTGTGCACTGTGACTCCTTGGGCCGTAGCCCACTTGTTAACAAGTACTGTGATTCTGCTGGCAGTACCCCACTGGGTGGGTGCACTACCTTTCATTTCTGCCACAGCTGTGTGGCAATGTGTCATAGATGTGCTTTAAATTGTGGTGTCTGTGCCGCTGCTTTGTCGCTTGGTAACCAGTCAGCTCACTGCAACCTTTGGCCAATATTGTTGAAAACAATATTATAAGCTGTGATATGGTCTAAATTGACTGGAAATTAATGTTATTGTGGTTAATAATACTCTAGGAAGAAAAAAAAGACCAATTTATGTGATTTTAGCTTTTTTTTTGTAAATTTTTGTAAAAAAATTCAAATCCAAATCCAAAGCTGGACGACGAATTAGAACCAAATCCAAATCCGGCAAAAACGGTCCGGCGCACATCCCTATATAGGCGTACTATGTCACCGTGGATAAGTTGTGACACATATATGAATAGTCACAGCCACACACTTATACACACAACTTGTGACTCACACAGTGTCAGTGCCAGTCGCCGCGGCCGCTTGCTCCAGTCCTGAAACAGCCCTGCTGCTCCGACCCCCTCTGCCCTTCCCGGCTCCTGCGCTGGCTGCTGGAGGCGGAGCCGCAAGGTGTCACTCGCGTGCTCCGCAATGGCCCATGGGGGGAACTTTCAGACTGGGGGGCAAACACAAGCAAGCGGCCGCGGCTTTTCTCCGAAAGGAAAAACTATGAAGAAAAATATGATTGATAGATATATGAGGAAAGGGTTTCCCACTGGAACCTCACCTCCTCTGCTGACCTTGGTGGGCACAGAAGAGTACCCTCTGTGTCGGCCCTCCCCCGCAAGGGTCAACGCCGGATTCTCTCTTGCCTCTCATGCTGGCTTGACTCCACCGGCTACATGATTCACAAAGGACTTAACCTGAAAAGCAAGGGTCTGGTATTACTTATTTCGCGTATATATATATAATACTGCGCTTCCTAACCCCAACCCAATCCCACACTGTGCTCTCTAACCCCAATCCCACACTGTGCTCACTTACCCCAATCCCACACTGTGCCTCCTAACCCCAACCCCACACTGTTCTCCCTATGTCTCAGTGTACTCCCTATCCCACCCTGTGCTCCCTAACCCAACCCAACCCTATCCATCCTATCCTATCCAGCACTGTGCTCTCTATCCCACACTGCTCCCTAACCCGAACCCCACTGTGCACCCTAACCTACACTATGCTCCCTAACTTAAACCCGACTGTGCTCCCCAACCCCACACTGTGCTCCCTATCCTCAACCACACACTGTGCTCCCTAACCCCAACCCCTCTGTGCTCTCTATCCCACACTGCTCCCTAACCCCAACTCCACACTGTGCTCCCTAACCCCAATGTGCACCCTAACCCACACTATGCTCCCTAACACAAACCCCACAATGTGCTCCCCAACCCCACACTGTGCTCCCTATCCTCAACCCCACACTGTGCTCCCTAACTCCAACCCCTCTGTGCTCCCTATCCCACACTATACTCCCTAACACAAACCCCACATTGTGCTCCCTAACACAAACCCCACACTGTGCTCCCTAATACAAACCCCACAATGTGCTCCCTATCCCACACTATGCTCCCTAACACAAACCCCACAATGTACTCCCTAACCCCAACCCCACACTGTGCTCCCTAACCCCAACTCCACACTATGCTCCCTAACCCCAACCCCACTGTGCTCCCTATCCCACACTATGCTCCCTAACACAAACCCCACACCATGCTCCCTATCCCACACTATGCTCCCTAACTCCAACCCCACACTGTACTCCCTAACCCCAACCCCACACTGTGCTCCCTAACCCCAACCCCGCACTATGCTCCCTAACCCCAACCCCACTGTGCTCCCTATCCCACACTATGCTCCCTAACACAAACCCCACACCATGCTCCCTATCCCACACTATGCTCCCTAACTCCAACCCCACACTGTGCTCCCTAACCCCAACCCACTGTGCTCCCTATCCCACACTATGCTCCCTAACACAACCCCACACTGTGCTCCCTATCCCACACTATGCTCCCTAACCCCAACCCCACAATGTGCTCCCTAACCCCAACCCCACACTGTGCTCCCTAACCCCAACCCCACACTATGCTCCCTAACCCCAACCCCACTGTGCTCCCTATCCCACACTGTGCTCCCTAACACAAACCCCACACTGTGGGTCTGATACAGAGCCGGACGCTATTTGCGCTCGCTCGTTCAGAAAAAAGGGGTGGCTATTCAAATGAACCGTTCGCTCTTTGCGGTCTGTTCACGCCTCTATGTCTGAATGAGCGAACAAAACTTGCGGTCGTAATTTTGGAAAAAACGCCCCCTGGCCGCTCGCATCATACGTCATGTCCGCTATTTATTAGATTAATCGAGTACATCGAACAGCGTATGAACTGCTCGCTATTCTTGTGGTTGGTTTTTCCTACCGCTATCTTGCGAGCAGTTCTGACTATAAAACAACCAAGTGACGTGGTCAATGACGCTGCTCTATTAATTATGCACACCCTTAAAATGCCCGTTTTGACCTTTAAGCACGCCTGCGTTCTGATCTCCACTCCCCGTTTTCAAGCACCTTCCCCTGTTACCACCCACATACGCCTCCTCCTGTCACTCAAAATAGCAGGCATTCGCTATTTAGCGAACAAACGTTTTTCGGCCGCACTGACTGGTTCGCGCATGCGTATTACAAACAGTACGCATGCACAGATGTGCGAACATCGCTCGGAACGAGCGAACGGCCGCTTACGAGCGGCTCTGAATGAGACCCTGTGCTCCCTATCCCACACTATGCTCCCTAACTCCAACCCCACACTGTGCTCCCTAACCCCAAACCCACACTGTGCTCCCTATACCACACTATGCTCCCTAACCCCAACCCCACACTGTGCTCCCTAACCCCAACCCCACACTGTGCTCCCTATACCACACTATGCTCCCTAACCCCAACCCCACACTATGGTCCCTAACCCCAACCCCAATGTGCTCCCTATCCCACACTATGCTCCCTAACACAAACCCAACACTGTGTTTCCTATCCCACACTATGCTCCCTAACCCCAACCCCACACTATGCTCCCTAACCCCAACCCCACACTGTGCTCCCTATACCACACTATGCTCCCTAACCCCAACCCCACACTATGGTCCCTAACCCCAACCCCACTGTGCTCCCTATCCCACACTATACTCCCTAACACAAACCCAACACTTTGTTCCCTATCCCACACTGTGCTCCCTAACCCCAACCCCACACTGTGCTCCCTAACCCCAACCCCACACTGTGCTCCCTAACCCCAACCCCACACTGTGCTCCCTATACCACACTATGCTCCCTAACCCCAACCCCACTGTGCTCCCTATCCCACACTATGCTCCCTAACCCCAACCTTATTCCACATTTTGTAACCCTCTACCCCATCACCCCCACACACCTACCCACACACAAATGGAAAGGGAAAGCCCAGGACCACCTTTTTCAAGTTTACCTGGCTCCTCTGAGTCTGATGACTGCGGTGTTGCTGCCTGTGTCTCTCTTCTTCACTGCAGCGCAGTACAGGGCCAAGCAGCTGCTGCTGGGCGGGAGTCGATGAGAGGATGAGCAGCAGTGAGCAGTGCACTGGGGTGGGGGCGGGGCTGCTGTCTGATGACTCCTTGGAACTCTCAGACAGTGATCTGAGGAGCCTGTGCTCATCAGGCAGCAGCCCCGCCCCCACCCCACTGCACACACAGCCTCTCCAGTCCCCGGGAGCAATGTTAAGGTACGCTGATGCTGGCCAGTTTCAGAGGTCACTTATGCCCAGGGCCAGCCCTGCATGTTCATGCAGCGTGCGGCCCCCCAGGGCTTCAATTGTAACAGCCCGGGGGGCAGATGGCTGTGGGGAGCTGCTGCGACTCAGCATGCACAGCAGCCCTCCCACAGCCAATTCACTGCTGAATGAGCTTCTGCGCATGCGCAGAAGCTCATTCATTACCACTACCCATTCGGAGATTAGCTCCAATCGTGGTAGCGGCCGTTAGAGCCGCCAGCTGCTCAGTCTGATTACAGCGGCCCAGCAGGTGGGGAGAGGGGACCGGCCCAGCGGGAACCTTCCTGCAGTCCCGGTGGCCCAATCCGCCCCTGCTGACATACATACACATCACTGCCTCACTGACAACAATACACATCACTGCCTCACTGACAGACATACATACACATCACTGCCTCACTGACAGACATACATACACATCACTGAATCACTGACAACAAACATTTATCCTGCATGAATATGGACTAATCATCTGTTTATTTCATTTCATCCCTCAGTTATGTGACTGTCTCATCCTGCTTATTGCACCGATATTCTGCATAGAACCTCATGCTTGCAATCGTGTGTGGATTCAAATGTATGTGACTATCTCTTGCATAGATTTTTTTTTTTCTCTTCCTGTATAGTCTGTATTGGTCAGTGAAGCATAGTTTATGGTATATATCTGGCCTGGTTTTTGCTCCAGCTCAGAGTAAGTTATCTCCTTTGATCAGCAGGCCAATTGAGTCAGTTGTAGCCTGTCTTAATCAAGGGATACCACTCCTTTATATTCACTCTAGGGGCAGCTGGGGTTAAAAACACCAAGTGTTAAATGCACAAAGTGTGATTACATAACAGTTGAACAAACATTGACCAACATCTAAGGTAATTTCAGATTAAGATACTGATTACTTTAAAATTTGTCTAAAAAAAACAAACCTAAAACTCACCATGTACTACACATTTCTTTTTTTCAACTCCCTCCTTTGTATTTTCTCTAAGGATATAACATCCCTAAATCTCCCTGCATCTCCCCTCTCTGGGCACACTGCCGCCCTATTGAGTCACTCACCTCCTCTAAAAACTAATGAGATTTCTTTTCTTCAAAAATTGACTATTACAGCCTCATTGTGTCACTATAAAAATTTTTTACACACCGACAACTATATCTACTTCTCCATCCTTCTGCTTTTATTATCTGGTGACATACCACCAAATCCAGGCCCCACACACGGACAGCGGATATACTATGGAATAAATATCCTGCAAACCTCACATGTCTCCCATCGCCCTCCAAATCAATAAATGTGCCTTATAGAATTCACACTTGATCACAACTTATTATTTTACATCTGAACATCTCTTTACAATAACTATTTTTACCAATTTCTACATTTACCTGAGACTGCTGGTTTATACGTTAACCAAACTCTCTAAATAGCCCTTCATGAAGTGGCTTCAGCTACCAGTCAGACTTCACGTAAACTGATATAACAGCCATGGCTTTCCACAGACACCTACAAAAACTGCCTCTTAAAGTAGAATGTCAGTGGCATAAATCTTAATTCAAATGACTTCCACACATACTGTAAAATAGGAATCCAGCAATCTGTCATCCTAACCATCTGTCCCATGCTCACTGTCTACCCCATCCGTGTCACCCCTGTCTGTTTGCCCATCCCCTCTAGAATGTAAGCTCTCACGAGCAGGGCCCTCTATCCTCTTGTGCTTATCCTTTCTTTACTTATATTATCTGCTCTATACTCAAAAGCACCTAACCCGTGACTTTTGCCATCCTGCTTCTGTTGCAGCAGTGTTTATATACCATGTACTTGTCTTGTAGTGTCTTAAACTGTATGACACTGTTTTCTTGATCTGCTCAACTGTTTATGTACTATATCTACGTACTATGTAAGGCACTACGGAACCCTTGTGGCGCCATATAAATAAAGGATAATAATACACATCCCTGCCTCACTGACAGACATACATACACATCACTGCCTCACTGACAGACATACATACACATCACTGCCTCACTGACAGCAATACACATCACTGCCTCACTGACATACATACACATCACTGCCTCACTGACAGACATACATACACATCACTGCCTCACTGACAGACATACATACACATCACTGCCTCACTGACAGACACACATACACATCACTGCCTCACTGACAGACACACATACACATCACTGCCTCACTGACAGACATACATACACATCACTGCCTCACTGACAGACACACATCACTAACATTAAAACTGTTTTTATTCACTTACACTGTTATCCAATTAAATGTTTATTCATTTAAAATAATTCAAATTGAACAGCCTATATTGAACTATCTTCTATTCCTATTCTGTATCTGTGTCACCCTACATCATTTCAATGTAGAACTGTTTTGTCACAGCAGGGACCAGTTTATAAGTCTGATGTATCACTCTTGGATGTGCGGTCATGCTCTAATGTATTCACGCCTTGTGCATCACTCACACCAAGGGGATCAGAGCATGACTGCACACCCAACATATCTGTTACACACACACACACATATATATATTTATACACAAAGAAAAAAGAATGTGTCACAATCACAGATCTTACACAGTTATTTTCCTTATTTTAAGGGTAATAATTAAAAGTTATATTTTAATATTGTAATCAGTTCATGTATAAAGTGCTCCGCACACAAAGTGTCTTCTTCTTTTTGCTCCTTTTCAAAACCTCCTTGTTTGAATATTGAGCTAATCTACTTATTTTCATACCCCATATACTCGTATTAAATGTTGTTTCAGACATCACACCAGGGCCGGATTAATAATGGGGTAGGTAGAGCTTCAGCTCCAGGCCCCATATGAAAATTGCCCTTTAGGATTCACTCCAGCGCAGAAAAAAAACCCCCCTTTTCTCCTGTAACCACCTACTAGACTGCAATGCCCCGAGGCCTGTCCACTCACCTCCCGGCCGGCCAATCCGAGTTCTGAAGCCCCGTTTACCCCCCACACCCCCACCAATGGGGCTGTCTCAAGCTCTGCCCCCATGTCATTTTGATACTGTGCTCATTCACCCCCCTGGAGATTTCATGTCCCACAGTGGTGTCCGGGTGAAGTGCTAAGCTGCCTCTTATTGGGTGCTCTCGTCCAGGCTCCACCGTCCAGAGGTACCTGGTGGCAACAGTAATGAGGTAGTGTACTGTTAGAGGGGAGCAGAACATCAGGAGAGGTAAGTGATGGGGGAGGTATGAGCTGTAGCCTGTAAGATAACACTGCTCCTCTGTATGACCTTGCATGACAATGAAACAGACCAAAATAAACAAAAAAAATACTTTAATGCTTCTGTGTGTCTAACTGTGTTCATGTTTGCAAAGTATATATATATGTGTGTGTGTACCTGTGTTCATGTGTGCAAAGTATATATATGTGTGTGTGTGTAGCTGTGTTCATTTGTCCAAATATGTGTGTATGTGCAAAATTGTGTGTGTGTGTGTGTAGCTACCTCCTGCGCTGGGATGAAAGAACATTGATAAAGAGATCTGATACACTAAAGACTACGTTTGATCTCCTGTGTTTGTGTACAAAGGGCCTGATTCAGAGATGAAGGTGATGGTAATTACGGGCGCAGATCGAGCGTTTGTTTGCCATTGCGCATGCGTATAAGCCACACTGAGCCTGCACAGAGAACGCACTGTGATTATGGGCACACAGAGGGATCCATCGCACAGTGAGTGACCGGTAGTCAGCGTTTGGGGGCGGTAACGAGGGGGGTGTCATCAGAAAAACGCAGGCGTGTCTGACTATTTAAAAGCCGTTACATGGGCGTGCATAAATTAGCCCCTGTGATCTTCTACGCAGCATGAGAACCCTCTGCAAGTCAGGAGAGCTGCTGAGCCTGCGGCTGGTCAGACCTGCCGCAAGGGCAAGACGGCCACTGGATGTGCGTAAATATTACTGATATTTAGGCAGGTGAGCGACATCGTACACATATGAGAATGCATCGGTGGGTGTCCTTATGCCCGGGTGATCTTTGGTACCATTAGCATAGCTTGAGTCTTGTCTTTGCCCTGGGTAACAGAGAACATAGCTTCACCCCTCTATGTATGTATACATATACTGTACATATAAATATTCCCAACCCTCCCCACTTATTAAAAATAACGTATAGATATAATATTTACCGCCTTGGTACATTAGTTCCATTGTACTGTAGCTATTTAGTTTTTAAAAAAGGCACCAGGTAATTTACTGCTGTGGCTAGGCATGCGGGATGAAACTCATAGAAATATGCCAGTTATCAGTGAATAATTTGAGAATTTTTTTAAATTAATCTAAACTATTCTAGCACTCAAAGAAAGACAGCCAGTACAGTTCTCACCCTTTCACAAAAAATCCCACGTTATCTTGTTATAGCTTTACTATAATGTGGTTCAAGGTAGGTGCCAACTATGATCTCCATTAATATAGCCACTGCACAGGCCTCACCTCCTCTGTTGACCACACCCACAAGTACCCCCCCCCATCACTAGTCACACAGCCGCAGAGCTTGTCACAACCCCCTGCTGCGGCACCCAATAGGCCCTTCACAAATTTCAGCTCCAGGCCCATGTGAACATTAATCTGGCACTGAATCACACAATATAAATAACTTAATAGTTTACTTAGTTCTGATCTTCTTTGAAACGTAAATACAAAGCACCTACTGTATTTGGGGTGGGATGGAGGAGAGAACAGGGTAGTAAGTCATTTATGATATGTTTGGTCTCTCCTGAACAATTTCTTGTTCTTTAAATATTTTCTCTTTTACCAATATCACAAATAATTTTATTAATTAGCAAATGGGAATCATTGCCACTGATACAGTATTATCCCTATGTGTGTCCTGATCACAAGCAGCCTAAAGGTGCCCATCCACTAGAAGACAGGCAAAAGACTGCACTATTACGACATTGTAATCGTGCAGTCGTTTGTCAGTCTGTGATGTGCCTGCACTAAATGAGCAGTAGTTCAGTGTAGGCACAATCAATCATCTGCAAACATGCTGAACCTGATGTTATCATTAGGTTGACCAGCATGTTTGCACGATGATAGATGTCTAAAAGACCAATTTTAAAAACAATCTGATAACGATTTTCAAACGATTATCGAACAATCGAACGATATAGTTATCGTTCAATCGCTCATTTTAATCGTCTAGTGGATAGGCACCTTTACTGGACTCACATGGACTAATTATGCTACTTCAGTCTCAGTTTATTATTCTCATGTTTATTCTCAAGATTACGGACTGTGGGTGCCCCTAGGCTGAAAAACTCTGGGGGCCCTCCAGACTGGGGCCGAACACAGTTTACCAGTCCCATAAATACTGTAGCAACGCTATCCATATATCGGCAAACTCATTACACATTGGGAATATATATGTTTTGTACCCAGAATGAACAAGATGTTTGTGTTTATATGGTTTTATTCCTATTATTTTTCATGTAAAGTAAATATAAAACTGTCAAAAAAATATAGTTGTTGTGACTTTCAGTTGTCCTGAAGCCTCAGATAATTTATCAAGAAATAACTAGTTACGCTGTATTATTTTACACTATTATTATTATTATTATCCTTTATTTATATGGCGCCACAAGGGTTCCGCAGCGCCTCACAAAGTACATTAACAAATGAGCAAACTCGTAAAACAGCGACTTACAGTACAAGACAATACAGAATAAGAACATGGTTTATAAACATTGCTGCAGCGATCATAACACTCAAAAAATCAGCAGGGCGTCAGCTACCAAGTGTTAAGTGCCCTTGTGGAGAGTTTTGAGTAATGATCGTACGAGTGAGGGAAGGAAAAGCACATAAGGGAAGAGGGCCCTGCTCGTGAGAGCTTACATTCTATAGCGGGGGGGGGGAGACAGACAGGGGTGACACAGATAGGGTAGACAGTCAGGAAGAAGCATGTAAGCAGCAGGTTAGGATGAGAGCTGGAAGGCTTTGAAGTAGAGGGTCTTGAGAGCCCGTTTGAAGATTTGTAGAGAGGTGGAGAGTCTGATAGGGAGAGGGACAGAGTTCCAGAGGTAGGGAGCAGCACAGGCGAGATCATGGAGGCAGGAGTGGAAGGAAGTGATCAATAGGCAAGAGAGGTGGGATGCATTTGTAGGAGAGGAGGGAGATTAGTGTGATGTAGATGAAGGTGTGGTGAAGTGATAGGGAGAGGAGGGTGGGTGCTGAGCTTAGTGGTGAGGTAGTAGAACCATTGTGGGGGCGAAAAGAATGAAAGAGGAGTAATGGGAGAGGAGAAGGAGGGAAGCAGAGGGGAGGCATACAGACAGAGGAGGGGAGAGAATGGGAGGAAGAAGTGGAGGAGACTAGGGGGGGGAAGGATAGAGGTGGGAACAGGGGGCAGAATAAAGGATTAGGTAGGCACTGAGAAAAGTGAGAATGTGAAGAAAACATGGTCACGGTGTGGATGAGGTAAGAATAGTGTATGTGTGAGAACGACAGTTTTGAAGGTTTTTCAAATATGCTGATGAAAAAACACTGTTGGTGAATGCGTATGCTTGATGACGAAATGTTTTTTTTTTATTTTTTTTATTGAGGGGAATATACGTGATTTAATGGGTTTTAAAAATGAGTAATTAAAAAAGTAGTTGTGATGCTAGGCAAAAAGCAATGGTAAATTAGACCATATATGTAAGGTTTTAGAGGTTACTTTGCATTGGTACAATACAAATAAGAATTTAGGCCCTGATTCAGAGCCAGACGCTCTGACCAGAGCGCTCGCTCTGAATCAGGGCCCACCTCCATAAATATGGAGCGTCCTCCTGGACGCTCGTATAGCTGTGGGTCACCACCCACAGCCTATACGAGCGTACAGGATGATGGTCGCGATGGTCTTGACCATCGCGACCATCGCCAGTGCGAGCAGAAGCCTGCGGTTGAGTTTCTCAACCGCGGCCTCCGTCGTGCGCATGCGCAGTGCACACCATCGAACCACTTGCGAGTGGACAGCTGCTCGCGAGTGGGTCTGAATCAGGCCCTTAGTTTTTAGTGAAATAAGAGATGCCGGTCTAGCGCTGAAATTTTCCCTAAAATCTATCTTGCACTTGTGATTCTGTATTTAGGAATCTGCAAACTACAACCAAGGCTAAACAGCCTAGTTTGTAATTCACAAGCCTGAGTGCATGACCGATTGTCACCTTAGGTAGCAGTTCCTTTTGCCTGTGTCTTGCTGTAGTGTGTAATAATTGTGCTGGCCGGTTTCTCGTGTGATGGATTTATCTCCCAGGCTGACGATTCTGTTTTAGTCTGGCTGGGGTTAATTCCTAGCTTCACCACTGGCCACCTCCTTTTTTCTTTTGTAAGATCCATGGAGTACCCTGACCTGTGTCTAATCAGTGTTATAATTTGTCAGAAGTCAGTTTTTCACCATAATGTACACCATAATTGCCGACATTCAGCTCCCTCCTTCCGGGAGGGAGCTGAATGTCTACTTACAGCGGGAGGCATGGCCGGGCAATGATGACGTATTGGGAGCAGCGGCTGGGGCATGACAGCGCAATCGTGTCTTTGTGGCCCCGCCCACTCTTCACAATGACGAAATTAATGGCATTGCGAAGCATGGGGTGGGGCCACGAAGATGCGATTCAGCGCAAATCGCGTCACTGCCCCCTCTTTCTTTTCTCTGTGGGGGGGGGGGGGGTCAGGAGGGTTGGCGGCCTGCCTTTCCGTGGGGCCAGAAGTGGCACCCAATATTCGGGAGGCTCCTGGCCAAATCAGTAGGGTAGGCAAGCCTGCTGTACACCAGTGTTTCCAATCTTTTGCTCAGGGAATCCTAACAGCATACCTGCGTACTCTCCCCATCCAGAAGAGTAAGCAAGTCTCCCAGAACTGGCCAGCACCCCCCCATGGCTCCCTTGAAGTTTCCCGCACACCCCAATGGCTGCGCACTTACTGAGCAAAAGTGGGCAGTCTGAGGGGGACGATGACTCAATTTGCGCTGAATCGCGCCATTGTAGTCCCACCCCCGCTTTACAGTGCATGTAATATCGGCACTGTATAGACAAGGCGGGGCCACGCTGATGTGATCGAACCACCACGCACCACACATCGCCCACCTATGCCCATGCCATGCCCCCCTGCTCCGAGCTCGGGGAGGGGGCAGCCAGAAAGTAGGTAAGTATGCCTAACAGTTTTTGTCACCTTTTGAGGCCTCCGCTCTTAGTATCATGAGGTCCAATCAGACTACGAAATGACGCCATACTTGCCTACCCTCTCGCTTCCGGCCTCTTGACGGACGCTGACCCGTCCAGCCCCTCAGCGATTACTATAAAACCCTTGCAGTGGAGGGAGGGGGTGGCGGTGACGCGATTTGCGCTGAATCGTGTCATTGTGGCCCTGACCACTGCTTCTCAATGCCGAAAATCTCGCAATTCCGTGTCCACGCCCCCACCCCCATTGCCTCCCCTACCGCGCCATGCCCCCCTGCTTGTCTGACCTGACTGCTCCTTCCCGAGGGGGCTGCCAGGACGTCGGCAAACCTCTATGAGCCTCACCAGCTTCTCTGATTGCATAAAGAGTTGAAGACCTTTAATGGTCTGGGAGAACATTGTTTTTTTATCAGGTGTTTCCTGGCCAGCTTTTTAAATCTCATTCCATGATACATTGGCTCACATCATTGCAGAGATGCTCTTCGCAGGCGGTGTGCCACGACATCAGATTAGTGCCTGTCGTTGCTATGCAGCGTCACAAGAAGCGATAGCAGCTGCTCCATTTTGATGTGGCAGCCTGGGAACATTAAATATTTTTACTAGCTCTCCATACGGCCTGATGGTGGGGTAGCTCACCAGGATGATTGATGAACCTGCTGATGTCGTACAAAATGTCTTATTTGTGGAATTTTTTCATTGTGTCCATGAGCACAATCTCTTCCAGGGATTTCAGCACGAACGTCGGCATTTTGGTCATTGCCCCACTGAGCTATTGGAGGAGAGTGCCGGTGGCTTCCTCAGAGCAATGTTCAGTCATATGACTATAGTTAGATGAAATTGTCACCAACTGTCACCAAATGTGGCTGGCCCCACCTATATATAGTCAGGGGCACCGAGAGAGGGGATAAAGGTACTAATTACCCTGGCCCAGACTTATTTGAGCGGCTCAGCGACAAATCCCCCCTTTGCAGGCGCACATAGCATTTCACATGCAGATACACCCGCAGTAGCGCACAGTATATAGGTATTTCGCATATCATTTTTATCAGCAGAAGCTGCTTGTGCATACTATTCATATCATTGTGCGAACAAGACACACTATAAGGTACAAAGTCACACGTAAAGACACTCGGCGCTACAGAGTCGCGCCACGACATGGCACGTATAGAAGGGCTGTTTAACGCGCCAGGAGGGTAGATGTATGTTCACACAACTGTATTCAGTGCCCACACAATAACACTTGGGGTTAACAACATCAATATCAAGCATAAATCTGTGGATTACAGCAAGCATTTCCACACATTACTGATACATACGTGTAACATTACAGATACACACATGTGTAGCACTGTACCTTCCCCCAACTCTCCATACATGTGTATATGAAAGGCAGAACACCTAGGTATAGCACTTCCTAATCCTCACTAAATAGCGAGCGCAGTAGCTCCCACCTTGTTTGATCAATAATATTAGTAACAAAGGATACCCAAAATCAGCATAGGGATCAATTCCAGTGCTGTCTCCTCTGTCCTTGGTCAGTTCCAAGAGTAACAAAGTTGTGCACAACTGGGCATGCGCAACCTCCGACCGAATACGGAGCTGTAGTATACTTACCGACATTTGTTTTTACCTTTCCTGTAATGGCCTCAAAAGGAATTTCAAGTGGGCAGTGACAGGGCCGGCAACAGAAATCATGGGGCACGGTACACACACTTTTTTAGGCCCCCCCTCCACCATCCCCGGGTTCCTAGCAGGGTGACAAGCAGAGGGTTGACAGAGTAAAGGTGACAGGGAGAAGCGTAGGGGCAGGGGGTCTGTAGGAAGATGTAATTGAGGGCGAGGGGGAGAGGGGGAAACGAGAGCGAGAGAGAAAAAATAAATATATATATTTTTTTATAAATAAATAAATCGGGAGGATACTGACCTTTCTGCAGCAGGTCACTTACTTCCCGCGGCTGACACAGCAGGGCTTAGTAACGGAGGACACCAGGCCACATGCTTTACTGTAGCTGGTCTAGGAATAGTCAGTCTGACTCATAACAGCACCGCTGTTAATGCAGCTGCGGGCACCGCCGGACGTTCCGTAAGTGTCTCAGGATGCCTGCAGTGCACCGTGCATAGCAGCAGAGCAGCCATCAGTTACACTTGTATGTCTTTGGGCCCCTTCTGTGGGCACTTAGAATCTCAGGGCCCGGGACGGTTGTGCCCCTAGTCCCCCCCTGTCGCCGGGCCTGGGCAGTGATGGGGGCAGGATGGAGTATTCGCGCTATTAGGCCCCGCCCCCACATAGGGAAGTCCTTAAATAAGGGGTGGGGGCAAATGACACGTTTATCATAAAATTGCATCATTAGGCCACGCCCCCCTATGTCAGGACCTCGGATTGCCGTTAATATTCTCCTCATTCCTGCCAACTTCACTAGAAAGTGGGCAGGATGCAGAGAAGTGCCTACTCTACCGTGGGTGCTGGGGGTTACCCGAAAATCAGCAGATGCGTCAGACTCAATTTCACCTCCATAGTTTGCATTATCCACCTAAGACATCTGCAGCAGCAGCAGAATCTCAGAGCTGTAGACGGCACAATTAGCTAATTAATGGTTATACTGATTGTTTTCACTGGTGTAAGAATGAGAAGACTCTTAGGGTCTGATGTAGTTGCGCTGTCCTTGCATTTTATGTCACAGCTGCGTCTTTGACTTGATGCTAATGCTGCTATAAAGCCCTTCCCTGGTGTAACCATGGGGGTGGGGGATTCATTTCAACGCAAATTGAATAGCGCCGGAGGGAGCTCTCAGAGCGATTTAATTCAGCGCGCTGTTATGTCGGAGAATGCCGGTTCTCGTGACTTAACATGGGTGTTTAGGTGCGAGAACCAGCACTCTCTAACTAAAGTGCAGGGCGCGCGGCTGTTAGCGCCGTGCCAAGCAGGAAAACAGCTGCGCGCCCGGCACTTTTGGCGGATTTCTCCTCGCATCCCCAGGGGAGTGTGAGAAGAAATCCTTAACCCACCCAAACAGCGCGTTGAATTGAATGGCTTCAGGAGCTCCCTCTCGCAGCTATTCAACATCGCATTGAATTGAATTCCCCCCCCCATGTGTCCAAATGTGCAAGGACTGAGACGCCCACTCGCAGAGTCTATAGGCGCTGCTTTACCGTCTGATATGCCTGTAGACCCACCATCGAAACTTGCACTAGGCCTGTGGCAGTTGCAGTTTCTCCATCTGAGTGTGGTCCCCTGTATGAGCAGTTGAGTGAGAGTCTCTGTATGCCACCAGTTTCAGCGACACAACACAGTGTGACTCAGGCGCACGCACAGTCGAAAAAACATCTCTCCACTGCGTATGACATCGCCACTGCGTCCGACTCACAATCAGGCCCTTAATGATATTTATAAAAAGCAGAATAAATTGAAAGTGTAAGCTCACAATACTCCAAAACTATTTTCACTTTGTAGAGTTTTCTTATAATCAATCCAAAATTTTTTAAAAATAAATAAAATAAAAAGTAAAAAATCGAAAAACAAAGCCACTACAAAAGGAAAATGGCATAAACAATCATTTAGAATCAACTTCTTAATCTTAAAATTTCTAAAAGAAAAAACTTTTGGGGGGTATCACGAGTTCCTCTCTCGCCTGTAACTGCTCAATACCTTGAGTCTGGGGCTGCACTGAGCTGTGAGCTCACAGCATACTTGCCGACAATCTGGCTGCTCCTTCCGGGAGGGAGCAGCCAGATCGGCAGAACAGGGGGCGTGGCCGGCAAAAGGGGGCAGGTCCAAACGAGCTGAGGTCGGTTTGCGGGCGTGACAGGGGGCGGGGCCACGCGATCGCGTCATTTTAGCCCCGCCCCCGCTACACAATGCAGAAAAAAAGGCATTGCGAAGCAGGGGGCGGGGCCAAAATGACGCAAATCGCGTCAGCGGCCCCCCGCTGCGGGGGTTTATCAGGTAATGGGGAGGGGGGTTCGGGGGATCGGCGGCAGGCGGGAGGCTTGCCTGCCTTTCCGGGGGGGGCGGGAGCTGCACCAGTTTATCGGGAGGCTCCCGCCTGAATCGGGAGAGTAGGCAACCCTGGCTCACAGCAACAAATGGAAGTCTCTTTATGGGGTATATTTATCTACTGGGATGTAGTTGAAACAACGCCGTCTGTCTAAATCCTGGCGTTGAAGTCCCGACTCGAGACTAAAGATGGGCGTCGAAATCCCAACGCCCATCTATATCTCGACAGACGGCTTCCCAAACGAAGGTAAGGCGGCCAAGTCTTAGCTCTTAGCCGTGGGGGGGGGGTGTATTGGGTTCAGGTTCCCCCCGGGGAGGGTTGGGGTTAGGCTGCTGGGAGGAGGGTTTAGGGTTAGGCACCTTCAGGGGAGGGTTAGGTTTAGGGTGCGGAGACGGGGGGTTAGGGTTATGCACCACTAGGGGGAGGGTTAGGGGTAGGCACCCCCCAGGGAGGTTAGGCACCACCAAGGGAGGGTTAGGGGGGGAGAGGGGTAGGGTTAGTATACTTACTTGCCCCTGTCGGGATCTCTCATAATCGGGCTTCCAGCGTTGGTATTTCACCTGGTGGCTATTCAGTCACCGGGATATCATACCCAACCCATATTTACTAAAGTGCAGGTTTTTAGAAGTGGAGATGTTACCCATAGCAACAAATCAGATTCAAGCTATTATCTTCTAAAAGGTGCTAGATAAATGTTAGCAGATTCTGATTGGTTGCTATCGCCAACATCTCCACTTCTAAAACCCGCACTTTAGTAAATATACCCCCTACAGTATGTCTCAGTTCTGAATAAAATGCTCCTATTCAGCTGAGAGAGGACTCTCTAGACTGGATCCTCAAAATATGTCTGGACCTCACTATTTGCTACTTGTGGGGTGAGACAGATGGATGGTTGTCCAAAACACACACGCGCATTAAACGCAAGTCCACGTATTTGTGCAACATCTTGCAATGATCTCTAACCTATTAAGCTATGCCGGTGGTATGGATATCTGCAGCTAGATCTGCTCCAGCCGTCACAAAATATATATATATATTTTTACAAGGTCGCATATTAAATGGAGAAGAACTCAACAAACTATTCATTAATCAATTCAATATTTTATTATTTGTTTTTCACCAGCTGGCTACAAAGTGGCTACTGACAGTGCAGACGTATGAAATGTGTGATAAAAGTGTTTTTGGAAGAGCATTAAAGGCAGAAAGTTTCAGGGCCAGTAAATGCAGGAAGGGAAACCAAGTGTGGTCAGACTGCGGTACAAGAGGTTACAGAAATAAAGCATTTTATAATCGCCCCATTCTGGAGCCTCGCTAACAGCCCCATTGCATATGTTCCATTTCAGAGTAACTAACTAGTGCAACTGGCTGATTCGGTGAACATCACCAAAATATAAAGTATCCGCTTTTAACTGTCATCACTCCAATAAAATCTCACAGAACTGATTAAAGTACACGTCTTCTGTACACGTCTTCTGTACACGTCTTCTGTACACGTCTTCTGTACACGTCTTCTGTACACGTCTTCTTTACACGTCTTCTGTACACGTCTTCTGTACACGTCTTCTGTACACGTCTTCTTTAGCTCTGTAGCAAAGCACAGCCGCCTCTGCCAAACTATGCAACGTGTAGGTAAAGTTTAGCTATATTGGTGATTTTATACTGTACTTCTACAACTAGATATGTTTTATTACTTTTTTACTACTTTTATTTCCTTTTAATTCTATTATGTTGTACTGTGTATGTCTGGGAACCCTGTGTGTGAGAGACCGTTTCTGTGTAGGTTATACAAGATTTATAGAAGCTCCCGCACTCTGGGTAAGTGTGCAGACACTTATTTTATTATTTCTGAAATTACTTCACTGATTTCTTCCTGTTTCTGGAACTAGTAGTTATAAGAATTTAAGGGATGTAGTCACCATCCCGGCGCAGACATTGCTGGCGGACTGAATCCCGGCGCGAAGATCCCAACAGCAGTCAGAATCCCGGCTCTCGAATCCTGATGGCTGTGATCCCGACATTGAGTATTAGCAGGGACGGACTGGGGCTGCAAAACAACCCTAGCATGAGTCCCTGCGCGCACGGCAAAAAGGGGGTGTGACCTTGTTGGACGGGGGCATGGCCTTGCCACACAGGGTGTGTGGTTTGGCTGCATGGGGAGTGGCCTCGCCGCACGCCCTCAACTCTCAGTATCCCAGCCGAGCAGTGCAGGCCAGGGTTTCAATCCGGACTGGCCCATCAGCCCTTCTGGCATTTGCCAAAAATGCCAGATGGCCAGTCCGGTCCTGAGTATTAGGGTTAGACTGCGGGAGGGGTGGGTTCAGCTGTGGGGGAGGGGGGGGGCTCGGTTAGGGTTAGGTTGCGGGAGGGGAGGGTTCAGCTGTGGGGGAGGGGCAGGCTCGGTTAGGGTTAGGCTGCGGGAGGGGAGGGTTAGGCTGCTGGGAAGGGTCAGAATACTTTCCTGAATGCATCGGGATTACGCTGCCGGAATTTTGACCGCCGGCATTATCAGGTCCGGGATCGCGTACCCAACCTTTATAATAGCTTTAGGTTGTGGAGTGAACACAGCCCCCACTCTAGGGGGCCCTCATCGCACTCCCTGCTCCCAATTAATATACTTACTTTACGTCCGTATCTCTGGAAAAATTCAGCGCCATTTCCCCAGAGACATGCAGCTACGCATTAAGCCCTGGCTCTGCACATGGGCTGCCACATCTCATAAGATGCCCCTGGCCTGCAGCTGACTATCTTGACATGCCTAAAATGACTGGTTCACCGTTCATGTCTCCACCTTCCACTGTATCTCTGAATTCCAGCCTTTCTCCACCACCGCCCAATGGCTGCTTTATTATTGGCGGGTGACAATGCTGCTGGCGTACAGTAATTATACATACCTTCCTCACTGGCAGGGCCGGCCTGCCCATTAGCTACAGTATGCAGGTGTGTAGGGTGCCAGCCAGGAGATGGTGTCGTGTACCCTGCACCGAGCCGGCTGTCTCGAATTCTCAACTTACTGTACTGTGCATGATTTCTTATAAAGGAAACATCATGCTGCACTACAATGTTTTTCCTCTAGAGGGCACCATTGAATTGTTATAAACTTTAGTAGAGCACTTTTAAAAGTTCCTAGTATTGTATTACAGTATTTTACTAGTGGCTGGCTGAAGCAATGACTGAGAGAGTTTGTAAATTCATTCAGTGTTATGTTATCTAAGCAGAAACAGCTCCTGATAATTCTAGTAAACAACATTGACAAATCAATATGTTACTGCTCAGGGAATATGAAACCACATATTCAAGCTGTTGTACTTTATAAGTCAAGTGATCAGCTTAGTCTGAAAAAAAAAAAAACCGAGAACAATTATTGGAAATTTAATAGAGTGCAATTTGGTAAAAACTTAGTTTGTTTGCATTTTTTTGGGGGGGGGGGAGGGCAATACAAAACGCCATTCTTATTAAAGAGAAAATCACCGGACAATTGCTATTTAAAAAACACCACCGTTTTTTTCTATTTAAACAGACAAAAAACAAAAGTGTTGTATACATTGACCTGCACAGACTGAAACGTATTGAGATAAATTCTTTCATTCATTCCATAAAATTAAGCTGTGTAAAAACAGATTGTGGCAATTCAAAAGACACAGGGGCTCATACAAAATCACTGATGTAGAGCAAATTAATTTAAATATTTGTACAATATACATTGGGTGACAATAGTGAAAACCATTCCACAGACAACTGTGTGGAAAATTAGCTGCTTCCTGTAACAATCAGATTCTAGGTCACACTCTCCTAGTACAGGTTAAACAATGAAAGCAAGCATCTGATTGGTGCATTGGGTAACAGCACCTACTCTTACCCGTAGAACAGTTTTCAGAAACATTCTGCATTCTAGCACAATTAGTAAATACAGTTGTTGCACACTTTGTACTCTATGGTAGAACTTCTTTGTTAAGCTGGGTACACACCTATACAATCATCGGGCCGTTCATCCAATATCTGGAGAATGGCCGTTGAATTGTATACAGTTGCGGAACTCCCGGAGACAATGGAGTCATTTGCCGCCAGGCACCAGCCCTGAAGGGGGCACCTGGCTCCATTGTCATCCGTGCCCGGCCACTGCTGAGGAGCTACATGGAGAAGGAGCGCCGGTGATCGGCGCTCCACCTCCAGTGGCGTAACTACGGGGGGGTGCAGGGGGTGCGGTCGCACCCCTGCACCCTCCATTTGCCGGGCGCCCGCTGAGTGTGTTACCAGCAGCCGTCCGGCTCTTTCTCTCCCCCTCCCCCGGTGCCAGCGGCAGCCGGAGCTCACTCCTGAGCTCCGGGTCCCGCAGTGCACTATGGGAATGACGTCATGACGTCACTCCCATAGTTTCGAGGAGCGGGCACCGGGAAAGGAAGACAGCAGCACTGGAGCGGGGATTAAGGTAAGTGTTATCTATTTTTTTTGTATGTGTGTGCGCGCAGCGCAGCACGGGGAGGGGGCTTCTCACTACAGTTGCTTACTACAAGGGGCATTACTGGGGGGGTGCTCACTACAGGGGCTTACTACAGGGGGCATTACTGGGGGGGTGCTCACTACAGGGGCTTACTACAGGGGGCATTACTGGGGGGGTGCTCACTACAGGGGCTTACTACAGGGGGCATTACTGGGGGTGTACTCACTACAGGGGCATTACTGGGGGGTGGTACTCACTACAAGGGCTTACTACAGGGGGCATTACTGGGGGGTGCTCACTACAGGGGGCATTACTGGGGGGGTGCTCACTACAGGGGGCATTACTGGGGGAGGTGCTCACTACAGGGGATCACTACAGGGGGCATTACTGGGGGGTGCTCACTACAGGGGCTTACTACAGGGGGGCATTACTGGGGGGTGCTCACTACATGGGGCTTACTACTGGGGGCACTATGGGGGCACTATGGGGGCTTACTACTGGGAGCCCTACAGGAGGCTTACTACTGGGGGCATTACAGGGGTTTACTACTGGGGTCTTTACAGGGGGCTTACTACTGGGGGCACTACAGGGGGCTTACTACTGGGGGCATTACAGGAGGCTTACTACTGGGGGCATTACAGGGGGCATTACTGGGGGGTCTTTACAGGGGGCTTACTACTGGGGGCATTACAGGGAGCTTACTACTGGGGGCATTACAGGGGGCTTACTACTGGGGGCACTATTGGGAGCACTACAACTATTGGAGGTACCGCATAGGAGGACCATTACTGGGGGGACACTACATAGGAGGGCACTGCATAGGGGGACCTCTACAGAGGACACTGTAAAGGGGGACCACTACTGGGGGAACTGCATAGGGGGGCGGCGGCAGCTGGGGTTGGCATAGGTGCTGGGGGGTTGCTGAACTTTAATTGGGGGGGCACCGACATTTATCTTGCCTTATCTTATCTTGGGGGGGGCACCTGGGATGAAGTTACGCCACTGATTGTATAGGTGTGTATGCTGTCCCGATGCAGGAACGTTCGCTGATAAACGGCTTTTAATGCTCCTGCAATGGACGGGATCGGGAGGTCGCATCTTATGTACTGTTTAATATTTATCGGTTTGACCTCCCGATCCCTTAGAAGCCCGTACACACTGTGTTATGTCTGCACAGCGTGTACGCAGCTGATGGGGTCACACTGGGGACAGACTGCACGGCTGATCGAGACAGTTTTACCCGATCAGCCTGCAATCGAGAAGGTGTGTACCCAGCTTTAGTCTTCCATGTCATTTTAGGAGGTTTTCCAGTATGGTCACAGTGAAGTTTATCCCACACGCTTCACTGCGTGTTGACATTTGCACAGAGAGATCCAGTATTCTGCAACAAATAAATCATTTGGGCAATCAGTTGTCTTCTTAGTTTAGTATTTGACTGAAGTCCTCTTGTGCACAATTACATGTCCATTGATTTAAAAATGTACACACTTGTTTTTAAAAGGTCCCATAGTTAGTTAGCAATGTTAGGTGCCTATTTACTAAAGTGATTTTGCAGAAAACCTTCCAACAACTGCTGTTTTCAGAAATTAGTGCATTTATTATGAAAGTATCGCAGCAAATATTTGAGATATCTCCTCTATTTTGATTTGCAAAAGCAGTCCCCATTGGTTATTATTATTATTATTGGGATTGGGAAATTGACAAATGTAACAAGCTCAGAAAACCTTAGCTACAGAATGCGGAGCATGGCTGCCGATGGCTACCGACATCCTTACATGGCTATAGCCATTCCAGCCTCTAGGCTACTGCATCACATTATTTTCATGAGAGAGCCAAAGGTTCCTCTATGGTAATGTCCGCTTGCGAATGCATGATAACCATACATGTGCATTTAGCAAGTAAAGTGGTAAGAGTAGGCATGGGCTCTTATCTGAGCTCATGTAACTGCAAGACTTTCTTAGTATTTTACCTTGATAAATATTTTTTTATTGCCGTTATATGCGGATAAGAAATTAAGCTTATCGGGGCTAGCATGTGGGGCATTTTAAATATGCCCCTTAAAAACAAGAGCTTCATCATGAAGATCAGAGTACCTTCAAATAAAAATATGAGAAAAAGGTTATGGAAAAGCTATATGTAGATTTCGAAGACTTCTAATATCCTCCATGACACTGTAAAGTCCATAATTGAGAAATGTAAAGAATGGGGTACAACTGTGAATTTGTTGAGAACAGGTCGTCTAAAGCTGTGAGAAAGAGACTTGTTAGGGAAGCTATTAAGATCTGACTGGAAACTCTGAAAATTGCAGACTTCTATGGGAGAGACTGTGCTTAGGACAACATCGGCCCGAGCACTGAACAAACCTGTGCTGTATGGGAGAGGGAACAAAATTCACTTTAATATATCTCCACTTTTAGCGGTGTATCGGAAAAGCAATTTGTCCATATGGAACAAGCTTTTACTGTCAGACAGATCAAGTGGTAACGGTCATTAGCAAAAGACAGTAAGTGTTCATTGGCCCCCACTGTATCAGTACCCCCCCATGTATCACTATTTATGTGTATGCTAACCCCCAACCCAATCAATAAATCTTTTTTGGGGGCTTCAACCATCACCCTACCCCCCCCTCCCCAATGGCAATAATATAATCTCCATCTTCATTACCTCCCCTCCTGTGGAACCAGTCTCCCCTGTAACAGCTGATCTGCCAAATAATGCTGGGGGTAGTCTCCCCTCCTCGTACTTTTAGTTTCTGGCACATGCACCCCAAAGTGCCATTTGCACAGCATTCTGGGGTGTGATTTCGGCAGTTATTATGCCAGCTGTCACAGACCACTGCATCACTACCGGGGGACCGGAACTGGAGGAGAAAATCTATTCTGCAGCGATTTCCTCATTCACAGCCTGAGGACGCAGTAGGACGGCACGATGGCATGGGATGCGACAGTGTCAGTGAAAGCCGGCTACTGGCGCATCCCAGGGGTTAAAAAAGAAACGGTAAATGAAATACCACCTTCCACATACTATGTGACTTGATGCCATTATTACTAATTTAAGAATTTGTTATGACCTGTCTGGTCTCAGCTATTCCAGGCATTTCCTGCCAACCATAAGAATATCGCCTCCAACTCGCCATCCAGATTGTCACTGACAGTCTATAAAAACCTCTCTATATTTATGGAGTCGAGAAGTTTTGCTCTTTCAAAATAAATTGCTGGACTCTGTGCATAATTTATTGGGAAATGCAATGGAGTTTTATGTGGCACTAGAGACCAACAATAGCGGGAAAATAGCAGGAGATTTATGAAAAGGAAGAAAAATGTTTCCAATGGGAATTTCCCACACGTAAAATATTTTACATCATTTTGCCATGATTTCGTCTCAACTCTTTTCCACATTATTAGGTTGGACGAGGAGCCAGGAGACATGGAATGGTTGTGGTATTGGACAAAGAAAAGCCAGTTTTGGAACCATAGCAAATTATTGCTGAATGAAAATGCAGGTGTGTAACATACAGTATGACACGTTTTTGGTTATTGCATTTTAAATTATGTGTATAATAATAATACATTGTGAATAGTTTCCAAATTGTTATAGCATAACTTTACTGGACACATTCTTGTTGCCTACTGACCATTGCCCTCTTACCCATGAGAAGACAAATAGCAACCAAAATAGATAGATATGGTCACTCTACACTTATACAAGGAAGCAAACTGAATTTAGTAAGCAGCAACAGCACATTGCGCCCTCTCCAGGCCCCCCAGGCATATCACTTACTCTTTGTTGCCAAGGAGAGCCCCGGGATTACCTGGATGGGGGCAGGATGGAGGGGGAGTTGGGCGAGCCCCCACTATGGGATCCTTTCTCCTTGATCTCTTGTATGAATGGCCATCAAAATCTATGGTCATTGCCGAGTGGTGTTGCCATCTATGGTGTGGCATCAATGCTACCCTATCAATGGTGATGCCCAACGTTGAGAAAACATTGGCGGCGGTCCGATGTTCGAAATCACTGGTTAAGCCATCAGTGGTTTTCTACTGAAGGTTTAATACCATCTATGGTACATTCTTTGATGGCCATCACTAGTCTGTTGGGTGTGTGAGCTCGTTGAGAGTTGGGTTGTGTCAGGGCGCCACCATGCATGACCGGGCTGCTTCCTCGTGGAGCCCTGTGGTTTTCTGCGCTCTTTGAGCCAGTGTAGTTTGAGTATATGTTTGGCCGGCCCTACACTTACACCAAGTGATTGGATCACATAGAGTATAATAATGCTGTTTCGGGCAATGACTCCGCATTATGTTAGACTGTAATCATTCAACAGCATTTTTCGCTAGCCTGGGTCGAGATGACATTGATCCTGGTTGCTAACCAAAATTATAGTTCATTTTGGTTCATGGCTGGGATATGGTCAGTTGTAGATTTTTAGGATATTAATTAGAACCAGAAAGATGGGGTTATACATAGGACCGAATTTACGTGTGCACTGAATGGGCTGCCCTGACAAACCTTAATTGTACCCTGGTTATTCACTAACATGGTGTAAGTGAGCAGTAACACATATTAGAAACCAATCACCATGTAGATTTGATTAATGTACTGTAATGCAAATTAGAAATGCAAGCCAATTATTTATTGCACATTTACACCTTTTCAGTAAATAACATCTTATGAATGAAGGCTAACTGCTGCTCCTTTGTAGCTAAAAAAATATATAAATCGATGATGAAATATGTGACAAAATATGTGCCCCTCTCCAGCCGACATTTTCTGAGTACACAAGAAGCCGCATACAGAAAATAGCTTTGTCATTAGAGTTTTTTGTAGCCATTGGAAGGGGTTAAGTCACACAACATTACTAGCCCAAGTTTAGCTGATGCCTAGGTGTTTTTAAACACGGGTAGGAACAATCACAGTCAGGAGGTCTTTTTTTTAAAGAAAATCGGGAATTTACCAAGTCATGATTATGTTTCCCGATGGTGTATGGGATCGTTCCTACCCGTGTTTCCCTCTTGAACAAGCAGCCTTCACATATCAGTGAGATACGTGCAGGCTGCTTGTGTGTTTGCAAATTATGAAAGTGTTAAATATTTTTTTTTAAATTACACCTCCAAAGCATAACCAGCTCCTGACCCAGTCTTGGTTCTAAAAAACGTGTAAGGTTGCCCAGTATTTTAGAAACCAGCACTGGGCTCTAAGAGATAGTCCTGGTTTTAAAAATGGTGTGAGGTTCCCCCTATTTTTAAAACCAGAACTGGACTCAAACCTAGGCAGGGTGTAATGCCACAGCCAGAGGACCCTTTCACTGGGTCACCCCGGCCAAAGCATTAAAACCACAAGCTAGTCAGCCCAAGCCGGGGATCTTAGGGAAGGTGTGGACCGCCCAATAAAGGGGTCCCTCCTCTCCCGAGCACCCTTGGCTTAGGCTGAAACCCGGGGCTCTGGCCAATGGGTGCAGGAATAATAGTGTGAAAAATAGATTGATACTATTGCTTTTTCAATGGAGCTACAGATGCCAGCATGCTTGGCCTTTTACACTTGTGAAATTACAAGTGCCAGCAGGCGGCCGGCACCCGTACCCCCACTGTAAAAAAAAATATTAAAATAACATCAGTACTCCCACACTGTTGAAAGTAAAATTGTATTACATACAAAACACACTCACACATACTGTACTTACCTTCTGTCAGGTGATCGGTCCCTTTCTCTGGTAGAAATTCCCACGGTTTTTCTAAAAAAAAAAACATCCAGTACTCACCTACATCCTGACGTGGCATCGGTCCTCTTCTCCAGTAGACTCCCCAGGACTTGCCAAAATAAAAAAACAAGTAGATCGGACCCCTCGGACATGTAGAGAAATATGTGTTTACACATATATCTCTACCCCAGTAATTGTGAATTCTGTCATTAGCCAGGCCCGACCAGCCAATCAGAGGGTGCGCTACAGTAAGCGGCCGCTGATTGGCTGTAAGCACAGCCACGTGGGTCACAGTCAATTAGCGGCCGCTTTCTCAAGCCAACTTCGCCTAATCCACCCTTGCCAACCTCCTCAACATATCCATCTCCAAGAAACATGCCCTTGTCTCCATTGTACTCAATAAACCCTCCCTTGATGATGTCTCTCTCAAATTAACAACCTATTTCACTCCCTCCCTTTGCTTCCAGGCTTCTTGAGCTCTCTCCACTCCACGGAACAGCCCTCACCAAAGTCACCAATGATCTTGTTTCTGCTAAGTCTAAAGGTCACTTCTCCATTATCCTTCTCAGCCTCTATGCTGTCTTTGATACTGTTGACCACCTTCTTCTGTTGCCAACCTTTCATTCCTTCAGCTTTTATGACGCTGCCCTCTCCTGGTTTATCTGGTTTACAGGGGCACTGTCAAATTCACTGCTGTAATAGAATTGAACATAAGTTATAAAGTCAATTTTATGCGACTTCCTACAGACCTCACTCCAATATCAATGTGGATGCAGGTAATGCAGTCTGCGATGGACACCGTTTAATTGTTTGAGGAATTATCCTCCTGCTGTGCCATGCGTCGGCTCATTAACCTGCTGTTGAAAATGACCGACGCAGTGAGAGACAGGACCTCAACTAGAATGAGATCCCCCAAGAGGAGGATGCACTTCAAGGAACGGCATCTGTTAGATAGATTTAGGGGGGGGTTTGGGAAAAGTGAAAATGGGGTGTCACAGGAATAGGGATAAAGAATTTACTAAATAAAAGTGGACTTAACATCTGGCATGCACCAATTCTTATCATTAAAGTTATCTTACATCATACTGGTTATCTCTGATGTGACAAATATCTGGGAATATAGCATTGCTGACATGGGGCGTTTCTAGAGAGGAGGGGGCCCGTGTGCAGTCTCCGACACGGGCCCCCTCCTCTCCGTCCGGCGGCCGGCAGCACACTGAGCTGTGCGCAGCCAGTGCCAGAGTTATAGACTCTGGGCACTAGAGTGTGCCCAGAGTCTATAGAGTATGCGCAGGTCACCGAGAAAATGGCTGCGGTGGCCATTTTCCCTGTACTGTGCATGCGCAAACGATGGAAAAATGGCCACGGTGGCCATTTTCCAGTCGTTTTTACAGCGCCGGACCCCCGCGCCGATGTGGGACTAAAGAGAGGTAAGTAACACTATGGGTGCAGGGTGTGCAGTGTGGGGCCCCCCTGCACCCATTATAGATACGCCCCTGTTGCTGACATCCACCTGGGCAGGACTTATCTATTTTTCTGACATGTCAGTGGGTGTAACAACGAGTCATTTAGCGGGAACATTTTATCTGTTTCTTGTGATGTCCAGTACAATCAGGCTTGCCGACTTTCTGGCTGCCCCTTCCGGGAGGGAGCAGCCAGATCGGCATGACAGGTGTCGTGGGTAGCACAAAGAGGCGGGGCTGGTCAGACTGCGAGTATTTGTGGGCGGGGCGGGGCCACATGATTGCTTCATTTTGGCCCCACCCCTGTTACACAATGCCGATATTACAGGCATTGTGAAGCAGGGGGCAGGGCCAAATTGACGCGATTCAGAGTGAATCGCGTCACCGCTCCCCCTCCCCCACTGCAGGGGTTTCAAAGGTAATTGGGGGGGGATAGGATGGGTGGGCGGCAGCCAGGAGGATTGCCTGCCTTCCCGGGAGGTCGGGAGGGTAGGCAAGCATTAGTATAATTGGAATGGCAAAGGTTACTGTCACTATCTGCTTCTTGTTTTCACTGCCCATGTCACTGCCTCTCCATCTCTCTGTCTCTCTCCCCAGATGTTTTCTTTGTCTACCTCAGCTGAATCCCCGAAAAAATTCCTCCCTCCTGTTACTCTCCAATGGTTATTTGTTAAGAAATGCCTCTGTCAGCTTACACTAACTTACTGCTAGTGACATCTCCCTGCCTGTTACTCCTCTTAGCTCTGACTCCCTCTACCTGTTGCAACCTTATCTATGATACCTTACCTGTCACCTGTATCAATCTTAAATTCTTCTCTTCCTACACAGCCCATTAATGGACCTTTTTATTAATATTCATATAAAAGTTCCTAAAAGGGGTTAGGTATGATACGTTGACATTCATAATGTGGGCAATCATAACGTTGACAAGCAGATGATGAAATATCGACATGATAGAATGTAGACATATTGTCCCAGGTGGTCCAGCGGTGACTTACCTCCTCCCAACGGGTGCAGTGTTGTCTTTCGGGTAGTGGTAGTCATCTGACTGTTAGTTCTGGAAGAGTCCACAGATGGAGCAGTTCCCCCTGCCCTAATCTATGCATAGTGCCTAACCCTAACCTCCCCCTAGTGCCTAACCCTACCCCCAAGCGCCTAACCCTAACCTACGCCTAGTGCCTAACCCTAACTTACCCCTTGTGTCTAACCCTAACCTCCCCCTAGTGCCTAACCATAACCCCCCCTAGAGCCAAACCCTAATCTTTACCTAGGGCCTAACACTTCCTCTAGTGCCTAACCCTAACATCCCCCAGTGCAGAACCCTAATCTTAACCTAGTGCCTAACCCTACAATAGCTAATGCCATCTAAAAAAGCTAATGGGGCCAAGTTCCAAAAACCTAAGCCTTTTGTAGCTTGGTAAATGGGGCTTTAACGCAGCCCTCATAGCCCTCCAACATCTGCTGCAATACCCCCTTGGTAAATGGCCCATCAGGCTTTCTAAACCACTGCGTCTCAAACTTGTCCCTTAAGGCATGCTAACAGTCCAGGTTTTAGGAAATCCATGCTTATGCGCAGATGTTAAATAAAAAAGACTGAAGAGCATGGATATCCTTAAAATCTGGACAAGTTTGACTAAGCACTGTGCTAAACAGCTCCTCCTATTTTTGCTGTTAGTGTTTCTACTGCTCTAACTTCACCTGTCAGCCTGTCTAAACAGCTCCTCTTCTTGCATAACTCAACTGCAATTGCAAGGGATGCTGGAGGCCACTCCATCACCTAGCACATTCCATCACCTGGCAGTACTTGCTATATTAACTCAATATAACTCAGCCAAATCCCACCCTTTACTCTGTCAGGCTCTGCCCCTCTGCTGTTTTGACCCCCTTCCCCACCGCTCTGTCCTAATACCCCCATTTTGCTTTGCCCCCACCCCTCTCGCTCCATTCAGCCACCCTCCACCCAAACGTATTTATTTCTCAGTGACCGTTCCTCTTCTTCTAGGTCTACCCCATCTCCCTCGCAGAGGAACCACTGGAAACTGATTTTAGGTAAGTGTTAAATTGTGTACATGTGGTACCCCCATAGTTATGGGGTTAGCCCTTTAACTAGTTAAGGGATATAGTTACCCTGCATGCCCCTGTCAGTTTTTTTTATTATAAGATCATACAGCACCATTGGCCCCATAGGATAATACAGTGAACTTTCGCTGACCCTACTCCCTCAGTACATACTGAGCATGTGCAAACAGGGAGGTAGAAAGTACCCTTGGTCAGCGAGCCATTTTTGGAGGGAAAATCCTGCCCTATTAGTTGGTAGCCTGGGTGTCCAGGCAGAGATCCCTGTAGGCGGCCTGTTGCTGGGGTCCCCCTGTCCACTCATAGATGCCAGACTGACAGGGAGGAGAATATGGGAGAGCTTATAAAATACCCTCCCCAGGGCTGTCAGTGCTGAGTCTGGAGGAATTTCTGAAAAAGGATTGTCTGTGAGGCGCCTCTGTGGAATGTCCTTGGATCTGTAAAAATAGGGGTGCAGTAACCCCTCTCATTTACCCTGGATTACAAATACTGCACCTGGTGCTGTCTGCAAGGAGATTCAGTGGAGTGCCCTTGGAGCTGTAAAAAATAAGGATGTTATAACCCTTTTGTTTGCCCTGGATTACAAGTGGTAACTTTTCCCGGCCATCGCTGTGTTCACCCCTGCGTTGCCCTGGATTACAGATACTGAGTTTGGTCAAACAAGTAAACCCTATTGGATTACAAGTAAAAGCTGCCCCGGTCTGCTGGAGGGTAGAGGATTGCTGTACGGAGCAGGGGTGCTGCTTACCTGCTACCCCTTAAACAGTGCCATCGTAATGTAACACCCTGTGTTAAATAATTAACCTTTTCCTTTCCTTGCAAATACAGGACACACACAATGTATATACAGTATATCTACTGTAAAGGGTGGGTAATAAAAAACTCAGGTATGCTGAAATGAAATGTACAGTCATGGAGGGCTATTTATTGGGTATTAATATAAAGGAAATGTACATGGAGCTGTTGTATCTGTGATTAGTGAAGGCAATTCTCCCATATGGTTACTCATGACACCACACGGCCATATAGGTAATTATGGTGACAAAGTTAGTAAGGATCCTGGAAGGTTCCAGAAATGGCATGCGCTAGGAACAGAGGGGAGGGGCTTGTGGCAGGCTGAGGGGAAGGCTATAAATAGGAGAGAGCTAGTGTCAGTTGGCAGACTGGAGTTCCCCCTCGTGAGCCCTCTGATATAAGGCCGCAGCGCTGCGCTGGGGTAACCTAAGGAGGGCGGCAGTAGCGGCTGTGAGGCTGGATTAGAGGAGTCAGTGAGGGCTAAGTAAGGCAGGAAACCCCTGGTGAGGAGGGTACCTGCTAAGAGGAGAAGCAGCTGCGTGTGGTCCCGGCAATGGTCCGGATGGCAGTCGGGAAGCGTGGCTGTGCCTGATAAGCAGTGGAAGCCCTCAGTCGGCTGAGAGGGGTGGGCTGCTGTGACACACCCCAGTGACTGAGAGGATCAGCTGGGGAGGAGGTGGGCTTTGTAGCAGTATCGCTCCACCAGCAGTCAGTGGGCACGATTCTATTCTACGCGATGTGAATAGCGCCGGCAATCAGCTCCCGGAGCTATTCAATACACCGTGCAGCTAATACCGGACTAAGGATTCTGCCCTTCGCGCCTGGAAAACAGCATTGCGCCGGGAAGTTAGGTCGGGTAATGCCCGTTCTCACACCTAAAAACCCTGTTTAAGGCGCAAGAACGAGCCTTCCCCAACCTAACATCGCGATGGATTGAATGGCTCTGGGAGCTATCGCCCAGCGCTATTTACCTCGCGCTCAATTGAATAGAGCCCAGTGAGTTCCCAGCTTACAGGAGGTGGTGAGCCCTTTTTGAAGCATTATCATTCCTATTATTATTGCTGACCCCAGCACACCCAGCACCTAGTATTCTCCTCAAACAGAGGGACATATATTAATTAAACCAAGTACTGTTAACATCAGCATTAAAGAAGCCCTGAAGTCCAGTCTGCAATAATTTATACTTCAGTGAGGTAGAGAAATCACTTGTATTGGAGTAACCTGAACCAGCAAACTACTGATATCTAAATAAATCACCCCTACTCTGGAAGTCAGTAAATGTGCATATGCATTTGTGTATCAACATAGTGCACCTATTAAATTTCCTCTGGGACTTAATTTGAGGGGGAACAAAGCTCATAGTCCAAAGTGAGAGAAACACAGAGCAGTTGGCATACAGGAGGATTGCCTTCATTTTAAAGTATTATTGAGGAATGCCTTATTTAAATGCGTTGGAGGTATTTTTCTACAATAGAGAAGGAAGGTCAATTTATTAACTCATTGTCCGTGACTGTTCATCATATATTCCAAAATATTATAGCATGTCAGGAACAGGAATTTTAAACAGCTAGCAAAGTCATAAACTATGTGAGTACTATCAGATTCAAAACTCTTTGACCGTAGTTACCAGGAGAACCTACCGAGCCCTATAGTACAGTTTGCAGTCCAGGAGTATATCCCAGCAAAATTGATATCGTTTTCTAATAGTTGGTTATTTACATACCATCGTCAGTTCACCTTCAAAAGACTTTTAGTGTTGTGAACTCATTCAAATACCATCACACAGTGACATTATACCAGATACCCAAAAAAGGAAAAGGAACATAACTTCTACTGAATGTCTTTTAATTAGAGAACAGTATCTTTGTATTATTCCACAAAACCTGATTGCAGTGAAATGCCAGTGTTAACATTGTATTCTCTATGTCGGTTTCACTATTGTATATTATTGTATGAGGTGTGTATACATTGTTATACTTAAAAGGAAAAAGAAAAAACATACCATCTGTGTACTGTTACCTGTCTTTTCTGAAGCATTGTGGTATCCGAAGCAAACCCTGGAGGGAACAAAATCGAGAAGAGTGTGAGTTACTAACATTGCTGGGGAGATATACAAACACATGTTGGTTTAATATTTAGTACAATGCATTATCATTTGGGTTTTCCCAAGTAGACCACAACACATCATAAATACTTGGATGGAGGCACTGATCAGAACGAGAGTCATATAATTTATAACGTTGTGGGGTTGGTAACCTAGTGTCCCTTTCAAAAGGGGAAATAAAAGGGGGTTACAAATATCATTTTTGTATTATTTTAATTATTTTTTTATGGTCAAAACGCTGGAGTAAAAAGTGTATGGCAGGTGAGGCACTGCCTCTCCTGTCTAACTGTTCTGCACATCCCTAATCAAAACATACCATATTATACCTTTGTATAAGCTCCACATGAACCTTCAGGCCAGTGCATCTCCAGCCATTTACCTCACCGCACGTCACTATAATATATACATACTTGCCTACTTTTGAAAAAGCATTTCAGGGAGATTGTCAAAGCAACACCTACGAGGGTGGGCGTGTACTGCTACATCTGAGAGGCGTTTCAGAAAATTGATTTACATCCACATGTAAATGAGCCCCAAAGCAGTTAGTAAGATCTACTTGTTGATGAAAATATACTGATACTTCTCAGAAAATGCATGTAGCCATAGGGATCATTGTGCCTTATAACCAATGCAGGGAAATTATACTAATTATCCAATTTGAATGTATAGATCTCTGTTTTTTTCATTTATATAACAGTATCATAATGGGGGTAAGGTGAAATGAGGGAGATTGGTAGACTCTTCAGGGAGACAGGGAGATTGCTGCTATTTCAGGGAGTCTCCCTGACAACATACCTCCCAACATAACCCTCTCCAGGAGGGACACAATGCTCTGGTCCTGGACTTCCCTGGTAAGAGGTGGGGCTGCAGCGCAGTTCAAAATTCAAGTAGGGGAGCCACACCAACTATCATTTCACACGCTGCCAAACATCACTGGCTGGGACTCACTGGCAGTTGGTGTGACTCCCCTATTTGAATTTTGGACTGTACTGCAGCCCCATCTCTGGAGCCACCACCAATCATAAATTACCAGGGAAGTCCAGGACCAGAGCATTGTGTCCCTCCTGGAGAGGGTCATGTTGGGAGGTATGCTGACAATGAGGGAGGGTTGGCAAGTATGAATATATAGTATATGCCCAGCATAAGTAAGGTGAATTGATGACCTGATATAACATAGCTGAGATGCTAATGATTAAAGTTCTATCAGCAGGAGAGCTCAATACACAATCAGCCAATCAGAAGTGACCAGCTGGTGCTGCTGGCTGTCACCATCATTGTGTATGGTTGCACTAGCACTCCAGCCACCGCAAGAGATATATCTCCAGGCAGGTGTATATACCTTCAGGTCTGCATCAGGTATAATTATGAGAACACACCCCCTATCCTTCCCTTCCTAATGTCACTGCTCCAGGGCCTAAGAAATCATAATAAGTACAAGAAGTGCCAAAATTTGAATATGGGGGTATATGCACATTTTATAGTATGTAGATGCTGTATGAAATGTGTATCTGACTCAAAACAATAGATGTACGTCCAACACTACATGAGGCTCACTCTGTATATATTTCCACAGATGCATAGTATGGGCCTGAATGTATCACAGACACACACAGCGCACAGATAATACACATCACTGCTGTGTGTAATGATCACATTTCTGCTCATCCCAATTATGTGTTTTGATTTACTGACATGTAGTCAGCACATTGTATTTACTATTAACCCCCAATGCCCTGCATGAGATACATGGCAGTGCTCCCCCCCCCTCCCTGCCAGTGCAGCTAGTGATGTCACAGTAGCAGCTGATGATGTCACTATTGGAGGTATGATGGGTATAAGAAGGCAGCTGGATGCTTCCTGTGTTATATCTGATATTGCTGGACTAGTGACAGTACAGATATTTCTCTTCTCATTTCTGAGTGGATAAAATGATATTACGATGAAGAAGGCGGGAAATAACCATCCTAAGCACCATCAAATGACTGTAAGTATCTCTTATAGAGCCATGGCCTCACCGTATTACTGATGGGTAATGGTAATAGGTCACTGCTATATGATTTCATATAAGTTCAGGGTAGGGTTAGATACATTAGTTTTAAAAACTCCCTTTTTCTTTGTATTTATTCTATTTTCTATTAATAACTGTTTTGCTTAGTAGCTTTCCAGACTTTCTAATATTTATGTTAAGTTTCTGATTTCAAATTATTTAAAATAAAAGCAAAATATTATGAAATGCTGTTATACAAGGGGAAGTGCATCTATATCACTGTTTGCTTTGCTTTATATCAGTGGTTTTTGCCACTATAGGGAGATTATCTTGGCATTAAAAATCCTGTATTGTTCTTATGTCTGTTTCATTATTTCACAGGTCGCTCTACGCATCCGTCCGTTTAATAGGACAGAGGCTAAGAGCAGCGCCCGATGCATTATACACCAGCTCGGGCTGCAGGTAAGAAAATTATTTTAGTTTAAACAACTGAATTAGTTTAATATTAAACACAGTTAATTATAAAACTGTTTTCTTACCAAAACATTATTCTTAGATGTATTTGTTGCAAAACTTTACTTTATAGCACATTTATTTATTTGATTTCTCACATTGTATATATATATGATAAAAAAAATGTTTTGCTTTGTGTATCAGAGGTGGGACGCTATCCACAGTCCCCATATACCCATAAGCAAATCAGAGTAATGACCTGCTGCACAGATAGTGCACAAGTAATGGGTAAATCATGGATCATTGCTGGACTATGCAAATGCTGGGCCTGCTGCAAAACACCATTGCAGGGCTCCTAAGCTGCTCCTCCCTCTTACTAACCAGCTGATTATGTTTGTCAGACAGGGGCGTGACCCCACAGACCAGTAGAAAGTGGTGATCTCTCTGCTTGTGGCTTCCTATTGGTCTACGAGGTCACACCCCCCTAGGCTGCACATGCAGCACCAGCTATTGCTATATCCTCTGAAGATAGTGTGAGGAGAAGATGTGTCTATGTTTATACTGCAGAGAGGCCGGACAACATCTTCCATCTTGCCGTATCTGCCCAATCCAGGGCTCTCGGTTAAGTAGGGATAAAATATGTCATGCACATATTTTATGCACAGTAACAATTCCCTCCAATAAGGAGGTTATGCTAAGAATTGTAGTTCCACAATAGGTAGCAAACCACTTGAGACACAATCCAATACGTTATTGTTATATAATATGTCTCACTTAGAGTTGGAAGGACCAGCAAGCTTAGGAGTTAGACCATTCTGTGTCTTAAGGGCCTAAGAACCAGTGACTAGGAGAGTTTATATAGATATCAGCAAAATGTTCCTGGAAACTATGCTGAAATGCTGACAAATATGACCCTATATTCCAAGATCACGTCCCCATTTATAACTTTGCTTTTATCCATTAACATAAACTAGACTTAAGATCTTCTGCTCCAGCCGGAGAGGTGCTTATAGGGCCTGGTGACATATAGTGAACATGTCTTCTCTTTCCTTATAGACAGTACTACTGCAGGACCCTGGTGAGGATCCTGATGATGTCCTGCGTTGCTGCAGGACCAGGGAGAGGACATTCACCTTTAATGAGGTGTTTGATCAGGCAGCTACCCAGGTGATTATAATCCTAAGATATTTGCAATGAATAATAAAAGTTAATAGTATATATAACACAGTACTCAGGGACATCCTATGAGAGGAGGGTTCCTGTGTGCTGTCTCTGAATGGGTCCCCCCAAACCATTGTATGTGAGGTGTAGTCTCTGGTACTGTGCCAGAGCCTATTGTACAAGCATACTGTATATCTCTGGGAAAATGGCACCACAAGGTAGATTTCTTTTGAGGTGGCCACATGGTAAGTACATACAATGGGTGTATGGAGTGCGGTGTGGGCCCCCCTGGATTCAGGTGCCCATGTGCACCACACACCCTACACCCATTATACATATGGCAGCGCTGCTCATGCTGCATCTTGTAAAGGGAGTAAAATAGCTCATGAGAACAATTTATCATCATATGTGACTGTAGCATCAGCCAGTAATGCTTGTACAGCTGCCATTTCTCCTTATTCAGTATAGAGCATATTTTTACATTATTTTCATGATTGCTTATGTAGCATCAATAAATGTGTCTCATTTCAGGAGCATGTCTATCAGTCCACCATGAAGAACCTAGTGGATGATATCATCTCAGGGTATAGTGCTGCTATATTTGCATACGGCCCAACAGGTAATATTAATGTTATTAATACATAAGTCTAATTGTTTATATTGTATGTGTAAAAGTAGGGAGCTGGTGAAATGAGTGGTGGTAAAACATGTGACCATCTGTGCTGTTAGTAACTGTGAGCTAGTAGTTTCCTTATGGGCTGTGTAATTATCCAGGTGGTTCCAGAAAGTGAGGCGTTAGGTACATGGCACAATCCAGGTCTGAGCACTGAATCCTCAGTATAGTGATGACAGATACAGAATAATAGAGTAACATTTAATTGAAAATATCCAATAAGGGCACAAGTCATAGTTATTAAGGATAACTCTTCTATTTGGGGCATGGTAATAGCATGAGAATGGTGACAAGTGTGATAGTTAGAAGGTGAATCTCATTTGCCAAAAGGTAAAAGTATTGGATCACATAACTATGTTACAATGTAGTTTTGAGTTTAATAAAAAAAAGCCCCCAAATGTGCATACTGTAGATTTTTATATAGTATCTTAAATTATATTTACATTTTAATGGTTACATTGTCAGCTTGTGATAGGCTGTGGTTACCACTGCTTCTAACTCTCACTGACCAGGGAATAGGTGCACCCATCACCAAATGTGGAGGCAGCATTTTATGGGCAGAGCAAACATACAATAGCGCACAGTCTATCCATTCACTAACAAGCGGTGACATCCCTGAGAGAGTGACCTGATGAGCAGCATCCTGATGAATATTGGCTTAGTCACATGATGTCTATCACTGTTCATTACTGACATGACACATTGTATAACTACATATCTGCCATTATTTCTTGTAACATCAGTGAGAATATGCTAAATACCTTTATATTTATCACAGGCACCGGGAAGACCTTTACTATGATGGGCAATGGTCATGAGCCCGGAGTGATATTTCGTGCTCTGAAAGATCTATATAAGACCATTGAGGTGCAGAGAGGGCAGAATAAGTTCTCAGTGTCAGTGTCCTATGCTGAGGTAAGTATGTGAGGATTATGTGCTTGGTTTATATTCTATGTGTCTTATTTAGAGGTGGATGGAACTCTGGGGGTTGGCATAAGATATGCATTTACATACTGCACATACACGGGGAGCGGCGAGCATACATAGGCCAAGTAAACTGCAGCACAATTAGACATGACGCAAAGGCAGGCTTTGGGTTATGTGTCTATTGCCGGTGCTGGAGGGCCGGATGCAACTACACAGAGTGATGATAACTGTTAGCAGCGCTATCCTCTGATTGGCTGATTGTGTATCTACCCCATCAGCAAGAACATAATGACTTATGGTGCATACACATGGTCAGCTTTTTCTTCAGATCTGAACGATAACGATTTAAAAAATTGTTAAATCGTTTATATCTGAAGGAAAATCTGACATACCTGTCATGTCTGAATGATGAACCATGCACGTTCCCGATGGTCAGATAACAATATCTGACATCTGATGTGTTTGCAGTCAGAAATGGACGATTCCATTCATTTTAATGCAGTCAAAAATCATTCATAGTTCAAATCGTTGGTCAAATCGTTCAGATTGTTCAATCGTTCATCTGACACATCTGACAAATCTGACCGTGTGTATGCTCCATTACAGTACAAGACAATGCTGGACAAATACATTGTATATAAATATTGCTGCAACAGCGGTCATAACACTGAACTAAGTAGCACGGTGGCAGAAGTCAAGGGTTAGGTGCTGTATATAATAGTAAGGGAAGGAAAAGCACATGGGGGAAGAGGGCCCTGCTCGTGGAAGCTTACTGTATATTCTAAATGGTAGGGCAGACAGACAGGGGTGACACAGATGGGGCAGGGACAGATGTGAATGGTAAGATATTCTCTGTAAAGCACTACGGAATATGTGTGCGCTATATAAATAACTGGAAATAATAATAAACTGTGGAGCAGACAGACAGGGGTGACACAGATGGGGCAGGCAGTAAGCATGGGACAGTGTTAGGATGAGGGATGGAAGGCTTTGATGAAGATGTGCATCTTGAGAGCCCGTTTGAAGTTTTATAGAGAGGTGGAGCCAGGGCAGTTTCTAGCCAATCTGGCTCCCAGTGCGAACATTTAAAATGCGCCCCCCCCTCCATACCTACCTGGCATAACATGCTCCACACCCCCCAACTGACATTACACATGCTGCACCGTGCCCCCCAACTGACAAAACACATGCTGCACCCCCCATCTGATATTGCTGCACCCCCAAACTTACATAACCCATGCTGCACCGTATCGCCCAACTGACATTACACATGCTGCACCCCCCATCTGATATTGCTGCACCCCCAAACTTACATAATCCATGCTGCACCATACCGCCCAACTGACATTACACATGCTGCACCCCCCAACTGACATTACACATGCTGCACCCCCCAACTGACATTACAAATCGTGCACCCCCCAGCTGACATAACCCATGCTGCACCCCCCAACTGATATAACCCATGCTGCACCCCCCAACTGATATTACACATGCTGCACCGTACCCCCCAACTGATATTACACATGCTGCACCGCACACCCCAACTGATATTACACATGCTGCACCGCACACCCCAACTGATATTACACATGCTGCACCCCCCAACTGATATAGCCCATGCTGCACCGCACACCCCAACTGATATTACACATGCTGCACCCCCCAACTGACATTACAAATGCTGCACCGTACCCCCCAACTGATATAACCCATGCTGCACCGCACACACCAACTGATATTACACATGCTGCACCCCCAACTGATATAACCCATGCTGCACACACACCCCAACTGATATTGCTGCACCCCATAACTGATATAGCCCATGCTGCACCGCACACCCCAACTGATATTACACATGCTGCACCCCCCAACTGATATAGCCCATGCTGCACCCCCCAACTGATATAACCCATGCTGCACTGCACCCCCCAACTGACATTACACATGCTGCACCCCCCAACTGATATTGCTGCACCCCCTAACTGACATAGCACATGCTGCACTCCCCAACTAATATTACAAATACTGCTCCCCCCTTCCCCCCCGCGGAGGTGCAGTTACCTGGAGATGGTGAAGCACATGCACATCTCTGCTGCTTTGCTTGTCCCATGCATGCCCACTGCCCAGTCCAGAGTGCGGCAGATGGGAGCGGACAGCCGGGGGGCCCCTACCACTAACACCATGTGAGACCACAGAGGGGACAGTACTTAGTCTCAGGCGGCATCCGGAGTGCGACCGTGAAGTGGAGAGGGAGCAGGAGTGAAGGTCTCAGCAGGCGTCCGGAGAGTCAGTGCGGCTGATGTGAGCACCCCTTCCTGTCATGTGACACCCAGAAGGAGCTGAGGGAAGGTGGCGATTGGATGCAAAGCTACTGCCGCCGTAATTATTGGTTAGGGAGGCGCTGACAGCGCTAATGCAGGACCAGGTAATTTTTCAAGTTTGAGTCCCACGCAGCCTATAGCGCACTGCGTATTTTGCGATCACTGGTCAGGGTGGAGCACCCCGTGCTATTGCACAGGTCGCCTGCCCCTAGAAACGACCCTGGGTGGAGCATCCGACAGGGAGAGGTAGAGAATTATGAGAGGTAGGGAGCAGCCTGTGCAACATCTTGGAGGCAGTCATGGGAAGAAGCAATCAGTTGGCAGGAGAAGCAGCATTCATTAGTGGAGAAAAGAGGGCAGATGGGAGTGTGAGGGGAGATGAGGTCAGAGATGTAACTGGGGGAGGATTGGGTGATGGCTATGTAAGTGAGTGTGAGGAGCTTGAATTGGGTTCTGAAAGGGAAGCGCTTGTAGGAGAGGGGAGGCAGATGTAGCACGTTTGGAGATGAAGATGAGCAGTGGCGTAACTAGGGCAGGGCGAGCAGGGTGCGTGCCCTGGGCACCATTGGACCGGCGGCGCGGGGGGGGCGCCACCGGCCACGTTACCGGCCAGCCCGCCCTAGTTAGCCAGTGTAGCGCCGACCGCAATGAGTGCGATCAGCGCTACACATTTACACAGGACCTAGGCTTCCAGCGCCAGTCCTGTGCTGCACACCTGAGCCCGCTCCCTCCCCCTGAGCGCTTGCCCAATAGCCCAATAGCGCTAGGAGGCGGGCTCAGGCTGTGCATAACACACGCATCGCTGCCAGTGCTGGCGGTGATGCGTGTGTTAGACAGCAGCCAATGAGAGTCAGATAGACTCTCATTGACTGCTGCAGCACCCACTGCAAGAGCCGGACTTCCGTCCGGCTCCTGCAGTGGGTAATGGGACAGACGTCATGACGTCATGACGTCTGTCCCATAATGCTGAGCGCGCCAGCCCGGGAGGACTGGCGGGTGGCGGCGGCGGGAGCGGCATCGCGGACCGGAGCATCAGCAGCGTGGATTCAGGTAAGTATGTTTTTATATGTATATATATTTTTAACCTATCTGCACAACGGGGGAGGGGGGTGGCTACTACTGGGGGCTCCATTATTGGGAGGACCTCTACTGGGGGGGCTACTACTGGGGGCACTTAATCGGGAGGGAGAACCTCTACTGGGGACTACTACTTGGGGGGGAAACTACCACTGGGGGCATTATAAAAGGGGCCTACTACTAGAGGCACTGCACTCGGGGGACCACTACTTGGGGCAATAATAGGAAGGGCCACTACAGGGGGCACTGGATAGGGGAGATCACTACTGGGTGCCTGCATAAGGGGACCACTACTGGGACAACTGCATGGGGGGGACTACTGCTGGGGGCACTATATAAAGGGCACTGCATAGGGGGGGACTACTACTGGGGGCACTATATAAAGGGCACTGCATAAGGGGATACCGCTACTGGGCGCACTGCATTGTGGGAACTGCTACTGGGGGCACTGCATAAGGGGGAACACTACATGTGGCACTGCATTTGGGGGGGCCACTACTGGGGGTACTGAGTAAGGGGAACTAATTGGGGGCTATATAAGGGGGACCACTACTGGGGGATACTATATAAGGGGCACTGCTATGGGCCTGCATAAGAGGGACCACAACTGCATACTGGGGGTACTGTATAAGGGGTACTACTGGGGTTAAGGTGCATATGGATAGGAATGTTCAGTGTGAAAATAAAGGGGTGTGTCATGTTGACACGCCCCATTTGTAAGTGACCACGCCCATTTTTTTTGATGCGCGCGCACATCGGGGGGAGGGGGGCTCCCTTTTTAAATTTGCCCTGGGCTCCAAATACCCTAGTTACGCCACTGAAGATGAGCCAGGCAGCAGCATTGAGGACAGATTGGGGAGGAGAGAGACAGTAGTCAGTGAGGCCAGATAGAAGGAGGTTACAGTAGTCCAATCTGGAGATGACCATTGAGAGGCAGTGGCGGAACTTTCGGAGATAATTGAGTCAGTTGCCACTGGGCACCAGCCCTAAAGAGGGCAACTCCTCCATTGTCACCTGTTCCATGCTATACCTGCATCCTGCAATGCTATGGACAGAGAAGCCATCGTGCTGACTGAGTGTAAATCAGCAGGGGTGCTGAGAGGGGGGGTAAGGAGAGGTCTCTGTCACTGCAATGTCTTGTCATTTTACTTGCATGCTGCAGCAGTCACATCGCTGCGGAGATAATGCTCTCATGAGATGATGACATCGTCATGTCGCAAGGATTTTTCTTATCACCAGCTGAACAAGTTCCAGGCTCTGGGAGGCGGGCGGCGAAGACTGGGAGGGATCACAGAAAAGTAAGTGACTGCAGGCGCAGGCCGGCATCCTGTTTGTGTGGTGCAGCAGAGGGTGTGAGACTGGCTGCACTGAAAAGGAAGCGCCCGAGCGCGCCACTGACTGCTGTGCTGTGAGTCTGTCACTGTGTGACTGACATATTAGATATATCACATGTGTGTGTATATGTATAATATATATATATATATATTATATATATATATATATATATATATATATATATATATATATATATATAAAGCCAACAATGGTCCGGCACTCATCAACAAATGCAGCTTGACCCGGTGCCAGCACAAAACAAAAACAATATCAAAACTGATAGTGCAGCACTCAGGGTATCCAGAAAATAAGTATACAGACACGTGAAAGTGATGTCAACGTTTCAATCTATATTAGATTTTCATCAGGAGATACAGCATGAACAAAACATCTTACCTTATAAACATACACCAGACATGTGAAAAACGCTCCCAGGAAACTCCCGAGCCAAGCACGAGAGACAGGGGGCACATAATGATGACATCATCGGCGCATCAGCGTCGAGCACGTTAGTGAACACATCCCAACACCATGGAAACAAAGTACTATAAACACAAGTAATGTCGATCAAAATGTACAAACATACAAAGCAATTACAGTACAAGATACAGTATACAAATGGCCAATATAGCAAGCGTAACATATTAGATAATGTATAAGAATATGCAACCAGCTGCAAGGTAACCCATCACTGGAAATCAAAAATGAGTCAAATGGTTAAAACCAGTGCAATCAGGGAAACCCGTCACTGACAACATAAAGAAGTTATAAGCAGCAGGAACGGCAATGACAAAAAACTTATATCAAAAAAATATATAACAGCAATATATATATATCACATATGTATCACAAAAAACATGCTAATGGGAGAACCTCATTCAGACCTTTTGGAGTAATTACATCTAAGAAATGGATCCAAAAGGATTCTCTTTTCAATAAGACCTGATTTCTATCCCCACCTCTTCGAAGTGGGGGTATGTGGTCGATCATTCTATCGGGACATAATCTGGCATGCCTACGATATAGAATGATCGACCACATACCCCCACTTTGAAGAGGTGGGGATAGAAATCAGGTCTTATTGAAAAGAGAATCCTTTTGGATCCATTTCTTAGATGTAATTACTCCAAAAGGTCTGAATGAGGTTCTCCCATTAGCATGTTTTTTGTGATACATATGTGATATATATATATTGCTGTTATATATTTTTTTTATATAAGTTTTTTGTCATTGCCGTTCCTGCTGCTTATAACTTCTTTATGTCAGTGACGGGTTTCCCTGATTGCACTGGTTTTAACCATTTGACTCATTTTTGATTTCCAGTGATGGGTTACCTTGCAGCTGGTTGCATATTCTTATACATTATCTAATATGTTACGCTTGCTATATTGGCCATTTGTATACTGTATCTTGTACTGTAATTGCTTTGTATGTTTGTACATTTTGATTGACATTACTTGTGTTTATAGTACTTTGTTTCCAAGGTGTTGGGATGTGTTCACTAACGTGCTCAACGCTGATGCGCCGATGACGTCATCATTATGTGCCCCCCGTCTCTCGTGCTTGGCTCGGGAGTTTCCTGGGAGCGTTTTTCACATGTCTGGTGTATGTTTATAAGGTAAGATGTTTTGTTCATGCTGTATCTCCTGATGAAAATTTTATATAGATTGAAACGTTGACATCACTTTCACGTGTCTGTATACTTATTTTCTGGATACCCTGAGTGCTGCACTATCAGTTTTGATATAGATATATATATATATATATATATATATATCACATAGATATACCTATTATAAATAAGGTATATTGTATCTAAACATGTGTGTAATAAATGCAGGGACGCATAGTAGCTTTTTTTTTTTTTGGTTTTGTTTATTTTTAATAAAAAGTAAAAAAAAATACAAAATACAATCACCCAACTGTGCGTCACTAACTCCAAGCTGCCTCTCCACTATGGAGCTAATAGTCTTGCAAGATGATGATGGGATCATCTTCAAAGACTCTCGTTCTTCGCCAGGCTCTGTGAGGTGGGCGGTTATTGGGAGGGACAATCAGCACCGGCCCAAATCTTACGCATGTTACGTGGGCGTCTAAGGCGCCAGGCACCCTGGAAGGCACGGAGAAAAAAAACCTTAAATGTATGCCACTGTTGAGAGGATGAGGGTCTTAGTAGCATCCAGGGTGAGAAAGGGTCTGATCCTGGTGATATTTTTGAAGTGGAAATGGCAGGACTGTGAGAGGTGCTGGATGTGTGGTTTGAATGTGAGGGAAGAGTCAAGGATAACTCCAAGACAGTGCACTTGGGAGCTAGAAAAGATGGTTGTGCCATTAATAGATAATTAAATTATGGGTAGTGAGGTTATGTGGGAGTGTGGGAAGGTAATTAGTTCTGTTTTAGACACATTAAGTCTAAGAAAGCTCTAGGACATCCAGGAAGAGATAGCAGAGAGACAGTGAGAGATACGAGTGAGGAGAGAGGGGGAGAGGTCAGGTGAGGAGAGGTAGATCTGACTATCATCAGCATAGAGATTATATTGGAGGTCAAAAGAGCTAATGAGCTCACCTAGAGAGGACTTATAGAGGGAGAATAGGAGAGGTCCAAGAACAGAACCTTGGGGGTTGGTAATGCAGTTGTAAACAATACGCACAAGGAGTCTGGGGAAAAAGGGAGGAGATAGATGAGTCGGTAGTTGGAGAAAGTGCTAGGATCAATGGGTTTTTAAGAATGGGGGTAATAAGGCCATGCTTGAATGCAGAGGGGACAGTGCCAGATGAGAGGGAGAGATTAAGGAGTGGGCAAGATGGGAACAGGTAGAAGGAGAGAGTATTTAAAATCATTTAATTTTTATCTGCAAACACTGTATCTATGTACACTATACAGAAATATTACACTTAACCATTTATTAATTGTGTAAAAATACAATAATTCTACTTAATAATATACTAATAACACTATCAATCCACATATCTACACCATCTCTGTGGTATTGTGCGCTATACACACTTATTACACCTGACATACACCTGCAGCAAATGCTATATTTCAGCTGGATGCATCTTAAGTAGGGGTGTGCACCGGCCACTTTTCGTGTTTTGTGTTTTGGTTTTGGATCTGGATCTTTCTTCGTGTTTTGGATCTGGATTGGTTTTGCCAAAACCACCCTTCCGTGTTTTGGGTTCTGGGTTTTGTGTTTTGGATCTGTATTTTTTTGAAAAAAAGCATAAAAACAGCTAAAATCACAGAATTTGTAGGTTTTTCTGCTCCTATGCTATTATTAACCTCAATAACCTTAATTTCCACTCATTTCCAGTCTACTCTGAATACCTCACACCTCACAATAGTGTTTTTATGTCCAAAAGGTTGCACCGAGGTAGCTGGATGACTATGCTAAGCGACACGAGTGGGCGGCACAAACACGTGACCCATCTAGGCGTGAAACTGCAGTGGCAGACAGGATGGCATTGAAAAACTAGGCCCCAAACTGTACATAATGCAAAGAAAAAAAAGAGGTGCAAGATGGAATTGTCCTTGGGCCCTCCCACCCACCCTTATGTTGTATAAACAGGACATGCACACTTTAACAAACCAATCATTTCAGCGCCAGGGTCTGCCACACAACTGTGGCTGAAATGATTGGTTCGTTTGGGCCCCCACAAAACAAGCTGGCAATTAATCTGTCCCTGCACAAACTGGCTCTACGGAGGCAAGAAGTCGTCCTCATCCTCCTCATCCACAGATTCCTCACCCTCTTCAGTGTTATGTACATCCTCATCCTCACAGAGTATTAATTCGTCCCTGCTGGAACCACAGGTCCCTCTGTACGTTCTGGAGGCTGGTCTCCCTGGAAGAGTTGATCATTCATTTTATGAACATCATCTTCTCCACATTTTGTGGAAGCAACCTCCTACGCCTTTCGCTAACAAGGTTCCCGGCTGCACTAAACACTCTTTCGGAGTACACACTGGAGGGGGGGCAACTCAGGTAAAATAGAGCCAGTTTGTACAGGGACCTCCAAATTGCTTCTTTTTCCTGCCAGTACAGGTACGGACTGTCTGACATGCCTACTTGGATGCTGTCACCGATGTAATCCTTTAACAGACAGACGCACGCTTGTCGCTGCTGCTTTGAGGATTCAAGTGCGGCTACAGCCCACACAATTCACAAAGACAGAAAAAAAAAAAGAATATTTTTATTGTTTGTGGAGCACACTTTGAGGGTTACACCACCCTCTAACAGACAGACGCACGCTTGTCGCTGCTGCTTTGAGGATGCAAGTGCGGCTACAGCCCACACAATTCACAAAGACAGAAAAAAGAAGAAGAATATTTTTATTCTTTGTGTAGCACACTTTGAGGGTGTCACCACCCTTTAACAGACAGACGCACGCTTGTCGCTGCTGCTTTAAGGATGCAGGTGCGGCTACAGCCCACACATTTCACAAAGACCGAAAAAAAAGAACAATATTTTAATTGTTTGTGTAGCACACTTTGAGGGTGTCACCACCCTTTAACAGACAGACGCACGCTTGTCGCTGCTGCTTTAAGGATGCAGGTGCGGCTACATCGCACACAAGTCACAAACACATAAAAAAAATAGTTTTTTATTTTTTGGAGCACTTTGAGAGTTACACCACCCTTTAACAGACAGACGCACGCTTGTCGCTGCTGCTTTAAGGATGCAGGTGCGGCTACAGCCCACACATTTCACAAAGACCGAAAAAAAAGAACAATATTTTAATTGTTTGTGTAGAACACTTTGAGGGTGTCACCACCCTTTAACAGACAGACGCACGCTTGTCGCTGCTGCTTTAAGGATGCAGGTGCGGCTACAGCCCACACAATTCACAAAGACAGAAAAAAGAAGAAGAATATTTTTATTGTTTGTGGAGCACACTTTGAGGGTGTCACCACCCTTTAACAGACAGACGCACGCTTGTCGCTGCTGCTTTGAGGATGCAAGTGTGGCTACATCGCACACAAGTCACAAACACATTAAAAAAATAGTTTTTTATTTTTTGGAGCACTTTGAGAGTTACACCACCCTTTAACAGACAGACGCACGCTTGTCGCTGCTGCTTTAAGGATGCAGGTGCGGCTACAGCCCACACATTTCACAAAGACCGAAAAAAAAAGAAGAATATTTTTATTGTTTGTGTAGCACACTTTGAGGGTGTCACCACCCTTTAACAGACAGACGCACGCTTGTCGCTGCTGCTTTAAGGATGCAGGTGCGGCTACAGCCCACACATTTCACAAAGACAGAAAAAAAAAGAACAATATTTTAATTGTTTGTGTAGCACACTTTGAGGGTGTCACCACCCTTTAACAGACAGACGCACGCTTGTCGCTGCTGCTTTGAGGATGCAGGTGGAATCTAGACGGGATTTGGAACCGAGGACACACTACCTCCATCAATTGTCTAAATCCCACTGCACTAATGTCGGATACCGGACGCACGTCTAACACCAACATAGCAGTCAAGGCCTCAGTTATACGTTTTGCTTCAGGATGACTGCTGTCGTACTTCATCCTCATCGCTAGGGACTGTTGGAGGGTCAATTATTTAGTAAAAGTAGTGATGTTCCTACTTCCTCTCTGGGATGATGAACAACTCCCAGCAGCAGCAACAGCACTAGTAGGAAGTGGTTCTTGATCTTTCCCTATTTTATTTTTATCAGAGAAAGTTTGGTCCTCCATTTATGTTATATTGATATATATACGTGCGGCTAAAGCGCACACAAACACAGAAAATATTTTTTTATTTTTGCTGGAGAGTAGTGCACTTTGTGGGTTACACCACCCTTTAAGAAATGAGCCAGCCGGCTCTTTACTTATGGGACACAGGCGCACGCTTGGCGCTGCTCCTTTGTTGATGCACGTGCAGCCACAGTGCACACAAGTCACAAACACAGAAAATATATATTTTTTTGGTTTGGAGTGTACTTTGGGGGTTACAGAACCCTTTAACGGTCAAGCCAGCCGGCCCTTTACTTATGACACAGGCGCACGCTTGGCACTACTTTGTTGATGCACGTGCGGCTACTGCGCACACAATTCACAAACACAGAAAATAATTTTTTTTTTGGTTTGGACTGGAGTGTACTTTGGGGGTTACAGCACCCTTTAACGGTCAAGCCAGCCGGCCCTTTACTTATGACACAGGCGCACGCTTGGCACTACTTTGTTGATGCACGTGCGGCTACTGCGCACACAATTCACAAACACAGAAAATAAATTTTTTTTTGGTTTGGACTGGAGTGTACTTTGGGGGTTACAGCACCCTTTAACGGTCAAGCCAGCTGGCCCTTTACTTATGACACAGGCGCACGCTTGGCACTACTTTGTTGATGCACATGCGGCTACTGCGCACACAATTCACAAACACAGAAAATAATTTTTTTTTTGGTTTGGACTGGAGTGTACCTTGGGGGTTACAGCACCCTTTAACGGTCAAGCCAGCCGGCCCTTTACTTATGACACAGGCGCACGCTTGGCACTACTTTGTTGATGCACGTGCGGCTACTGCGCACACAATTCACAAACACAGAAAATAATTTTTTTTTTGGTTTGGACTGGAGTGTACTTTCGGGGGTTACAGCACCCTTAACGGTCAAGCCAGCCGGCCCTTTACTTATGACACAGGCGCACGCTTGGCACTACTTTGTTGATGCACGTGCGGCTACTGCGCACACAATTCACAAACACAGAAAATAATTTTTTTTTTGGTTTGGACTGGAGTGTACTTTCGGGGGTTACAGCACCCTTAACGGTCAAGCCAGCCGGCCCTTTACTTATGACACAGGCGCACGCTTGGCACTACTTTGTTGATGCACGTGCGGCTACTGCGCACACAATTCACAAACACAGAAAATAATTTTTTTTTTGGTTTGGACTGGAGCGTACTTTCGGGGGTTACAGCACCCTTAACGTTCAAGCCAGCCGGCCCTTTACTTATGACACAGGCGCACGCTTGGCACTACTTTGTTGATGCACGTGCGGCTACTGCGCACACAATTCACAAACACATAAAATAATTTTTTTTTGGTTTGGACTGGAGTGTACTTTCGGGGGTTACAGCACCCTTTAACGGTCAAGCCAGCCGGCCCTTTACTTATGACACAGGCGCACGCTTGGCACTACTTTGTTGATGCACGTGCGGCTACTGCGCACACAATTCACAAACACAGAAAATATATTATTTTTTTAGCACTTGGGGGGAGCACCCCTGATGGACAGAGCACCCCCTGGACAACACTACAGCACCTCTTTAGGACTGGGACACTGCACAGGACTTTGGAGTGGACACAGCCCCTATGGAGAACTGACTGCACAACACAGTCCAGCCAGCCCCTATGGACACAGCCCCTATTAACAACAGCAGCACAGCACAACACAGCCAGCCCCTATGGACTTTGAAGTAGTGGACAACAGCAGCACTACACTACACTACACTACACAGCCCTAACTCCCACCCTCCCTCTTCACTGTCCACAGCCGAGTGAGAAAATGGCGCCGACGTGGGTACCTTATATTGGATCCAAAACCCGCGAGACTCGGAATGCGGGATGATGACGTTTTGCCTCGATTTCAGATCCGAGTCAGGCGGGAAAAGTCGAGCCTGATTCGGATCGGACTCGGATCGGGGGGGCTCGGGGGGGTTCGGATTTCAGAAATCCGAACCCGCTCACCCCTAATCTTAAGATGATTCTGTCCCAACAAATGCATGAAATAAGCTGTTTATGTGGCCTCCTTACGTACATTCTGCCCACATATGCGGCCAACTGCCCCCTATATATAATAACATGTAATAACATATAATTGGGCATAACTAGCAATTACCAGGCCCATAACAATGTTTGTGGGGGAAATTAAGACCCCCTACTCTGCCTTTTTGAAAATGCATGAGGTCTGGTGCAGAACTGAAAGCTAAGATGCTTTCCCCAAAAACCCTTTCTTCATGATACATAGCATCTGGAGAACTAAAAGTAACACATGCTCTTTCCAGATAGTAATTGTGGATTACACACTTGTGCTTGTATTGCAGAGAGTAATTATTCCTTGTATTGCAGAGAGTGCTTATACCTTCATTACATTTGCAGGTCTACAATGAAACCGTTCGGGATCTGCTAAGACCGTCCTCTGGGTGTTTGAAGCTTAGAGAGGATCCCTATGGCAACACCAAGATAGAAGGGATTGCAGAGTTCTTCCCCAGCAGTCCTGAGGAGGTGACTATCATTAGTCTGTGCTACCCTTATGCAGCATCCATGCATCACCACTAGTCATCCCTGTCTATAGTATTATTATTATTATTATTATTATTATTATTATCTTTTATTTATAAGGCACCACAAGGGTTCTGCAGCACTGAACAAGGGGGAAATGACAATGCTGTCTGTAAAGAACCTATTAATGTGTGTATGAATAAGCAGAGCCCATGACTATGTGATCGCTGGTGTAGTGACCCTGCTGTAGCTATAACACATGGGCAAGTGTAACTTTATGAGTTGTTTTGTGTAACCACAAGAGTGTTGGTACATCTATATTACTTTCTTTTTCAGGCCATCGCATTACTGACTAAAGGGAATAAGCGCCGCTCTAAGGCAGCCACAGCTGCCAATAAGAACTCATCCCGCTCCCATGCTATTGTACAAGTCACCGTACAGAAGACGAGCAATGATGGAGTGTGCACGGGCCGGCTGTACATGGTAGACCTGGCGGGATCAGAGCGAGCATGCCAGGTACCACTTGTATTTTACATCTCATTATCATTTATTTGTATTTCCCCTGCAATGCCAAAGAGGTAACTATCGTAAGAGTTTGCTATCCTTCTGCAGTGTTCATGCTTCACCACTAGTCATCACTGTCTGCTCTACAGAGAGAATATTTGTCAGTCACATCAGTCCCTGGCCCATTGCAGCTTACACTCTAATTTCTCTAACACACACAAACACAGAACCCAGGCAATCACAAAGAGGAACATACAATGTGTTTTCAGGAATATAGAAGGTTACTAAAGCTGCACTAAGCTAAATGCTTTGGTGTTGCACCAGTAAGCACAGATAGTCCACTCAGAGCATGGCTGGGTGTGTGCCTACTATCCACTCTAAGCAGGGGCTGGCTGGCAACTTTTAGCCTGGGGGGCAAAAGCATGCAGGCGGCCCTGGCAGAGGAGTAGCGTGTAGCTACGGTGCCCGAAGAACGTGCGTGCTACGGCGCCGCCCCCCCTCAAGTGTTTCAGGGAGGAGGTGGGTCCATATGGGATTAATGTAAGGTAAAAATAAAGATTAGGGGCAGCCCCCTGTCGTAGTGCCCATATGCAGTGCCCCCGTGTGCCACAGGAGATAACACCCTTATGCAGGCCTCCAGTAGTGCCCCCAGTAGTGATCCCCCCTATGCAGTGCCCCTTGTGCCCCCAGTAGTGGTCCCCCCTGTTCAGTTCCCCTTGTGGCCCCAGTAGTAGGCCCCTTATATAGTGCCCCCAATAGTGGTACCCCCTATGCAGTGCCCCCAGTAGCAGTCCACCCCCCCATGCAGTGCCCCCAATAGTGGTAACCCTTATGCAATGTCCCTTAAATAGTGGCCCCAGGTGTAGTCTCCCCCCTATGCAGTACCCCCAGTATTGCCCTTTATATAGAGCCCCCAGCAGTGGTCCCTCGCAGTGCCCCCAGTGGTAGTCCCCTCCCCCTATGTAGTGCCCCTAGTAGTAGTCCCCGCCCCCCTATGCAGTGCCCCTAGTAGTAGTCCCCTCCCCTTGTAGTGCCCCCAGTAGTAGTAGTAGTCCCCCCTTGTAGTACCCCCAGTAGTAGTAGTCCCCCCCTTGTAGTGCCCCCAGTAGTAGTAGTCCCCCCCTTGTAGTGCCCCCATAGTAATCCACCCCCCTGGTAGTGCCCCCAGTAGTAATCCCCCCCTGGTAGTGCCACCATAGAAATCCCCCCCCTGGTAGTGCCCCCATAGTAATCCCCCCCTTTGGTAGTTCCCCCATAGTAATCCCCCCCCCTTGGTAGTGCCCCCATAGTAACTCCCCCCTGGGTAGTGCCCCCATGGTAATCCCCCCTTGGTAGTGCCCCCATAGTAACCCCCTCCCTTGGTAGTGCCCCCATAGTAATCCCCCCCCTGGTAGTGCCCCCATAGTAATCCCCCCCTTGGTAGTGCCCCCATAGTAGAGAGAGACTTAACAAAAAAATAAAAAAAAAACACTTACCTGAAACCCCGCTCCTGGTCCCGACGCTGCTACAGGCTCCTCTGGCCGCTTTGCATTATGGGAGAGACGTCATCATGACGATGTCTCTCCCATTACCCACTGCGGGAGCCGGAAGATGGCTCCCGCAGTGGGAGCAGCGGCAGCCGCTGAGAGTCTGACAGACTCTCAGCGGCTGCTGATTACAGCAAACACACAGTTGCCGGCTCCGGCGGCTGTGTGTTTGTGCTGTGTAGCGCTAACCGGACTCCGTCCGGTCAGCGCTACACACGCGGTACAGTCTGTGTCACAGTGACACAGACTGCACCGGCCCGCGGCGCCCATATGACGCTCTAAGGGAACTCCTCTGAAACCTAGAGAACAATCTCCAGATGTGCACTGTGCAAGATTTTGTTCCAGTTCTGCTCTGTACGATGAGGAGCAGTGGTGCCCCAACACCATATATATTATGCTAGGGACACCTTCCCTACTCCCAACTCCTCCCCTTCTCCTTTATATTCTTCTGCTCCTCTACAAATGCCGCCACCTTGCATGGTAAAGTTAAGCCCTGAATAATATCTAGGTGCACTCACACACAGAGCCATAACAGGGCATAATTGCACCCTGTGCCACCCCCACCCCCTGAGCGCACCATGTCATGATGTTACATGTACTGTATGACATCATTATGTCATGCAAGGGTGCTGTGGTTGGCAGCTCCAATAAGATCAGCGCTGGCTGGGTGCCCTCAGGATGCCCAATGGGCTGCATATACTGTGCAGGGTGCCCATCTGGAGTGTCCGCAGGATGCTCCGTGGGTGCTGCAGCAGCAATCCTGGCAGCAGGGTTCCAGGCACCCTGCTAACCAGGAGCAAGGGCCGTGGGGTGGCACTGGTGGCCCATAGCTAGTTGTCACCCTGCTCGCACAAATTGAGGCACATGATGAGAGCAAAGCTGCTCTTGCACTGTGCAATGTTAATGATCTCCATTATGTGTATAATTATCAGAGAGCTAAGTAGTCCTAGGGTAGTCCTGTATTCTGAGGTGCCATGTAATGTAAGCTCTTTTCTTTGATTAAAGCTCTCTTGAATGTTGTAATTTGTTTTTGCATCTTTTTGTAGTGAAGGAGATATAACAGAGCCTTTCATGTTTATAGCTCTTTCTCTCGTACTTGTAGTACTCCCTAAGCGTGGCCTTTCTCCCTTTAGAGCCATGATTCCCAATCTGTTACCACTGGCCACCACCCCCTTGGTTACTTACATTTATATCAGTGACCCCCATCCCTCAGACCTTACTCATAACAAATTATATACATTTTTGATTAATGTCATTTTGTAATTAATAGCATTGACCGGTATCAAATTAATGATAGTAATAATGGAATTAATTTTTTTTAGTAGCTTGGGTTAAATTACATACAGTAAGAAAAGCATTTCAGCCGATGTCACTAACTAAAACTAAGGTGAATGGGATTCAATGTCTTGGGATACAATTGAAGTAAATTGTGTAATTAGTTTTATCATACAATAGTGTTTGTACCACATCCACACTGTGACTGAAGTCAGATGTGTCTTCATTACCTTTTCTGTTTCATGTCAGACTAAGAACACTGGCCAAACCCTGAGAGAAAGTGGCTATATAAACTGCTCCCTTCTGGCCCTAAGGAACTGCATTATGGCGCTACGCAAAAGACCCGGCAGCCATATCAATTATCGGGATAGCAAACTGACCTGGCTGCTAAAGGTATGTTATTACTATGAGATTTCCTACATACATATGACCATACACCTATACCTAATGTCAGGGCCAGTGATGAGAGAGAAGGGCCCCGTGTGCCGTCTCCATGCCGGTCTCCCCCTTCTCTTACAGGCACATGCACTAATTATACTCTGGCTCTGCGCTTTCTCTACTGGGCATGTGCAGGACTCTGGAAATATGGCTCCCATGTCATTGTCCCGGTGACTACATTGCTGATTACAGCAGCACTGGCAGAGCATTAAGTATAAATTATGGGTGCAGGGTGTGCGGTGTGAGACCACTGGACATGTACACCATATACCCTGCACCCCTTATAGATACACCCAGGGGCGTATTTATAATGGGTGCAGGGTGTGCAGTTCACACCCTGCACCCATACTTTTTTTTATACTTACGTCTTCTAAGTCCCATGGAGTAGCGCTACACAAAACACCTGGAAAATGGCTGCCGTGGCCACCTTCCCGGCGTTTTGTGCATGCACAGTAGGAAGTCACCAGGGAAAATGGCTGCCACTCCATTTTCCAGTGAGAAGCTCATGCATAGTAGACACTGGACACACTCTAGTGCCCGGAGTCTACTGCTGTTGTTAGTTCGCTAATGGCAGCCGGGGAGAGAGGAGGGGGCCCTGGATGCTGAGTGAACATTGTCCCTCTCCTCTTTTAATACACCCCTGGAAACACCCATGGCTGATGTATAAGTAGCATTAGTCACTTCTTAGATATCTTTTTGGGGATACAAGCTTTTAGGAATATGAGACTTTATTATGCCCTGGTACTAATGGGGTGTGTGTGCTAGTGTATGGGGGTGTGGCCACAGCTCATTTGTAAATGCTGAGACCCTGTGTAAAGGGGGTGTGGCCACAGCATCCACGCCGGAACCCCAGTCATCAGGAATATTACTCCTAACACATTGTTCTGCTGTTTTATCTCAGACAATGGCTGCAATCATCCATGATATTAGTAATTAGTGCAATCATTTGTTTCTCACAAATATAGTATACAACAATAGTAATAGATCTTTAAACTGCTCATTACAATATGTAAGGATTCCTCAGTGACCTCTCCTATAACCAGAGCTTTATCTATCACAGGGCGCACTGAGTGGCAGGAGCAGAATGGTGATGATCACACACATCAGCCCTGCGGATGCTGCCTATGAAGACTCTCGCAGCACACTCACCTACGGGAGCAAGGCCAAGCACATCAAAACACTGGTGAGCAGCCCCCAAGGGGTAACTACATATTTATCTATGTTACTGGGTATAACTGTGGTGGGGCAAGGGATTTATTATTAAAGAAAACAAACATTATGAATATTCAAAATCAGCTTTATTAGAGTATTGGTAGGAATGTGATCTTTTACTTTATATTAGAACTTCAGCTGCCAATTAAAATATGTTAAAAATATATAATACAGACTCAATCAGTGATAAAAGCTACGTCTGTGGTATTACATGTCTGTGTGAGGACACGTAGGTTACCCATCCATAATCTCCTGTCACCCTGTTTTCTCTGAGTGTGCCGGTGCCCAGTAACTAACTCTCTGCTGTGTACCCTTCCTCCTGCAGGTGGAGAGGAACCGTGTTTGTGCCACCCACAAAATCCCCAAGGCTACGGGAGCAGACAAAGTGCAGCTAAAAGACCCTCGTTCTCCAGGTATTCTTGTTTCTTGTAATGAAAAGATTGAGGGGTCTGTTTATCATAGTTGAGGACTAAAAATCTGCATCACCACTTATCACAGCAATACAGATTGTAGTTACACCACAAGTTACCATGCTGGGTGGTTGGGAGGTATGTACATATGCTGGTCTTTACAGTTGCAGATTAGGCAAAGGAAGCAACTGACCCAGTAACAATAGGAACAAATATTCAGTGACGTCACAAGGGCCGCACCCAAGTGTCACCCGCTGAAGGGTGAGACCAAGGTGCAGACTCCCCCCTCAGTGACAGCCGGGCACTGCACTGTAGTATTAAGTGCAGCACTAGGCTCCTGACACTGTGAGGGAGCAGGCACTGCACACAGGACAGGGCAGTCTGCACCTCCTGCACCCCCCAGTAAAAAGCTCTGAACAACAGGGTATGAGCTGTAAGGCCCCTCTCATAATGCCACACCCACTGTTTGCAAGGCCATGCCACCTTTTCAGCAGTGCACACAGCATGCCTCTCTGTACCAGGTAACAATGCGGGGTGGGACGCCACTACAAATAGGGGTTTACACTTCCAAACTATAATCCATTGACTAACTGAAGCAAAACATATACCAGACATAGTAGTGACTGTACTATTTCTGTATTCTTTTCCACAGAGCCAGCCCATAAGGACCAAAAGGACAAAGCCCCCTGTTCCAGTAACACTGGTCCTATGAGACGCTCTGAGTAAGTAGTTTATGTAGATATCACATGAACAATAAGTAACAATGTAATTTATGGATAGAATTGTAAAATGATGAAAATTAGTGTAATTTATAGATATGAATAGATTGTGATAAAGTATTTTTTTTATCTATTACTATATAAATGTTAATCATAATTCAGCATAATATCTAACTATGGGTACATTATTATATTATACTAATCTTAGCTATTGGTACATTCTCATGGAGTCCTTTAGGTGCAAATGTGTCTGTTTTCTCTTTTTAGGGCTTTACTGCCTAAATTGTCATCCATGGTCCCAATGCCAAGAAAAGACCTGGTAGTACCTGAGTCCATGGTCCCTATGCCAAGAGAACACCTGGCAGTACCTGAGGCCGTGGTGTCCATGCCAAGAGAATACCTGGCAGTACCTGAGCCCGTGGTCCCCATGCCAAGGAAACACCTGGCAGTACCTGAGGTTCTGGTCCCTATGCCAAGAAAATACCTGGCAGTACCTGAGGCTGTGGTTCCCATGCCAAGAAAACACCTGGCAATACCTGAGCCCATGGGCCCTATACCAAAAAAACACCTGGCAATACCTGAGGTAAGTGCTTTCAGTGTCATTGTGGCTACTTACCTTTTTATTATGTCCTAGTATTTATATATCTCTTTGTCATACAATGTAATACTTATTACATTGACATTTGCATCTTATATTACTCCCCAAGTGTCACAATTTATACACAATATGAGAAAGGAAAAATAGGTTTCTTGTAATACAAATGATCTTGCAAAATCATAGTCCATTATAATTGTAAATGAAATAAAAATAAAATAATTGGTAGTGGACAAGTCCATGGCCGCGATTTAATTCAAAGCGATGATGAATAGCCCAGGGAAGGAGCTCCCAGAGATAATCAGTTCAGCCTGATGTTTGGCCCGACTAAATGATTTTATCTCGCACCCTCCTGGGGGTGCAAAGAGAAATCCGACAACAGCCTCGCGGGCGGCACTTTAGTCGGAGAATGCCAGCTCTCACAACTAAACACCCATGTTAAGTCACGAGAACCAACATTCTCTGACTTAGCAGCGCGCTGAATTGAATCGCAGCCAATAAGATAAACTAAATATATAAAACTAAGAAATGCCTCTAAATAAATCTAAAAAATATATTCCAATTATATATATATCTACTCATCCATTGTAATATTATAGAATTAAATACTGAAATTCTATTAGAAATTCAGCTGCCAATTAAAATATGTTAATATATACTACATGTTCAATCAGTGATGAAAGCTACACCTGTGGTATTACATGTCTGTGAGAGGATACATAGGTTACCCATCCATAATCGCCTATCTCCCTGTTTCCTCTGAGTGTGCCAGTGCACAGTAACTAACTCTCTGCTGTCACCCTTCCTCCTGCAGGTGAAGGCGCACCATCTGAGTCTAGCCCACAAGATCCCTGAGGCCGCTAGAGCAATCAATGTTCAGCTGAGACTCGTCCATCAGGTATTCTTGTACCCTGTAATTAAAAGTTTAAGGGGTCTGTTTATCATAGTTGTGAGCTAACAATCTGTATCACGGTTTATCGCAGCAATACAAATTGTAGTTACCCCTCAAGTTACCATGCTAGGACAGTTGGGACATGTGTACGTATGCTGGTCTTTACAGTTGTGCAATACTTATCTACTGTATGTTACTGGATATAACTGTGGTGGAACAAGGGATTTATGGGGACACGTAGGTTACCCATCCATAATTTCCTGTCACCCTGTTTTCTCTGAGTGTGCCAGTGCCCAGTAACTAACTCTCTGCTGTCCACACTTCCTCCTGCAGGTGGAAAGGAATCATGTGTGTGCCCCCCACAAAATCCCTGAGGCTACAAGAGAAGGCAAAGTGCAGCTGAAAGACCCTCATCCTCCAGGTATTTTTGTATCTTATAATGAAAAGATTAAGAGTTCGGTTTATCATAGTTTTGGACTAACAATTTGCATCACCACTTATCACAGCAATACAGATTGTAGTTACACCACAAGTTATCATGCTGGGTGGTTGGGAGGTATGTACATGTGCTGGTCTTCACAGTTACAGATTAGGCAAAGGAAACAACTGACCCAACAATAGGAACAAATAGGGGTTTACACTTCCAAATTATAATCATTGACTAATTGAAACAAAACATATACCAGACATAGTAGTGACTGTACTATTTCTGTATTCTATTCCATAGAGCCAGCCCATAAGGACCATAAGGACAAATCATCCAGTTCCAGTAACACTGGTCCTATGAGACGCTCTGAGTAAGTACTTTGTGCAGATTTCACATGAACAATAAGTATCAATGTGATTTATGAATAGAAATTAGTCAAATTAGTGTAATTTATAGATAAGCATGTTTATTATGAAGTATTTTTTAGCTATTACTATTTAAATGTTAATCATCATATACCATAATATGTACCTATGGGTACATTATTATATTGTACAATCTTAGCTATTGGTACATTCTCCTTACAGTCCTTTAGGTGCAAATGTATCTGTTTTCTCTTTTTAGGGCTTGGCTGCATAAACTGCCCCCTGTGGTCCCCATGCCAAAAAAACACCTGGCAGTACCTGAGGCCATGGTCCCCATGCCAAGAAAACACCTGGCAGTATCTGAGGCCGTGGTCCCCATGCCAAGAGAATACCTGGCAGTACCTGAGCCTGTGGTCGCTATGCCAAGAAAACACCTGACAATACCTGAGCCCATGGTCCCCATGCCAAGAAAACACCTGGCAGTACCTGAGGTAAGTGCTTTCAGTGTCATTGTGGTTCTTACCTTTTTATTATGTCCTAGTATTTATATCTCTTTGTCATACAATGTAATTCTTATTACACTGACATTTACATCTTATATTACTACATAAGTGTCACAATTTATACACAATATGCGTAAGGAAAAATAGGTTTCTTGTAATACAAATGATCTTGCAAAAACATAGTCCATTATAATTGTAAATGAAATAAAAATAATTGGTAGTGGACAAGTCCATGGCCGCGATTCAATTCAAAGTGATGTTGAATAGCCCCGGGAGGGAGCTCCCAGAGCTAATCAACTCAGCCTGATGTTTGGCCTGACTAAAGTAATCCGACAACAGCCTCTGGGCCTGAACTTTAGTCGGAGAATGCTGGTTCTCGCAACTAAACACCCATCCATGTTAAGTCATGAGAACCGACATTCTCCGACTTAACAGCACGCTGAATTGAATCGCAGCCAATAAGATAAGTATATAAAACTAAGAGATGGGAACAAAGACATGGAAAACCTCCAGATAAAACTAGTATAACAAATATATTCTGATTATATTATGTACATTATGTATCTAGTCATCCATTGTAGTGTTATAGAATTAAATACTGAAATTCTATTAGAAATTCAGCTGCCAGTTAAAATATGTTAATAATATATACTACAGGCTCAATCAATGATAAAAGCTACACCTGTGGTATTACATGTCTGTGTGAGGACACTTGGGTTACCCATCCATAATCTCCTATCTCCCTGTTTTCTCTGAGTGTTCCAGTGCCCAGTAACTAACTCTCTGCTGCCCACCCTTCCTCCTGCAGGTGAAGGCGCACCATCTGAGTCTGGCCCACAAGATCCCTGAAGGCGCCAGAGCAATCAATGTTCAGCTGAGACTCGTCCTCCAGGTATTCTTGTACCATGTAATTAAAAAGTTAAGTGGTCTGTTTATCATACAGATGGGTTCTCTTACATCTAGCCTCCTTGCGTGCGTTAGACAGCCCTTCTAGTTGCGCCATGCTGTGGGGTGACTCGGTAGCGCCAACCGTTTTTGTACAACTTTTAACCTTCAAATGTGTCTTATTTAAACAGTGATGTGAATAGATAGCACAAACATCTTCTGCTGATTAAAATGATATACAGCATTCCTATGTTCTGTGAGCGAGTGCTGGTGTATCTGCATGTGAAATGCTACGTTACAGTGTCAGCGGCTGTAACACTGTAACGTAGCATTTCACATGTAGATACACCCGCAGATGCACAGAGAACATGCTGCATATCATTTTAATCAGCAGAAGCTGCTTGTACTACCTATTCGCATCGCTGTGCGAATAAGAAGTATTTGAAGGTACAAAGTCACACAAAAGACGCTCGGCGCTACCAAGTCACACGGAACTCCCGCTTTATGTGTGGTGCGACTTGTAGCGCACGGAGTATAGATGTATGTGGATATATCTGTAGTTGTGGACTGACAATCTACATCACAGCTTATCACAGCAATACAAATTGTTGTTACCCCGCAAGTTACCATGCTGGGATGCTTGGGACGTGTGTACATATTACAGTGTGCAATATTTTAAAAAAATAAAAAAGGCTGCCTTGGGGTATGCTGTAACAGAGTGGTATATATTGCATAGGACTGGAATACAGATTAGGCAAAGGAAGTGACTGGCCTGGGAACAATAGGAACAAATAGTGGTTTATAGTACTTACAAAGTTACAAACTATAATCCATTGACCAAATTATGCAAATCATATACCAGACACAATAGTAACTGTACTATTTCTGTATTCTTTTCCATAGGGCCGGACTGGAAGGACAACAGGCTCAGTTCCAGGGACATTGTTCTTATGAGATGTACGTACGTACTTTGTGCTGATATCGCATGAACAATATGTAACAATGGGAATTATGGATAAAAATTGTACATAATGAAAAATAGTGTAATTTATAGATAAGAATAGATTATTATGAAATATTTTTAGCTAGTTCTAGTTAAATGTTAATAATATACCATAATACAGGGCCGTAACTAAGGTGGTGCGGCCGCTGCCTCCGCACAGAGTGCAACATACCCTGAGGATGAAACCAGCTGCCCGACGCAATCTCTATTTGCCACTGGGTGCCCGTTGCTATGTATTAGTAGCTATGCGCCCAGATACGTTACAGCAGCAGCAGCCCTGCCTGTCACTCTCAGGTTACTCCATCTCCAGACCCGTCTGCAGGGATGGGAGAGAATCCATAACATCTCTCCTCAGCGCCCACATTTCCAAGAGGAGCTGTTTGATGGAAGTTAGAATGGGCGCGCAGGACACAATGGCAGTAGTGGCAGGCAGCTTGACAGGTCCGGCGCCAGTATCCTACATAGAAGGGCCCAGTGTGAGTGTCACTTTGACACACTGGACTACTTTGCACAGTCACAGCAGGTATATAGGTTTTTCATCTACACAGCAGATTTCATGTCAGTAATCTAATCTAAAGGACACTACTGCCAGCCTCTACTATTAGGGAATTGTGTCCTACAGAGAATAATATATTATGTTCAATTGTGTTCTTTGGTCTATATACATATCTTCCAGCATTTATACACTCAAAATTAGGACAAACAATATTAACAGCCAAGAGCCCCAGGACCAGACTATCCCAGTATCATTTGCCATGGCCCCTCCAGTGTTACATACTATCAGTAATATCAAAATATGACATGGTGAGGGGGTGGGGGGGTGGGGTAGGGGGCACCGATGCTCCTTCTCGCACAGGGCACCACAATGTCTAGTTACGGCTCTGCCATAATATCTAGTTATGGATCCCATATATATATATATATACACTAATCTTTGTATCTCAGTAACTATCATAGAGCATATTACATTTTACTTTAAAATGTCATTGTAATATATTTATATTTCTGTATAATAATATAGAATACCTTATGAGTATAAAATGAGGAGGACAATGTCCCAATGAAGTGAATCAGCCTCATTAAGTTGTATATGTATGTTCTCATGGAGTCATTTAGGTACTATGGTGTCTGTTTTCTCTTTTTAGGGGTTTGCGGCATAAATTGCCCCCCGTGATCTCTATGCCAAGGAAACATCTGGCAATACGGTAAGTGCTCTCAGGGTGGCTACTTTCACTTTCCTTATGACCTAGCATTTATACGGGTTGGGTATCGGGATCCTGGAGGTCAGAATCACGATACTGGCATCCGGGCAGGTTAGAATACTGACACCTGTCGGTAAGTATCCTCACCCTACCCCTCCTTCCTTGTACCTTAACCCTAACCTTCCCCCCTAGTGTCTAACCACTAACCCTCCCCCTACCCCAATACTTACTGCCGGGATGCCTGTGCCGGGATTCTGACTGGTGTGGTGATTCCGGCGCTGGCATTCTGAGCCCTGGCATCCCACCTTCCGGGATTTATACTACATCCCATTTATACATCTATTTGTCATACCAATGTAATTCTTATTACACTGACATTTACATCTCATATTACTCCTCATGTATCATCATTTATACACAATTTGGAGAAAGGAAAAATAAGTTTCTTGTACTGGAAATGACCGGGCAGAGACATAGGGCCTGAGTCATTAAGGATCGCTATTGCAGTTGCAGCTCCATAATCGCACGCAGGTCTGCTGAGATAATATGCTAATGATCGCTATCACACTACCGTCACACTGCCAGCATAGACCCCCACTGCCTCCCACTACCACTATATCACATCCGTAATACCCTGCACACCACCATAGACATCGGTAACATCGAGTACCATCGGTCCCTCACGCAGAATTACATCAGCCCTGACTTTACTTAGATATTGCTAACCTCGTTACACACAGTGAGTACACAGCTGCGTATGCCATCACAGTGGCTAATTTATGCACGTCCATGCAACGGCGTTCACACGGAAAGACATGCATCCATTTCTCCGACCACCCCCCGTCACCACCCCCAAATGCTCACTGCCTGTCACTCACTCTGCGTGGTCTCCGTGATCTCAGTGTGATCACAGTGGTGTCTATGCGAACGTACACTGCGATGTATACACATGCGCAGTACACAACAATCGCCCATCTGCATGCGCTTTAGCAATAGCGATCTGTAATGGATCCGGCCTATAGGACATTATAGCTGTAAATTAAATAATAATAATTGTCAGTTTTAGATTTGTGTCCAGCAGTGACAGGTCCATAAGATAAGCTACATATATAACACTAAGAAATGTGACCATAAGCATGAAAAACATCCATATAATACTGGGAAACCGCTATATTCCAATATATAATATATGTAGTCATTCATTATAATGTTTTTGAATGAAACTATCCTTGTAGTAAAATATGCTCCTTTATTTCTATTTAATACTGCCCCATAGGTTATGAGCGTAGTTACCATTCCCACCTCCTCCCCAAATCCTTACCCTCTTCATGTCACCCCCTTGTGCCACTACTGCAATCTTTTCCCTTTTGAATGTAATGTGATGTAAGCTGTCACTAGCAGGGCCCTCCTTCCTTTTGGCTACTATATTAAAAAGAGTCCATTCTGGTCAATATTGCGGATCTCAATTTCTCCATAACTGTAACTATATAAGCATGTGTATTGCAAACATATATACAGTATATACTGTATATATATATATATATATATATATATATATATATATATAGCAGATGTTTGTATGTCAATAACAATTCTTCAGTATACACAGGTGTAGCTATATAATACATAAATTAATACACCTATCCACAGCCACTCCATGGGGTTTAAGAGACAGTTTTATAGAGCAAGGTCCATTAAGATAGTGTCTCAAATACTCAGGAGAACCTGTAGATGTAGTGATGAGCTCACTAGTCCTCAGTCCTGATCTCCTGTCATCTCAGCAGATCAACATTTTTATTCTCAATTTGGAAAAAAAATCCTGTGTCCAAACAAGATATTCCAAGGTGGAGATGATCTGCATGTATAGGGAGTCCTATCTGGTGGCCAGTATACTAAGCAGACCCCAATCTGGTGGCCAGTACACTAAGCAGACCCCAATCTGGTGGCCAGTATACTAAGCAGACCCCAATCTGGTGGCCAGTATACTAAGCAGATCCCAATCTGGTGGCCAGTATACTAAGCAGACCCCAATCTGGTGGCCAGTATACTAAGCAGACCCCAATCTGGTGGCCAGTACACTAAGCAGACCCCAATCTGGTGGCCAGTACACTAAGCAGACCCCAATCTGGTGGCCAGTACACTAAGCAGACCCCAATCTGATGGCCAGTACACTAAGAAGACCCCGATCTGGCGGCTAGCATATAAAGCAGCTACTCAATTATGTATGTGTTGTTTAAAACAGTTCCATAATCTGATGGCTAGTGTATGGTAGATGTCCAATTTAATGATTTCTGCATTAAATAGGTTTCAATGATGGGTTAATAGTTTATCAACTACACTTTATTCCAGGTCATCAGTGGGGGTGGGGTGGGACAATAAATGAAGAGGCTGGGTAGAGACCCTGCATCCATTCTGTATATGCCATTGGTTATACCAACACTCTACTGTATTTTTCCCATTCCTGTCAGTGGGCATTCCAGTGGCCCATTTATTCCAAGTAGTTGTATGCTACACATAGAAACTCTATTGAAAATCATTGGACATTTAAATGAATGGTACAATGACAGGAATGGAGCCTCATAGTATTGCTAATTATTTGTTTCCCATGTCAGCGGAGATTCATTTAATCTGTACTGATGTTTGGTTAAAGCAAAGAATCCTCACAACTCCGCTCACAGTCTACCAATCACAGCAGCTAGTGCAGGAAACCACTTGTAATTGGCTGAGCAGCCAGCTCATAGTCATTCTGCAGAGAAAGTCTGAGCGGAACTGTTTGTGTCTTCCATTGTTTTTTTGTTATTTCTTGCGGATTACACATTAGGAAGAGAACCAATACATTACAAGGAGAAAAAATCCATTTGACAACCAATTAAAAAGATTTTCCTGTAGATAAGAAGATTAAAAATGTATATGCCAGAAAAATTAGGAAGATCCCATTTGATGACAAATTAAACATATTTTCCTGTGAATTCCATGTACTACTGTATATAACACAATCCAATTGGATTACTTACCTTAAAAGTTGGGACAAAAAATGACAATAACTGAAACTATGATTGATTACACTTTATCATTACTTACTTTTCATTAGAATTCTTTGGGGAATTGTATTCTGGTTACATTTTCCCTGTCATTGTTGTTATCTTTAGAGTATTCTCAGTATTGTTAAAACAAACGTTTAATTCTTCCTATGAATTGATGATCTGAAACTTTCATTGATTTCCTTTTAGATGAAGACTACATCTCGTTGTAGGGCACGTTCTGTCATCCATCTGGAATGTGCCCATAGAAGGTGATGAAAAGATCCGCTTGGGCCGAGGCCGTCACCTTGCTGCATTGTCCACTAACACCATCGGCCACTTATCATATAACATCTTACCCATTAAATAAACATCATTGGTGATTTTAGTGGTTTCAATTCATTACATTTCACAATTGAATTTTATTGTAACCTTATTTTTTTGTATTCTTGTTACATGACATTATTCTTAGATCTCATAAGGTTTATGTTAGGGCAGTACCAGAGAGAGATGATAAGACCATTAGAACTGGAGGTCTTCACCTTTAGCAAGCTGCCTTTCCCTTACAGCAAGACGTGCTTAAGCCCTGGGGATCGTACCGTCTACATTTCCCACCCCACAAACACACTAATACATAGTAGCTTTTTGGACTGTGGGAGGAAGACGAGGCACCTGGAGGAAACCACACAAACATGGGGATAACATATAACCACACACATATAGAGCTCATGTCCAAATATAACCCATGACCGCAGCACTGTGAGGCAGTAGTGCTAACCACTGTATATTCATGAGACGGTAGTTGCTATTTTACCAGTAACAAGTAAATCCTAGAAGCATAAGGTACTGGTTCCTGGTGACTACACAGACTGAATTAGCATTAATATGGACTGTGTACAGGGCTGGCACTACCATTAAGCAGCTTTAGTCAGCTGCCTAGGGCACCAGCACCTAAGGGGATGGCACTGAGGCTGCCAGCAGAATAATAAGGATGTCTCTGATGTCATTATTTTACTGAACACTGGTGGCAACCACAGTTTGCAAAAGCCGTGGCCACCACCCCTGCACTTGTCAGTCTGACATGTCTGGTACAGCCGCAGTGTAACCAATAGCAGCAGTCCCCGTCACTGGCCCCCTTGCCTCAGTCTCTGCATAATGGCTGCTTCCTCCCCTGGAACCAACAGCCACCAATATACTGTTGTCTTTCTCCTTCAGGGTCCATAGGGATCCACAGGGCTACCATGGGGTGTAGGTGGTGAATAAGGACTGGACACCAAACAGTTAAGCTTTCAACTGCCAGGATGCAATAGTCCCTCCCCTCTAAACCCCGCCCCTGAACCTGAGGCAAATCAGTTTTGCTTGGTGTCCGGCAGGAGCTGGGATCATCTTGTATAACAGTGGCTGCCTTATGCAGCCCAAAGCTTTATTTTTATGATTTCTAATTTTATTTATCGTTATTACTGAGTGCGAAGCATCAGACTGTCCTTAGTATATCTGTGCAGCCACTCCCTCACCCCTCCGGGTGCCACAACTCCATAGCATTGCTTGGTGCTTTCAGCAAGGCTCCCGGGGACCTTGCTAGCCGGCCCTGCGGAGGACCCCAGACTGCAACTCGGACTCAGGGGACAGGTAAGGTGGGTTACCGCTTGCGGCAGCCTGTGGCTGGGCAGTCTTACCTCCAGTCTCAGGGGACAGACCGGAGGTGCTGAGAGTGACCACCGGCCTTCGACCATGTGATTCACTAGATAGGGTACATATGGTGCGGGAATCCAGCATCCCGGTAGTCAAAAATCAGCCAGGGGAGGTCAACTTTCCCCATTACAGTGGCCCCTCCCCCAGCTCAAGGCGCCATTCAACCGCCGTTTGGACGCTCTGAGCTGATCTCCTCCATCCCCGCCCCCTCAGAGGTCTCAAGCGGCCATTTTCTGCAGGCTCGGCCACAGCTCTCTCTGGAAAATGCTGTCCCCCTACATACCTCTCCCAGGAGTCAGGTTATGTAGTGCTATAGCCTACCAGACATTGCACCTGAGTAGTGGAATGTAGCGCCCTTTTGCAGTTTGGTAGGTGAAAGCTGAATAGGTAAGAATCCTAGGTTTTTTGCTGATTGGTAGCATGATAGCTTTGTTGTTGGGTAGTTTAGTTTAATTTAGGGTGTCACCTGTTTTTGAAATTGGCCAATGCTTTGCTGATGGGAGTGGTTAGCTAGGGTGGTATATAAAGGGTGTTCTGGGTAGAGACAGCCTCTTTTCCATTTTGGAATTCCCTGGTGGATGAGTATCCTGCCATTTGGCTTTAATCCCTTTCTTTCACACAGTGATTTTATCCTTGCATTATGCCCCGTCCCCATAGGAGTGCTCCCAAACCCAGAAGGCTGGCTGATTGCGCCTGTCCTCTCATGTCTGCGGCCGCGTCTGTCCAGGGGCGCGTCTGGTCACGTGTCCACCCACCCGGCGTCCCCTCTCAGAGATGGTCCTTACCGTCCCCGTGAATTTTCCTGCTCCATCTCTGGAACACGTTTCTCATAGTTAAAGGGCCTTCATGACCCCACTAAGACTTTTATCCTTGCCAAGGCCCTGAAAGGATGGGCCAAGGAGTTTCAGGTTAGTGCTGATTCCCGTAGCCCTATTGATTTGCACCTGCTTAAGGATTTGCTGGCGGTTATGGACAAGGTTGCTTCTGATTTATTTCAAGCTTCTCTTTTCCATCTTGCTTTTGCTGTTTCGGGTGGGTGTTTCGGGTGAGTGAACTTGTAGCATCCAGCAAGTCGTCACCACTTTTTGGATTGTTATTGAAGGACATAGGCCCTCATTCAGAGGCAGTCGCAAGAAACGACCGCTCGTTCTGAATGAGGGCGGCCACTTCTTTTTTTAAGTGCAGACTCCTGGTCGCTAGCTAAGCTGTGGGTTACCCATAGCTTAGCGACCGACCAGGGTGATGGTCGCGATGGTTAAGACCATTGCAACCATCGGGGCTTGCGACGAGACCCTAAGGTTGGGTCTCGGCAACTGCAAGCCCCAGGGAGGTGGATGGATTACGCTCCCCCGACAAGTGTATCCCTTAGTTTCCCCGGTCCGACTTGCCTCAGTTTACATGGGACTTCGTCCGTCAGGTGGGTCTCAATGGCTTGTTCATGCTAATTTAACTCCTCTCTCCAAATTTCAGCTTTCGGCTATGCTTAAGCTAGGGGTGAGCGGGTTCGGATTTCTGAAATCCGAACCCCCCCGAGCCCCCCCGATCCGAGTCCGATCCGAGTCAGGCTCGACTTTTCCCGCCTGACTCGGATTCTGAAATCGAGGCAAAACGTCATCTTCCCGCCTTCCGAGTCTCGCGGGTTTTGGATCCTATATAAGGTACCCACGTCGGCGCCATTTTCTCACTCGGCTGTGGACAGTGAAGAGGGAGGGTGGGAGTTAGGGCTGTGTAGTGTAGTGTAGTGTAGTGCTGCTGTTGTCCACTACTTCAAAGTCCATAGGGGCTGGCTGTGTTGTGCTGTGCTGCTGTTGTTAATAGGGGCTGTGTCCACTACTTCAAAGTCCATAGGGGCTGGCTGGACTGTGTTGTGCAGTCAGTTCTCCATAGGGGCTGTGTCCACTCCAAAGTCCTGTGCAGTGTCCCAGTCCTAAAGAGGTGCTGTAGTGTTGTCCAGGGGGTGCTCTGTCCATCAGGGGTGCTCCCCCCAAGTGCTAAAAATATAATATATTTTCTGTGTTTGTGAATTGTGTGCGCAGTAGCCGCACGTGCATCAACAAAGTAGTGCCAAGCGTGCGCCTGTGTCATAAGTAAAGGGCCGGCTGGCTTGACCGTTAAAGGGTGCTGTAACCCCCGAAAGTACACTCCAGTCCAAACCCAAAAAAAATTATTTTCTGTGTTTGTGAATTGTGTGCGCAGTAGCCGCACGTGCATCAACAAAGTAGTGCCAAGCGTGCGCCTGTGTCATAAGTAAAGGGCCGGCTGGCTTGACCGTTAAGGGTGCTGTAACCCCCGAAAGTACACTCCAGTCCAAACCAAAAAAAAAATTATTTTCTGTGTTTGTGAATTGTGTGCGCAGTAGCCGCACGTGCATCAACAAAGTAGTGCCAAGCGTGCGCCTGTGTCATAAGTAAAGGGCCGGCTGGCTTGACCGTTAAGGGTGCTGTAACCCCCGAAAGTACACTCCAGTCCAAACCAAAAAAAAAATTATTTTCTGTGTTTGTGAATTGTGTGCGCAGTAGCCGCACGTGCATCAACAAAGTAGTGCCAAGCGTGCGCCTGTGTCATAAGTAAAGGGCCGGCTGGCTTGACCGTTAAGGGTGCTGTAACCCCCGAAAGTACACTCCAGTCCAAACCAAAAAAAAATTATTTTCTGTGTTTGTGAATTGTGTGCGCAGTAGCCGCACGTGCATCAACAAAGTAGTGCCAAGCGTGCGCCTGTGTCATAAGTAAAGGGCCGGCTGGCTTGACCGTTAAGGGTGCTGTAACCCCCGAAAGTACACTCCAGTCCAAACCAAAAAAAAAATTATTTTCTGTGTTTGTGAATTGTGTGCGCAGTAGCCGCACGTGCATCAACAAAGTAGTGCCAAGCGTGCGCCTGTGTCATAAGTAAAGGGCCGGCTGGCTTGACCGTTAAGGGTGCTGTAACCCCCGAAAGTACACTCCAGTCCAAACCAAAAAAAAAATTATTTTCTGTGTTTGTGAATTGTGTGCGCAGTAGCCGCACGTGCATCAACAAAGTAGTGCCAAGTGTGCGCCTGTGTCATAAGTAAAGGGCCGGCTGGCTTGACCGTTAAAGGGTGCTGTAACACCCGAAAGTACACTCCAGTCCAAACCCAAAAAAAATTATTTTTTGTGTTTGTGAATTGTGTGCGCAGTAGCCGCACGTGCATCAACAAAGTAGTGCCAAGCGTGCGCCTGTGTCATAAGTAAAGGGCCGGCTGGCTTGACCGTTAAAGGGTTCTGTAACCCCCAAAGTACACTCCAAACCAAAAAAAAATATATTTTCTGTGTTTGTGACTTGTGTGCACTGTGGCTGCACGTGCATCAACAAAGGAGCAGCGCCAAGCGTGCGCCTGTGTCCCATAAGTAAAGAGCCGGCTGGCTCATTTCTTAAAGGGTGGTGTAACCCACAAAGTGCACTACTCACCAGCAAAGATAAAAAAATATTTTCTGTGTTTGTGTGCGCTTTAGCCGCACTTATATATATCAATATAACATAAATGGAGGACCAAACTTTCTCTGATAAAAATAAAATAGGGAAAGATCAAGAACCACTTCCTACTAGTGCTGTTGCTGCTGCTGGGAGTTGTTCATCATCCCAGAGAGGAAGTAGGAACATCACTACTTTTACTAAACAATTGACCCTCCAACAGTCCCTAGCGATGAGGATGAAGTACGACAGCAGTCATCCTGAAGCAAAACGTATAACTGAGGCCTTGACTGCTATGTTGGTGTTAGACGTGCGTCCGGTATCCGACATTAGTGCAGTGGGATTTAGACAATTGATGGAGGTAGTGTGTCCTCGGTTCCAAATCCCGTCTAGATTCCACCTGCATCCTCAAAGCAGCAGCGACAAGCGTGCGTCTGTCTGTTAAAGGGTGGTGACACCCTCAAAGTGTGCTACACAAACAATTAAAATATTGTTCTTTTTTTTTCTGTCTTTGTGAAATGTGTGGGCTGTAGCCGCACCTGCATCCTTAAAGCAGCAGCGACAAGCGTGCGTCTGTCTGTTAAAGGGTGGTGACACCCTCAAAGTGTGCTACACAAACAATTAAAATATTGTTCTTTTTTTTCTGTCTTTGTGAATTGTGTGGGCTGTAGCCGCACTTGCATCCTCAAAGCAGCAGCGACAAGCGTGCGTCTGTCTGTTAAAGGGTGGTGTAACTCTCAAAGTGCTCCAAAAAAATCAAAAAATTTTTTTTAATGTGTTTGTGACTTGTGTGCAATGTAGCCACACTTGCATCCTCAAAGCAGCAGCGACAAGCGTGCATCTGTCTGTTAAAGGGTGGTGACACCCTCAAAGTGTGCTACACAAACAATAAAAATATTCTTCTTCTTTTTTCTGTCTTTGTGAATTGTGTGGGCTGTAGCCGCACCTGCATCCTTAAAGCAGCAGCGACAAGCGTGCGTCTGTCTGTTAAAGGGTGGTGTAACTCACGAAGTGCTCCAAAAAATAAAAAACTATTTTTTTAATGTGTTTGTGACTTGTGTGCGATGTAGCCGCACTTGCATCCTCAAAGCAGCAGCGACAAGCGTGCGTCTGTCTGTTAAAGGGTGGTGACACCCTCAAAGTGTGCTACACAAACAATAAAAATATTCTTCTTTTTTCTGTCTTTGTGAATTGTGTGGGCTGTAGCCGCACCTGCATCCTTAAAGCAGCAGCGACAAGTGTGCGTCTGTCTGTTAAAGGGTGGTGACACCCTCAAAGTGTGCTACACAAACAATTAAAATATTGTTCTTTTTTTTTCGGTCTTTGTGAAATGTGTGGGCTGTAGCCGCACCTGCATCCTTAAAGCAGCAGCGACAAGCGTGCGTCTGTCTGTTAAAGGGTGGTGACACCCTCAAAGTGTGCTACACAAAGAATAAAAATATTCTTCTTTTTTCTGTCTTTGTGAATTGTGTGGGCTGTAGCCGCACTTGCATCCTCAAAGCAGCAGCGACAAGCGTGCGTCTGTCTGTTAGAGGGTGGTGTAACCCTCAAAGTGTGCTCCACAAACAATAAAAATATTCTTTTTTTTTTTTCTGTCTTTGTGAATTGTGTGGGCTGTAGCCGCACTTGAATCCTCAAAGCAGCAGGGACAAGCGTGCGTCTGTCTGTTAAAGGATTACATCGGTGACAGCATCCAAGTAGGCATGTCAGACAGTCCGTACCTGTACTGGCAGGAAAAAGAAGCAATTTGGAGGTCCCTGTACAAACTGGCTCTATTTTACCTGAGTTGCCCCCCCTCCAGTGTGTACTCCGAAAGAGTGTTTAGTGCAGCCGGGAACCTTGTTAGCGAAAGGCGTAGGAGGTTGCTTCCACAAAATGTGGAGAAGATGATGTTCATAAAATGAATGATCAACTCTTCCAGGGAGACCAGCCTCCAGAACGTACAGAGGGACCTGTGGTTCCAGCAGGGACGAATTAATACTCTGTGAGGATGAGGATGTACATAACACTGAAGAGGGTGAGGAATCTGTGGATGAGGAGGATGAGGACGACTTCTTGCCTCCGTAGAGCCAGTTTGTGCAGGGACAGATTAATTGCCAGCTTGTTTTGTGGGGGCCCAAACGAACCAATCATTTCAGCCACAGTTGTGTGGCAGACCCTGGTGCTGAAATGATTGGTTTGTTAAAGTGTGCATGTCCTGTTTATACAACATAAGGGTGGGTGGGAGGGCCCAAGGACAATTCCATCTTGCACCTCTTTTTTTTCTTTGCATTATGTACAGTTTGGGGCCTAGTTTTTCAATGCCATCCTGTCTGCCACTGCAGTTTCACGCCTAGATGGGTCACGTGTTTGTGCCGCCCACTCGTGTCGCTTAGCATAGTCATCCAGCTACCTCGGTGCAACCTTTTGGACATAAAAACACTATTGTGAGGTGTGAGGTATTCAGAATAGACTGGAAATGAGTGGAAATTAAGGTTATTGAGGTTAATAATAGCATAGGAGCAGAAAAACCTACAAATTCTGTGATTTTAGCTGTTTTTATGCTTTTTTTCAAAAAAATACAGATCCAAAACACAAAACCCAGAACCCAAAACACGGAAGGGTGGTTTTGGCAAAACCAATCCAGATCCAAAACACGAAGAAAGATCCAGATCCAAAACCAAAACACAAAACACGAAAAGTGGCCGGTGCACACCCCTAGCTTAAGCGGGGTCTTGCTGATTTGGGTTTAGATAGTTCGTGTTATGGGTCTCATTCTTTTTGCATTGGCGCTGCTACCAGTGCTGCCATCGCGGGGGCCTCCCCCTCTGCTATTCAAGGTGTAGGGTGTTGGAAATCCACTGCTTATAAATCTTACATTCGTTGTGATAAACCCTAGTGGCGCTCCTTGCGAAACCTGAAAGTGTTGCTTACCTGCCAATTCTTGAATGACTAGCATTCAAAAATTGGAGGTGTGATAGGATTTTTTCATTTTTCCTCCTGGGGACCTCCCGGGCCCACCTGGTTCACGGGCAGGTTTTTTAGTTTTTCTTCTTCACTCGGGTTACCTGTTTCCCCCTTACGTCCTTGCTAGTTAGTCACCTTGTTTTATTTTATGTTGTGTATATATTTGGTTGTGCCTTGGTTTTTGGTGCGGTGCTCATTATTAGGGTTATTTTTCCTTACAGCTGAAGATACTGAAGACGGCATGTTGTGGTTTTGGTCGGAGCAACATGGTCTGGCACGGTGGGCCAGTTTGCTTCTTGATGGTCGGCAAGTGAGATGGATAGGTGTGCATGGTTTGTGGTGTGACGCTTTGATGGATTTGTTAGTTTCGTCTGTGGCCAAGTGGGGTGTGCCTGATTGGCTGGTGTTGCATGTCGGAGGTAATGACCTGGTCCAGTTGAAAGGTTTGGAGTTGATTGCGAGATTGCATGGAATCTTGGATGCTGTTCACCTGCGGTGGCCTAGTGTTCATTTGGTTTGGTAGGAGATAGTCCCGCGTTTAGTTGGCGAGGTGCTCGCAAGCACAGGGCTTTGGACAAGGCTAGGAAGAAGTTGAATGTAGTGGTTTCCCGGCATGTGTCATGTATGGGTGGCTTGGTTGTGAGGCATGGTTTTTTGGGTTCTGATCCTTCCAGGTATTTTCAACAAGATGGGATTCACCTTAATGCTTGGTTTGGGACTTTTTATCAAGGATTTGATCTCTTTCCTAGATTAGTTTCTCCTTTCTTTTGGGTGGAGGGCCAGTTTTTTCCATACGGAACTGGCTTTGGCGGGAGAACGCTGCATCTCAGTGGCTTTATCGTGGCGCAAGAGAACGTTGAGAGGGCGCTTACCCTCTGTTACATGGCGAGTTTGTCCTCTCTGTGCGGGGGGCCCGAGCATTTCATGTACGGTGGGGTGTACAGAGGGTGCAGGGGATGCAGTTGCTATGGGACCCGCCGATAGGGGGGGCCCGAGTTCCAGCAAGCAAATTGCACTTTATTTTTCTTAAATTTTAAAAAAAATATTTTTCAATATAAAGTTTATTTAACTGCGCCCTCTGTAGTTACGCCGCCTCACTGCCTTCGGGTCTCACCGGGAGTCCCGTACTACTGTGAAGAGCCGATCAGAGCCACGATAGAAAGCAGCGCAGGAAGGAGACGCCACCAGAGAGTCTGCTGACAGCCTGATGCAGTGAGTACAACCCTGTCCCCCAGGCCCCCCTTCCTCACTCAGTGCCAGTACAGTTCCTCCCCGCTCCCGCTGCTTCCAGTCAGTCAAAGATGGACATACTCCATCCCGAGCCCCGCTGCAGCGCTGCTGATACCCCCTCCCCCAGTGCCGGCCAGACTGTCCCGCATAATACATTGAACTCCCCTCCCTCAGGTGACTGAGGGGAGTCAGTGAGATGTTACAGGAGGAGTGAGAGGTGCTACAGGGAGAGTGAGAGGTGCTACAGGGGAAGTGAGAGGTGCTACAGGGAGAGTGAGGTGCTACAGGAGGAGTGAGAGGTGCTACAGGGAGAGTGAGGTGGTACAGGAGGAGTGAGAGGTGCTAAAGGGAGAGTGAGGTGCTACAGGAGGAGTCAGATGCTACCAGACCCGCTGAGAGCGTGGCCACGCCCCCTTCCCGAAAAGAACAAAAAAGATTTGCTGCTGCTCACCAGCCACAAGCAGTCTCCACTGCAGCTCAGCACACGCTGTGTGCTGGGCTGCTGTGAGGGAGGGGGAGCGGCACCAGACCCGAGGCCCCCACCGGGCCCCTCAGGAAGCCCGGGCCCCGGTAATCTGTACCCGCTCCCCCCCCTCTCAGTGCCCCTGGGTGCTACAGGAGGAGTGAGAGGTGCTACAGGAGGAGTGAGGTACTACAGGGAGAGCGAGGTGCTACAGGGGAAGTGAGAGGTGCTACAGGGAGAGTGAGGTGCTACAGGAGGAGTGAGGTGCTACAAGGTGAGGGGAGTAAGAAGTGCTATGAACTGAGGGGCGTGAGAGATGCTATGAGGTGAGGGGAGTGAGGTGCTACAGGGTGAGGGAAGTGAGAGATGCTACAGGGTGAGGGGAGTGTTAGATGCTACAGGGTGAGGGGAGTGAGGTGCTACAGGGTGAGGGGAGTGAGAGATGCTACAGGGTGAGGGGAGTGAGAGGTGCTATGAGGTGAGGGGAGTGAGAGATGCTACAGGGTGAGGGGAGTGAGGTGCTACAGGGTGAGGGGAGTGAGAGATGCTACAGGGTGAGGGGAGTGAGAGATGCTACAGGGTGAGGGGAGTGAGGTGCTACAGGGTGAGGGGAGTGAGAGATGCTACAGGGTGAGGGGAGTGAGGTGCTACAGGGTGAGGGGAGTGAGAGATGCTACAGGGTGAGGGGAGTGAGAGATGCTACAGGGTGAGGGGAGTGAGGTGCTACAGGGTGAGGGGAGTGAGGTGCTACAGGGTGAGGGGAGTGAAAGATGCTACAGGGTGAGGGGAGTGAGGTGCTACAGGGTGAGGGGAGTGAGAGATGCTACAGGGTGAGGGGAGTGAGGTGCTACAGGGTGAGGGGAGTGAGAGATGCTACAGGGTGAGGGGAGTGAGGTGCTACAGGGTGAGGGGAGTGAGAGATGCTACAGGGTGAGGGGAGTGAGAGGTGCTATGAGGTGAGGGGAGTGAGAGGTGCTATGAGGTGAGGGGAGTGAGAGATGCTATGAGGTGAGGGGAGTGAGAGGTGCTATGAGTGAGGTGCTACAGGGTGAGGGAAGTGACATGATACATTACGAGGGGAGTGAATATATATATATATATATATAGAAAATATGAGTGGGATAAGTGCCAGTATTTAATATACCCATGACTTCTGTATGGATCCAAAATAAATCAACTGCAAATCAGCCTATCCAATATAGGTGTCAGCTCTCTGTCAATAAATAATTACCTTGCTTTTTTTTAAAACGAGGGATGTTTTTACTTCAAACTGTTATATTAAATTCTGTGTTTTAAAATTTTCATTGGTTGCACTTTAACATTTTTATATGAGATATATACTGGGTTGAAAATTAATGGAGCATGTTCTACTCCATTTACATTTCAACTAGCTCACACATTTTAACCAGCTTGTTTGCACTTTATTGAAGTATTGGTGTATACACATGAGACAAGTCATTGCACAATTTTGCACTTTTTGCACATATAGCACTTGCACTTTGTAATATATTACATATATATATACATATATTTTTACACATGTGTTTTAGTCACCTATATATTTATTTCTATTTATAATCAACTAGCCAGTCGCTCCATAGTCAATATCCATGTACAACTATATATACAGTCAGGTCCATGAATATTGGGACATTGACAGAATTTTCAGATTTTGCCTCTATTCACTACCACAATGGCTTTGAAATGAAACAAACAAGATGTGCTTTAACTGCAGACTTTCAGTTTTAATTTGAGGGTAATTATATCCAAATCAGGTGAACGGCGTAGGAATTACAACGGTTTCTATATGTGCCTCCCACTTTTTAAGGGGCCAAAAGTAATGGGACAAACTAAACAATCTTAAATCTAACTTTACTTTTTAATACTTTGTTGCAAATCCTTTGCAGGCAATTACAGCCTGAAATCTGGAACGCATAGACATCACCAGATGCTGGGTTTCATCCCTGGTGATGCTCTGCCAGGCCTCTACTGCAAATGTCTTCAGTTCCAGCTTGTTCTAGGGGCATTTTTCCTTCAGTTTTGTCTTCATCAAGTGGAATGCATGCTCAATCGGATTCAGGTCAGGGGATTGACTTGGCCATTGCATAACATTCCACTTTTTAGCCTTAAAAAACTCCTTGGTTGCTTATGCAGTATGCTTCGGGTCATTGTCCATCTGCACTGTGAAGCGCCGTCCAATGAGTTCTGAAGCATTTGACTGAATATGAGCATATAATATTGCCCGAAACACTTCAGAATTCATTCTGCTGCTTTTGTCAGCAGTCACATCATCAATAAATACATTGGCAGCCATACATACCCACGCCATTACACTATCACCACCATGCTTCACTGATGAGGATCATGAGCAGTTCCTTTCCTTCTCTTCTCTTCCCATCACTCTGGTACAAGTTGATCTTTGTCTCATCTGTCCATAGGATGTTGTTCCAGAACTGTAATGGCTTTTTTACATGTTTGGCAAACTCTAATCTGGTCTTCCTGTTTTTGTGGCTCACCAATGGTTTGCATCTTGTGGTGAACCCTCTATATTCACTCTTGTGAAATCTTCTCTTGATTGTTGACTTTGACACATATACACCTACCTCCTGGAGAGTGTTCTTGATTTGGCCAACTGTTGTGAAGGGGTTTTTCTTCACCAAGGAAATAATTCTTTTGTCATCCACCACAGTTGTTTTCCGTGGTCTTCCGGGTCTTTTGGTGTTGCTGAGCTCTCCGGTGCTTTCTTTCTTTTTAAAAATGTTCCAAACAGTTGATTTGGCCACACCTAATGTTTTTGCTATCTCTCTGATGGGTTTGTTTTGATTTTTCAGCCTAATGATGGCTTGCTTCACTGATAGTAACAGCTCTTTGGATCTCATATTGAGAGTCGACTGCAACTGATTCCAAATGCAAATGTCACACCTAGAATCAACTCCAGACCTTTTACCTGCTTAATTGATAATGAAATAACGAGGGAATAGCCCACACCTGTCCATGAAATAGCTTTTGATTTGATAGTCCCATTACTTTTGGTCCCTTAAAAAGTGGGAGGCACATATTTAAACTGCTGTAATTCAAAACACCGTTCACCCGATTTGGATATAATTACCCTCAAATTAAATCTGAAAGTCTGCAGTTAAAGCACATCTTGTTTGTTTAATTTCAAAACCATTGTGGTGGTGAATAGAGGCCAAAATCTGAAAATTCTGTCAATGTCCCAATATTTATGGACCTGACTGTGTGTATATATATATATATATTAGGGGTGAGCGGGTTCGGATTTCTGAAATCCGAACCCCCCCGAGCCCCCCCGATCCGAGTCCGATCCGAGTCAGGCTCGACTTTTCCCGCCTGACTCGGATCTGACATCGAGGCAAAACGTCATCATCCCGCCTTCCGAGTCTCGCGGGTTTTGGATCCTATATAAGGTACCCGCGTCGGCGCCATTTTCTCACTCGGCTGTGGACAGTGAAGAGGGAGGGTGGGAGTTAGTGCTGTGTAGTGTAGTGTAGTGTAGTGCTGCTGTTGTCCACTACTTCGAAGTCCATAGGGGCTGGCTGTGTTGTGCTGTGCTGCTGTTGTTAATAGGGGCTGTGTCCACTACTTCAAAGTCCATAGGGGCTGGCTGGACTGTGTTGTGCAGTCAGTTCTCCATAGGGGCTGTGTCCACTCCAAAGTCCTGTGCAGTGTCCCAGTCCTAAAGGGGTGCTGTAGTGTTGTCCAGGGGGTGCTCTGTCCATCAGGGGTGCTCCCCCCAAGTGCTAAAAAAATAATATATTTTCTGTGTTTGTGAATTGTGTGCGCAGTAGCCGCACGTGCATCAACAAAGTAGTGCCAAGCGTGCGCCTGTGTCATAAGTAAAGGGCCGGCTGGCTTGACCGTTAAAGGGTGCTGTAACCCCCGAAAGTACACTCCAGTCCAAACCAAAAAAAAATTATTTTCTGTGTTTGTGAATTGTGTGCGCAGTAGCCGCACGTGCATCAACAAAGTAGTGCCAAGCGTGCGCCTGTGTCATAAGTAAAGGGCCGGCTGGCTTGACCGTTAAGGGTGCTGTAACCCCCGAAAGTACACTCCAGTCCAAACCTAAAAAAAAAATATTTTCTGTGTTTGTGAATTGTGTGCGCAGTAGCCGCATGTGCATCAACAAAGTAGTGCCAAGCGTGCGCCTGTGTCATAAGTAAAGGGCCAGCTGGCTTGACCGTTAAAGGGTGCTGTAACCCCCGAAAGTACACTCCAGTCCAAACCAAAAAAAAATTATTTTCTGTGTTTGTGAATTGTGTGCGCAGTAGCCGCACGTGCATCAACAAAGTAGTGCCAAGCGTGCGCCTGTGTCATAAGTAAAGGGCCGGCTGGCTTGACCGTTAAGGGTGCTGTAACCCCTGAAAGTACACTCCAGTCCAAACCTAAAAAAAAATTATTTTCTGTGTTTGTGAATTGTGTGCGCAGTAGCCGCACGTGCATCAACAAAGTAGTGCCAAGCGTGCGCCTGTGTCATAAGTAAAGGGCCGGCTGGCTTGACCGTTAAGGGTGCTGTAACCCCCGAAAGTACACTCCAGTCCAAACCAAAAAAAAAATTATTTTCTGTGTTTGTGAATTGTGTGCGCAGTAGCCGCACGTGCATCAACAAAGTAGTGCCAAGCGTGCGCCTGTGTCATAAGTAAAGGGCCGGCTGGCTTGACCGTTAAGGGTGCTGTAACCCCCGAAAGTACACTCCAGTCCAAACCTAAAAAAAAATTATTTTCTGTGTTTGTGAATTGTGTGCGCAGTAGCCGCACGTGCATCAACAAAGTAGTGCCAAGCGTGCGCCTGTGTCATAAGTAAAGGGCCGGCTGGCTTGACCGTTAAAGGGTGCTGTAACCTCCGAAAGTACACTCCAGTCCAAACCAAAAAAAAATTATTTTCTGTGTTTGTGAATTGTGTGCGCAGTAGCCGCACGTGCATCAACAAAGTAGTGCCAAGAGTGCGCCTGTGTCATAAGTAAAGGGCCGGCTGGCTTGACCGTTAAAGGGTGCTGTAACCCCCGAAAGTACACTCCAGTCCAAACCAAAAAAAAATTATTTTCTGTGTTTGTGAATTGTGTGCGCAGTAGCCGCACGTGCATCAACAAAGTAGTGCCAAGCGTGCGCCTGTGTCATAAGTAAAGGGCCGGCTGGCTTGACCGTTAAAGGGTGCTGTAACCTCCGAAAGTACACTCCAGTCCAAACCAAAAAAAAATTATTTTCTGTGTTTGTGAATTGTGTGCGCAGTAGCCGCACGTGCATCAACAAAGTAGTGCCAAGCGTGCGCCTGTGTCATAAGTAAAGGGCCGGCTGGCTTGACCGTTAAGGGTGCTGTAACCCCCGAAAGTACACTCCAGTCCAAACCTAAAAAAAAATTATTTTCTGTGTTTGTGAATTGTGTGCGCAGTAGCCGCACGTGCATCAACAAAGTAGTGCCAAGAGTGCGCCTGTGTCATAAGTAAAGGGCCGGCCGGCTTGACCGTTAAAGGGTGCTGTAACCCCCGAAAGTACACTCCAGTCCAAACCAAAAAAAAATTATTTTCTGTGTTTGTGAATTGTGTGCGCAGTAGCCGCACGTGCATCAACAAAGTAGTGCCAAGCGTGCGCCTGTGTCATAAGTAAAGGGCCGGCTGGCTTGACCGTTAAAGGGTGCTGTAACCCCCGAAAGTACACTCCAGTCCAAACCAAAAAAAAATTATTTTCTGTGTTTGTGAATTGTGTGCGCAGTAGCCGCACGTGCATCAACAAAGTAGTGCCAAGCGTGCGCCTGTGTCATAAGTAAAGGGCCGGCTGGCTTGACCGTTAAAGGGTGCTGTAACCCCCGAAAGTACACTCCAGTCCAAACCAAAAAAAAATTATTTTCTGTGTTTGTGAATTGTGTGCGCAGTAGCCGCACGTGCATCAACAAAGTAGTGCCAAGCGTGCGCCTGTGTCATAAGTAAAGGGCCGGCTGGCTTGACCGTTAAAGGGTGCTGTAACCCCCAAAGTACACTCCAGTCCAAACCAAAAAAAAAATTATTTTCTGTGTTTGTGAATTGTGTGCGCAGTAGCCGCACGTGCATCAACAAAGTAGTGCCAAGAGTGCGCCTGTGTCATAAGTAAAGGGCCGGCTGGCTTGACCGTTAAAGGGTGCTGTAACCCACAAAGTACACTCCAGTCCAAACCAAAAAAAAAATTATTTTCTGTGTTTAGCCGCACGTATATATCAAATCGATATAACATAAATGGAGGACCAAACTTTCTCCGATAAAAATAAAATAGAGAAAGATCAAGAACCACTTCCTCCTAGTGCTGAAGCTGCTGCCACTAGTCATGACATAGACGATAACATGCCATCAACGTCGTCTGCCAAGGCCGATGCCCAATGTCATAGTAGAGGGCACATACAATCCCAAATGGCAAAGTTCAGGAAAATGACCTTGAAAAAGACATTTAAATCAGCTGAAGAGAAACGTAAACTTGCCAATATGCCATTTACGACACGGAGTGGCAAGGAACGGCTAAGGTCGATCCCTAGTATGTTCATGACTAGTGGTTCAGCTTCACATGACGATGGAAGCACTCCTCCCACTAAAAAAATCAAAAGAGTTAAGCTGGCAAAAGCACAGCGAAGAACTGTGCTTTCTAAGAAGATATCACAAATCCCCAAGGAGAGTCCAAGTGTGGTGGTGGTTGCGATGCCTGACCTTCCCAGCACTGGACGGGAAGAGGTGGCTCTTTCCACCATTTGCACGCCCCCTGCAAGTGCTGAAAGGAGCACCCACAGTCCACTTGCTGATATGCAAATTGAAGATGTCACTGTTGAAGTACAACAGGATGAGGATACTGGTGTAGCTGGCGCTGAGGAGGAAGTTGGCGAGGAGGATTCTGATGGTGATGTGGTTTGTTTAAATCAGGCTCCGGGGGAGACAGTTGTTGTCCGTGGGATGAAAAAGCCCATCACGGTCATGCCTGGGCAGAAGACCAAACATTCCACCTCTTTGGTCTGGCAATATTTCTATCCAAATCCGGACAACAACTGTCTTGCCATATGTACCATATGTAAAGGTGAAATAAGTAGGGGTAGGGACGTCAACCACCTAGGAACATCCTCCCTTATACGGCACCTGCAGCGCGTTCATAAAAAGTTACTGTCAAGTTCAGAAACTTTGGCTCAGACCGTAAGCAGTCCAGGGACACCTAAATCCCGTTGTCCTGTTGTATCCAAGCGCCTGCAAACCACACCGTCAACTCCCTCCTCGTCAATTTCCTCCTTAGTCAGGATCGGAAGTAGTCCTGCAGGCCATATCACTGGCATGACTGACTCTCCTATCCGGGATTCCTCCGGAGGATCCTGCATTGCTACGCCTACTGCTGCCGCTGCTGCTGTTGCTGCTGCTGCTGGGAGTCGTTCATCATCCCAGAGAGGAAGTAGGAACACCACTACTTTTACTAAACAATTGACCCTCCAACAGTCCTTAGCGAGGAGGATGAAGTACGACAGCAGTCATCCTGAAGCAAAACGTATAACTGGGGCCTTGACTGCTATGTTGGTGTTAGACGTGCGTCCGGTATCCGCCATTAGTGCAGTGGGATTTAGACAATTGATGGAGGTAGTGTGTCCCCGGTTCCAAATCCCGTCTAGATTCCACTTCACTAGGCAGGCGATACCGAGACTGTACAGAAACGTCAGAAAAAGTGTCCTCAGTGTCCTGAAAAATGCCGTTGTACACAATGTCCACTTAACCACGGACATGTGGACAAGTGGAACAGGGCAGACTAAGGACTATATGACTGTGACAGCCCACTGGGTAGATGTATCACCTTACGCAGCAACAGCAGCAGCGTCACCAGTAGCAGCATCTCAGAAACGCCAGCTCGTTACAAGGCAGGCTACGCTGTGTATCACCGGTTTCAGTAAGAGGCACACCGCCGACAACCTCTTAGAGAAACTGAGGGAAATCATCGCCCAGTGGCTTACCCCACTTAGACTCTCCTGGGGATTTGTGATATCTGACAACGCCACCAATATTGTGCGGGCATTACATCTGGGCAAATTCCAGCACGTCCCATGTTTTGCTCACACAATAAACTTGGTGGTGCAGAATTTTCTGAAAAGCGACAGGGGCGTGCAGGAGACGCTTTGGGTGGCCCGAAAAATTTCTGCCCACTTTCGCCATTCAGCGACTGCGTGCCGAAGACTGGAGCGCCAGCAAACACTCTTGAACCTGCCCCGCCATCACCTGAAGCAAGAGGTTGTGACGCGGTGGAACTCAACCCTCTATATGCTTCAGAGGATGGAGGAGCAGCAAAAGGCCATACAAGCCTATACATCCACCTATGACATAGGCAAAGGAGGGGGTATGCACCTGACTCAAGCGCAGTGGAGAATGATTTCCGTGTTGTGCAAGGTTCTTCAGCCCTTCGAACTTGCCACACGTGAAGTCAGTTCAGACACTGCCAGCTTGAGTCAGGTCATTCCCCTCATCAGGCTTTTGCAGAAGCAGCTGGAGAAAGTGAAGGAGGAGCTAAGACGGAGCGATTCCGCTCGGCATGTGGGACTTGTGGATGAAGCCCTTCATTCGCTTTGCCAGGATTCCAGGGTGGTCAATCTGTTGAAATCAGACCACTACATTTTGGCCACCGTGCTCGATCCTAGGTTTAAAGCCTATGTGGTGTCTCTCTTTCCGGCCGACACAAGCCTGCAGAGGTGCAAAGACCTGCTGGTGAACACACTGTCAGCTGAAGCGGAACGTGACACGTCAACGGCTCCTTCTTCATTTTCTCCCGCAACTGGGGCTGCCAGGAAAAAACTTAGGTATCCTAAGCAACCCGCTGGCGGTGATGCAGGGCAGGCAGGACCAAGTTTGGACATCTGGTCCGGACTGAAGGACCTGGCAACAATTTCTGACATGTCTACTGTCACTGCATATGATACTGTCACCATTGACAGAATGGTGGAGGATTACATCGGTGACAGCATCCAAGTAGGCATGTCAGACAGTCCATACCTGTACTGGCAGGAAAAAGAGGCAATTTGGAGGCCCCTGTACAAACTGGCTCTATTTTACCTGAGTTGCCCCCCCTCCAGTGTGTACTCCGAAAGAGTGTTTAGTGCAGCCGGGAACCTTGTCAGCGAAAGGCGTAGGAGGTTGCTTCCACAGAATGTGGAGAAGATGATGTTCATCAAAATGAATTATCAGCTCTTCCAGGGAGACCAGCCTCCAGAACGTACAGAGGGACCTGTGGTGGTGGATTCAAGTGGGGACGAGTTAATACTTTGTGAGGATGAGGATGTACACACTGAAGAGGGTGAGGAATCGGTGGATGAGGAGGATGAGGATGACATCTTGCCTCCGTAGAGCCAGTTTGTGCAGGGACACATTAATTGCCAGCTTGTTTTGTGGGGGCCCAAACGAACCAATCATTTCAGCCACAGTTGTGTGGCAGACCCTGGCGCTGAAATGATTGATTTGTTAAAGTGTGCATGTCCTGTTTATACAACATAAGGGTGGGTGGGAGGGCCCAAGGACAATTCCATCTTGCACCTCTTTTTTTCTTTGCATTATGTACAGTTTGGGGCCTAGTTTTTCTAACTGCCATCCTGTCTGCCACTGCAGTGTCACTCCTAGATGGGTCACGTGTTTGTGCCGCCCACTCGTGTCGCTTAGCATAGTCATCCAGCTACCTCGGTGCAACCTTTTGGACATAAAAACACTATTGTGAGGTGTGAGGTGTTCAGAATAGACTGGAAATGAGTGGAAATTAAGGTTATTGAGGTTAATAATAGCATAGGAGCAGAAAAACCTACAAATTCTGTGATTTTAGCTGTTTTTATGCTTTTTTTCAAAAAAATACAGATCCAAAACACAAAACCCAGAACCCAAAACACGGAAGGGTGGTTTTGGCAAAACCAATCCAGATCCAAAACACGAAGAAAGATCCAGATCCAAAACCAAAACACAAAACACGAAAAGTGGCCGGTGCACACCCCTAATATATATATATATATATATATATTTGTATATACCAGGCTTGCCGACTTGCTGGCTGCCCCTTCCGGGAGGGAGCAGCCAGAACGGCATGACAGGGGGGGCATGGCCATCACGAGGAGGCGCGGCCGGCCAAACGGCGTGTATTTGTGGGAGCAGCGGGGGTGGGGCTACGCGATCGCGTCATTTTGGCGCCCCCCCGCTACATAATGCCGATATTACAGGCATTGTGAAGCAGGGGGCGGAGCCAAAATGACGCGATCCAGCGTGAATCGTGTCACCGCCCCCCCTGCTATGGAGGTTTCTAAGGTAAATGCGAGGGGGATAGGAGGGGTGGGCGGCAGCCAGGATGATTGCCTGCCTTCCCGGGAGGTCAAGAGCGGCACACGATTTTCGGGGAGGTCCCGGCCAAATCGGGAGGGTAGGCAAGTATGGTATATACATATATATAATATATATATACATGTATATACATTTATATATATCTGTATACACTCTGGTTGAGACCTGAGTTGGGGGGCCCCTTAAGAATTTTGCTATGGGGCCACAAAGTTCTAGTTACGCCCCTGACTATAACCCTATCATACCGGTGTATTCAGGGTCTACTATACTTCACTTTTACTTATAAATGTGAAGGCTGTCACATACTGTTTGGTTGCACTCTACACAGTACCATATTCTGTGCTGTGCTCTCCTGTAGCTTATTTAAGAATAGGCAGGATCACTATACTGCATACCCATTTGTATACACTGTTGCATAATAGCGTCTGCATACCCATTTGTATTTGGTGTATTCAGTCGCATAATAGTGTTTGCATACCCATTTGTATTCTGTCGCATATTAGTGCATACTCTGCGACTATGGCCTGTATTCTATTTGAGGCGAAAAGTCTGTTTCGGCAAAAAATTATTGCAGATGATGTAATTTCGCCAGGCAGAAACTTTTTGCCGTATTCAATTTCAAAGACTTTTCGCCTAGGTGGAAAGTCAATACAATGTACCTGGCGGAAAAGTTTAGGCAATGAATAGCAGGCGGAAAAAAGTGCAGAATTAGGGTTTTGGGGTACAACTTGCGGGAGCCCCCGTGCAGCCTTAAGACAGCCCCACAAAGGTAAACTGTTTTAAAAAACACTTAAAAAACCCCCAAAAAGTACTGTTTTGGAGGTGAAAAAAAACTAAGTTGGGGGACAAAGTTAAAAACTAGCGAAATAGACTCCAGAGGGGTCCCAAGTATGCCCCAGGTGTTTTTTGGATTGCAGGTGGTTGCGGCAGGTGTTTTTTTTTCATGATTTTTTTAAACTGCACTTTACCAACTTTTAAATATGCTAGCCCCCATTTTCAGGTACCCCTCATTTGCTGGGACTAGTTATTGTCAACAAAAACACTGCTAAATGCTATTCTTCACCACTTCTGCAAAGACGCTAATTAGAAAATATTGAGAACAATTTAAGTACCGCAAATCCCTTCAGCAGGCCTATTCGGGGGTATCCATAGTGATCCCCCATGTCAGTGCATCTTTTGGGGGGTGTCAGGCTGATTTCACCAAATCTGACAAGACTTTTCGCCTGTTTAAGTTTCGCCGGGTCCCGTTTTTGCGTCCTTTCAAATTGAATACGGGGATAAGCGGGGACGCGCACAATGCTTTTACGCCTGTAAAACAGGCGATGTAGGCAAAAAGCCCAGCAGGCGAAAAAGTATCACGGGTGCGAAACATATTGAATATGTCTAACAAAGGCAAAAGTAGCAAGCAAGCGACTGCACCTACATACCCAGAGCGCCGTCCCCTAGAGGGCGCCACTGAGTCCCCAGAAGGAAAAAAATCCCACAAGAGAAAAATAAAACAGTGACGCCCCCCCCCCAGCCGCTGCAGTTGCAGCCGGCTCCCACACAAAGCACTATAGGAGGGACGTCATAATGTCTCTCCCGTAGATCCGTGGAGTCGCAGTCGGACCGGACAGCAGCAGACGCAGGAGCGGGGCTTAAGGTAAGTATTGTGTTTGTAGTTTAATTGTATTTTTTTTTCAGAAGCACCAGCACTGGGGGCACTACTATAGGGGGCATTACTAATGGGGACATTACTACTGGGGGGCATTACTAATGGTTGCACTACTATAGGGGGCACTACTATAGGTAGCGGCATTACTATTGGGGGTACTACTATAGGGGGCATTACCACTGGGGACACTACTATTAGGGGCACTACTATAGGGGGGACTACTACTGGGGGAATCACTACTATAGGGGGCATTACTACTGGGTGCACTACTATAGGGGGCATTACCACTGGGGACACTACTATTGGGGTTATTACCAATGGGGGCACTACAATAGGGGGCACTACTACTGGGGGCATCACTGCTATAGGGGGCATTACTACTGGGGGGATTACTACAGGGGGCATTACTACTGGGGGCCCTATTAATGGGGTCATTACCACTGGGGTCATTACCAATGGGGGCACTACTAATGGGGACACTGCATGAGGGGCACCACTACTGGGGCCATTGTGTAAGGGGCACCACTGGTGTGGGCATTGTATAAGGGGAACTACTACTGTGGGCACTATATTATGGGCACTACTACTGTGGGCCTTGTGTATAAGGGACACTAATTTGGGCATTGTGTAAAAGGGGCACCACTGTGTATCATAACATCAATAAGGGACTACTGTGTGGTGTCATTTGAATTGGGGATAATGTATTATAAAAGGAATTACTGCATGTGGCACAATGTATTATACAGGGCATTACTGTGTGTTGCATAATGTATTATAAAGGGCATTACTGCATGTGGCATAATGTGTTATACAAGTCATTACTGCGTGTGGCATGTGTTATACAGGCCATTACTGTGTGTCGCATAATGTGTTATACAGGGCATTACTGCATGTGGCATAATGTGTTATACAGGGCATAACTGCATGTGTCATAATGTGTTATAAAGGCCATTACAGTGTGTCGCATAATGTGTTATACAGGGCATTACTGCATGTGTCATAATGTGTTATACAGGGCATTACTGCATGTGTCATAATGTGTTATACAGGGCATTACTGCATGTGTCATAATGTGTTATACAGGGCATTACTGCATGTGTCATAATGTGTTATACAGGGCATTACTGCATGTGTCATAATGTGTTATAAAGGCCATTACTGCGTGTGGCATAATGTGTTATAAAGGCCATTACTGTGTGTCGCATAATGTGTTATAAAGGCCATTACAGTGTGTCGCATAATGTGTTATAAGGGCCATTACTGCATGTGGCATAATGTGTTATACAGGGCATTACTGCATGTGTCATAATGTGTTATACAGGGCGTTACTGCATGTGTCATAATGTGTTATACAGGGCATAACTGCATGAGTCATAATGTGTTATACAGGGCATTACTGCATGTGTCATAATGTGTTATACAGGGCATTACTGCATGTGTCATAATGTGTTATACAGGCCATTACTGTGTGTCGCATAATGTGTTATGAAGGCCATTACTGTGTAAGACATACTGTGTAAGGTGCATTACTGCGCATGGCAATTATTCGTCATGAGGAGAGAGCTTGGGTGAAGCCCAGCACCTCCGTAAGTGCTGGGCACGCCCCACAGTGTGATGAATTGGTGGTGTTCCGCAAGGACACGCCCCCTTTCCAGAAGTGCGCGCGCTTTCAGTGTGTTCAGAGGACAGCCATCTAAAAAAGTTATTTCTTTATTTGGCGGGAGAGGAGGGGGGGGCACAACTGGGAACTTTCGCCCTGAGCTCCACAATGTCTAGAACCAGCCCTGCCCGCAATATGAATAAAATGTGAGCAAGTGCTGCTCAGATAGTGGCCAGATCTGCTCTGAAGAAACATACAGTGTAATCAGGATGTTTGTTCCAGCAATTAGCGATGATTCGTACTGGCGTAGACTTTCCCCTAACAGAGGACTTAATCTGGCCATGGGATTCACAGCCCCATTATAGATGAAATTAGCATATTAAAACTTTCCTCAGTAAAAATACAGTTTGTTTTTAATGAGATAATAAGTACGGTCGGTGTCTGAAGTGAGAGTTATGCTTGGCTGGGTCTTGGGTCTTGGCAAACATGCATGACACTGGGCAAGATACAGGAGGAGACATGAAACACATCCGGCACTGATAAAAGTCACAGACAATACTCTTGAAGTGCTCATTTATTAACAATTACATTGTGCAGATTTTAATGAACAACAGTTTCTTGCTTAACGCAAGATGTTGAATGGATTTTGAAATACTTGAGATTATTATCAGCTATTTATATAGCGCACACATATTCCGCAGAGCTTTACAGAGAAAATTCCAGTCATTCACATCAGTCCCTGCCCCAGTGGAGCTTACAATCTAAGGGGTCTATGTACTAAGCCTTGGAGAGAGATAAAGTAGACGGAGATAAAGTACCAACCAATCAGCTCCTAACTATCACTTTACAGACTGTGCTTGAAAAATTACAGGAGCTGATTGGTTGGTACTTTATCTCCAAGACTTAGTACATAGGGCCTGATTCAGCAAAGAACGCAGTTGCTTACACGCATGCAATCGGCCGATTGTTGCATTCTGCGCATGCGTATGCATCGCAGTGCGAGAACCAGTCATTGCGAACGGGACTGCGATCGCAGTGACTACGCAGACAAATCGCAGAGTGACTGACAGGAAGTGCTGCGTTTGGATGCCATTGTATGGACATGCATAAATTATCCACTACGATACCCTACGCAGCCTGAGGCCTTATAGCGTGCGCTGAAGTTAGCAATTCCTGAGCAAGGTCTGATCTGCCTTATCTGTGCGTATGGGTCTGATGGGACTCGATTGTACCGATGTTTTTGCAGACTTGCAAACCATTACGGATGTGAGTGTAAAGTTAAGTGGGCGTCCTTATGTAGTGCTGCGGTGGCATTGCAATCGGTATGGATTAGCATACTATCACAGTGAACTGCGTGCGTACGCTATATTGCGTACTGTAATGAATCAGGCCTGTAGACCCCTATATTCCCTATCACATGCACACACACATACACACTACGATTAATTTTTTTTTGTCAGAAGCCAATTAGCCTACCAGTATGTTCTTGGAGTGTGGGAGGAACCGGAGCTCCTGGAGGAAATCCACGCGAATATTGTGAGAACACACAAACTCCACACATATAGTGCACTGGGCAAGAATTTAACTCATGACCTCAGTAGTAATGCTAACTACTCAACCATCAACTGTGCTGACTCCATGCTTACCAGTGCTCACTAAGCAAAACAAGGTGTACTGTACATACATGTGTTAGAGATAAACTATTTAAAGGGCTATTATCGTGAAAATGATCTGTGTTAGGGGCCTATTCATCATCACTTAATTTTTACAAAAGCAGATGAAAATAAACATTTTCACCTGTAATTGTAAAAATTAAGTTATCGGACCATTCATCAAGAAGGTAAAGCAGGAGATATCACAGATATCTTCTACTTACCTTCCCTTTGCGGAATGGCCCACTGTCCCCATACACTAGTATGGGGACAAAATTCATCAAGCTCCGAAAATATAATATTTTCGGAGCTTGACTGCGGGAGCATTCGCCATCTTCAGATGGCAAATACTCCTGCTCCGGGCTCGCAACCCGCTCCTACCCTATGGGAAGGAGGTCTGGGTTGCGGATCCCTCTGCTCCGTCCGGCTCTTTCCGCCGGACGTCGGGGCTCATATGCGTATGCGTGACGTCCAGGTTGCGCATGCGCCTTCCCGTCACTCCTCCGAAAGGAGCAGTGAAGCCACTCACGGGGATAGCTGATTTCATATCAGCTGTCATGGCGCCAAAGCAATGATGAATTGCTCTGGATTCCGCGGCAAGTTAGAATGTTAATTATTGGGATCCGAACGGTTTAACATCATGAGTAGGTCCCTGAAGGCCCCCATTGACGGCACGATATACGAGCCGATCCAACAGATATCGTACCTGATATCGTGCTGCGCGCTCCCGCGGGGTCGTACATCGCATGCCCAGATCTTCCTGCAAAACCATCTGATCTGGGATGCGATGTACGATCCCATTCAGATGAAGGAGGGGGATGCCGGCATATCGTGCGGTCTGCGGGGACCACACGATCCATCTGCCGACGGATCAGCAGTCACCCTAAATGGTGCATCGCACCCTGTATGGGCACCTTTAGTGTTTATGACAGCTTTACTTATAGATGACCAATAGCACAATGAGAACATTTCTAGCTGATGTTTTTTTGTGAGGTTTTTAATGATTTAGAGTCACTGGCTGAGATGTACTAAATGGAAAATTCGGTAAAAACCCTGTTTTCAGGGTTTTACCGCATTTTCCAAATGTATCATTGGCTGGTTGCCGGGGCTCCGATGCATAGTGCATGGTCTACTACTGCATCACCCTGGCATGCCCCATGGCCGCCGCGTCACTCTACGCATGCACAGATAGACTCCCGGGACATAATCCCTGAAGTCCACAGCACAGCGCTGATCACAAAGGACAGCTTTGCGATCAGTACCGCAAAGGAAAAGCTGTCCTTTGCGGTACTGATCGCATATGTTATAGCATATGTGATCAGTAACAATGCGATGTCTGGTGGGATGTACTCCGCAAGGTTAGTACATCTCACCCACTGATTCTTTAAGGCTACTGTGTTTCGACAAGAGCTAGATTCCATTATACAATACCTATCTTAATTTTAGGCATCATCACTAGCAGGTAATCAGGGATTAATCCATACTTACCAACTTTGCAAAACTCCTCTCCGGGAGCAGCCCGGGGATGAGATGCTGCTGACAGCTTTGGGGTGGGCGATGCCGGTCTGTAGACGTCATTAGGCCCCATCACCTTCATGGGAATAAGGGGTGATTTCCATGTCCGCGAGGAGGGGTGGGGCTAAACGACGCCATATGAAGTATTTTAGCCCCACCCCCTCCAAACGGACCTGCAAATTCCCAGTAAAATCTCCCAATCCTGCCCCATGATGATGCGATTCATTGCAAATCACATCATTGCCCTCCCACTGCGAGGGTTTGTGTGGGAGGTGCGGGAAGGTCCGGGGGGGGGGGGTAGGCGGCCAGCCTGGAGACTTGCCTGCTTCTCTGGGGGCCGGGAGCGCCTCACAATTTTCCGGAGGCTCCTTGCTGTCCCGGGAAAGTAGACAGGTATGTGATATAGGGATATAACCATGGGCGCCAAGAGGGGGGGGAGCGGTTACAGGTTACCCGGGGCCGGGCTTGCTAGAGGGGCTCGGCGGGGCCCGGGCATGGCCCTCCCCCCCTCCCTCACAGCAGCTCAGCACACAGCCGGAGCAATCTCCTATGGCTGTGGGGGGGAGCGATCACACTGATCGCGCCCCCCCTGCTTAGCACCGGGCTGGGGGGCTTACAGTGCCCCCCTCCCAGGTGCTGAAAAAGTGATGATTGTTTTTTTTTTTTCCAAGGGGGCCTGGGAGCGTTAGGATATTGCTGGGTGTTGTAGTGCACCAGGCGTCTGTGTGGTATGCACCCTGCTGTAAAGTAGCGATATGCCCCTCTAATTATAGCGGTGGTGATACAGTGCGCTTGCGGGCTCTTAGTAGACACTGCAGGGCTGCTATCATAGGAGAGTCTCTGAGGTGTATCCACTAACAAAGAATGCCAGGGAGGAAAGAAACACGCACAAGGCATAGCAGAGGTCAGGCCGCCTGCTGAGCTCCGACAGGTCCTAGAGACTGCCAGCTCAGTTACCTGCTTGGCACTATGGATGGAGGTAGCTCCTTATCCAACATCACTAACAGCAATCATCAAACCATTCTCTGTTATATCTCTACCTGTGCAACTCTGTACGTAGCTTCCTAAGGGGCTTATTTATCATGGTCTTCTGTTAGTTTCTGCATGATATATGAATATTTGAGCACTTGTCCCTGCACCCAAGCTATGATGAATTTGGGTCTGTTGCTGCAAATTGCTGAGTTAGATAGTTAATTTGCACTGGGCTATCACGTTTAGTAGTGAACAGGCCCCCTAATCATAATTGGGCTACTTTTTGGCAAAAGTTTTTCTCTTTAAAACTACTATGGGCTCTGTCACTCCCCTCACTCTGCTTAGATATCTCTTTATCTTATAAACCCCCCTACTCTGTTGCTGCACTTGACCACGGCTACCTCCCTTTCTCTGGATAATTTATGAAGTAAGTTAATTTCTCTCTTTACCCCCATTCATTTTCTTAAATCTCTTCCTAGCAATGTAACTTTAATCCTCTGTCTCTTAATGGTTTCTTGTCTATGGAAGTACTCTCCTTCCTGTCAGACATTCTGTAGTTTTCCCTTGTCCCTTCCAACTACTGTACAGTGTACACCCCTTCATTATTTTCAATAAAATGTTTAATCTCTTTCTTCAAACTGCATCTTTCGCTCTGTGTCTAGTGTCCTTAGTCTGTCGTCTCCCTCATTGTTTCCTCTTCTTTCCCTCATCTGTATATACCCTATATACTGATCCCCACGTTTCCCTGCAGCTGGGGGAGGAGGAGGAGGAGGGACACAAATATAAAATGTACGGACAGTTTTAGAGTTGAGAGGGGGCCGCTTCCTAATTCCTAAATTCTAAAGGACAGTGTAGTAATAAAGCTGCCCTTTATTTTGTGTTAAACATGGCGATGCAGCCAGTATTTTCTATTTCTTGCAAAAAATAAATAGCATTTGCATCACAACATGGTTTGTTTTAGTGATTACCTCAAATTTTTATCTTAATTTGCTCTCAACTGTAAAAGATACCCTCCATGTTACTTCGGGGTCTATTCATTATGTTAAAGCTTTTTTTTCTGAACTTGATTGAGAAACTGTACGCCACCCTGAGATGGCATACAGACCCCAAATATCTTCACAGGCTGCTGTTTACACGGCAGCCTGTTAAGAAATACCTGCCAGCACTCCACTGCAGGCCAGCAGAGGGATCTATTAAGATCCCTCCCTGCTATGTCTGCACTGCAGAGCCCAGGAACAGAGAGCTCCGGGGCACCATAGACATGTGATCACACTCACCGGCTGAAGACACAGAAGACCGAAGACGTAATAGATAGATGAGAGGGAGCCGAGGGGGGGTGATGATGCGGAGGGGGTGGATCGGACACCTGCGGGGAGGGGGGGCTTCGGACACCCACGGGGGAGGGGTGGATCGGACACCTGCATGGGGGGGATCAGACACCCGCAGGGTGTTGCAGATCAGACACTGGAGGATGCAGTGAGGGGGAGACACGTGGAGGTGGTATGAGACATGCTTAGGATGTCAGGGCAGTGAGGGGGAGACACGGGGAGAAGAGGCAGCCAGTGAGGGGGGAAATGTGGGGAGCATGTGCGGACAGGGAGAGGGGAGAAACCGGGGACAGGCTGCAGGCAGGGGGTCTCAGGGAGAGGAGACACCGGGGGAGAGAAGGGAGGCAGAGGCTGCAGGCTGGGAAAGGGGAGATATGGGACAGAGGCAGCCGGCTGGGAGCAGGGAGGGCATAGATTAAAGGGAAAAGTATAATTTTTCCCTAAAGCTGACTCACTAGTGACAATTATGTAATGATGAATAGGCCCCGTTTGTCTGAATTAACATGGATTTCATTAAATGACGTAAAACAAACTTATAGGGGAGATGTTTGAAAAATTACAGGAGCTGATTGGTTGGTACTTTATCTCTCTCCACTTTATCTCCAAGGCTTACTACATCTCAACCCTATAGACATCTTTATCAGGAACACTTTGTCCAGACACACTGCTTCTACAGCAGTCATATTTCCCTCAATGCTTCCACAGCTATTCCAATGACACTGAAAGGACTGTTTAAGGCTGACAGTTAAGGTGAGTACACTGATCTGCAGATATATCCACAGACTATGCAGTACATATGTTCTGCGCACAGACTGCCCGATTTGTGGTGACTGACGTCGCAATTGGGCGGGCTTTTACATGCGCCCGCCCAGGAGAGCTGTCAGTCACCGCCGGCCCGTGCAGCAAGTATATGGATGGTCGACTGACCACCCGTACACACAGCACAATGCCTCAATATATCTGCAGATATATTGGACATCGGCAGTGCAGCACCGCCGACGCGATTTGTCTGTGAATGACGTAGTTCACAGAAATATCGCTGGTACACACTGGCCGACGAGCGCATGATATACCACGTGCAATTGAACGGCCGATAGGTAGGCCAGTGTGTATCCAGCATTAGAGACACAGGTAGGGCCATCGAGAGTGGGGACAGACTAGGGTACTGTAGGGGAAGTGATCAAAATCAGGGAGGTGTGGCCAAGTCCCTCCCCCTCCCAAAAAAATAAATGTGTGTTTGCGCAAAGCAGCGCCGAGTGCTACAGAATGGCATGAGAGCCCAGCAGGGGGCATGGGGTGGTGTGTGGTAGGCATAGAGCTGGGTACTCGTGGTGGCCCCTGGCGCATCCTCTCTCCCCGGGGTCCCTGTTGAATCTGCTGCAGTACTCTCACTCTCAGTCACATAATTCCCGGCTACTGGCGTGACAGGCTTCCATCACTCGGCCAATCAGGTCCCTGGGAGTGGGGCCGAACTGCACTGCCAATTGGGACAATGTTTCATTATACTATGCGCAGCACCATGAAGCGGTGCCTCCCGCTGTACCTATACTGATGGTCAGCAGCTGACCCAGGCACCCTCCTGGCCCTCCATAAACAGAACCTGCTCACCCCCTCTCAGTGCCCCTGCACACAGCTAGTAGTACAAATTCACAACACAAAGACAGGTACAACAAATCAGGGTCACAAGTAGCAGATGTCAAAAGAAAGAAGCAGAGATGTAAGCTATCGAAACAGATGGAAATAGCTATCTAGAATGATAAACGGTCTTTTATAATAAATACATGATAAGACCTATAGTTTGGTCTTGGGTTGGTAGACTATAAGCTTGTGGAACTTTTTTTATCCACTAATTTCCACAGCACTGTATGGTATTCATTGTGGTCCCTGCCAATTGTAACTAAGGGGTCTATTTACTAAGCAGTGTTAGGAGACAGAGTGAAAAATCATAAGAAAGTGATAAGGTGCCAGCCAATCAGCTCCCAACTGTCATCTCACAGGCTGTGTTTGAAAAATGACAGTTGAGAGCTGATTGGCTGGCACCTTATCACTTTCTTATCACTTTTCACTCTGTTTCCTAACACTGCTAAGTAACTAGACCCCTTACAGTCTAAAATCCATAACATTCAAGCACACACATGCTAGTGTTCATTTTTGCAGAATCCATTGCCCTACCGGTATGTTTTTTGGAGTGTGGGAGGAAACCTGCAACACACAAATGGGGAATACATCCAAACATCCACACAGAGGGACCATTAACAGGAATTGAACTCATGACCTCAGTGCTGAGAGGCAGCAATTCTTACCAGTACGCCATTCTACTTCCAACTGGTAGACAACACTAGACATGTACTAGCTGGGATGTAGTCAGCATCCCGGCGTGTGGGATGGCGACGGGCAAAATACTGGCACCGAAATCCCAACAGTGTCGGGATCCTGGCGCCAGAATCCCGACTGCCGGCATCCCGAAAATAAGTATCGGGTGTTAGGGGGAGGGTTAAGGTGCGGGGTTAGGGTTAGGCTTTAGAGGGGAGGTTTAGGTTGCGGAGAGGAGGAGGTTAGGTTTAGGCACTAGGGGGGAAGGTTAGGTTTAGGCACCAGGGAGGGAGTGTTAGATTTAGGGTACGGGGAGTGTAGGTTTAGGCACTAGGGGGGAGGTTAGTTTTAGGCACCGGGGAGGGAGTGTTAGGTTTAGGGTGCGGGAAGTGTAGGTTTAGGCACTAGGGGGGGAGATTAGGGTTAACCAGCGGGGAGGGAAGGTTAGGGGTGAGGGTTAGTCTTACCTGCTTTCCTTATGGGTGTCAGGAATCTGACTGTCGGGATCTCATACCCAACCCGTCCTAGCTACCTGTGCCACATATATGAGAGCGCTTTCTGTACAAATCATTTATTCCCAAGGCAAAGTCAATGTTTTTTTCAAAGTGAGTAGAGAATGATGGTTTCACCATTTAGAATATTCACGATGGAGTCACCAATATGTAAAATATATTTAAAAAAAATTGTTTAAATTAAAATCTAAATTTCAAAGTAGTAACCTGGGGCAAGCTTTTCGTCCCCCTTTTAAAAAGAACATTACAAAAGACTGTACAACGCCAAATCTAATCTTTCATGTGATCATCATATATCTGTACTCACCCAAAGCTGTCACCCCCACTGATTACATAAATGTAGAAAGCAGTTAGCCTCACGTGTTATTAATCATAAACATATATTACCCTATGGAACAAATATTGCTGTGCTGCGCCTCTGCAAGTCTGTAGCTACAACCAGTATATATAGCAGCCATGAGTGATTCAAACATATACTGAAACCTCCTCCTGACTGGCCTCCCCCGCTACCATCTCGCGCCTCTCCTATCTGAACCAAATGCTCCAGTTAGACTTATCTGCCTCTTCTGCCACCCCACATTTACCTCCCTGCTCTGCCAAGCCCTTCACTGGCTGCCCTTACCCTATAGATTCTGCTTCAAACTCCTCCCTCTCACGTTAATAAGGCCCTCTCCAACTCCACTGCTCCCTAAGGGCTCTATTTATTAACATTATTTTTACTAAAATAAAGTGAAAAAGGGTGTTTTCACACCCTTTTCACATTATTTTAGTTTCACCTATAGTTATTACAGGGCAATTGGAGTAGAATTAGTAAAATTCTACTCCAACCCCTAAGTATCACTTATTTTTAGTAAAGCAGATCGCATTTCCCATAATTGTAATGGGAAATGTGATCCGACCAAAGTTACTAAAAATAAATTGTAAAAAAATACCGGGGGAAGCCCTGTGATAATAACGCCACCTAGAGGTGGCGTTATCCAGGGTCTCCCCCGGTTACCGGGCTCCCACTCTGCTCTAACGGGGGGAGCAGAGGCGGGAGCCGGTACCAGTAATCAGCTGATTGCTGTAAAAAAAAGAAAAAAAAAATTGAAACATTTTTTTTATACTTACCTGAATCCAAGGTCCGGTGATCGGGCCTCCGGTGATGGCTCCTCTCCGGTCAGCTGGTCTCCCATAGTGCCCTGCTGCCCGGTCATCAGGTGATCTGGTCCCAGTGCAGTATGGGAGATCACCTGATCGGGAAGCCCGGAGAAGATCACCGGAGGCCAGGAGGATGCAGCTAAGTGTAATGAAGTGAGGGGGGGGTCGCGGGGGTCAGCGATCACGGGGGGGCGGGGCTTAGCATCGGTGGGGGGTAGCAGTGACGGTGGGTCGGCACATGCGCGGGCTCTTAGTCGCGGTATTCTTTCCGAAAATACCGCGACTAGAGTGCGGATGGGATCCGCAGGGACAGAGCTTTATCACAAGCTCTGTCCCTGCAAGGGATTTTTAGTAAATCCCTGTGATATTGCCTGAATTCGCAATGCGAATTCACTCGGTAATATCACACTACAATCCGCATTCAATATGCAGATTGTAGTAAATAGAGCCCATAACCTCCAACCTCATCTCCATACATACTCCCTCACGTCCACTCCGGTCAGCCAATGACCGGCATCTTTTCTCTCCTCTGGGTAATACCTCTCAATCCCAGATCCAAGATTTCTCCCGTGCTGCCCCCCATTACTGGAATGATCTCCCTCTTTCTATTAGACTATCCCCCAGCCTGTATAGCTTCAAAAGGGCACTAAAAACCCACCTGTTCATAAAAGGATATTCGTCCACTACTTAACCATGTCTCCACGTCTCCACGTAGTCTACTGTACCTCACCGCCTTGCACTCTCTAATTCTGTCACTCCTGCTTGCTGCCCTTAGCTCTCCTTACACTTGCTCACTACTTATGTCTTCTGTTAGTCCCCATCCCCCCCCATTCCCTTTAGACTGTAAGCTCAATGAGCAGGGCCCTCCTCCCTAGTCACGTTGTCTGCTACAGGTTTCAGTTTAATACACTGATGGTGTTGCGCTAATTGGATTTGCAATTACAAATAAATACTTAACGTGGCAGAAATGAATTCAAGACACCAAATAAATCTACCATGAATTTAATAAATACACAATAAGCATATCAGTAATGGTATACAAATGACATATAACAATCTCCTTAATATTGTAAAAGTCTGTACAGACTATCATATATTACCATGGAACCTCTTGATTCCTAATAGAAACCTGCATAACTGACAGGTTTACTAAAGAAAACATAAAAATATAAAAAAAATTGTATATTGCATGTAAACTGTGACCAATCTTAATCTGACAGTTCTCACCCGATAAAAGTCCACATATGAGAGTCCTAATAACCCCTTTGATTTTACCTCCGGGTTTTGACAAGGGGTAGCGCTGGAATGTTTTCCAATGGTGTAAACAATACAATGTTATTTAGGAAACACAGACTCCATGCTAATTTGAAGCGCACATATAATGCACCTGTATATCCTGAAGAGGTGTAGCGGTTATTGGTATCTCCTACCGCCTGGCCAATGGACAAAGTTATCCTCTGACGGGGAAATCCTGAGGCTGTAATATGGTCAACACATGACCGCCTGGTTATCTCTCACCGTCTTGAATCTAGCCAGCGGGCACCGTCACCGCAATGTGTAGCACTTGTGGCTCTCCGTGGAAATAAACGGGTATCCAAAGTCAGCAAAACGACTGTGTCACTTGAGTTTAAGATGATTATTTCCATTGCATTCCTTGCATCAGTGTTTGTGTTGCGATTTGTTACTTGTCTACTGTGTTGTACTGTACTGTTTTGCCCTATACTGTCTTATTGTTTTGTCCTCTGTACATCGCCGCGTACATCGCCGCGGACCACTTGTGGCACCCTATACAGTACAGCTGAGCAGTCCACCACTGACTAGTGAATTAACCATTTACAGAAATGGAAATAGGTGTGTTAAGTAATGTAATACTTTTTAATATGACTGAAAATAATTAAACACACATATACAAATAACAGCACTAAAGCATATCTAAGAACCATAGCCGGATTAAGACCCCATGGGGCTTTGGGCAAGATACTGGTCTGGGGCCCCCCTACTCCATTACACCCAGATTACAATTTACTTACCGTATACATGCCCTTAAATTTTGTGTGAAATAAAAGTGAATACAAGTGAAGAAAAAATTATTGCCCCCCTCAGGAAAAAAAAATAAAGCACACATTGGATCATTATCCCCACATGAAAAAAAATAAAACACATTGATTCAATGATTGCCTCTACAGGAAAAAATAAAATACACATTAATTAATTTTCATTATCAGTGAATGCTTCGCTCCAGGGTGTCCAGACTAGACCAGTGGGTAGGAACTTGGGCCCTCATTTAGAGGCGCTGGCAAAATGCGGTCGCTCTGAATGTGGGCGACCGCTTGTGTTTTCAAGTGCAGGCTCCTGGTCGCTAACTAAGCTGTGGGTTACCATCCACAGCTTTAGCGACCGACCAGGTTGATGGTCGCGATGGTCAAGACCATCGGGGCTTGCGACGAGACCCTAAGGTTGGGTCTAGGCAACCGCAAGCCCCAGGGAGCTTCCTGCTCTGATTGAGCAGGAAGCTCCCCACTGACATCGCTGCTGATGTCAGTGCGGCCGCCCACAAAACGGCAGGTTTATGAAACCACCCCCCCACCACGCCTAAAAAACGGGGCGCGCTGTCGATCAACATCGACAGCCGCCCCTTTTGTAGTGAGCTCCGGAGCAAGAGACTTTCTCTCTCACTCCGGGGCTTGTGCACGGGCCTAAACATCGACCCGCTTGTGAGCGCTCAGCGCTTGCAAGCGGGTCTGAATGAGGTCCTTGGTCCCACTCCCTCCATCACAAGGGCCCTCAACCCTTCAGCAGTGCATCGCAGCCCCTCAGTACCTGCTCAGCCCCTCACCAGTGCACTGCAGCCCCACAGTACCTGCAGCCCAAGATGATCACCACAGCCTGAGACCAGCACCACAGCCTGCCCTGCGTCAGTGACTCACTCATTGAGTCACTCCATTACTGTGCAGGGACAGGGACGTGACCTATGACAGCAGGTCACATCACCGCATTGCTGTCTGTAGGGTCACGTCGGGGCCACCCGGTAGAGCCCATCGCCAGGATACAGGGATGCAGCATGGTACTATGCTCCCACTATGGAGTCATGGCCAGTGTGCCTCCGCTCCGCCGAAGCATGCCTACAACCGCCCCTGGCAGCAGCAGGTGTGCACTGGGTCACCTAGGGCCCCTGTGCTGCCTTTTCATTAATACTGCTTTACTGAGAATGCCTCCCTGAAAAAAAAATCTACAGCGTAACATGAGACATAGAACTGGCCATACACTGCGCAATAGTGCAGCCGACCAGCCAACAAGGGCGAGGAGAGGAGCAACTGGCCAACAATTGGCGCACCTCCATTTGCTGCAATGTGTATGAAGGTATTCTCTGCTCACTGACCGGAGTCGGCTGAATGACGGTCAAGAGGATCAGACAGGTTTGATAACCTGTCGGTATCCAGGTCTGTACAGTGTAACGATCCAGACCATTTTTCAGCCGTTTTCAGACTGTGAACGATTAACGATTATTGTTCAGGTCCATAGACAACTACTTCCTGAGGAAACTAAAACTATAAAAATTAGCTAGGACAATAAAAAGGTAAAAACCACCACTGGATAAATAATTGTTTGGTAAGTTGTGTCACAAGGTCCACAATCAATTTTACAATTTGGAGGAAGACTAAACGTTTTTTGAACTATCAAACCACCATTGCTATTTTATCTTTCTGGATCTTATTGTGGACTTCGTGTCTTAATTCTTTTTAACACTTTTCCCCACTCTGGTCTCAAAGAAGGGTGGATTATAATAGTATATTTCATAGAGTATTATATAACAGAACATTAGGGCTATTCTTAATGTGCAGTGGACTGGAAATGGATGACGCTGCCAAATGCCATCTGAGAACACTCAAATGTTCTCTCCGCTCTATATGACCCACATAAACCCACTGGCTTTGGTATGAAAGATCTACATGAAAAAGATAGACAAGGTCTAGATAGATGCCCACATGGTAGACAGTCAACAGGTAGACAGGGACAAAAGGTCGACACACAAAAGGTCGACATGGATGAAGATAGACAGGTACAAACGGATGACAGGGTCAAAAGATCGACACAAACATGGACAACTTTTTTTTTCTAACCTTAATCTTCACCTTAATCCTCCCCTTGGTGCTGAACCCTAATCCTCCCTCCTGGTGGCTAACCCTAACCGTCAGGGTAAGTGCCTAACCCTAGCCATCCCTCCTTGTGCTTAACCCTCTGGTAAGTGCCTAACCGTCCCTCCTAGTGTCTAACCCTAACCATTGGGGTAAGTGCTAACCCTAACCATCCCTCCTACAGCCTAACCCTAACCGTCGGGGTAAGTGCCTAACCCTAAAAACAAAAAAAATGTGTCTACCATTTTTGTGTCAACTATTTCAATGTCGACCTTTTGACCCTGTTGACCTTTTGTGCCTGTCTATCTTCATCCATATCAGCCTTTTGTCTACCTATTGACTGTCTACCATGTGGTTATCTTGACGACCTTTTCAATATAGATCCATTGACTGGAACCCAAGCCCACCCCCAAGCTCACTCTCCCAAACCACCCACGTTACCTTCATATTCAATCATCTATTTATTAATACCTTAACTCAGGGGTGTATCTTTAATGGGTTAATTATACATAATTTTCTGAAATGGCTCTGGCACTATTTTCCCTGAGATGTAGAGAAATCTCAGGGAATATGGTACAGGTGCCATTTTCCCAGAGACATGCACATGTGCAATAGATTCTTGCAGATTGTCAGAATCATCACAGTACATGCATAGGCACAAGAGGGTACATGAAGACTGCACACCGGCCCCCTTTTCTGATGAAATGTCTATGCTTTAACACCATTTATTCTGAGCCCAGTTATATTCGCTCTCCCAAAATCTTCACTTTCTTTATTGCCTTCAGTTGCATGTGTGGAAACACAGCAGACGATTTCCTTTCAGGTGAGCTTGGCTGGGATCACAGCTCCTTTTGTATTCATTCTTCAAAACTGGGGACACAATGACAATCAGGAGCCAGAACCTGTCTTTTAAGTAAAGTGTCGCTGACCTTTTCCTCCATAGAAGAGCCAAGCGCGGGAAAACACGGCAGAAGAAAGGAAGGAGTGACAGTCGGTTTAATTACAGCAAGGCCATAAACTGTAAAAACTTCTTGATGTTCTAGTCTAGACGAATAACTGTATGAAATATATATATTTTTTTTGCTGTACCATACACCTGATATTTCTTTTCCTGTAGCTCTATAATACAATTATTATTTCAGTCCCGGAAAAATGTACCACAGGACTTTTTTCTTGTTTTTGTTTTTATGATAGAAACTAAAATCACCTCTTGACAGTGATATTATCAGGTATAAGAAGTCCTGTGCCACACACACAGTGTACTCTGTGTATTCCAATATGTACATTCGTCCTGTGGGTGGCTACTGAAACCCTTGGAGTTATATCCTAAAAGAGGATATTATACTGAGGGAAAAACATCTCCTGGCATGGTCCTATGTGCAAATCCTTTCACTTCTGTGGTAGCTGTATAAGCCCAGTTACTTAAGCACAGGTATCGACTTGTTTAATGAACACATGGGTGCACTTTGATTGGCTGTCTTAACCTAATGCGTGTTTGGGTAAGATAAAGGCTCTGGTTCCGGGGGGGGGGTTAACAGAGTGGAGAAGGGCGTCTGTCAGCGAAAAAACATTATATTTGATCAGTATGCCACCATCTCAGCCCCTTTATGGCTTTTAGCTTTAGAAACAAAAATGTTTATTTTCTGTCTGCTAAAGACACTTCTCTCAGCAACCGAACAGTCCCTCTTCTGTGCCAGGCGCAATATTCCTCGGTGCCTCTTCATCTAGGAAGTCGCCTGCAGATTCTCAAACATATTTCTGGAAATATTTTATAATATCTGTCTATTTAAACTAATTTAAGTGAAAACCTAAAAACATAACAAATAGGGCTATTTAAAAAAAAAAATTATATATATATTTTTTTTACACATTGATTTTCTTGAGAAAATATCTTTTACCACTTAACCATCGCATCCTTACTTACTCGTCCTAAATAAATAGACATGGCCTTAAACCAAATAAATAGTCTGAAACTACACTAATACTTTTGTAGAATTTATACCACCTACCAGGCTGGAACCATATGGCAGAGGCAAAGTTTCCATATACACAAAGCCATGTTGATGGCTGAGCTCTCCATGGGGTTTAAGAAGACAAGAAACCTGCCAATCTTCCAGGCTTTTTCTTTTTTTTCAGTTCGGACCATGCTACACATTTCTTAGTTTCAACAGGCGCTGCCCTGTTTAAGTACTATTTAATTTTTTTTTTCTTTTTAAATATCACTTTACCTTTTAAACACTTTCATGAACTCAAAAGTAGTTATGGATACATTTTCTGCAAGATTGTAAGTGAATATATATTTTTATTTGGGAAAACAAACACAAATCCGAGGGCTGATTGAAAAGTAATGAGACTGAGTCTGTTTGTCTGTCCCATAGGTAGACGTGGCAACGCTTTGCTGGTTATTGTGAAGCTCATACATCGATGTGTCTAAACCTGCGGTTGGACTGCCGTAGTCGTCTTTGTTTGGTGGAAGATCATCGTACGTTTCGTCATGGCGGATGAGGAAGACGTGTCCGTGAGATTACGTCAGTGATGTGTGATTGCATTTTGTGTTAAACTTGGAAATAAGCGGAAATGAAACTCATGAATGTTACGGCAAGCATACGGTGGAGAAACAATTAGCTGCAGTATTTTGGTGGTGGAAGCACTCCAGAGGGTAATACGCGAGCAACTGATGAAGGGCGTTTTGGGAGACCATCCACCGTGGTAAAAGATGACAATATTGCCAAACCAGCGGAGATGTTGCAAAATGACAGAAGTTCAACTTTATGCAAACTTTCAACTTCACGTGGCATCTCATTCAAACAAGTTCAGCATATTGTGACAAAGGAACTGAAAATGCATCACGTGTGTGTCAGGTGGGTACCCAGAAATCTCACAGAAGAGCAGATGCGATGACGAATTGAATTGTGCAAGAACACCGTTCGAATGTCCGAGAGGATACCCGATTGCCTGACATTGATTGTGACTTGTGATGAATCGTGGATTCGTCATTATGATCCGGAATCCAAACATCAGTCCAGTGTATGGAAACATTTCCACTTTTCCAAGTTTAACACAAACTTCAATAACACATCTCTGACGTAATCTCACAGACATGTCTTCCTCATCCGCCATGACGAAACGTACAAAGATCTTCCACTCGCTGTGACCAAACAAAGAAGACTACAGCATCCAACCACTGGTTCAGACACATAGATGTATGAGCTTCACAATAACCAGCATAACGTAGCCAGCTCTACCTATGGGACAGAAATACAAAGGCAGACTCATTACTTTTCAATCAGCCCTCGTAGCTATCCACCTCCTTGTGTTAAATATATATATAAATATATATATACATATATATATATATATATATATATATATATATTATCTATATCTATATATATATATATATAATTCGACCATGGTGATTTATCTGTTAGAATGTCCATGCGGACTTAAATATATTGGAAAAACTAAGAGAAATCTAAAATTGCGCATTCAAGAACATGTGCGAAATATAAAAAATAAAGTCACCAGTCATGCAGTATCTAAACTAGGGGTGTGCACCGGCCACTTTTCGTGTTTTGTGTTTTGGTTTTGGATCTGGATCTCTCTTCGTGTTTTGGATCTGGATTGGTTTTGCCAAAACCACCCTTCCGTGTTTTGGGTTCTGGGTTTTGTGTTTTGGATCTGTATTTTTTTGAAAAAAAGCATAAAAACAGCTAAAATCACAGAATTTGTAGGTTTTTCTGCTCCTATGCTATTATTAACCTCAATAACCTTAATTTCCACTAATTTCCAGTCTATTCTGAACACCTCACAATAGTGTTTTTATGTCCAAAAGGTTGCACCGAGGTAGCTGGATGACTATGCTAAGCGACACGAGTGGGCGGCACAAACACGTGACCCATCTAGGCGTGATACTGCAGTGGCAGACAGGTAGGCAGTTAGAAAAACTAGGCCCCAAACTGTACATAATGCAAAGAAAAAAAAGAGGTGCAAGATGGAATTGTCCTTGGGCCCTCCCACCCACCCTTATGTTGTATAAACAGGACATGCACACTTTAACAAACCAATCATTTCAGCGCCAGGGTCTGCCACACAACTGTGGCTGAAATTATTGGTTCGTTTGGGCCCCCACAAAACAAGCTGGCAATTAATGTGTCCCTGCACAAACTGGCTCTACGGAGGCAAGATGTCATCCTCATCCTCCTCATCCACCGATTCCTCACCCTCTTCAGTGTGTACATCCTCATCCTCACAAAGTATTAACTCGTCCCCACTTGAATCCACCACCACAGGTCCCTCTGTACCTTCTGGAGGCTGGTCTCCCTGGAAGAGCTGATAATTCATTTTGATGAACATCATCTTCTCCACATTCTGTGGAAGCAACCTCCTACGCCTTTCGCTGACAAGGTTCCCGGCTGCACTAAACACTCTTTCGGAGTACACACTGGAGGGGGGGCAACTCAGGTAAAATAGAGCCAGTTTGTACAGGGGCCTCCAAATTGCCTCTTTTTCCTGCCAGTACAGGTATGGACTGTCTGACATGCCTACTTGGATGCTGTCACCGATGTAATCCTCCACCATTCTGTCAATGGTGACAGTATCATATGCAGTGACAGTAGACATGTCAGAAATTGTTGCCAGGTCCTTCAGTCCGGACCAGATGTAAAAAACTTGGTCCTGCCTGCCCTGCATCACCGCCAGCGGGTTGCTTAGGATACCTAAGTTTTTTCCTGGCAGCCCCAGTTGCGGGAGAAAATGAAGAAGGAGCCGTTGACGTGTCACGTTCCGCTTCAGCTGACAGTGTGTTCACCAGCAGGTCTTTGCACCTCTGCAGGCTTGTGTTGGCCGGAAAGAGAGACACCACATAGGCTTTAAACCTAGGATCGAGCACGGTGGCCAAAATGTAGTGATCTGATTTCAACAGATTGACCACCCTGGAATCCTGGCAAAGCGAATGAAGGGCTTCATCCACAAGTCCCACATGCTGAGCGGAATCGCTCCGTCTTAGCTCCTCCTTCACTTTCTCCAGCTGCTTCTGCAAAAGCCTGATGAGGGGAATGACCTGACTCAAGCTGGCAGTGTCTGAACTGACTTCACGTGTGGCAAGTTCGAAGGGCTGGAGAACCTTGCACAACACGGAAATCATTCTCCACTGCGCTTGAGTCAGGTGCATACCCCCTCCTTTGCCTATGTCATAGGTGGATGTATAGGCTTGTATGGCCTTTTGCTGCTCCTCCATCCTCTGAAGCATATAGAGGGTTGAGTTCCACCGCGTCACAACCTCTTGCTTCAGGTGATGGCGGGGCAGGTTCAAGAGTGTTTGCTGGTGCTCCAGTCTTCGGCACGCAGTCGCTGAATGGCGAAAGTGGCCAGAAATTTTTCGGGCCACCCAAAGCGTCTCCTGCACGCCCCTGTCGCTTTTCAGAAAATTCTGCACCACCAAGTTTATTGTGTGAGCAAAACATGGGACGTGCTGGAATTTGCCCAGATGTAATGCCCGCACAATATTGGTGGCGTTGTCAGATATCACAAATCCCCAGGAGAGTCTAAGTGGGGTAAGCCACTGGGCGATGATTTCCCTCAGTTTCTCTAAGAGGTTGTCGGCGGTGTGCCTCTTACTGAAACTGGTGATACACAGCGTAGCCTGCCTTGTAACGAGCTGGCGTTTCTGAGATGCTGCTACTGGTGACGCTGCTGCTGTTGCTGCGTAAGGTGATACATCTACCCAGTGGGCTGTCACAGTCATATAGTCCTTAGTCTGCCCTGTTCCACTTGTCCACATGTCCGTGGTTAAGTGGACATTGGGTACAACGGCATTTTTCAGGACACTGAGGACACTTTTTCTGACGTTTCTGTACAGTCTCGGTATCGCCTGCCTAGTGAAGTGGAATCTAGACGGGATTTGGACCCGGGGACACACTACCTCCATCAATTGTCTAAATCCCACTGCACTAATGGCGGATACCGGACGCACGTCTAACACCAACATAGCAGTCAAGGCCTCAGTTATACGATTTGCTTCAGGATGACTGCTGTCGTACTTCATCCTCCTCGCTAAGGACTGTTGGAGGGTCAATTGTTTAGTAAAAGTAGTGGTGTTCCTACTTCCTCTCTGGGATGATGAACGACTCCCAGCAGCAGCAACAGCAGCAGCGGCAGCAGTAGGCGTAACAATGCAGGATCCTCTGGAGGAATCCCGGATAGGAGAGTCAGTCATGCCAGTGACATGGCCTGCAGGACTACTTCCGATCCTGACTAAGGAGGAAATTGACGAGGAGGGAGTTGACAATGTGGTTTGCAGGCGCTTGGATACAACAGGACAACGGGATTTAGGTGTCCCTGGACTGCTTACGGTCTTAGCCAAAGTTTCTGAACTTGACAGTAACTTTTTATGAGCGCACTGCAGGTGCCGTATAAGGGAGGATGTTCCTAGGTGGTTGACGTCCCTACCCCTACTTATTTCACCTTTACATATGGTACATATGGCAAGACAGTTGTTGTCCGGATTTGGATAGAAATATTGCCAGACCAAAGAGGTGGAATGTTTGGTCTTCTGCCCAGGCATGACTGTGATGGGCTTTTTCATCCCACGGACAACAACTGTCTCCCCCGGAGCCTGATTTAAACAAACCACATCACCATCAGAATCCTCCTCGCCATCTTCCTCCTCAGCGCCAGCTACACCAGTATCCTCATCCTGTTGTACTTCAACAGTGACATCTTCAATTTGCATATCAGCAAGTGGACTGTGGGTGCTCCTTTCAGCACTTGCAGGGGGCATGCAAATGGTGGAAAGAGCCACCTCTTCCCGTCCAGTGCTGGGAAGGTCAGGCATCGCAACCACCACCACACTTGGACTCTCCTTGGGGATTTGTGATATCTTCTTAGAAAGCACAGTTCTTCGCTGTGCTTTTGCCAGCTTAACTCTTTTGATTTTTTTAGTGGGAGGAGGGCTTCCATCGTCATGTGAAGCTGAACCACTAGTCATGAACATACTAGGGATCGACCTTAGCCGTTCCTTGCCACTCCGTGTCGTAAATGGCATATTGGCAAGTTTACGTTTCTCTTCAGCTGATTTAAATGTTTTTTTCAAGGTCATTTTCCTGAACTTTGTCATTTGGGATTGTATGTGCCCTCTACTATGACATTGGGCATCGGCCTTGGCAGACGACGTTGATGGCATGTTATCGTCTATGTCATGACTAGTGGCAGCAGCTTCAGCACTAGGAGGAAGTGGTTCTTGATCTTTCTCTATTTTATTTTTATCGGAGAAAGTTTGGTCCTCCATTTATGTTATATCGATTTGATATATACGTGCGGCTAAACACAGAAAATATTTTTTTATTTTTGCTGGAGAGTAGTGCACTTTGTGGGTTACACCAGCCTTTAAGAAATGAGCCAGCCGGCTCTTTACTTATGGGACACAGGCGCACGCTTGGCACTGCTCCATTGTTGATGCACGTGCGGCTACTGCGCACACAATTCACAAACACAGAAATTTTTTTTTTTTTTGGTTTGGAGTGTACTTTGGGGGTTACAGCACCCTTTAACGGTCAAGCCAGCCGGCCCTTTACTTATGACACAGGCGCATGCTTGGCACTACTTTGTTGATGCACGTGCGGCTACTACGCACACAATTCACAAACACAGAAAATAATTTTTTTTTTGGTTTGGACTGGAGTGTACTTTGGGGGTTACAGCACCCTTTAACGGTCAAGCCAGCTGGCCCTTTACTTATGACACAGGCGCACGCTTGGCACTACTTTGTTGATGCACGTGCGGCTACTGCGCACACAATTCACAAACACAGAAAATAATTTTTTTTTTGGTTTGGACTGGAGTGTACTATCGGGGGTTACAGCACCCTTTAACGGTCAAGCCAGCCGGCCCTTTACTTATGACACAGGCGCACGCTTGGCACTACTTTGTTGATGCACGTGCGGCTACTGCGCACACAATTCACAAACACAGAAAATAATTTTTTTTTTGGTTTGGACTGGAGTGTACTTTCGGGGGTTACAGCACCCTTTAACGGTCAAGCCAGCCGGCCCTTTACTTATGACACAGGCGCACGCTTGGCACTACTTTGTTGATGCACGTGCGGCTACTGCGCACACAATTCACAAACACAGAAAATAATTTTTTTTTGGTTTGGACTGGAGTGTACATTCGGGGGTTACAGCACCCTTTAACGGTCAAGCCAGCCGGCACTTTACTTATGACACAGGCGCACGCTTGGCACTACTTTGTTGATGCACGTGCGGCTACTGCGCACACAATTCACAAACACAGAAAATATTTTTTTTTTTGGTTTGGACTGGAGAGTACTTTGGGGGTTACAGCACCCTTTAACAGTCAAGCCAGCTGGCCCTTTACTTATGACACAGGCGCACGCTTGGCACTACTTTGTTGATGCACGTGCGGCTACTGCGCACACAATTCACAAACACAGAAAATAATTTTTTTTTTGGTTTGGACTGGAGTGTACTTTCGGGGGTTACAGCACCCTTTAACGGTCAAGCCAGCCGGCCCTTTACTTATGACACAGGCGCACGCTTGGCACTACTTTGTTGATGCACGTGCGGCTACTGCGCACACAATTCACAAACACAGAAAATAATTTTTTTTTTGGTTTGGACTGGAGTGTACTTTCGGGATTTACAGCACCCTTTAACGGTCAAGCCAGCCTGCCCTTTACTTATGACACAGGCGCACGCTTGGCACTACTTTGTTGATGCACGTGCGGCTACTGCGCACACAATTCACAAACACAGAAAATAATTTTTTTTTTGGTTTGGACTGGAGTGTACTTTCGGGGGTTACAGCACCCTTTAACGGTCAAGCCAGCTGGCCCTTTACTTATGACACAGGCGCACGCTTGGCACTACTTTGTTGATGCACGTGCGGCTACTGCGCACACAATTCACAAACACAGAAAATAATTTTTTTTTTGGTTTGGACTGGAGAGTACTTTGGGGGTTACAGCACCCTTTAACAGTCAAGCCAGCTGGCCCTTTACTTATGACACAGGCGCACGCTTGGCACTACTTTGTTGATGCACGTGCGGCTACTGCGCACACAATTCACAAACACAGAAAATAATTTTTTTTTTGGTTTGGACTGGAGTGTACTTTCGGGGGTTACAGCACCCTTTAACGGTCAAGCCAGCCGGCCCTTTACTTATGACACAGGCGCACGCTTGGCACTACTTTGTTGATGCACGTGCGGCTACTGCGCACACAATTCACAAACACAGAAAATAATTTTTTTTTTGGTTTGGACTGGAGTGTACTTTCGGGATTTACAGCACCCTTTAACGGTCAAGCCAGCCGGCCCTTTACTTATGACACAGGCGCACGCTTGGCACTACTTTGTTGATGCACGTGCGGCTACTGTGCACACAATTCACAAACACAGAAAATTATTTTTTTTTTGGTTTGGACAGGAGTGTACTTTCGGGGGTTACAGCACCCTTTAACGGTCAAGCCAGCCGGCCCTTTACTTATGACACAGGCGCACACTTGGCACTACTTTGTTGATGCACGTGCGGCTACTGCGCACACAATTCACAAACACAGAAAATAATTTTTTTTTGGTTTGGACTGGAGTGTACTTTCGGGGGTTACAGCACCCTTTAACGGTCAAGCCAGCCGGCCCTTTACTTATGACACAGGCGCATGCTTGGCACTACTTTGTTGATGCACGTGCGGCTACTGCACACACAATTCACAAACACAGAAAATAATTTTTTTTTTGGTTTGGACTGGAGTGTACTTTCGGGGGTTACAGCACCCTTTAACGGTCAAGCCAGCCGGCCCTTTACTTATGACACAGGCGCACGCTTGGCACTACTTTGTTGATGCACGTGCGGCTACTGCGCACACAATTCACAAACACAGAAAATAACTTTTTTTTTGGTTTGGACTGGAGTGTACTTTCGGGGGTTACAGCACCCTTTAACGGTCAAGCCAGCCGGCCCTTTACTTATGACACAGGCGCACGCTTGGCACTACTTTGTTGATGCACGTGCGGCTACTGCGCACACAATTCACAAACACAGAAAATAATTTTTTTTTTGGTTTGGACTGGAGTGTACTTTTGGGGGTTACAGCACCCTTTAACGGTCAAGCCAGCCGGCCCTTTACTTATGACACAGGCGCATGCTTGGCACTACTTTGTTGATGCACGTGCGGCTACTGCGCACACAATTCACAAACACAGAAAATATTTTTTTTTTTGGTTTGGACTGGAGTGTACTTTCGGGGGTTACAGCACCCTTTAACGGTCAAGCCAGCCGGCCCTTTACTTATGACACAGGCGCACGCTTGGCACTACTTTGTTGATGCACGTGCGGCTACTGCGCACACAATTCACAAACACAGAAAATATTTTTTTTTTTGGTTTGGACTGGAGTGTACTTTCGGGGGTTACAGCACCCTTTAACGGTCAAGCCAGCCGGCCCTTTACTTATGACACAGGCGCACGCTTGGCACTACTTTGTTGATGCACGTGCGGCTACTGCGCACACAATTCACAAACACAGAAAATAATATTTTTTTTGCTTTTGGACCGGAGTGTACTTTCGGGGGTTACAGCACCCTTTAACGGTCAAGCCAGCCGGCCCTTTACTTATGACACAGGCGCACGCTTGGCACTACTTTGTTGATGCACGTGCGGCTACTGCGCACACAATTCACAAACACAGAAAATAATTTTTTTTTTGGTTTGGACTTGAGTGTACTTTCGGGGGTTACAGCACCCTTTAACGGTCAAGCCAGCTGGCCCTTTACTTATGACACAGGCGCATGCTTGGCACTACTTTGTTGATGCACGTGCGGCTACTGCGCACACAATTCACAAACACAGAAAATTATTTTTTTTTTGGTTTGGACTGGAGTTTACTTTGGGGGTTACAGCACCCTTTAACCGTCAAGCCAGCCGGCCCTTTACTTATGACACAGGCGCACGCTTGGCACTACTTTGTTGATGCACGTGCGGCTACTGCGCACACAATTCACAAACACAGAAAATAATTTTTTTTTTGGTTTGGACTGGAGTTTACTTTGGGGGTTACAGCACCCTTTAACGGTCAAGCCAGCCGGCCCTTTACTTATGACACAGGCGCACGCTTGGCACTACTTTGTTGATGCACGTGCGGCTACTGCGCACACAATTCACAAACACAGAAAATAATTTTTTTTTTGGTTTGGACAGGAGTGTATTTTCGGGGGTTACAGCACCCTTAACGGTCAAGCCAGCCGGCCCTTTACTTATGACACAGGCGCACGCTTGGCACTACTTTGTTGATGCACGTGCGGCTACTGCGCACACAATTCACAAACACAGAAAATAATTTTTTTTGGTTTGGACTGGAGTGTACATTCGGGGGTTACAGCACCCTTTAACGGTCAAGCCAGCCGGCCCTTTACTTATGACACAGGCGCACGCTTGGCACTACTTTGTTGATGCACGTGCGGCTAATGCGCACACAATTCACAAACAGAAAATAATTTTTTTTTTGGTTTGGACTGGAGTGTACTTTCGGGGGTTACAGCACCCTTAACGGTCAAGCCAGCCGGCCCTTTACTTATGACTTATGACACAGGCGCACGCTTGGCACTACTTTGTTGATGCACGTGCGGCTACTGCGCACACAATTCACAAACACAGAAAATAATTTTTTTTTTGGTTTGGACTGGAGTGTACTTTGGGGGTTACAGCACCCTTTAACGGTCAAGCCAGCCGGCCCTTTACTTATGACACAGGCGCACGCTTGGCACTACTTTGTTGATGAACGTGCGGCTACTGCCCACACATTTCACAAACACAGAAAATAATTTTTTTTTTGGTTTGGACTGGAGTGTACTTTTGGGGGTTACAGCACCCTTTAACGGTCAAGCCAGCCGGCCCTTTACTTATGACACAGGCGCATGCTTGGCACTACTTTGTTGATGCACGTGCGGCTACTGCGCACACAATTCACAAACACAGAAAATAATTTTTTTTTTGGTTTGGACTGGAGTGTACTTTCGGGGGTTACAGCACCCTTTAACGGTCAAGCCAGCCGGCCCTTTACTTATGACACAGGCGCACGCTTGGCACTACTTTGTTGATGCACGTGCGGCTACTGCGCACACAATTCACAAACACAGAAAATAATTTTTTTTTTGGTTTGGACTGGAGTGTACTTTCGGGGGTTACAGCACCCTTTAACGGTCAAGCCAGCCGGCCCTTTACTTATGACACAGGCGCACGCTTGGCACTACTTTGTTGATGCACGTGCGGCTACTGCGCACACAATTCACAAACACAGAAAATAATATTTTTTTTGCTTTTGGACCGGAGTGTACTTTCGGGGGTTACAGCACCCTTTAACGGTCAAGCCAGCCGGCCCTTTACTTATGACACAGGCGCACGCTTGGCACTACTTTGTTGATGCACGTGCGGCTACTGCGCACACAATTCACAAACACAGAAAATAATTTTTTTTTTGGTTTGGACTGGAGTGTACTTTCGGGGGTTACAGCACCCTTTAACGGTCAAGCCAGCTGGCCCTTTACTTATGACACAGGCGCACGCTTGGCACTACTTTGTTGATGCACGTGCGGCTACTGCGCACACAATTCACAAACACAGAAAATAATTTTTTTTTTGGTTTGGACTGGAGTTTACTTTGGGGGTTACAGCACCCTTTAACCGTCAAGCCAGCCGGCCCTTTACTTATGACACAGGCGCACGCTTGGCACTACTTTGTTGATGCACGTGCGGCTACTGCGCACACAATTCACAAACACAGAAAATAATTTTTTTTTTGGTTTGGACTGGAGTTTACTTTGGGGGTTACAGCACCCTTTAACGGTCAAGCCAGCCGGCCCTTTACTTATGACACAGGCGCACGCTTGGCACTACTTTGTTGATGCACGTGCGGCTACTGCGCACACAATTCACAAACACAGAAAATAATTTTTTTTTTGGTTTGGACAGGAGTGTATTTTCGGGGGTTACAGCACCCTTAACGGTCAAGCCAGCCGGCCCTTTACTTATGACACAGGCGCACGCTTGGCACTACTTTGTTGATGCACGTGCGGCTACTGCGCACACAATTCACAAACACAGAAAATAATTTTTTTTGGTTTGGACTGGAGTGTACATTCGGGGGTTACAGCACCCTTTAACGGTCAAGCCAGCCGGCCCTTTACTTATGACACAGGCGCACGCTTGGCACTACTTTGTTGATGCACGTGCGGCTAATGCGCACACAATTCACAAACAGAAAATAATTTTTTTTTTGGTTTGGACTGGAGTGTACTTTCGGGGGTTACAGCACCCTTAACGGTCAAGCCAGCCGGCCCTTTACTTATGACTTATGACACAGGCGCACGCTTGGCACTACTTTGTTGATGCACGTGCGGCTACTGCGCACACAATTCACAAACACAGAAAATAATTTTTTTTTTGGTTTGGACTGGAGTGTACTTTGGGGGTTACAGCACCCTTTAACGGTCAAGCCAGCCGGCCCTTTACTTATGACACAGGCGCACGCTTGGCACTACTTTGTTGATGAACGTGCGGCTACTGCCCACACATTTCACAAACACAGAAAATAATTTTTTTTTTGGTTTGGACTGGAGTGTACTTTCGGGGGTTACAGCACCCTTAACGGTCAAGCCAGCCGGCCCTTTACTTATGACTTATGACACAGGCGCACGCTTGGCACTACTTTGTTGATGCACGTGCGGCTACTGCGCACACAATTCACAAACACAGAAAATAATATTTTTTTTGGTTTGGACTGGAGTGTACTTTGGGGGTTACAGCACCCTTTAACGGTCAAGCCAGCCGGCCCTTTACTTATGACACAGGCGCACGCTTGGCACTATTTTGTTGATGCACGTGCGGCTACTGCGCACACAATTCACAAACACAGAAAATAATTTTTTTTTTGGTTTGGACTGGAGTGTACTTTCGGGGGTTACAGCACCCTTTAACGGTCAAGCCAGCCGGCCCTTTACTTATGACACAGGCGCACGCTTGGCACTACTTTGTTGATGCACGTGCGGCTACAGCGCACACAATTCACAAACACTGAAAATTATTTTTTTTTTGGTTTGGACTGGAGTGTACTTTGGGGGTTACAGCACCCTTTAACGGTAAAGCCAGCCGGCACTTTACTTATGACACAGGCGCACGCTTGGCACTACTTTGTTGATGCACGTGCGGCTACTGCGCACACAATTCACAAACACAGAAAATTATTCTTTTTTTGGTTTGGACTGGAGTGTACTTTCGGGGGTTACAGCACCCTTAACGGTCAAGCCAGCCTGCCCTTTACTTATGACACAGGCGCACGCTTGGCACTACTTTGTTGATGCACGTGCGGCTACTGCGCACACAATTCACAAACACAGAAAATAATTTTTTTTTTGGTTTGGACTGGAGTGTACTTTCGGGGGTTACAGCACCCTTTAACGGTCAAGCCAGCTGGCCCTTTACTTATGACACAGGCGCACGCTTGGCACTACTTTGTTGATGCACGTGCGGCTACTGCGCACACAATTCACAAACACAGAAAATAATTTTATTTTTTTGGTTTGGACTGGAGTGTACTTTCGAGGGTTACAGCACCCTTTAACGGTCAAGCCAGCTGGCCCTTTACTTATGACACAGGCGCACGCTTGGCACTACTTTGTTGATGCACGTGCGGCTACTGCGCACACAATTCACAAACACAGAAAATAATTTTTTTTTTGGTTTGGACTGGAGTGTACTTTCGGGATTTACAGCACCCTTTAACGGTCAAGCCAGCCGGCCCTTTACTTATGACACAGGCGCACGCTTGGCACTACTTTGTTGATGCACGTGCGGCTACTGCGCACAGAATTCACAAACACAGAAAATAATTTATTTTTTGGTTTGGACCGGAGTGTACTTTCGGGGGTTACAGCACCCTTTAACGGTCAAGCCAGCCGGCCCTTTACTTATGACACAGGCGCACGCTTGGCACTACTTTGTTGATGCACGTGCGGCTACTGCGCACACAATTCACAAACAGAAAATAATTTTTTTTTTGGTTTGGACTGGAGTTTACTTTGGGGGTTACAGCACCCTTTAACAGTCAAGCCAGCTGGCCCTTTACTTATGACACAGGCGCACGCTTGGCACTACTTTGTTGATGCACGTGCGGCTACTGCGCACACAATTCACAAACACAGAAAATAATTTTTTTTTTGGTTTGGACTGGAGTGTACTTTCGGGGGTTACAGCACCCTTAACGGTCAAGCCAGCCGGCCCTTTACTTATGACACAGGCGCACGCTTGGCACTACTTTGTTGATGCACATGCGGCTACTGCGCACACAATTCACAAACAGAAAATAATTTTTTTTTTGGTTTGGACTGGAGTGTACTTTGGGGGTTACAGCACCCTTTAACGGTCAAGCCAGCTGGCCCTTTACTTACGACACAGGCGCATGCTTGGCACTACTTTGTTGATGCACGTGCGGCTACTGCGCACACAATTCACAAACACAGAAAATAATTTTTTTTTTGGTTTGGACTGGAGTTTACTTTGGGGGTTACAGCACCCTTTAACGGTCAAGCCAGCCGGCCCTTTACTTATGACACAGGCGCACGCTTGGCACTACTTTGTTGATGCACGTGCGGCTACTGCGCACACAATTCACAAACACAGAAAATAATTTTTTTTTTGGTTTGGACTGGAGTGTACTTTCGGGGGTTACAGCACCCTTAACGGTCAAGCCAGCCGGCCCATTACTTATGACACAGGCGCACGCTTGGCACTACTTTGTTGATGCACGTGCGGCTACTGCGCACACAATTCACAAACACAGAAAATTATTTTTTTTGGTTTGGACTGGAGTGTACATTCGGGGGTTACAGCACCCTTTAACGGTCAAGCCAGCCGGCCCTTTACTTATGACACAGGCGCACGCTTGGCACTACTTTGTTGATGCACGTGCGGCTACTGCGCACACAATTCACAAACAGAAAATAATTTTTTTTTGTTTGGACTGGAGTGTACTTTGGGGGTTACAGCACCCTTTAACGGTCAAGCCAGCTGGCCCTTTACTTATGACACAGGCGCATGCTTGGCACTACTTTGTTGATGCACGTGCGGCTACTGCGCACACAATTCACAAACACAGAAAATAATTTTTTTTTTGGTTTGGACTGGAGTTTACTTTGGGGGTTACAGCACCCTTTAACGGTCAAGCCAGCCGGCCCTTTACTTATGACACAGGCGCACGCTTGGCACTACTTTGTTGATGCACGTGCGGCTACTGCGCACACAATTCACAAACACAGAAAATAATTTTTTTTTTGGTTTGGACAGGAGTGTACTTTCGGGGGTTACAGCACCCTTAACGGTCAAGCCAGCCGGCCCTTTACTTATGACACAGGCGCACGCTTGGCACTACTTTGTTGATGCACGTGCGGCTACTGCGCACACAATTCGCAAACACAGAAAATAATTTTTTTTTGGTTTGGACTGGAGTGTACATTTGGGGGTTACAGCACCCTTTAACGGTCAAGCCAACCGGCCCTTTACTTATGACACAGGCGCACGCTTGGCACTACTTTGTTGATGCACGTGCGGCTACTGCGCACACAATTCACAAACAGAAAATAATTTATTTTTTGGTTTGGACTGGAGTTTACTTTGGGGGTTACAGCACCCTTTAACGGTCAAGCCAGCCGGCCCTTTACTTATGACACAGGCGCACGCTTGGCGCTACTTTGTTGATGCACGTGCGGCTACTGCGCACACAATTCACAAACACAGAAAATAATTTTTTTTATGTTTTGGACAGGAGTGTACTTTCGGGGGTTACAGCACCCTTAACGGTCAAGCCAGCCGGCCCTTTACTTATGACACAGGCGCACGCTTGGCACTACTTTGTTGATGCACGTGCGGCTACTGCGCACACAATTCACAAACACAGAAAATAATTTTTTTTGGTTTGGACTGGAGTGCACATTCGGGGGTTACAGCACCCTTTAACGGTCAAGCCAGCCGGCCCTTTACTTATGACACAGGCGCACGCTTGGCACTACTTTGTTGATGCACGTGCGGCTACTGCGCACACAATTCACAAACAGAAAATTATTTTTTTTTTGGTTTGGACTGGAGTGTACTTTGGGGGTTACAGCACCCTTTAACGGTCAAGCCAGCTGGCCCTTTACTTATGACACAGGCGCACGCTTGACACTACTTTGTTGATGCACGTGCGGCTACAGCGCACACAATTCACAAACACAGAAAATAATTTTTTTTTTGGTTTGGACTGGAGTGTACTTTGGTTGTTACAGCACCCTTTAACAGTAAAGCCAGCTGGCCCTTTACTTATGACACAGGCGCACGCTTGGCACTACTTTGTTGATGCACGTGCGGCTACTGCGCACACAATTCACAAACACAGAAAATAATTTTTTTTTTGGTTTGGACTGGAGTGTACTTTGGGGGTTACAGCACCCTTTAACGGTCAAGCCAGCCGGCCCTTTACTTATGACACAGGCGCACGCTTGGCACTACTTTGTTGATGAACGTGCGGCTACTGCGCACACAGTTCACAAACACAGAAAATAATTTTTTTTTTGGTTTGGACTGGAGTGTACTTTCGGGGGTTACAGCACCCTTAACGGTCAAGCCAGCCGGCCCTTTACTTATGACTTATGACACAGGCGCACGCTTGGCACTACTTTGTTGATGCACGTGCGGCTACTGCGCACACAATTCACAAACACAGAAAATAATTTTTTTTTTGGTTTGGACTGGAGTGTACTTTGGGGGTTACAGCACCCTTTAACGGTCAAGCCAGCCGGCCCTTTACTTATGACACAGGCGCACGCTTGGCACTATTTTGTTGATGCACGTGCGGCTACTGTGCACACAATTCACAAACACAGAAAATAATTTTTTTTTGGGTTTGGAGTGGAGTGTACTTTCGGGGGTTACAGCACCCTTTAACGGTCAAGCCAGCCGGCCCTTTACTTATGACACAGGCGCACGCTTGGCACTACTTTGTTGATGCACGTGCGGCTACTGCACACACAATTCACAAACACAGAAAATAATTTTTTTTTTGGTTTGGACTGGAGTGTACTTTCGGGGGTTACAGCACCCTTTAACGGTCAAGCCAGCCGGCCCTTTACTTATGACGCAGGCGCACGCTTGGCACTACTTTGTTGATGCACGTGCGGCTACTGCGCACACAATTCACAAAGACAGAAAATAATTTTTTTTTTGGTTTGGACTGGAGTGTACTTTCGGGGGTTACAGCACCCTTTAACGGTCAAGCCAGCCGGCCCTTTACTTATGACACAGGCGCACACGCTTGGCACTACTTTGTTGATGCACGTGCGGCTACTGCGCACACAATTCACAAACACAGAAAATATTTTTTTTTTGGTTTGGACTGGAGTGTACTTTTGGGGGTTACAGCACCCTTAACGGTCAAGCCAGCCGGCCCTTTACTTATGACACAGGCGCACGCTTGACACTACTTTGTTGATGCACGTGCGGCTACTGCGCACACAATTCACAAACACAGAAAATTATTTTTTTTTTGGTTTGGACTGGAGTGTACTTTGGGGGTTACAGCACCCTTAACGGTCAAGCCAGCCGCCCCTTTACTTATGACACAGGCGCACGCTTGGCACTACTTTGTTGATGCACGTGCGGCTACTGCGAACACAATTCACAAACACAGAAAATATTTTTTTTTTGCTTTGGACTGGAGTGTACTTTCGGGGGTTACAGCACCCTTAACGGTCAAGCCAGCCGACCCTTTACTTATGACACAGGCGCACGCTTGGCACTACTTTGTTGATGCATGTGCGGCTACTGCGCACACAATTCACAAACACAGAAAATAATTTTTTTTTGGTTTGGACTGGAGTGTACTTTCGGGGGTTACAGCACCCTTTAACGGTCAAGCCAGCCAGCCCTTTACTTATGACACAGGCGCACGCTTGGCACTACTTTGTTGATGCACGTGCGGCTACTGCGCACACAATTCACAAACACAGAAAATGTTATTTTTTTTGGTTTGGACTGGAGTGTACTTTGGGGGTTACAGCACCCTTTAACGGTCAAGCCAGCTGGCCCTTTACTTATGACACAGGCGCACGCTTGGCACTACTTTGTTGATGCACGTGCGGCTACTGCGCACACAATTCACAAACACAGAAAATAATTTTTTTTTTGGTTTAGACTGGAGTGTACTTTGGGGGTTACAGTACCCTTTAATGGTCAAGCCAGCCGGCCCTTTACTTTTGACACAGGCGCACGCTTGGCACTACTTTGTTGATGCACGTCCGGCTACTGCGCACACAATTCACAAACACAGAAAATAATTTTTTTTTTGGTTTGGACTGGAGTGTACTTTTGGGGGTTAGAGCACCCTTAACGGTCAAGCCAGCCGGCCCTTTCCTTTTGACACAGGCGCACGCTTGGCACTACTTTGTTGATGCACGTGCGGCTACTGCGCACACAATTCACAAACACAGAAAATAGTTTTTTTTTTGGTTTGGACTGGAGTGTACTTTGGGGGTTACAGCACCCTTTAACGGTCAAGCCAGCCGGCCCTTTACTTTTGACACAGGCGCACGCTTGGCACTACTTTGTTGATGCACGTGCGGCTACTGCGCACACAATTCACAAACACAGAAAATTATTTTATTTTGCTTTTGGACTGGAGTGTACTTTCGGGGGTTACAGCACCCTTTAACGGTCAAGCCAGCCGGCCCTTTACTTATGACACAGGCGCACGCTTGGCACTACTTAGTTGATGCACTTGCGGCTACAGCGCACACAATTCACAAACAGAGAAAATATTTTTTTTTTGCTTTGGACTGGAGTGTACTTTCGGGGGTTACAGCACCCTTTAACGGTCAAGCCAGCTGGCCCTTGACTTATGACACAGGCGCACGCTTGGCACTACTTTGTTGATGCACGTGCGGCTACTGCGCACACAATTCACAAACACAGAAAATAATTTTTTTTTGGGTTTGGACTGGAGTGTACTTTGGGGGTTACAGCACCCTTTAACGGTCAAGCCAGCCGGCCCTTTACTTATGACACAGGCGCACGCTTGGCACTACTTTGTTGATGCATGTGCAGCTACTGCGCACACAATTCACAAACACAGAAAATAATTTTTTTTTGCTTTGGACTGGAGTGTACATTCGGGGGTTACAGCACCCTTAACGGTCAAGCCAGCCGGCCCTTTACTTATGACACAGGCGCATGCTTGGCACTACTTTGTTGATGCACGTGCGGCTTCTGCGCACACAATTCACAAACACAGAAAATAATTTTTTTTTGGTTTGGACAGGAGTGTACTTTCGGGGGTTACAGCACCCTTTAACGGTCAAGCCAGCCGGCCCTTTACTTATGACACAGGCGCACGATTGGCACTACTTTGTTGATGAACGTGCGGCTACGGCGCACACAATTCACAAACACAGAAAATATTTTTTTTTTTGGTTTGGACTGGAGTGTACTTTGGGGGTTACAGCACCCTTTAACGGTCAAGCCAGCTGGCCCTTTACTTATGACACAGGCGCACGCTTGGCACTACTTTGTTGATGCACGTGCGGCTACTGCGCACACAATTCACAAACACAGAAAATATTTTTTTTTTGCTTTGGACTGGAGTGTACTTTTGGGGGTTACAGCACCCTTTAACGGTCAAGCCAGCCGGCCCTTTACTTATGACACAGGCGCACGCTTGGCACTACTTTGTTGATGCACGTGCGGCTACTGCGCACACAATTCACAAACACAGAAAATAATTTTTTTTTGGGTTTGGACTGGAGTGTACTTTGGGGGTTACAGCACCCTTTAACGGTCAAGCCAGCCGGCCCTTTACTTTTGACACAGGCGCACGCTTGGCACTACTTTGTTGATGAACGTACGGCTACTGCGCACACAATTCACAAACACAGAAAATTATTTTTTTTTTGGTTTGGACTGGAGTGTACTTTTGGGGGTTACAGCACCCTTAACGGTCAAGCCAGCCGGCCCTTTACTTATGACACAGGCGCACGCTTGGCACCACTTTGTTGATGCACGTGCGGCTACTGCGCACACAATTCACAAACACAGAAAATTATTTTTTTTTTGGTTTGGACTGGAGTGTACTTTGGGGGTTACAGCACCCTTAACGGTCAAGCCAGCCGGCCCTTTACTTATGACACAGGCGCACGCTTGGCACTACTTTGTTGATGCACGTGCGGCTACTGCGCACACAATTCACAAACACAGAAAATAATTTTTTTTTGCTTTGGACTGGAGTGTACTTTCGGGGGTTACAGCACCCTTAACGGTCAAGCCAGCCGACCCTTTACTTATGACACAGGCGCACGCTTGGCACTACTTTGTTGATGCACGTGCGGCTACTGCGCACACAATTCACAAACACAGAAAATAATTTTTTTTTGGTTTGGACTGGAGTGTACTTTCAGGGGTTACAGCACCCTTTAACGGTCAAGCCAGCCGGCCCTTTACTTATGACACAGGCGCACGTTTGGCACTACTTTGTTGATGCACGTGCGGCTACTGCGCACACAATTCACAAACACAGAAAATATTTTTTTTTTGGTTTGGACTGGAGTGTACTTTGGGGGTTACAGCACCCTTTAACGGTCAAGCCAGCTGGCCCTTTACTTATGACACAGGCGCACGCTTGGCACTACTTTGTTGATGCACGTGCGGCTACTGCGCACACAATTCACAAACACAGAAAATATTTTTTTTTTTGGTTTGGACTGGAGTGTACTTTCGGGGGTTACAGCACCCTTTAACGGTCAAGCCAGCCGGCCCTTTACTTATGACACAGGCGCACGCTTGGCACTACTTTGTTGATGCACGTGCGGCTACTGCGCACACAATTCACAAACACAGAAAAATTTTTTTTTTTTGGTTTAGACTGGAGTGTACTTTGGGGGTTACAGCACCCTTTAATGGTCAAGCCAGCCGGCCCTTTACTTTTGACACAGGCGCACGCTTGGCACTACTTTGTTGATGCACGTGCGGCTACTGCGCACACAATTCACAAACACAGAAAATAATTTTTTTTTTGGTTTGGACTGGAGTGTACTTTGGGGGTTACAGCACCCTTTAACGGTCAAGCCAGCCGGCCCTTTACTTTTGACACAGGCGCACGCTTGGCACTACTTTGTTGATGCACGTGCGGCTACTGCGCACACAATTCACAAACACAGAAAATTATTTTATTTTGGGTTTGGACTGGAGTGTACTTTCGGGGGTTACAGCACCCTTTAACGGTCAAGCCAGCCGGCCCTTTACTTATGACACAGGCGCACGCTTGGCACTACTTTGTTGATGCACTTGCGGCTACAGCGCACACAATTCACAAACAGAGAAAATAATTTTTTTTTTGGTTTGGACTGGAGTGTACTTTCGGGGGTTACAGCACCCTTTAACGTTCAAGCCAGCCGGCCCTTTACTTATGACACAGGCGCACGCTTGGCACTACTTTGTTGATGCACGTCCGGCTACTGCGCACACAATTCACAAACACAGAAAATAATTTTTTTTTTGGTTTGGACTGGAGTGTACTTTTGGGGGTTAGAGCACCCTTAACGGTCAAGCCAGCCGGCCCTTTCCTTTTGACACAGGCGCACGCTTGGCACTACTTTGTTGATGCACGTGCGGCTACTGCGCACACAATTCACAAACACAGAAAATAGTTTTTTTTTTGGTTTGGACTGGAGTGTACTTTGGGGGTTACAGCACCCTTTAACGGTCAAGCCAGCCGGCCCTTTACTTTTGACACAGGCGCACGCTTGGCACTACTTTGTTGATGCACGTGCGGCTACTGCGCACACAATTCACAAACACAGAAAATTATTTTATTTTGCTTTTGGACTGGAGTGTACTTTCGGGGGTTACAGCACCCTTTAACGGTCAAGCCAGCCGGCCCTTTACTTATGACACAGGCGCACGCTTGGCACTACTTAGTTGATGCACTTGCGGCTACAGCGCACACAATTCACAAACAGAGAAAATATTTTTTTTTTGCTTTGGACTGGAGTGTACTTTCGGGGGTTACAGCACCCTTTAACGGTCAAGCCAGCTGGCCCTTGACTTATGACACAGGCGCACGCTTGGCACTACTTTGTTGATGCACGTGCGGCTACTGCGCACACAATTCACAAACACAGAAAATAATTTTTTTTTGGGTTTGGACTGGAGTGTACTTTGGGGGTTACAGCACCCTTTAACGGTCAAGCCAGCCGGCCCTTTACTTATGACACAGGCGCACGCTTGGCACTACTTTGTTGATGCATGTGCAGCTACTGCGCACACAATTCACAAACACAGAAAATAATTTTTTTTTGCTTTGGACTGGAGTGTACATTCGGGGGTTACAGCACCCTTAACGGTCAAGCCAGCCGGCCCTTTACTTATGACACAGGCGCATGCTTGGCACTACTTTGTTGATGCACGTGCGGCTTCTGCGCACACAATTCACAAACACAGAAAATAATTTTTTTTTGGTTTGGACAGGAGTGTACTTTCGGGGGTTACAGCACCCTTTAACGGTCAAGCCAGCCGGCCCTTTACTTATGACACAGGCGCACGATTGGCACTACTTTGTTGATGAACGTGCGGCTACGGCGCACACAATTCACAAACACAGAAAATATTTTTTTTTTTGGTTTGGACTGGAGTGTACTTTGGGGGTTACAGCACCCTTTAACGGTCAAGCCAGCTGGCCCTTTACTTATGACACAGGCGCACGCTTGGCACTACTTTGTTGATGCACGTGCGGCTACTGCGCACACAATTCACAAACACAGAAAATATTTTTTTTTTGCTTTGGACTGGAGTGTACTTTTGGGGGTTACAGCACCCTTTAACGGTCAAGCCAGCCGGCCCTTTACTTATGACACAGGCGCACGCTTGGCACTACTTTGTTGATGCACGTGCGGCTACTGCGCACACAATTCACAAACACAGAAAATAATTTTTTTTTGGGTTTGGACTGGAGTGTACTTTGGGGGTTACAGCACCCTTTAACGGTCAAGCCAGCCGGCCCTTTACTTTTGACACAGGCGCACGCTTGGCACTACTTTGTTGATGAACGTACGGCTACTGCGCACACAATTCACAAACACAGAAAATTATTTTTTTTTTGGTTTGGACTGGAGTGTACTTTTGGGGGTTACAGCACCCTTAACGGTCAAGCCAGCCGGCCCTTTACTTATGACACAGGCGCACGCTTGGCACCACTTTGTTGATGCACGTGCGGCTACTGCGCACACAATTCACAAACACAGAAAATTATTTTTTTTTTGGTTTGGACTGGAGTGTACTTTGGGGGTTACAGCACCCTTAACGGTCAAGCCAGCCGGCCCTTTACTTATGACACAGGCGCACGCTTGGCACTACTTTGTTGATGCACGTGCGGCTACTGCGCACACAATTCACAAACACAGAAAATAATTTTTTTTTGCTTTGGACTGGAGTGTACTTTCGGGGGTTACAGCACCCTTAACGGTCAAGCCAGCCGACCCTTTACTTATGACACAGGCGCACGCTTGGCACTACTTTGTTGATGCACGTGCGGCTACTGCGCACACAATTCACAAACACAGAAAATAATTTTTTTTTGGTTTGGACTGGAGTGTACTTTCAGGGGTTACAGCACCCTTTAACGGTCAAGCCAGCCGGCCCTTTACTTATGACACAGGCGCACGTTTGGCACTACTTTGTTGATGCACGTGCGGCTACTGCGCACACAATTCACAAACACAGAAAATATTTTTTTTTTGGTTTGGACTGGAGTGTACTTTGGGGGTTACAGCACCCTTTAACGGTCAAGCCAGCTGGCCCTTTACTTATGACACAGGCGCACGCTTGGCACTACTTTGTTGATGCACGTGCGGCTACTGCGCACACAATTCACAAACACAGAAAATATTTTTTTTTTTGGTTTGGACTGGAGTGTACTTTCGGGGGTTACAGCACCCTTTAACGGTCAAGCCAGCCGGCCCTTTACTTATGACACAGGCGCACGCTTGGCACTACTTTGTTGATGCACGTGCGGCTACTGCGCACACAATTCACAAACACAGAAAAATTTTTTTTTTTTGGTTTAGACTGGAGTGTACTTTGGGGGTTACAGCACCCTTTAATGGTCAAGCCAGCCGGCCCTTTACTTTTGACACAGGCGCACGCTTGGCACTACTTTGTTGATGCACGTGCGGCTACTGCGCACACAATTCACAAACACAGAAAATAATTTTTTTTTTGGTTTGGACTGGAGTGTACTTTGGGGGTTACAGCACCCTTTAACGGTCAAGCCAGCCGGCCCTTTACTTTTGACACAGGCGCACGCTTGGCACTACTTTGTTGATGCACGTGCGGCTACTGCGCACACAATTCACAAACACAGAAAATTATTTTATTTTGGGTTTGGACTGGAGTGTACTTTCGGGGGTTACAGCACCCTTTAACGGTCAAGCCAGCCGGCCCTTTACTTATGACACAGGCGCACGCTTGGCACTACTTTGTTGATGCACTTGCGGCTACAGCGCACACAATTCACAAACAGAGAAAATAATTTTTTTTTTGGTTTGGACTGGAGTGTACTTTCGGGGGTTACAGCACCCTTTAACGTTCAAGCCAGCCGGCCCTTTACTTATGACACAGGCGCACGCTTGGCACTACTTTGTTGATGCACGTGCGGCTACTGCGCACACAATTCACAAACACAGAAAATAATTTTTTTTTGCTTTGGACTGGAGTGTACTTTCGAGGGTTACAGCACCCTTAACGGTCAAGCCAGCTGGCCCTCTACTTATGACACAGGCGCACGCTTGGCACTACTTTGTTGATGCACGTGCGGCTACTGCGCACACAATTCACGAACACAGAAAATAATTTTTTTTTTGGTTTGGACTGGAGTGTACTTTGGGGTTTACAGCACCCTTTAACGGTCAAGCCAGCTGGCCCTTTACTTATGACACAGGCGTACGCTTGGCACTACTTTGTTGATGCACGTGCGGCTACTGCGCACACAATTCACAAACACAGAAAATATTTTTTTTTTTGCTTTGGACTGGAGTGTACTTTCGGGGGTTACAGCACCCTTAACGGTCAAGCCAGCCGGCCCTTTACTTATGACACAGGCGCACACGCTTGGCACTACTTTGTTGATGCACGTGCGGCTACTGCGCACACAATTCACAAACACAGAAAATAATTTTTTTTGGGGTTTGGACTGGAGTGTACTTTGGGGGTTACAGCACCCTTTAACGGTCAAGCCAGCCGGCCCTTTACTTATGACACAGGCGCACGCTTGGCACTACTTTGTTGATGCACGTGCGGCTACTGCGCACACAATTCACAAACACAGAAAATAATTTTTTTTGCTTTGGACTGGAGTGTACATTCGGGGGTTACAGCACCCTTAACGGTCAAGCCAGCCGGCCCTTTACTTATGACACATGCGCACGCTTGGCACTACTTTGTTGATGCACTTGCGGCTACAGCGCACACAATTCACAAACAGAGAAAATAATTTTTTTTTTGCTTTGGACTGGAGTGTACTTTCGGGGGTTACAGCACCCTTTAACGGTCAAGCCAGCTGGCCCTTTAATTATGACACAGGCGCACGCTTGGCACAACTTTGTTGATGCACGTGCGGCTACTGCGCACACAATTCACAAACACAGAAAATAATATTTTTTTTGGTTTGGACTGGAGTGTACTTTCGGGGGTTACAGCACCCTTTAACGGTCAAGCCAGCCGGCCCTTTACTTATGACACAGGCGCACACGCTTGGCACTACTTTGTTGATGCACATGCGGCTACTGCGCACACAATTCACAAACACAGAAAATAATTTTTTTTGGGGTTTGGACTGGAGTGTACTTTGGGGGTTACAGCACCCTTTAACGGTCAAGCCAGCCGGCCCTTTACTTATGACACAGGCGCACGCTTGGCACTACTTTGTTGATGCACGTGCAGCTACTGCGCACACAATTCACAAACACAGAAAATAATTTTTTTTTGCTTTGGACTGGAGTGTACATTCGGGGGTTACAGCACCCATAACGGTCAAGCCAGCTGGCCCTTTACTTATGACACAGGCGCACGCTTGGCACTACTTTGTTGATGCACGTGCGGCTTCTGCGCACACAATTCACAAACACAGAAAATAATTTTTTTTTGGTTTGGACAGGAGTGTACTTTCGGGGGTTACAGCACACTTTAACGGTCAAGCCAGCCGGCCCTTTACTTATGACACAGGCGCACGCTTGGCACTACTTTGTTGATGAACGTGCGGCTACGGCGCACACAATTCACAAACACAGAAAATAATTTTTTTTTTGGTTTGGACTGGAGTGTACTTTGGGGGTTACAGCACCCTTTAACGGTCAAGCCAGCTGGCCCTTTACTTATGACACAGGCGCACGCTTGGCACTACTTTGTTGATGCACGTGCGGCTACTGCGCACACAATTCACAAACACAGAAAATAATTTTTTTTTTGGTTTGGACTGGAGTGTACTTTTGGGGGTTACAGCACCCTTTAACGGTCAAGCCAGCCGGCCCTTTACTTATGACACAGGCGCACGCTTGGCACTACTTTGTTGATGCACGTGCGGCTACTGCACACACAATTCACAAACACAGAAAATTATTATTTTTTTGGTTTGGACTGGAGTGTACTTTTGGGGGTTACAGCACCCTTAACGGTCAAGCCAGCCGGCCCTTTACTTATGACACAGGCGCACGCTTGGCACTACTTTGTTGATGCACGTGCGGCTACTGCGCACACAATTCACAAACACAGAAAATTATTTTTTTTTTGGTTTGGACTGGAGTGTACTTTGGGGGTTACAGCACCCTTAACGGTCAAGCCAGCCGGCCCTTTACTTATGACACAGGCGCACGCTTGGCACTACTTTGTTGATGCACGTGCGGCTACTGCGCACACAATTCACAAACACAGAAAATAATTTTTTTTTGCTTTGGACTGGAGTGTACTTTCGGGGGTTACAGCACCCTTAACGGTCACGCCAGCCGACCCTTTACTTATGACACAGGCGCACGCTTGGCACTACTTTGTTGATGCACGTGCGGCTACTGCGCACACAATTCACAAACACAGAAAATAATTTTTTTTTTGGTTTAGACTGGAGTGTACTTTGGGGTTTACAGCACCCTTTAACGGTCAAGCCAGCTGGCCCTTTACTTATGACACAGGCGTACGCTTGGCACTACTTTGTTGATGCACGTGCGGCTATTGCGCACACAATTCACAAACAGAGAAAATAATTTTTTTTTTGGTTTGGACTGGAGTGTACTTTGGGGGTTACAGCACCCTTTAACGGTCAAGCCAGCCGGCCCTTTACTTATGACACAGGCGCACGCTTGGCACTACTTTGTTGATGCACGTGCGGCTACTGCGCACACAATTCACAAACACAGAAAATATATATTTTTTTGGTTTGGACTGGAGTGTACTTTCGGGGGGTTACAGCACCCTTAACGGTCAAGCCAGCCGGCCCTTTACTTATGACACAGGTGCACGCTTGCCACTACTTTGTTGATGCACGTGCGGCTACTGCGCACACAATTCACAAACACAGAAAATTATTTTTTTTTTGGTTTGGACTGGAGTGTACTTTGGGGGTTACAGCACCCTTTAACAGTCAAGCCAGCCGGCCCTTTACTTATGACACAGGCGCACGCTTGGCACTACTTTGTTGATGCACGTGCGGCTACTGCGCACACAATTCACAAACACAGAAAATATTTTTTTTTTTGCTTTGGACTGGAGTGTACTTTCGGGGGTTACAGCACCCTTAACGGTCAAGCCAGCCGGCCCTTTACTTATGACACAGGCGCACACGCTTGGCACTACTTTGTTGATGCACGTGCGGCTACTGCGCACACAATTCACAAACACAGAAAATAATTTTTTTTTGGGTTTGGACTGGAGTGTACTTTGGGGGTTACAGCACCCTTTAACGGTCAAGCCAGCCGGCCCTTTACTTATGACACAGGTGCACGCTTGGCACTACTTTGTTGATGCACGTGCGGCTACTGCGCACACAATTCACAAACACATAAAATAATTTTTTTTTGCTTTGGACTGGAGTGTACATTCGGGGGTTACAGCACCCTTAACGGTCAAGCCAGCCGGCCCTTTACTTATGACACAGGCGCACGCTTGGCACTACTTTGTTGATGCACGTGCGGCTACTGCGCACACAATTCACAAACACAGAAAATATATATTTTTTTGGTTTGGACTGGAGTGTACTTTCGGGGGTTACAGCACCCTTTAACGGTCAAGCCAGCCGGCCCTTTACTTATGACACAGGCGCACGCTTGGCACTACTTTGTTGATGCACGTGCGGCTACTGCGCACACAATTCACAAACACAGAAAATAATTTTTTTTTGGGTTTGGACTGGAGTGTACTTTGGGGGTTACAGCACCCTTTAACGGTCAAGCCAGCCGGCTCTTTACTTATGACACAGGCGCACGCTTGGCACTACTTTGTTGATGCACGTGCAGCTACTGCGCACACAATTCACAAACACAGAAAATAATTTTTTTTTCGCTTTGGACTGGAGTGTACATTCGGGGGTTACAGCACCCTTAACGGTCAAGCCAGCCGGCCCTTTACTTATGACACAGGCGCACGCTTGGCACTACTTTGTTGATGCACGTGCGGCTTCTGCGCACACAATTCACAAACACAGAAAATAATTTTTTTTGGTTTGGACAGGAGTGTACTTTCGGGGGTTACAGCACCCTTTAACGGTCAAGCCAGCCGGCCCTTTACTTATGACACAGGCGCACGCTTGGCACTACTTTGTTGATGAACGTGCGGCTACGGCGCACACAATTCACAAACACAGAAAATAATTTTTTTTTTGGTTTGGACTGGAGTGTACTTTGGGGGTTACAGCACCCTTTAACGGTCAAGCCAGCTGGCCCTTTACTTATGACACAGGCGCACGCTTGGCACTACTTTGTTGATGCACGTGCGGCTACTGCGCACACAATTCACAAACACAGAAAATAATTTTTTTTTTGGTTTGGACTGGAGTGTACTTTTGGGGGTTACAGCACCCTTTAACGGTCAAGCCAGCCGGCCCTTTACTTATGACACAGGCGCACGCTTGGCACTACTTTGTTGATGCACGTGCGGCTACTGTGCACACAATTCACAAACACAGAAAATAATTTTTTTTTTGGTTTGGACTGGAGTGTACTTTGGGGGTTACAGCACCCTTTAACGGTCAAGCCAGCCGTCCCTTTACTTTTGACACAGGCGCACGCTTGGCACTACTTTGTTGATGAACGTACGGCTACTGCGCACACAATTCACAAACACAGAAAATTATTTTTTTTTTGGTTTGGACTGGAGTGTACTTTTGGGGGTTACAGCACCCTTAACGGTCAAGCCAGCTGGCCCTTTACTTATGACACAGGCGCACGCTTGGCACTACTTTGTTGATGCACGTGCGGCTACTGCGCACACAATTCACAAACACAGAAAATTATTTTTTTTTTGGTTTGGACTGGAGTGTACTTTGGGGGTTACAGCACCCTTAACGGTCAAGCCAGCCGGCCCTTTACTTATGACACAGGCGCACGCTTGGCACTACTTTGTTGATGCACGTGCGGCTACTGCGCACACAATTCACAAACACAGAAAATAATTTTTTTTTGCTTTGGACTGGAGTGTACTTTCAGGGGTTACAGCACCCTTAACGGTCACGCCAGCCGACCCTTTACTTATGACACAGGCGCATGCTTGGCACTACTTTGTTGATGCACGTGCGGCTACTGCGCACACAATTCACAAACACAGAAAATAATTTTTTTTTGGTTTGGACTGGAGTGTACTTTCGGGGGTTACAGCACCCTTTAACGGTCAAGCCAGCCGGCCCTTTACTTATGACACAGGCGCACGCTTGGCACTACTTTGTTGATGCACGTGCGGCTACTGCGCACACAATTCACAAACACAGAAAATATATATTTTTTGGTTTGGACTGGAGTGTACTTTGGGGGTTACAGCACCCTTTAACGGTCAAGCCAGCTGGCCCTTTACTTATGACACAGGCGCACGCTTGGCACTACTTTGTTGATGCACGTGCGGCTACTGCGCACACAATTCACAAACACAGAAAATAGTTTTTTTTTTGGTTTGGACTGGAGTGTACTTTGGGGGTTACAGCACCCTTTAACGGTCAAGCCAGCCGGCCTTTTACTTTTGACACAGGCGCACGCTTGGCACTACTTTGTTGATGCACGTGCGGCTACTGCGCACACAATTCACAAACACAGAAAATTATTTTATTTTGGGTTTGGACTGGAGTGTACTTTTGGGGGTTACAGCACCCTTTAACGGTCAAGCCAGCCGGCCCTTTACTTAGGACACAGGCGCACGCTTGGCACTACTTTGTTGATGCACTTGCGGCTACAGCGCACACAATTCACAAACAGAGAAAATAATTTTTTTTTTGGTTTGGACTGGAGTGTACTTTCGGGGGTTACAGCACCCTTTAACGGTCAAGCCAGCCGGCCCTTTACTTATGACACAGGCGCACGCTTGGCACTACTTTGTTGATGCACGTGCGGCTACTGCGCACACAATTCACAAACACAGAAAATAATTTTTTTTTGCTTTGGACTGGAGTGTACTTTCGAGGGTTACAGCACCCTTAACGGTCAAGCCAGCTGGCCCTCTACTTATGACACAGGCGCACGCTTGGCACTACTTTGTTGATGCACGTGCGGCTACTGCGCACACAATTCACAAACACAGAAAATATATATTTTTTTGGTTTGGACTGGAGTGTACTTTCGGAGGGTTACAGCACCCTTAACGGTCAAGCCAGCCGGCCCTTTACTTATGACACAGGTGCACGCTTGGCACTACTTTGTTGATGCACGTGCGGCTACTGCGCACACAATTCACAAACACAGAAAATAATTTTTTTTTTGGTTTGGACTGGAGTGTACTTTGGGGGTTACAGCACCCTTTAACGGTCAAGCCAGCCGGCCCTTTACTTATGACACAGGCGCACACGCTTGGCACTACTTTGTTGATGCACGTGCGGCTACTGCGCACACAATTCACAAACACAGAAAATAATTTTTTTTGGGGTTTGGACTGGAGTGTACTTTGGGGGTTACAGCACCCTTTAACGGTCAAGCCAGCCGGCCCTTTACTTATGACACAGGCGCACGCTTGGCACTACTTTGTTGATGCACGTGCGGCTACTGCGCACACAATTCACAAACACATAAAATAATTTTTTTTTGCTTTGGACTGGAGTGTACATTCGGGGGTTACAGCACCCTTAACGGTCAAGCCAGCCGGCCCTTTACTTATGACACAGGCGCACGCTTGGCACTACTTTGTTGATGCACGTGCGGCTTCTGCGCACACAATTCACAAACACAGAAAATAATTTTTTTTTGGTTTGGACTGGAGTGTACTTTTGGGGGTTACAGCACCCTTTAACGGTCAAGCCAGCCGGCCCTTTACTTATGACACAGGCGCACGCTTGGCACTACTTTGTTGATGAACGTGCGGCTACTGCGCACACAATTCACAAACACAGAAAATATTTTTTTTTTGGTTTGGACTGGAGTGTACTTTGGGGGTTACAGCACCCTTTAACGGTCAAGCCAGCTGGCCCTTTACTTATGACACAGGCGCACGCTTGGCACTACTTTGTTGATGCACGTGCGGCTACTGCGCACACAATTCACAAACACAGAAAATAATTTTTTTTTTGGTTTGGACTGGAGTGTACTTTTGGGGGTTACAGCACCCTTTAACGGTCAAGCCAGCCGGCCCTTTACTTATGACACAGGCGCACGCTTGGCACTACTTTGTTGATGCACGTGCGGCTACTGCGCACACAATTCACAAACACAGAAAATAATTTTTTTTTTGGTTTGGACTGGAGTGTACTTTGGGGGTTACAGCACCCTTAACGGTCAAGCCAGCCGGCCCTTTACTTATGACACAGGCGCACGCTTGGCACTACTTTGTTGATGCACGTGCGGCTACTGCGCACACAATTCACAAACACAGAAAAATTATTTTTTTTTTGGTTTGGACTGGAGTGTACTTTTGGGGGTTACAGCACCCTTAACGGTCAAGCCAGCCGGCCCTTTACTTATGACACAGGCGCACGCTTGGCACTACTTTGTTGATGCACGTGCGGCTACTGCGCACACAATTCACAAACACAGAAAATTATTTTTTTTTTGGTTTGGACTGGAGTGTACTTTGGGGGTTACAGCACCCTTAACGGTCAAGCCAGCCGGCCCTTTACTTATGACACAGGCGCACGCTTGGCACTACTTTGTTGATGCACGTGCGGCTACTGCGCACACAATTCACAAACACAGAAAATAATTTTTTTTTGCTTTGGACTGGAGTGTACTTTCGGGGGTTACAGCACCCTTAACGGTCACGCCAGCCGACCCTTTACTTATGACACAGGCGCACGCTTGGCACTACTTTGTTGATGCACGTGCGGCTACTGCGCACACAATTCACAAACACAGAAAATAATTTTTTTTTGGTTTGGACTGGAGTGTACTTTCGGGGGTTACAGCACCCTTTAACGGTCAAGCCAGCCGGCCCTTTACTTATGACACAGGCGCACGCTTGGCACTACTTTGTTGATGCACGTGCGGCTACTGCGCACACAATTCACAAACACAGAAAATATATATTTTTTGGTTTGGACTGGAGTGTACTTTGGGGGTTACAGCACCCTTTAACGGTCAAGCCAGCTGGCCCTTTACTTATGACACAGGCGCACGCTTGGCACTACTTTGTTGATGCACGTGCGGCTACTGCGCACACAATTCACAAACACAGAAAATAGTTTTTTTTTTGGTTTGGACTGGAGTGTACTTTGGGGGTTACAGCACCCTTTAACGGTCAAGCCAGCCGGCCCTTTACTTTTGACACAGGCGCACGCTTGGCACTACTTTGTTGATGCACGTGCGGCTACTGCGCACACAATTCACAAACACAGAAAATTATTTTATTTTGGGTTTGGACTGGAGTGTACTTTCGGGGGTTACAGCACCCTTTAACGGTCAAGCCAGCCGGCCCTTTACTTATGACACAGGCGCACGCTTGGCACTACTTTGTTGATGCACTTGCGGCTACAGCGCACACAATTCACAAACAGAGAAAATTATTTTTTTTTTGGTTTGGACTGGAGTGTACTTTCGGGGGTTACAGCACCCTTTAACGGTCAAGCCAGCCGGCCCTTTACTTATGACACAGGCGCACGCTTGGCACTACTTTGTTGATGCACGTGCGGCTACTGCGCACACAATTCACAAACACAGAAAATAATTTTTTTTTGCTTTGGACTGGAGTGTACTTTCGAGGGTTACAGCACCCTTAACGGTCAAGCCAGCTGGCCCTCTACTTATGACACAGGCGCACGCTTGGCACTACTTTGTTGATGCACGTGCGGCTACTGCGCACACAATTCACGAACACAGAAAATATTTTTTTTTTGGTTTGGACTGGAGTGTACTTTGGGGTTTACAGCACCCTTTAACGGTCAAGCCAGCTGGCCCTTTACTTATGACACAGGCGTACGCTTGGCACTACTTTGTTGATGCACGTGCTGCTATTGCGCACACAATTCACAAACAGAGAAAATAATTTTTTTTTTGGTTTGGACTGGAGTGTACTTTGGGGGTTACAGCACCCTTTAACGGTCAAGCCAGCTGGCCCTTTACTTATGACACAGGCGCACGCTTGGCACTACTTTGTTGATGCACGTGCGGCTACTGCGCACACAATTCACAAACACATAAAATAATTTTTTTTTGCTTTGGACTGGAGTGTACATTCGGGGGTTACAGCACCCTTAACGGTCAAGCCAGCCGGCCCTTTACTTATGACACAGGCGCACGCTTGGCACTACTTTGTTGATGCACGTGCGGCTTCTGCGCACACAATTCACAAACACAGAAAATAATTTTTTTTTGGTTTGGACTGGAGTGTACTTTTGGGGGTTACAGCATCCTTTAACGGTCAAGCCAGCCGGCCCTTTACTTATGACACAGGCGCACGCTTGGCACTACTTTGTTGATGAACGTGCGGCTACTGCGCACACAATTCACAAACACAGAAAATATTTTTTTTTTTGGTTTGGACTGGAGTGTACTTTGGGGGTTACAGCACCCTTTAACGGTCAAGCCAGCTGGCCCTTTACTTATGACACAGGCGCACGCTTGGCACTACTTTGTTGATGCACGTGCGGCTACTGCGCACACAATTCACAAACACAGAAAATAATTTTTTTTTTGGTTTGGACTGGAGTGTACTTTTGGGGGTTACAGCACCCTTTAACGGTCAAGCCAGCCGGCCCTTTACTTATGACACAGGCGCACGCTTGGCACTAATTTGTTGATGCACGTGCGGCTACTGCGCACACAATTCACAAACACAGAAAATAATTTTTTTTTTGGTTTGGACTGGAGTGTACTTTGGGGGTTACAGCACCCTTAACGGTCAAGCCAGCCGGCCCTTTACTTATGACACAGGCGCACGCTTGGCACTACTTTGTTGATGCACGTGCGGCTACTGCGCACACAATTCACAAACACAGAAAATAATTTTTTTTTGCTTTGGACTGGAGTGTACTTTCGGGGGTTACAGCACCCTTAACGGTCAAGCCAGCCGACCCTTTACTTATGACACAGGCGCACGCTTGGCACTACTTTGTTGATGCACGTGCGGCTACTGCGCACACAATTCACAAACACAGAAAATAATTTTTTTTTGGTTTGGACTGGAGTGTACTTTCGGGGGTTACAGCACCCTTTAACGGTCAAGCCAGCCGGCCCTTTACTTATGACACAGGCGCACGCTTGGCACTACTTTGTTGATGCACATTCGGCTACTGCGCACACAATTCACAAACACAGAAAATAATTTTTTTTTTGGTTTAGACTGGAGTTTACTTTGGGGGTTACAGCACCCTTTAACGGTCAAGCCAGCCGGCCCTTTACTTTTGACACAGGCGCACGCTTGGCACTACTTTTGTTGATGCACGTGCGGCTACTGCGCACACAATTCACAAACACAGAAAATAATTTGTTTTTTGGTTTGGACTGGAGTGTACTTTCGGGGGTTACAGCACCCTTAACGGTCAAGCCAGCCGGCCCTTTACTTTTGACACAGGCGCACGCTTGGCACTACTTTGTTGATGCACGTGCGGCTACTGCGCACACAATTCACAAACACAGAAAATAGTTTTTTTTTTGGTTTGGACTGGAGTGTACTTTGGGGGTTACAGCACCCTTTAACGGTCAAGCCAGCCGGCCCTTTACTTTTGACACAGGCGCACGCTTGGCACTACTTTGTTGATGCACGTGCGGCTACTGCGCACACAATTCACAAACACAGAAAATTATTTTATTTTGGGTTTGGACTGGAGTGTAATTTCGGGGGTTACAGCACCCTTTAACGGTCAAGCCAGCCGGCCCTTTACTTATGACACAGGCGCACGCTTGGCACTACTTTGTTGATGCACTTGCGGCTACAGCGCACACAATTCACAAACATAGAAAATAATTTTTTTTTTGGTTTGGACTGTAGTGTACTTTTGGGGGTTACAGCACCCTTTAACGGTCAAGCCAGCCGGCCCTTTACTTTTGACACAGGCGCACGCTTGGCACTACTTTGTTGATGCACGTGCGGCTACTGCGCACACAATTCACAAACACAGAAAATTATTTTATTTTGGGTTTGGACTGGAGTGTAATTTCGGGGGTTACAGCACCCTTTAACGGTCAAGCCAGCCGGCCCTTTACTTAGGACACAGGCGCACGCTTGGCACTACTTTGTTGATGCACTTGCGGCTACAGCGCACACAATTCACAAACATAGAAAATAATTTTTTTTTTGGTTTGGACTGTAGTGTACTTTTGGGGGTTACAGCACCCTTTAACGGTCAAGCCAGCCGGCCCTTTACTTATGACACAGGCACACGCTTGGCACTACTTTGTTGATGCACGTGCGGCTACTGCGCACACAATTCACAAACACAGAAAATAATTTTTTTTTGCTTTGGACTGGAGTGTACTTTCGGGGGTTACAGCACCCTTAACGGTCAAGCCAGCTGGCCCTTTACTTATGACACAGGCGCACGCTTGGCACTACTTTGTTGATGCACGTGCGGCTACTGCGCACACAATTCACAAACACAGAAAATAAATTTTTTTTTGGTTTGGACTGGAGTGTACTTTGGGGGTTACAGCACCCTTTAACGATCAAGCCAGCTGGCCCTTTACTTATGACACAGGCGTACGCTTGGCACTACTTTGTTGATGCACGTGCGGCTATTGCGCACACAATTCACAAACACAGAAAATAATTATTTTTTTGGTTTGGACTGGAGTGTACTTTTGGGGGTTACAGCACCCTTTAACGGTCAAGACAGCCGGCTCTTTACTTATGACACAGGCGCACGCTTGGCACTACTTTGTTGATGCACGTGCGGCTACTGCGCACACAATTCACAAACACAGAAAATAATTTTTTTTTTGGTTTGGACTGGAGTGTTCTTTCGGGGGTTACAGCACCCTTAACGGTCAAGCCAGCCGGCCCTTTACTTATGACACAGGTGCACACTTGGCACTACTTTGTTGATGCACGTGCGGCTACTGCGCACACAATTCACAAACACAGAAAATTATTTTTTTTTTGGTTTGGACTGGAGTATACTTTGGGGGTTACAGCACCCTTTAACGGTCAAGCCAGCCAGCCCTTTACTTATGACACAGGCGCACGCTTGGCACTACTTTGTTGATGCACGTGCGGCTACTGCGCACACAATTCACAAACACAGAAAATAATTCTTTTTTTGATTTGGACTGGAGTGTACTTTCGGGGGTTACAGCACCCTTTAATGGTCAAGCCAGCCGGCCCTTTACTTATGACACAGGCGCACGCTTGGCACTACTTTGTTGATGCACGTCCGGCTACTGCGCACACAATTCACAAACACAGAAAATTATTTTTTTTTTGGTTTGGACTGGAGTGTACTTTCGGGGGTTACAGCACAATTTAACGGTCAAGCCAGCCGGCCCTTTACTTATGACACAGGCGCACGCTTGGCACTACTTTGTTGATGCACGTGCGGCTACTGCGCACACAATTGACAAACACAGAAAATATATATTTTTTTGCTTTGGACTGGAGTGTACTTTGGGGGTTACAGCACCTTTTAACGGTCAAGCCAACCGTCCCTTTACTTTTGACACAGGCGCACGCTTGGCACTACTTTGTTTATGCACGTGCGGCTACTGCGCACACAATTCACAAACACAGAAAATTATTTTTTTGGGGGTTTGGACTGGAGTGTACTTTCGGGGGTTACAGCACCCTTTAACGGTCAAGCCAGCCGGCCCTTTACTTATGACACAGGCGCACGCTTGGCACGACTTTGTTGATGCACGTGCGGCTACTGCGCACACAATTCACAAACACAGAAAATAATATTTTTTTTGGTTTGGACTGGAGTGTACTTTGGGGGTTACAGCACCCTTTAACGGTCAAGCCAGCCGGCCCTTTACTTATGACACAGGCGCACGCTTGGCACTACTTTGTTGATGCACGTGCGGCTACTGCGCACACAATTCACAAACACAGAAAATATTTTTTTTTTTGGTTTGGACTGGAGTGTACTTTCGGGGGTTACAGCACCATTTAACGGTCAAGCCAGCCGGCCCTTTACTTATGACACAGGCGCACGCTTGGCACTACTTTGTTGATGCACGTGCGGCTACTGCGCACAGAATTCACAAACACAGAAAATTATTTTTTTTTTGGTTTGGACTGGAGTGTACTTTCGGGGGTTACAGCACCCTTAATGGTCAAGCCAGCCTGCCCTTTACTTATGACACAGGCGCACGCTTGGCTCTACTTTGTTGATGCACGTGCGGCTACTGCGCACACAATTCACAAACACAGAAAATAATTTTTTTTTTGGTTTGGACTGGAGTGTACTTTCGGGGGTTACAGCACCCTTTACTGGTCAAGCCAGCCGGCCCTTTACTTATGACACAGGCGCACGCTTGGCACTACTTTGTTGATGCACGTGCGGCTACTGCGCACACAATTCACAAACACAGAAAATAATTTTTTTTTTGGTTTGGACTGGAGTGTACTTTGGGGGTTACAGCACCGTTTAATGGTCAAGCCAGCCGGCCCTTTACTTATGACACAGGCGCACGCTTGGCACTACTTTGTTGATGCACGTGCGGCTACTGCGCACACAATTCACAAACACAGAAAATAATTTTTTTTTGCTTTGGACTGGAGTGTACTTTCGGGGGTTACAGCACCCTTAACGGTCAAGCCAGCTGGCCCTTTACTTATGACACAGGCGCACGCTTGGCACTACTTTGTTGATGCACGTGTGGCTTCTGCGCACACAATTCACAAACACAGAAAATAATTTTTTTTTGGTTTGGACTGGAGTGTACTTTCGGGGGTTACAGCACCCTGTAACGGTCAAGCCAGCTTGCCCTTTACTTATGACACAGGCGCACGCTTGGCACTACTTTGTTGATGCACGTGCGGCTACTGCACACACAATTCACAAACACAGAAAATTATTTTTTTTTTGGTTTGGACTGGAGTGTACTTTGGGGGTTACAGCACCCTTTAACGGTCAAGCCAGCTGGCCCTTTACTTATGACACAGGCGCACGCTTGGCACTACTTTGTTGATGCACGTGCGGCTACTGCGCACACAATTCACAAACACAGAAAATAATTTTTTTTTTGGTTTGGACTGGAGTGTACTTTGGGGGTTACAGCACCCTTTAACGGTCAAGCCAGCCGGCCCTTTACTTTTGATACAGGCGCACGCTTGGCACTACTTTGCTGATGAACGTGCGGCTTCTGCGCACACAATTCACAAACACAGAAAATTATTTTTTTTTGGTTTGGACTGGAGTGTACTTTCGGAGGTTACAGCACCCTTAACGGTCAAGCCAGCCGGCCCTTTACTTATGACACAGGCGCACGCTTGGCACTACTTTGTTGATGCACGTGTGGCTACTGCGCACACAATTCACAAACACAGAAAATAATTTTTTTTTTGGTTTGGACTGGAGTGTACTTTGGGGGTTACAGCACCCTTAATGGTCAAGCCAGCCGGCCCTTTACTTATGACACAGGCGCACGCTTGGCACTACTTTGTTGATGCACGTGCGGCTACTGCGCACACAATTCACAAACACAGAAAATTATTTTTTTTTGCTTTGGACTGGAGTGTACTTTCGGGGGTTACAGCACCCTTTAACGGTCAAGCCAGCTGGCCCTTTACTTATGACACAGGCGCACGCTTGGCACTACTTTGTTGATGTACGTGCGGCTACTGCGCACACAATTCACAAGCACAGAAAATATTTTTTTTTTTGGTTTGGACTGGAGTGTACTTTCGGGGGTTACAGCACCCTTTAACGGTCAAGCCAGCCGGCCCTTTACTTATGACACAGGCGCATGCTTGGCACTACTTTGTTGATGCACGTGCGGCTACTGCGCACAGAATTCACAAACACAGAAAATTATTTTTTTTTTGGTTTGGACTGGAGTGTACTTTCGGGGGTTACAGCACCCTTAATGGTCAAGCCAGCCTGCCCTTTACTTATGACACAGGCGCACGCTTGGCTCTACTTTGTTGATGCACGTGCGGCTACTGCGCACACAATTCACAAACACAGAAAATAATTTTTTTTTTGGTTTGGACTGGAGTGTACTTTCGGGGGTTACAGCACCCTTTACTGGTCAAGCCAGCCGGCCCTTTACTTATGACACAGGCGCACGCTTGGCACTACTTTGTTGATGCACGTGCGGCTACTGCGCACACAATTCACAAACACAGAAAATAATTTTTTTTTTGGTTTGGACTGGAGTGTACTTTCGGGGGTTACAGCACCCTTTAACGGTCAAGCCAGCCGGCCCTTTACTTATGACACAGGCGCACGCTTGGCACTACTTTGTTGATGCACGTGCGGCTACTGCGCACACAATTCACAAACACAGAAAATAATTTTTTTTTTGGTTTGGACTGGAGTGTACTTTCGGGGGTTACAGCACCCTTTAACGGTCAAGCCAGCCGGCCCTTTACTTATGACACAGGCGCACACGCTTGGCACTACTTTGTTGATGCACGTGCGGCTACTGCGCACACAATTCACAAACACAGAAAATAATTTTTTTTTTGGTTTGGACTGGAGTGTACTTTGGGGGTTACAGCACCGTTTAATGGTCAAGCCAGCCGGCCCTTTACTTATGACACAGGCGCACGCTTGGCACTAGTTTGTTGATGCACGTGCGGCTACTGCGCACACAATTCACAAACACAGAAAATAATTTTTTTTTGCTTTGGACTGGAGTGTACTTTCGGGGGTTACAGCACCCTTAACGGTCAAGCCAGCTGGCCCTTTACTTATGACACAGGCGCACGCTTGGCACTACTTTGTTGATGCACGTGTGGCTTCTGCGCACACAATTCACAAACACAGAAAATAATTTTTTTTTGGTTTGGACTGGAGTGTACTTTCGGGGGTTACAGCACCCTTTAACGGTCAAGCCAGCTTGCCCTTTACTTATGTCACAGGCGCACGCTTGGCACTACTTTGTTGATGCACGTGCGGCTACTGCGCACACAATTCACAAACACAGAAAATTATTTTTTTTTTGGTTTGGACTGGAGTGTACTTTGGGGGTTACAGCACCCTTTAACGGTCAAGCCAGCTGGCCCTTTACTTATGACACAGGCGCACGCTTGGCACTACTTTGTTGATGCACGTGCGGCTACTGCGCACACAATTCACAAACACAGAAAATAATTTTTTTTTTGGTTTGGACTGGAGTGTACTTTGGGGGTTACAGCACCCTTTAACGGTCAAGCCAGCCGGCCCTTTACTTTTGATACAGGCGCACGCTTGGCACTACTTTGCTGATGAACGTGCGGCTACTGCGCACACAATTCACAAACACAGAAAATTATTTTTTTTTGGTTTGGACTGGAGTGTACTTTCGGAGGTTACAGCACCCTTAACGGTCAAGCCAGCCGGCCCTTTACTTATGACACAGGCGCACGCTTGGCACTACTTTGTTGATGCACGTGTGGCTACTGCGCACACAATTCACAAACACAGAAAATTATTTTTTTTTTGGTTTGGACTGGAGTGTACTTTGGGGGTTACAGCACCCTTAATGGTCAAGCCAGCCGGCCCTTTACTTATGACACAGGCGCACGCTTGGCACTATTTTGTTGATGCACGTGCGGCTACTGCGCACACAATTCACAAACACAGAAAATTATTTTTTTTTGCTTTGGACTGGAGTGTACTTTCGGGGGTTACAGCACCCTTTAACGGTCAAGCCAGCTGGCCCTTTACTTATGACACAGGCGCACGCTTGGCACTACTTTGTTGATGTACGTGCGGCTACTGCGCACACAATTCACAAGCACAGAAAATAATTTTTTTTTTGGTTTGGACTGGAGTGTACTTTGGGGGTTACAGCACCCTTTAACGGTCAAGCCAGCCGGCCCTTTACTTTTGACACAGGCGCACGCTTGGCACTACTTTGTTGATGCACGTGCGGCTACTGCGCACACAATTCACAAACACAGAAAATAATTTTTTTTTTGGTTTGGACTGGAGTGTACTTTCGGGGGTTACAGCACCCTTAACGGTCAAGCCAGCCGGCCCTTTACTTTTGACACAGGCGCACGCTTGGCACTACTTTGTTGATGCACGTGCTGCTACTGCGCACACAATTCACAAACACAGAAAATAATTTTTTTTTTGGTTTGGACTGGAGTGTACTTTCGGGGGTTACAGCACCCTTTAACGGTCAAGCCAGCCGGCCCTTTACTTTTGACACAGGCGCACGCTTGGCACTACTTTGTTGATGCACGTGCGGCTACTGCGCACACAATTCATAAACACAGAAAATTTTTTTTTTTGGGGTTTGGACTGGAGTGTACTTTCGGGGGTTACAGCACCCTTTAACGGTCAAGCCAGCCAGCCCTTTACTTTTGACACAGGCGCACGCTTGGCACTACTTTGTTGATGCACGTGCGGCTACTGCGCACACAATTCACAAACACAGAAAATAATTTTTTTTTTGGTTTGGACTGGAGTGTACTTTGGGGGTTACAGCAACCTTTAACGGTCAAGCCAGCCGGCCCTTTACTTATGACACAGGCGCACGCTTGGCACTACTTTGTTGATGCACGTGCGGCTACTGCGCACACAATTCACAAACACAGAAAATTATTTTTTTTTGCTTTGGACTGGAGTGTACTTTCGGGGGTTACAGCACCCTTTAACGGTCAAGCCAGCCGGCCCTTTACTTATGACACAGGCGCACGCTTGGCACTACTTTGTTGATGTACGTGCGGCTACTGCGCACAAAATTCACAAACACAGAAAATAATTTTTTTTTTGGTTTGGACTGGAGTGTACTTTGGGGGTTACAGCACCCTTTAACGGTCAAGCCAGCCAGCCCTTTACTTTTGACACAGGCGCACGCTTGGCACTACTTTGTTGATGCACGTGCGGCTACTGCGCACACAATTCACAAACACAGAAAATAATTTTTTTTTTGGTTTGGACTGGAGTGTACTTTCGGGGGTTACAGCACCCTTAACGGTCAAGCCAGCCGGCCCTTTACTTTTGACACAGGCGCACGCTTGGCACTACTTTGTTGATGCACGTGCGGCTACTGCGCACACAATTCACAAACACAGAAAATAATTTTTTTTTTGGTTTGGACTGGAGTGTACTTTCGGGGGTTACAGCACCCTTTAACGGTCAAGCCAGCCGGCCCTTTACTTTTGACACAGGCGCACGCTTGGCACTACTTTGTTGATGCACGTGCGGCTACTGCGCACACAATTCACAAACACAGAAAATTATTTTATTTTGGGTTTGGACTGGAGTGTACTTTCGGGGGTTACAGCACCCTTTAATGGTCAAGCCAGCCGGCCCTTTACTTATGACACAGGCGCACGCTTGGCACTACTTTTTTGATGCACGTGCGGCTACTGCGCACACAATTCACAAACACAGAAAATAATTTTTTTTTTGCATTGGACTGGAGTGTACTTTCGGGGGTTGCAGCACCCTTTAACGGTCAAGCCAGCCGGCCCTTTACTTATGACACAGGCGCACGCTTGGCACTACTTTGTTGATGCACGTGCGGCTACTGCGCACACAATTCACAAACACAGAAAATATTTTTTTTTTGGTTTGGACTGGAGTGTACTTTGGGGGTTACAGCACCCTTTAACGGTCAAGCCAGCTGGCCCTTTACTTATGACACAGGCGCACGCTTGGCACTACTTTGTTGATGCACGTGCGGCTACTGCGCACACAATTCACAAACACAGAAAATAATTTTTTTTTTGGTTTGGACTGGAGTGTACTTTCGGGGGTTACAGCACCCTTAACGGTCAAGCCAGCCGGCCCTTTACTTATGACACAGGCGCACGCTTGGCACTACTTTTTTGATGCACGTGCGGCTACTGCGCACACAATTCACAAACACAGAAAATTATTTTTTTTTTGGTTTGGACTGGAGTGTACTTTCGGGGGTTACAGCACCCTTAACGGTCAAGCCAGCCGGCCCTTTACTTATGACACAGGCGCACGCTTGGCACTACTTTGTTGATACACGTGCGGCTACTGCGCAGACAATTCACAAACACAGAAAATTATTTTTTTTTTGGTTTGGACTGGAGTATATTTTCGGGGGTTACAGCACCCTTTAACGGTCAAGCCAGCCGGCCCTTTACTTATGACACAGGCGCACGCTTGGCACTACTTTGTTGATGCACGTGCGGCTACTGCGCACACAATTCACAAACACAGAAAATAATTTTTTTTTTGGTTTGGACTGGAGTGTACTTTGGGGGTTACAGCAACCTTTAACGGTCAAGCCAGCCGGCCCTTTACTTATGACACAGGCGCACGCTTGGCACTACTTTGTTGATGCACGTGCGGCTACTGCGCACACAATTCACAAACACAGAAAATAATTTTTTTTTTGGTTTGGACTGGAGTGTACTTTGGGGGTTACAGCACACTTTAACGGTCAAGCCAGCCGGCCCTTTACTTATGACACAGGCGCACGCTTGGCACTACTTTGTTGATGCACATGCGGCTACTGCGCACACAATTCACAAACAGAGAAAATAATTTTTTTTTTGGTTTGGACTGGAGTGTACTTTCGGGGGTTACAGCACCCTTTAGCGGTCAAGCCAGCCGGCCCTTTACTTATGACACAGGCGCACGCTTGGCACTACTTTGTTGATGCACGTGCGGCTACTGCGCACACAATTCACAAACACAGAAAATAATTTTTTTTTTGGTTTGGACTGGAGTGTACTTTGGTTGTTACAACACCCTTTAACGGTCAAGCCAGCTGGCCCTTTACTTATGACACAGGCGCACGCTTGGCACTACTTTGTTGATGCACGTGCGGCTACTGCGCACACAATTCACAAACACAGAAAATTATTTTTTGGGGGGTTTGGACTGGAGTGTACTTTCGGGGGTTACAGCACCCTTTAACGGTCAAGCCAGCCGGCCCTTTACTTATGACACAGGCGCACGCTTGGCACTACTTTGTTGATGCACGTGCGGCTACTGCGCACACAATTCACAAACACAGAAAATAATTTTTTTTTGGTTTGGACTGGAGTGTACTTTGGGGGTTACAGCACCCTTTAACGGTCAAGCCAGCCGGCCCTTTACTTATGACACAGGCACACGCTTGGCACTACTTTGTTGATGCACGTGCGGCTACTGCGCACACAATTCACAAACACAGAAAATATTTTTTTTTTTGGTTTGGACTGGAGTGTACTTTGGGGGTTACAGCACCCTTTAACGGTCAAGCCAGCCGGCCCTTTACTTATGACACAGGCGCACGCTTGGCACTACTTTGTTGATGCACGTGCGGCTACTGCGCACACAATTCACAAACACAGAAAATAATTTTTTTTTTGGTTTGGACTGGAGTGTACTTTGGGGGTTACAGCACCCTTTAACGGTCAAGCCAGCCGGCCCTTTACTTATGACACAGGCGCACGCTTGGCACTACTTTGTTGATGCACGTGCGGCTACTGCGCACACAATTCACAAACACAGAAAATATTTTTTTTTTTAGCACTTGGGGGGAGCACCCCTGATGGACAGAGCACCCCCTGGACAACACTACAGCACCCCTTTAGGACTGGGACACTGCACAGGACTTTGGTTCAGCCAGCCCCTATAGACTTTGGAGTGGACACAGCCCCTATGGAGAACTGACTGCACAACACAGTCCAGCCAGCCCCTATTATTATTATTATTATTAGCATTTATTTATATGGCGCCACAAGTGTTCCGCAGCGCCTTACAAAGTACAAAAACAAATTGTATACAAGTGACTTACAGAACAATACAATACAGGACATGGATAATATATATTGCTACATTAGTGACCATATCACCCAGATAAGCAACAGAGCATAAGCAACCAAGTGTTAGGTGCCCTAGTGGTGAGTAAGAAGTAAATGACACTATAGTAAGGAGAAGCACAAGAGGGTAGATGGCCCTGCTCATGAGAGCTTACATTCTAAAAAGGTGGGGGAAGACAAACTGGGTTGACACAGATGGGGTAGATGGGGATGAATGAGCATGTAGCAAGGAGTTAGAATGATAGCTGGAAGGCTTTGATGAAGTAGTGGGTCTTGAGAGCCCGTTTGAAGGATTGCAAACAGGTGGAGAGTCTGATGCAGAGTGGGAGAGAGTTCCAGAGGTGGGGAGCAGTGCGGGCAAAATCTTGGAGGCGGGAGTGGGAGGAAGTAATCAGCTGGCATGAAAGGTGGCGTGCATTAGTTGAGCGAAGAGGGCGGAGAGGAGCGTGAAGGGAGATGAGATCAGAGATGTATATGGGAGAAGATTGGGTGAGGGCTTTGTGAGCGAGTGTGAGAACCTTAAATTGGACTCTGAAAGGGAAGGGGAGCCAGTGTAGGGCTTGTAGGAGAGGGGAGGCAGATGCAGAATGTTTGGAGAGGAAGATAAGCCGTGCAGCAGCATTGGGGACAGACTGGAGAGGAGAGAGATGGGATTTGGGGAGGCCAGATAGGAAGAGGTTACAATAGTCCAATCTGGAGATGACCAATGAGTGTATGAGGGTTTTAGTAGCATCCTGGGTGAGATAGGGTCTGATCTTAGAAATATTTATGAGATGGAAACGACAGGACTGTGAAAGGTTCTGGATATGTGGTTTGAAGGAGAGGGATGAGTCCAGGATAACTCCAAGACAGCGCACCTTGGGACTAGATGAGATAGTTATTCCATCAATTGATAAAGAAATAGTGGGAAGTGAGGTGATGTGGGAGGGTGGGAAGATGATTAGCTCTGTCTTAGACATTTTAAGTTTAAGAAATCGCTGGGACATCCAGGAAGAGACAGCAGAGAGACAGTTGGAGATAAGAGTCAGAAGAGAGGGGGAGAGATCAGGGGAGGAAAGGTAGATTTGAGTATCATCAGCATAGAGATGATAATGGAGGTCAAAAGAGCTGATGAGTTCACCTAGAGAGGAAGTATAGAGGGAGAATAGGAGAGGACCAAGAACAGAACCTTGGGGAACACCTACTGTAAGAGGCTGTGGAGGGGAAGAGGAGTCGTGAGAGGAAACTGAAAAAGATCGGTCAGAGAGGTAGGATGACAGCCAGGAGAGGGCAGTTTCAAGTAGACCAAGGGAGTGAAGGATATTCAGCAGGAGAGGGTGGTCCACAGTGTCAAAAGCAGCAGAGAGATCAAGGAGAATGAGAAGAGAGTAGTGGCCTTGGGATTTGGCAGCAAGGAGGTCATTGCTGACTTTTGTGAGGGCAGTTTCAGTGGAGTGGAGAGAACGGAAGCCAGACTGAAAAGGGTCAAGGAGGGAGTGGGAGGAAAGAAAAGTGGTAAGGCGGTTGTAGACAATCCGCTCAAGGAGTTTGGAGGCAAAGGGGAGGAGAGAGATGGGACGGTAGTTAGAAAGAAGGTTAGGATCAAGGGTAGGTTTTTTAAGAATGGGGGAGACAAGGGCATGTTTGAATGCAGAAGGAACAGTGCCTGATGAGAGGGAGAGGTTAATGAGGTGGGCAAGATGGGAGCAGGCTGAGAGAGAGAGGAAGCGGAGGAGGCGGGAGGGGATGGGATCAAGGGGGGAGGTGGAAGGGGGGGAGGACCGGATGAGGGCCATGACTTCCACTCCAGATACAGGGGAGAAGGATGTTAGAGTTGGTAAAGTTGATGGGGAGGGGTGACTAGGGAAAGGAGGAGGTGGAGAGCTGGGGGACTGATTGGATATGATGTCCTGACGTATGGAATCAATTTTAGATGTAAAGTAGGTAGCAAAGTCAAGGGCAGTGAGCAAGGAGGGGAGACGAGGAGGGGGTGGGCGAAGGAGGGAGTTGAAAGTAGTGAAGAGACGCTGGGGATTAGAGGACTGAGAGGAGATGAGGTTCTTAAAGTATGGCTGTTTAGAGAGGGAGAGCACAGCACTATAGGATGAGAGCATAAATTTGAAATGGAGAAAATCTGCCTTAGAGCGTGATCTTCTCCACTGTCGCTCGGCAGTTCGAGAACACTTTTGCAGGTATCTGGTGCATTTGGAATGCCAGGGTTGAGGAGTAGATCTGCGAGTGTGAATAGTGATCGCTGGGGCAACAGAGTCCAGAGCAGAAGTAAGGGAGGCATTGTATAGGGAGGTGGCTTGTTCAGGGCAGGAGAGAGAGAGGATAGGGGAGAGAAGTGAGTCAAGCAGGGAAGAAAAGGAACCTGTGTCGATAGTGTCAATGTTACGCTTAGTAATGGAGGCTTTTGGAGGTAGAGGAGGGGAAGGAGAGAGGGACAGGTTAAAAGAGAGAAGGTGATGGTCAGAAAGAGGGAATGGGGAATTGAGGTGGTCAGAAATATCACAACGGTGTGTGAAGACCAGATCAAGCACATGGCCACTCACATGGGAGGGTGAGGAGGTCCATTGGGAGAGACCAAGTGACGATGTGAGGGAGAGGAGTTTGGAGGCAGAGGATTCTGTGGGGATATCAATTGGAATATTGAAGTCACCTAGGATAATGGAGGAAAGGTCTGAGGAGAGAAAGTGAGGGAGCCAGGAAGCAAAGTTGTCAAGGAACTTGGAGGGAGGGCCAGGGGGACAGTAAATGACAGCTACTTGGAGGTGTACTGGGTGGAAGAGGCGTATAGCATGGACTTCAAATGAAGAGAATGTGAGGGATGGTTCAGAGGGAATGGGTTGGTATGAGTAACCAGGGGATAGAAGGACCCCAACACCACCACCATGGCGACCCCCAGGTCGTGGGGTATGGGAAAAGGTGAGGCCCCCAGAGGAGAGAGCTGCAGGAGAAGCGGTGTCAGAGGGTGAAATCCAGGTTTCAGTAATAGCTAGGAGATTCAGGGAGTTGGAGATGAAAAGGTCATGGGTTGGGACCAGTTTATTACAGACTGACCTGGCATTCCAGAGGGCACAGGATAGAGGGACAGAGTTTGTTGGAGAGATTTGAATGAGATTATCAGGGTTGCTATAGCGTGGGGGTGAGATTAATTTGGGGGACCGAGCTGAATAGAGTGTAGGGATGGTGCGGACTCCAGTGCTAGAAGGGGAGACAGTAGAAGGTGGGAAGGAAGGGAAATTAATGATGTGTGGATGGATGTGGGGTAAAGTGACATGGAGAGGGGAGTGGGAGGAGGGATTAGCAGTGAGGTTGTAGGACCCCTGTGGAGTATAAGAGAATGAAAGTGGAGTAATGGGAGAAGATGGGGAGGAAGGTAAACAGAGGAGAGGAGATAAGGGGAAGAGGAAATGGAAGAGACAAGGGGGAAAGGATAAAGGTGGAAGCAAGGGGCATAACAAAAGATCAGGTAGACACTGAGTGAAGGTGGGACTTGAAGAAAACATGGTAATAGTAAGGATGATGTAAATAGGGGAAGAAAAGTTAAAAGTAGGAATGAAGACAGAATGTAGGAGAGAGCAGATTTCCAGAAACGCAAGTAATAGTGCAGTGTGGGAAAAGAGTCAGTACTGCAAAAGTTTATTATTGAGTATAAAAAAGTGGAGATTTGGTGGGAGCAGAAATTAAATAGTAAAATATACAGTGGTAGGAGCTAGATCTAAGACTTAGAAAAAGAGCTAAGGTAAAAGTACATTATTATAGAGGAAAACTGACCTAACACAGATAAGTATGCATTAGGATTATATGTAAAGCACAGAGCCAGCAGCAATAGTAGCAAGGGAGGCACAAGTTTTATGCAGCCACCAGACAGGGAGTTCAATAATGAAAGTCCTGGTTATGTGTCCACAGGAGCTAGTAGTATGGAGACTGTGAACTCACAATTGTTTATTCCATTTTGTCCAATTAATTAGGTTGTTGTTTGTAGTTTGGTGGGTTTCCTTCTGTTTCACTGCTGTTTAACACTGATATAACGCCAATTAATCGATTTAAAAAGAAGTTGACACTTTTAAAATAGGACACTTCTAAAGATAGGGCACCCAGCCAAGGCTTAGTCCAGCCTTCTAATGACCCTTACATAGGAGACCTAGCATGTGAAACCACTAATTTCAAACTACCCCCAAAACACTCCCACTATTATTGCAAGCAATAAATTACCTTAAACAAACAAACAAACAAACAAACAGAACATACCATTAAGCTAGCATCTGGGTCTATATACCTTGCATTGAACTAAGAAAACACAAACATAAAACTATATTCTAAACCAACAACTACAGATACTATGCAGTGATATACTACTTAATTTAACATTACATCTAAGTTAATTGTTCAAAGCAGTAGTCCTTTACAAGTATCATGTAGCAAGAATATGCTGGGAGCAGTAGTCCTTTACCTGCAGGTTAGAGGAGACAGAAGGACTTTGAAGTAGTGGACACAGCCCCTATTAACAACAGCAGCACAGCACAACACAGCCAGCCCCTATGGACTTTGAAGTAGTGGACAACAGCAGCACAGTGCAGCACAGCACAGCACAACACTACTCTGCACTACACTACACTACACTACACTACACAGCCCAGCCAGCCCTAACTCCCACCCTCCCTCTTCATGGTCCACAGCCGAGTGAGAAAATGGCGCCGACGCGGGTACCTTATATAGGATCCAAAACCCGTGAGACTCGGAAGGCGGGATGATGACGTTTTGCCTCGATTTCAGATCCGAGTCAGGCGGGAAAAGTCGAGCCTGACTCGGATCGGACTCGGATCGGGGGGGCTCGGGGGGGGTTCGGATTTCAGAAATCCGAACCCGCTCACCCCTAATCTAAACACTTTTTGGATGAACATCGCTCTGACCCAGAATTCTTGACTTTTAAAGCTATTGAATTAGTAAAACCGGGAGAAAGAGGAGGTGATATTTTGAATAGATTATCTAAAAGAGAGATGTTCTGGATATATGAGCTACAGACTCTCTCTCCTCTTGGTTTTAATGAATATTTTGAGATAGCACCTTTTTTATGACATTTTTTGATTATTTATTTTTTATTGCTGCCTCTTTATTCTGGTTTTAGTCTGTTTTACATAATTTAGTATTTATGTACTAGTGGTTTCATTTTATACATATATTTATAGTCCTAATTTTATCCTAATGTGTTGCTTGTTTTTAGGTAACCCTTATCCTTTTAAAAAGGAAATATGGAAGTCCTACGCCTTTAAGTAATTTTGCGATCTGCACAAAGAAAAAGAGACAGTCATGCATTTAAAGAAGTACTTTATTGTTTTATGCATTATGATGGAATTCTCGAATCAACCCTGATACAAAAGATTAGAATAAGTATTTTGCGTCAATATGTGATTCGATGCCAGAACGGACAAGATCCAGTACAGGGAATGGGGTTTTCCGTCAAAGATGGCGGTGCGTTCCACCGGCGATCTACTTTGGAAAATTTTCTGCGTTCCACTCAAATATCGGATGCCGGAAATGATGAGGAATGATTGTGGATCCGCCTCCTCAAGGACCTGTCATAGGACGTGGACACACGTGAGCTTGCGTTCCACGGGTGGCTTAGTACTACCCGCTGAAACACTTTTGATTGATTCTCTATCTTGTACAGACTATATTTTAGTGTCCTCATGTTCTATGCGATAGATTTTGGATTTATTTTATGTCCCCCCGGAATATTTGATGCCGGAAATGACGTGTTTGCGTGCCACCTGTCATAGGATATGACGTGGATACACGTGAGCTTGCGTTCCACGGGTGGATCAATACTGCCCGTTGAACACTTTTGATTGACTCTTTACTTTGTATAGATTATGTTTTAGTGTCCTCATGGTCTATGTGATAGATTCTGGATGTTATTAACGTCCCTCCGGAGTATTTGATGCCGGAAATGACGTGTTTGCGTGCCACCTACGATCCACCGGTAGTCCGATATTGGAAGTGAAATGCCTAATGGTCAATTCTCATTTATTTCTATTTATTCTGTTTTATTTTTAATCTATTTATACTTGCATATATACCAGCTACCTTAGATGATTTCATAGGTATATATAATATCCCATTTTTAACTTTATTTAGTCCTGACGAGATTTAGTCACAGGAAGTGACATAACAATTGCTCTACATGTGTGATTCTCATTTTCAATCTTACCAAGGTATAAATACAGCTTCTTATCATATAGTTTACATCCCCTTGATGAAGTCCTAGAGATGAAATGCGTTGGGCTTGCTGTACCTCAATCCTCCTTAAATGGATAGATAAGCATATAATTTTCATTTTTCTTGTACGTGTGTTTTTTTTACTATTTTATGTCACTGTGTTATTAAAAACTTTTTCTATTACATTAAAAACTTACTATGACCTCTTGCTTGAGCTACATTTTGGAAAAGATTGTTTTCCATATAAAAAAGGGGTCTAATTTAAGTTTTCGTTGTGTGCTATATAATAACATACAGTGCGGTACAATACACACTATGTGGTTGTTTTTGTGTTTTTTGTATATATCTCTCTTAATGGTCATATGACCGAAGAATTCCACACCAGATAAGTAGTGTATTTATCCTCACTTTTGGTCTCACTTGTGGTTTACTTTTGGACACTAGTAGGTGCTTTCTTTTTTCATTTTTTTAATATATATATATTAGAGATGTGCGCTGACCCCCATGTTTTGGATCTGTATCTCCTCTTGTTTTTGCCAAAACCGCCCCTTGCGTGTGTTGTTTTTGGTTTTGGATCTGTATTTTTTCTAAGAAAAACATAAAAACAGCTAAAATCCATAATTTGGGCCTGTTTTTGTTAATTATTAGTGTATTATTAACTTCAATAACATTTATTTTCACTCGTTTCCAATTTTGTTCACTTCACAGCTCACAATATTGTTTTCATCCAGTTTAGGCCAAAAATTTGCACCAAGCTAGCTGGCTGACTAAGCTAAGCGGCAGCAGTTGGCGGTACAAACACGTGGCAGTTAAATTTCCAACATGGCACATCAGGAAACAAATGTTTTTATTATTCAAGAGGCCTGAGGGAGTTGGAGTATGTATGTACTCAAAATGATTAAATTTTTTGATTCCGAAGTAAATTTATGAGGGAGAAGAGGAGGGGAGGCATTTACAAAAAAAATGTACTCATTCACATCAGTCCTTGCCCCAGAAGAATCCTTGAGCACCATGCCTGCTGCTGCTGCTGGGAGTGGATTTTCATCCCAGAAGGGGACCAGGAAGACTTTTAGTAGTGCTTTCCAAAACAATTGACTGTTAAATAATCCTTTGCAAAGATTCTACTTGAAAAGCATTTCCCAACCTCTACAAGGACATAAAAAAACATAGTTAATGTCCTCCAAACTCCCATTGTACCCACTGTCCACTTAACCAGCACAAATGCAAGTTTTCAGATTTAAGGTCTTATGTTGTGTCTTTCTTGAGAATCCTGCGCCTGCTTCTGCTGGTATGAGTGGATTTTCATCCCAGAAGGGGACCAGAAAGAGTGCTTTCCCAAAACAATTGACTGTTAAAAAATCCTTTGTAAAGATTCCACTGGAAACTTTTTCCCAACCTGTACAGGGACATTAAAAAAAACATAGTTAGTGGCCTTCAAACTGCCATTGTACCCACTGTCCTCTTAACTAGCACAGATGGACAAGCGGAACAGAGCAAATGCAAGATTTCAGATTTAAGGTTTAAGACTTACGTTGTGTCTTTCTTGAGAATTCTTGAGTGCCATGTCTGCTGCTGGGAGTGTATTTTCATCCCAGAAGGGATGAAGACATTGTTTCTTCTTTCCAACGGACACAGATCTAGAGATGTAAAAAGGTGTTTGTAAGCAAATTGTCAGCTCAAGTGGCATGTGATGCAGCGATGGCTTTTCCATCAGTTTCTCCAGCAAGTGCATCTGCTGAGAAAAAACTAAACTTTCAAAACACCCACTGGTGATACAGTTGAGTCAATACAACCAAGTTTTGACATCTGGTCGGGTAAGAATTGCCTACAATTAATGACACCTCAACCAAGACTCTATCTGATATGGCCACCATTCAAAGAATGGTTGAGGACTATTTAAAATATTTGAATGATAGTATCCGAATAGGCATGTCAGACAGTCTATTTGACTACTGGCAGGAAAAAAAGGTAATTTGGAGGCCCTTGCACAAACTGGCTTTCCTTTACTTGAGCTGCCCACCCTCCAGTGTGTACTCAGAAAGAGTTTTCAGCACAGCCAGGAACCTTGTCAGTGATTGGCCTATGAGACTACTTCCCCAAAATGTGGAAAAGATGATGCCCATCAAAATGAACAACAAATTCTACAAGAAAGACCTTTACAGTCAATTATGTGCAAAAATTACAGAGGCACCTGTAGCAGTGGATTCCAGCGGGGACAAATTAATATTGATGTATACATCACCCCAGATTATACCAGCACCCAAGTCTATATCGTCATCCCATCCTGTGTTGTGTATAAATTACAGCTGTGCTCCCTGTTAGATTGGGGATTCATTGTCCACTTTAGTTGATGTGAGCTCCATTTTAGTCCATATCACCACACCCCCTACACATCTTCTGACCTGGGCTACAGCAGGAGCAGCTCACTCTGGAATATGGTTGCATGGAGTTGCCCCTCTGACTCGCTGAAATTCAGGTAGAGGAGCCATGGGTAGGGAGTAGGGACTCTATAGTCAGAGAATGCAGTTTTACCTGCTTTATTTTATAAGGCATCCATAACTTTATTGCAATTAAAGACCATATAACAACTTACAACTAACTTATACTGAAATAAAGACACGGACACAGACTGCTTTGGTTAAATGGTCATAACTTGCTTTTATTGAAGGTATGACCCTAAGCTTTTAATTTAATTTTGGGAAGCAAAGAAGGATGCTACAAACACTCAGCTCCTGCCAAATGTTACTTAACCAATATTAGGGAGTTACTGAAATGCCCCCCTCTGTGGCTATTGTAAGCTGAGCTGTGAAGACTCACAACCCACTATAATACCGCATAGTATGAGCGTGTCCGCAGAGATGGACACCCAAAGTCCTCCCGCAGAGGTAGGCCATACTATGACCCTTCAAAGGATATGTGCTCCACAGCGTTTTCTTACACCTTACGTGGCCACTGGTTTGTAGCACCATCCCGCCCAACATGATAATATAACATAATGTTAGTAAGAAACACAACACAATAAAGCGCATCAGAAAGAGATAGGGGAGGGAGGGACAAACACCAACCAGCAAGGAAGTTGCTGGGCGTACACCAGCCTTATAAATCCACATATAGCTACATGTCGAGGGACAATGTCCGACCACACCAAGCACCTCAGGCCACTGCGACCCGAAGGGCAGCCAAGTCAGCCTTCATCCGCAAGAATAGATCAATAATCTACGACTGTCCAAGATCATTGCCTCCAAGGTGAATCATCAACCATGACGGGTGCCAACAGCGCTTCTCAAGATGACACAGAAGGTCCAAAAGAGCCGACCAATGCATGCCTCGGACCCCAAACCACTGAAATGATGACCACCTAATAACAGGGACGTCCTTCTTGCCATCCCATGCTTCTAATCCCAATAAATAAATGAATGGCCCACAAGTCACACTTGATCAGAAAACACAAACAAAGTTGTAATTAACAAACAGCACTAAAACGTCAGTAATCAGAACATATATAAGGTAAAGGATAGAGTGGTAACCAAGAAGGAGAATGTTAGTAGCAATACCCAAGCGAAGGAGAAAATCCAAAAAGCTCCCATGAGCCATGAATGATAAGCCAATTTAATTGCGGCGCTTTGGAGGAAAAATTTTAAAAATGCCTTCACACTCTCAATTGTTGAATGCTAGCCATTCAAAAACTGGCGGGTAAACAACGTTTCTGGGTAGGATAAACACAACTTAAAGCTTATCACATCTAACGGAAAGGCAGATTACTTCCATCTACCAATAGCTTGAATGGCAAATGGAGGCAAGCAGCTGCATCAATACGGAAAGAGTGAGTACCATACTGTGCAACATCCAAACCCAACTGACCCAAACAGCGCTTAAACACAGCAGCAAAATGGAACTCAGGCAAGGGGGAGAAGTCCACATGCAATAACCATTGCAGGCCGACTGACGGGCGCAGACCCGCATGTAAACCAGCCAAGTGCAAAGGGCAAATCTTAGCAATAGGATGAGGCTCAATGAGAACCCAATACCAGCGCCCTACTGACTAGTTTTACAATGGGGGATTTTGCACAGGACAGCCCCGGCCTAAAGTACCTCATGCTTAAGTAATAGACCGAAAGGAGCTAAAGAAAGCCAGCACAACTGCTAACTGGAACAAAACAGATTCAATGTCAGAAGAAGCAATCAACAAAACTACCCCACCAGACGTTGCAGCAGCTCCACATAAAATGGGTGGCGAGAATAGCCTACCACGGGGCTTTGCTTAGCCCAACCCAAAAGAGCCTTAGACAGCACGAACGACTCTGTGGGGTCATTACCACCATAAAGGCAAGAGAAAAGCAATACCCGCTAGGGCGGAAGCCATGGCCGCCTTAGAACGGCCCCTCTGATGGTCCCACACAACTCAACCAAGTGCGATCCAAAGACTTACCCACAGAAGGATACCTAACCTGCTAAGTCTAACAGTAGCACCATGCTGCCTTGTAAACCTGCAAAGTAGGCGGAGGCAAGGACCTCCGAGCCATCCCTGCGAGTCTGTCTCGACAATCTGCCAGACAGAAGATGGAACAAGACATCCCAATCAGGTTGGTCTCAGGGGCCAACATCCGAAACCTATCAAATTGAAAATGGGATAGGGAATACGCTATACCATTCTCGGTATACAATTGGCTTCCCGGCTGCTTTATCCCGGTGTGGGATAAATGACCGGCATCTATATCTAGATGCCTGTTATTTCCCCGACGCCGGGAGACCGGTGCCCGGCATCCCGATCGAAGGGATGCTGGGTGCCGCAAGCAGACAGGCACGGGGGTGGGGGGTGGGTTAGGTTTAGGGCACCCAGTGGGGACTTAGGGTTTAGGCACTCCCCCGGGAGGGTTAGGCTAGGGGGAGGGAGGGTTAGGGTTAGGCACCCCCCCGGGGGATTTAGGTGTAGGCAGCGGGGAAGGGGGGGTTAGGGTTTGGCACTTAGAGGGGGGATTAGGGTTAGGCACTTGGGGGGGAGGTTAGGGTTAGGCACCCCTAAAGAGAGTTAGGGTTAGGGGTTAGGTTAGGTTAGTATATACTTACCTTAGCAAAGATCGGGATTTCCAGCGCTGTTGGGCTTCCGCTGCCGGGAACTCTGCTTTTGTCGGCCAGGCGCTGCCATGCGGCCGGCGGTATTTCATATCGATTCCCCATTCTCAATACCCGGCACATGTCACGCCCTAAAAACAATATTCTCCTGCAAACACTGCTAAAACAAGAACCTCGACAGATGCAGCGCCATAGGGGAAGAGGAAAGCTGATTATTACTAGTGTGCACCACACCCAGGTTATCACACAAAAAATTATATATCTGGCTACCTATCAGCCCACAAATCAACAGCCACTAATATTGGAAAAATTCCAATAACAGCAGGTTGGACCGAAAGCCACGTGATATCCATGACGCAGGCCATGGAGCAGCACACCAGTCCCCTTGAAAGAACGCTCCAAAGCCAGCTGAACCAGCAGCATCAGCGAACAACTGTAACTCAGCATTGTCAACCGGCTGCAAGCGCCAATCAACTCCAAATTAAAATCAACCAAACGAAGCCCACACCAAGATCAACCAAGATCAACCAAGATTTCCCGGGATAGGCGAACCTGAAATGCGGGTTGGAGACCACCACAATAGCACGCTCTAGCTTACAGCAAAAACACTCACCCTATTAGTGGAATCCAGCAAGTAAAATTAAATGAACCTAGGACTACTGCACCTGACGCAATTTAAACTGCCGGGTAGCCAAACAACACTGAATCCGCACTAGCAACCACTGCACCTCATCAACAGGTGACCGGTGGCACCCAGCAACTGTATCCGCTTCAATTCCAAGGCAAGACAAGGAGGAAGTCGGGCCTACCATCTTATCCAGGAAACCAGGACACTGAGGACCCGGAAAAGGGGGCTAGTGCAGGAAACAAAAACCTCCAAACAAACTGCGCCATCTGATGGCCGACGAACAAAAAGTCGTCCAGAGAATGTGCAACTCCTACATGGCCTGTATCAGCCTGGATACACCAATGCAAGCAAGTGCTAAACTATCCAAAATATGCACAAAAGATAGCGCAGCCCATGGGGAGGCACCTATCTACAAAAATTGGCACTCTAACCTAAAACCCATAAAATGTAGGGGCTCACGGAGCAATGGCAGCAAGCAAAAAGCAGATTCAACATCCAATTTTGCCATGGAAGCCCAAGGATCCAAACCCTTATCGCGATCGCCTAATCGAATAACTGATACTAAACCTGAAAAAGCAAGTGAGGGGGTTGCATCATTCACAGAGCCCCCATGGGAATATGACAAATGAAGAATTAAACGATATTAACCATGGACATGACACCGAGAGGGGAAATGCAAAGGTCTGGCAAAGGGGACGGGAAAAAGCATGGACAGCCCAAAGCCACTTAAGCAAACCCTGTTTGTCGTATCACATGGGGAAGCTCTCTGGCCGAACGCAAATTCTGGGGGCGGCAACATGCAATGCACTAGCTACAGGTAACCAGAAAAAGTGGGCATCTACCCACAAAAGATACCAGCCCAACCAATTAAACAACTCCTCTAATACCAAGGGAGAATAGGCCTTATTTGTCCACTCAGGAAACATAACCCCTACCCCTTGAAACCGCCCTTTGATCCTGATTTACAGTCTTTGGCGGGTAACTGCCATTACAAATGCGGCAGGAGATACAAAAACGACACCCAGCTCCCCTGGAACACCGAGAATAATTATAAGCGAAACATATCCCCTTGTCAAGCACGTTCAAACCTGCACAGGAAGGATTAGCCTTCCTGCCTTGCACCCCCTCTGCAGGCGCCTAAGCCTACTGGATAACTGCTAACCATACCTAAACATCTTAACAGCCTGATGGCATAACCAGCTGACCATCCTGCTTCCTACGAAACTGTTCATTGTAATCTCTCCAAACAAAGCACTTGGATTTCGCGAACATATCATGCACCAAATAAATCTATTTAATAACATTACGGTGCTTCATGGGCGGTAACCTGATGACAGGCTGACATTAATGTCTAGATCCACACAAAAGCACCTCCAGAACCAGGCAACAAATTGCGTCCCTCAATCTGAGACAATATCCATCGGAAGCCCATGGAGCCTAAACACATGCTGTATGAACAGTGAAGACAGCTCCTTGGCAGATGGTAACTTGACCAGGGGATTACAATGCACCATTTTGGAGAAACGATCTATGATGGTCCAGATGACGGTACAATGAGAAGACACCGGAAGGTCCATGACAAAGTCCATTGCAATGTGGGTCCATGGTTTAGAGGGTGTTGAAAGAGGACACAACAGACCTTGCGGAGCAGTCGTGAGGATCTTATTTGTAGAACAAACGTCACAGGCCAGGACAAACTCACGAGTGTCACTTGACATGGACTGCCACCACACAGACCGAGATAAAAGTTTGAGAGTTCTAGAAATGCCAGGAAGACCTCCTGCCTTGGTGGAATGAAAGTCCTTCAATACCACTTTACGAAGTCTCTCAGGGATGAACAGTAGACCAGGTGGCATACTAGGAGGAGCTTCGGCTTGACAAGTCCTGAGAGAATCCGCCAGATGCCGGGTGACTGCGCAATGAATCCTTGAAGCAGGAATGATGGACTCTTCCAAAGCTCTGGGCGGCTGACATACCGGGAAGCTTTGAGACAAGGCATCCGCTTTGATATTCTTGGACCCAGGTCAAAAAGAAATCAAATAATTGAAGCGGGTGAAAAACAGGGCCCATCTTGCCTGCCTTGCGTTCAACCTTTTTGCCGTCTCAATATAGGCCAGATTCTTGTGATTAGTGAGGACTGTCACCACATGGTTAGCCCCATCAAACCAATGCCTACAATCCTCAAAAGCCCATTTAATCGCCAACAGCTCCCGGTTGCCCATATCGTAATTCTTCTCTGTTGAACCAAATTTCGTGGAGAAAAAGGCACAAGGATGCAGCTTACCGTCCTTGACATCCTTCTGAGAAAGGATAGCACCTACTCCAATCTCAGACGCGTCAACCTCCACGATGAACGGAAGCTCTGGATTTGGATGCCGGAGAACAGCAGCAGACACAAAAACTGCCTTCAAAGTGTCAAAGGCTTGAATGGCCCTGGGTGACCAGTTTGCGACTTCAGCTCCTTTTTTGGTTAACTCCACAATGGAGGAATCTATGGCAGAAAGGACTTGATAAACCTGCGATAGTAATTTGTGAAGCCAAGAATTTGCTGAATAGCCTTCAATATCACAGGTTGCTCCCAGTCCAGAATGGCCTTCATTTTTCCAGGGTCCATGGAGAAACCCTGTGAAGAAATACAGTAGCCCAAGAACAACAACTTTTTCACATCAAACTCACATTTCTCCTATTTGGCATAGAGATTGTTGTCCAGTACTACAGAAAAAAGCTGGGGTGCTCTGAGTGCCGTCGGGATGACACCAGAGATAGTTCCCTTGATGGCGTACTCTGGGCCTGATTCAAAGTCGGACGCTCTGAAAGAGCGCTCGCTCTTAATCAGGGCATTTTTTTTTCTGTGCAGTCTCCTGGCCGCTCGCATAGCTGTGGGTGACCATCCACAACTATTGCGAGCGGCCAGGTGATGGTCGCGATGGTCTCGACCATCGCAACCATTGGGGCTTGCGACGAGACCCTTGCGGTAGGGCCTTGTTCCAGCAAGCCCCAGTGAGCTTCTGGCTCTTGTTCCAGCAAGCCCCAGTGAGCTTCTGGCTCTTAATAGAGCTGGAAGCTCACCACTGACATCACACGTGATGTCAGTGGGGCCGCCCCAAACGGCAGACGTTCTGTCGGGAACGCCTCCGTTTGGCCAGCCACCCCCCCTGACCGCCTCCAAAACGGGGCAAGCTGTCGATCAACATCGACAGCCGCCCCCTTTTGGTGCGAGACCCGGAGCGATGGAGTGCCCATAGCTAGCCGGGTCTTGCGCATGTGCAGTGACCAAACATCTACCCACTTGCGAGCGCATAGCGCTTGCGAGTGGGTCTGATTCAGGCCCTCTGGACGCTGAAGTGCGCTTATTGCCACCGGGATGACACCAGCGATTGTACACAAACTTGTGTATTCAGGATACTGAACGCGGCCTGCGCCGCCTTGATGACACAAACGGCTAGAGACAGGAATGCGGAACGGATCGCTTAGATGACACAAGCGGACGGTAGTACTATTGTGGACCGTGCCGCCCAGATGACACAAATGGCAGGAACAAGGAGGCTAACTAGACACAGGAAACTTGACTGCAAACAGGAGACCACACTGGAACCGGAAACACATGGAACGCTATCTGCGGCATGGAGTGAAAGGCTGGCTGGAATTTAACATAGACAGGGCCCAACCAGAGCAAGTCTCCCTAATGATAATAATCAGTGCACACAGGCCCTGATTCAGAGCCGCTCGCTCTGAATTGGGGCGTTTTTTTTTTGGAGCAGCCTCCTGGCCGCTCGCATAGCTGTGGGTGACCACCCACAGCTATTGTGAGCGGCCAGGAAGATGGTCAAGACCATAGCGACCATCGGGCTTGCCACGAGACCCTTGTGGTAGGGTCTCGTGGCCACAAGCCCCAGAGAGCTTCTGGCTCTAATAGAGCCGGAAGCTCTCCCACTGACATCACTGGTGATGTCAGTGGGGCCGCCCACAAACGGCAGGCATTCACATGGGAACGCCTCCATTTGTGAAGCCACCCCCAAGCCACGCTTCCAAAACGGTGCGAGCTGTCGATCAAAATTGACAGCCGCCCCCTTTTGGTGCGAGACCCGGAGCGACGGAGCGCCTGTAGCTAGCTGGGTCTCGCGGCATGCACATGCGCAGTGGCCTAACATCGACCCGATCACGAGCGCATATCGCTCGCGAGTGGGTCTGAATCAGGGCCACAGATAAGCAGTAATTAGTGCAGAGGCTCAGCTGCAACCAAGACTGGAACTGCAAACAATATGCTGCTAATCACAGATCCTAACAGGAGACTTCAGAGAATGCTTGCCCGGCATTCACCCTGCACAGCATTGGCAGTGCGGCGGATTGTGACAGAAACATGCGCTCTCACATTCTCTATGAAAGTGCGTATGCCTGATGTAGTGCATGCACAGTCTGCTGATAATTACGGGAAGCCTCCCCTTTTTAACATGCGTCCGATGCAGAATCCATCCCCTAATCTCCAGATCGCATCCCGTTTTTGCATCCAATCAATCTCTCTCTGATCCACCAAAGGCAAATTGAATGTAATACATTTTTTTATTGTAAAATAAAAAATAAAAATAGTCTAATCTAATGCCACACTATACGCCTCCAAGTAACGATAATAGTATGATTTGTTATGTAGGATCATATCTATTAAAGTTACATTAAAGGAAATCGCTTGAAAACAAGCCTAGGATGTACTATAACAAGAAAGAACCACCGAATATATATCTCCGATATCTACTGCAGTTCCACCTTTTCCAGCAGCGAAAACAGCCCCCATAAGTTTTCCATGGGTGCTGCTAAACTGTTGGATTTACCAAGCACTCTGCAGCTTGGCAACGGCTGCTACGGCCTGTGGTCTAATCCATCGCAATGTTTTTCTGAGAGGGAACCTCCCGATCAGTGCGATACATGGACAGGGTCCAAACCCGGAATCAAAGTGATGCTTCTAGGCATTTGCCGGGGCAATGCAATTTCGGAAGTTCTGTCCAATAAATAAATAAATGTATGCAGTAATTTTCATTATCTCATTGTGAGTTGGGTCGTAATTATTATTAAAAATGGGGTTGGGTACGGGATGCCGGTGGTCAGAATCCCGTCGCCGGTATCCCGACAGGGTTAGCATACCGACACTTGTTGGTCGGTATGCTTAACCCTCCCCCTACCCTAACCCTCCCTGGTGTCTAAATCTAACCTCTCTCTCCCTGCACCCTAAACCTAACCCTCCCCTCTTAGTGCCTAACCCTCCCGCTAGTGCCTAAACCTAACCCTCCCCCCATCCCCGCTACTTACCTTCAGTATCCCGGTGGTTGGGATGCTGGCACCGGGATTCTGAGCGGCTACGGGATTCCAGCACCGGTAGCTGCCGAACATACCCCTTAAAAATGAAATCTCCTTATGTGGGATAGACACCTTGCCGACTGAGCGACCGATTTGGTAAGCATACACACTTACGAAGCGGCCGCTTGAAATGTCAGGCTAGGCATTACAACTGAACAGACATTTAAATTTGCCCGTCCAGTTATGATGTCATTGTTGGTGGTTCCTGCGGCCAGCATAACAGTCCAGTTGCCTCTACACTCCGGCAGATGTGCAGAATTTATCTGAAAGATATAGCACTACTGCCATGCTGCACGGCCATCACAATATATCTGTGACCAATGTCGATCACAGATAGGAATGATTTAATCGCACCTCCCAATCGCTCCGAGACCATCTGTATCCGCAGTCTACCCCCTGCCTGCTGGGTGGGGTGATGATTTCACACCTCCCAGCATTCCTTGTACACCAGTGGCAGTGTGGGGGTTGTCGCTAGATCCCCTTCGACATCAGGCACTGGGCGAGACCACAGGCAGCGGCGGGAGCCAGATGTAGGGATGGCTATCAGTGGTGTACCATTGATGGTTACCATCGATGGTAAAATAGCAAGTAACCATCGATGGTTTTAAACTATTCACTGGATGCATCGATGGTTTCACCAATTGATGGTGATTTCACCATCGATGGTTACATATTCACTGGATGACCATCGGTGGTTTCACCAATCTGTGGTCATTTCTCCATCGATGGTCATTTCTGTCTTTTTTGACTGACTGGCCCGTAGGCCAATCAGAACATGGGGACGGGCTTTGCGAGTGCCGGGGGGGCGGAGGTATGCTCTGTGTCCCAGCATTTGGTAAATAGGAGCAAAAAAACTTTGGGTTATGCTTTTACATTAATGGAGGGAAACCATCTGGTTCTCCCCCATCAATGTCAAAAACATTCAACATCAGCCATAAACCATTGATGATTTTGAATAATCGATGATTGATGGCCATCCCTAGTCAGATGATGGTGACTGGAGAGAACAGGAAGCAAGATGTTCCGCCGGGGCGTCAGTGTGCCCTGTAAGGGGTGGCGGGGAGAGGGTGCTTAGTCTTAATTATAAATTGGGAAAATCATTTATTTTTAACAGAAATATAGTTAGAACATTTTTAGGAAGATGTAGTTGCACAAATTCCTAAGTATACCGTTTATATCCTAATCCATAACTGTGACATCAAAACAGCCATATTAGCATTTGCTTACACAGTGGGGAGATAGGGGGTCATTCAGACCCGGTTGTTAGCGCCGATGCGCTCGATGGCCCCCCCACAGAGCATGCGTGCGCATGCGTGAGACCCGCTATGACCGACAGCGCCGGTCGTAGCAGGTCTCGATCCAAAGGGGGCGAGCTGTCGATGTTGATTGACAGCTCGCCCCGTTTGGAAGGCGGGCCGGGGGGGGTGGCAGCCCAAACGGAGGCGTTCCCATGGGAACACCTACCGTTTGGGGGAGGCCCCACTGACATCACTAGTGATGTCAATGGAGAGCTTCCGGCTCAGACAGAGCCAGAAGCTCTCCGGGGCTTACGACAAGGGAGACCCTACCCTAGGGTCTCGTCGTAAGCCCCGATGGTCGCGATGGTCTGTGACCATCGCGACCATCACCGGAGCAGTCGTTAGAGCTGTGGGTGTTAACCCACAGCCTAACGACCGCAACAGAGGTGGGCGGTCAGGATGCAAGCGGCCGCCCAGTTTCTGAGCGACCGCTTGCATCCTCCGACCGCCTCTGAATGAGGCCCATAGACCTTAGGCGACCTATAATATTAGCGGCTTTGATGATACGTACGTTAGGTGCAGTAGTAGAGATCACTGAACTGAAGTTATACTGCCCATCTGCAATTCTACAAATAGCAAAACACAACTTTCCCATTCATTTCTCCGGTGTTTTAACATTTTCTATAAAACCCTTATTCATTATAATTTACGAGTTAGCTTAGCAGAACTTGTTAAGTTAAATAGGAATAAGGGCCTGATTCAGCAAGAGGCATCACATTTCCATAAGCAGAAAACCAGTCTTAGCTCTTTGTATTTTAGCAGTGCTTATTTATTAACATATTTATATATTTGCAAATTGAACAGGGTGTGCTCTCAATGCCTAAACAGAGAAGGTAAATGATGTCCTCAGAAAGTATACCCAGGGACAGGCATCTTGTTCTATATAGGATCCAAGGACACAGCACACAGAACTATCTCTGTTGCAGTTATGATGGCAAAATAGTGCATGTGTTTGTCTGTGCCTAGGAAATGGACAAAATCATTACATTTGGTAGAAAAAGCTTGGGAAATTATTTTGCCAGATATTCTTAAATCACATGTAGTTAATTCTTGAGTCCAATAAACTACCCCATTGTGCACCCAGATGTTGTCATACTGGAAACTGTAGGGTACAAGGCCCATTAAACCAATCAAAAGGTCTATTGCATAGTAAAATAGCAGATTCCTGGCACTCACTTATATAGAAACTCCATGAGGTGCGTTGGTGCCTTCCAAGGAGCAGACAAACTTCAATACTCCAATATATGGAAGAATGGGGCCCTCAGCGTCTTATTAACAAATGCTTCTCTTATTTATCTCCTGGCCAGTTTTGCAATATCTAGTCCATAGCATGGGCAAACACAGGATGTATGTGTGTGTGTGTGGATGATGGTTTCTAAACATATCTATACTAGGGGTGTGCACCGGCCACTTTTCGTGTTTTGTGTTTTGGATCTGGATCTTTTTTTGTGTTTTGGATCTGGATTGGTTTTGCCAAAACCACCCTTCCGTGTTTTGGGTTCTGGGTTTTGTGTTTTGGATCTGTATTTTTTTTTTAAAAAGCATAAAAACTGCTAAAATCACAGAATTTGTGGGTTTTTCTGCTCCTATGCTATTAGTAACCTCAATAATATTAATTTCCACTAATTTCCAGTCTATTCTGAACACCTCACAATATTGTTTTTAGTCCAAAAGGTTGCACCGAGGTAGCTGGATGACTATGCTAAGCGACACAAGTGGGCGGCACAAACACGTGGCCCATCTAGGAGTGACACTGCAGTGGCAGACAGGATGGCAGTTTGAAAAACTAAGCCCCAAACAGTACATAATGCACAGAAAAAAAAGAGGTGCAAGATGGAATTGTCCTTGGGCCCTCCCACCCACCCTTATGTTATATAAACAGGACATGCACACTTTAGCAAACCAATCATTTCAGCGCCAGGGTCTGCCACACGACTGTGGCTGAAATGATTGGTTCATTTGGGCCCCCACAAATCAAGCTGGCAATTAATCTGTCCCTGCACAAACTGGTTCTACGGAGGCAAGATGTCGTCCTCATCCTCCGATTCCTCACCCTCTTCAGTGTTGTGTACATCCTCATCCTCACAGAGTAATAATTCGTCCCCGCTGGAATCCACCACCACAGGTCCCTCTGTACTTTCTGGAGGCTGGTCTCCCTGGAAGAATTGATAATTCATTTTGATGAACATCATCTTCTCCACATTTTGTGAAAGCAACCTCCTACGCCTTTTACTGACAAGGTGTCACACGCTGGCCTGGAGACCCCAGAATCAGACCCCGTCGCTTACCTGTGCGGGCGCTGACCCGCGCTGTCTTCCGGCTCCCGCGCTGTACGCTGTTGTCCTCTGGAGGGTCCCGCTGCTGTGCTGCTCCCACGCCGGCTCCTGCTCACCGCTGGTCCCCGCTGACTACCTCCAGGAAGCGCTGTCCTCCGGTCCATGGGCGCGGCCATCTTGGATTGCCCATGTGACCCCACTTCCACTAATGAGGAGCCTTCTCCTTCTCTCTCAGCCTGTCAGCTCCCAGTGTCCACTATAAAAGGATCCCCAATGCTCACACAAGTTGCCAGTGCAACTAGTTTCTTAGTTTAGCTAATTAGCCTTCCCACTGCGCTCCAGCCGCTCCACGTAGCCGCTCAGCTACCAACGTCTACCCACGGCTGTCCAGCCGCTCCACGTAGCCGCTCAGCTACCAACGTCTACCCACGGCTATCCAGCCGCTCCACGTAGCCTCTCAGCTACCAACGTCTACCCACGGCAATCCAGCCGCTCCACGTAGCCGCTCAGCTACCAACGTCTACCCACGGCTATCCAGCCGCTCCACGTAGCCTCTCAGCTACCAACGTCTACCCACGGCTATCCAGCCGCTCCACGTAGCCACTCAGCTACCAACGTCTACCCACGGCTATCCAGCCGCTCCACGTAGTAGCTCAGCTACCAACATCTACCCATGGCTATCCAGCCACTCCACGTAGCCACTCAGCTACCAACGTCTACACACGGCTATCCAGCCACTCCATGTAGCCACTCAGCTACCAACGTCTACCCACGGCTATCCAGCCGCTCCACGTAGCCACTCAGCTACCAACGTCTACCCACGGCTATCAAGCCGCTCCACGTAGCCACTCAGCTACCAACGTCTACCCACGGCTATCCAGCCACTCCACGTAGCCACTCAGCTACCAACGTCTACCCACGGCTAACCAGCCGCTTCACGTAGCCACTCAGCTACCAACATCTACCCACGGCTATCCAGCTGCTCCACGTAGCCACTCAGCTACCAACGTCTACCCACGGCTATCCAGCCGCTCTACGTAGCCACTCAGCTACCTACGTCTACCCACTGCTATCCAGCCGCTCCACATAGCCACTCAGCTACCAACGTCTACCCACGGCTATCCAGCCGCTCCACGTAGCTTCCTAGCTATCTCGTTACTGCCGCATTCCTCAAACTCCTGTCAGTTCGCTGCACCCTCTCATGCGGAGAAACTTCATTAAGCCAAGCCTCCCCCAGCGAGCGTCTGCGCCAAATAATACAGATCCAAGGCCCAGTCCGGGAACACAGCTCCTAAATTCCACATTTGTGACAGTTTGCACTGGCCAGATGGACTCGGCAAGTGGTCAAGGATCTGGGATAGAAGCCTCGCAGGATGTACTATCCCGTCTGGAAAGACAGGAGACCTCTCAGGCTCAGCTGATCCAATTTATCCAAGATATGTCGTCACGCCTGGACAACATCCAGTCCTTACTGGCTCATCCCGCTCCCGCTGGCTCCCAAGCCGCCTCTCCTCCTGTGGTGTCACCTGCTCCTCCGGTTCTACCTCCTGCTCGTCTTCAGCTCTCCCCTCCGAGCAAGTTCGATGGCAACCCCAAATTATGCAGGGGTTTTTTAAATCAATGCGAAATCCAATTCGAGCTACAATCCGCCAACTTTCCGACGGCCAGAACCAGGGTGGCATATATCATCTCTCTACTCTCTGGCCAAGCACTCGATTGGGTCTCGCCCCTTTGGGAGAAGTCGGATCCCCTGCTCTCCAACTACCCCGAATTTGTTGCTACATTTCGCAAAATCTTTGATGAACCCGGAAGAACCACCTCCGCATCAGCTGATATTCTACGCCTCCGTCAGGGCAGCTGGACCGTCGGCCAATACGTTGTCCAGTTCCAGACTCTGGCTTCAGAACTCAATTGGAACGAGGATGCCCTCATCGCTGCCTTCTGGAGTGGCCTTTCTGAAAGGCTCAAAGACGACCTAGCTTCCCGTGACCTTCCAACCAGTTTGGATGGGTTAATCTCCCTCTGCAACAAGGTGGATCTCCGTCACAGGGAGCGTGCCTTGGAAAGAGGCAGATTTGATCGTGGAAGGCCACGTCCAGTTTCCCGCTTACCCTCTCCTCCTCTGGGCGAAGAACCCATGCAGGTCAACCGCTCTCATTTATCGGCTGAGGAGCGTCAGAAAAGGCGGAGGCAGAACCTCTGTATGTACTGCGGATCTCCTCAACATTTAGTTAAAACTTGTCCCATTCGTCCGGGAAACGCCTCCTCCTAACTTATGAAAGAGAGGTTAAGTTACGAGTTGCCATTGAATCACAAAGGAAGTCTGATTCCACCATCCAGGCTCATTTAAAGTGTCCTCGAGGTTCCAAAGCTGTATTAGCTCTCCTGGATTCCAGAGCGGCAGAGAACTTTGTCACTACTGAATTTGTCCAGAAGCACCAAATCCCCATGGAAGCGTTGCCTCGAGTTATCACTTTAACCGCCATCGATGGTAGTTGCATTTCTAGTGGAACCATCACCCATCGTACAACACCACTTAAACTTACCATTGCGGTGCTCCATTCTGAACAACTATCCTTCCTAGTGATTCCCAAAGCCTCTCATTCTTTAGTCCTCGGATTACCCTGGCTACAGAGACATTCACCTCAAATCAATTGGACCACCATGCAAATAATCTCCTGGGGTTCCAATTGCTTCAAAGGTTGCCTTCAGCGGGTAATACCTATCAGATCTTCCGTTGTACGGGATTCTACAGACCTGCCCAAAGCCTACGATGGGTTTCAGGACGTCTTTTGCAAACAGAGCGCAGACCTGTTACCTCCCCATCGTGATTGGGACTGTCCCATAGATCTGATTCCCGGGAAGAATCCTCCTAGGGGCCGAACCTATCCTCTATCTCTCCCTGAGACTCAGGCCATGTCGGAGTACATTATGGAAAACTTAAATAAAGGCTTCATTCGACCTTCCACGTCTCCAGCAGGGGCTGGATTTTTCTTCGTAAAAAAAAAAGATGGTGGCTTGCACCTGTGTATTGACTACCGGGGTCTTAATGAAATAACTATTAAGAATCGCTACCCTCTTCCTCTCATTACAGAGTTATTTGATAGAGTCAAGGGAGCCACAGTTTTTTCCAAACTCGACCTAAGAGGAGCCTATAATTTAATTCGTATCCGTCCAGGCGATGAATGGAAAATGGCCTTCAACACCAGGGATGGGCACTACGAGTATCTCGTTATGCCCTTCGGCCTCTGTAATGCTCCGGCCGTCTTCCAGTTTTTCGTCAATGAAATCTTCCGGGACCTCTTGTACAAGTGTGTGGTCGTTTACTTAGACGACATTTTGATTTTTTCTCAAGACCTCCAAACTCATCGAGACCAGGTCAAACAAGTCCTTCTGAGGTTGCGGTCCAATCAACTGTTTTGCAAATTAGAGAAGTGTCTGTTTGAGGTCTCAAGTGTACCATTCCTGGGATACATTATCTCCGGAACAGGCCTTCAAATGGATTAGTCAAAACTACAAGCCATTCTTGATTGGTCTCTTCCTTCTTCCTTAAAATCCATACAAAGATTCCTAGGATTTGCCAATTACTATCGCAAGTTTGTGAAAGGTTTCTCGACTCTGGTAGCTCCGATTACAGCCCTCACCCGCAAGGGAGCAGATCCAACTATATGGCCCGTCGAAGCTACCTCTGCATTTCAACTTCTTAAGCAAGCCTTCATCTCCGCTCCCATCTTAAAGCAACCAGACTCCACCCGGCCCTTTATCCTGGAGGTGGACGCATCCTCTGAAGGTGTCGGTGCAGTGCTTTCCCAGCGATTTAAAGATGAAAAACTTCATCCCTGTGGTTTCTTTTCCCGGAAGTTTTTGCCTGCAGAGAAGAACTACACCATTGGAGATCAAGAGTTACTCGCCATGAAACTAGCCCTCGAAGAATGGAGATATCTTCTAGAAGGAGCTCATTATCCCATTACCATTTTTACTGACCATAAGAACCTCCTTTATCTTAAATCTGCAAATTGCTTGAACCCTCGTCAAGCCCGGTGGGCAATGTTTTTCTCCAGATTTAATTTCAAAGTCTCCTATCGCCCCGGTTCACAAAACCTCAAAGCCGACGCACTCTCCCGTTCCATGACGAGCAACCCTGATCTACCCATGGAGCAGCCCCAACCAATCTTGAATTCCGCTTCCTTCGCCTCTACTCAACTCTATCTTCTATACCCCCGGTTGGGAAGACTTTCGTCGCTCCGGAACTCCGCAAGAGGTTACTGCATTGGGCTCATGCTTCCCGGTTCTCTGGTCACCTGGGTATGGATAAAACTCTAGAATTTATCCAGCGGTCCTATTGGTGGTCTTCGATGAAAAAGGACGTCAGGTCTTATGTGTCTTCATGCATCAAATGTGCCCAACACAAGATACCTCGGCGGGTTCCACACGGTCAACTCCAACCTCTTGCAATTCCATCTAAGCCATGGACTCACCTATCTATGGATTTCATCTCTGATCTTCCTCCATCTCGGGGCCACAACACAATTTGGGTTATCGTGGATCGTTTTTCTAAAATGGCTCATTTCGTACCACTTACTGGGCTTCCGTCTGCACCTCTACTCGCCCAGAGCTTTATAAAAGAGATCTTCAAGCTCCACGGCCTTCCTCAAGAGATCATCTCCGACAGGGGAGTACAGTTCGTAGCGAAGTTCTGGAGGTCACTCTGCTCAGCCCTTCAGGTAAAACTCAAATTTTCTACCGCTTATCATCCCCAGACCAACGGTCAGACCGAAAGGGTCAATCAAGACCTGGAACAGTTCCTGCGCACTTTTGTCTCCTCCTCCCAAGATGACTGGATTGAACTTCTTCCTTGGGCCGAATTTGCCCACAATAATCATTATCACACATCCACCAGCTCAACTCCTTTTTTTACAGTTTTTGGTCAACATCCTCGAGTGCCAGATTTCCCTCTTCTTCCCACATTAGATGTGCCTGCGGCCAAAATGTCCCTTCAACGATTCTCCAACATCTGGGAAAAGGTTCGTTCCTCTCTGACTAAAACGTCAGCCCGGTACAAGAGATTTGCTGACCGCCAAAGACGAGCGATTCCAAATTTCTGACCTGGGGATATGGTCTGGCTCTCTACCCGAAACCCAAGACTCCGAGTACCCTCGATGAAATTTGCTCCGCGATTCATTGGTCCATTCCCAATCATCAAAATCCTGAATCCTGTGGCTTACAAGTTAAAGCTTCCTCCATTTCTTCACATTCCAAGTTCCTTCCATATTTCTCTTTTAAAACCACTAGTCTTAAACCGATTTCAGAAGGTCCTGCCTAAAGCTTCTAGTGTTCAAACACAGCAGGGAGAGGAGTTCGAAGTTGACAGAATCTTAGATTCCCGTTGTCGATACAACCGTCTTCAATACCTTATCGACTGGAAGAATTATGGTCCGGAGGAACGAATCTGGATAAATGCCTCCGATGTCCATGCACCCCGTCTGGTCAAAGCGTTCCATATGAAATTTCCTCATAAACCAAGGAAGTGTCCGGTGGCCACTCTTGAAGAAGGGGGTACTGTCACACGCCGGCCTGGAGACCCCAGAATCAGACCCCGTCGCTTACCTGTGCGGGCGCTGACCCGCGCTGTCTTCCGGCTCCCGCGCTGTACGCTGTTGTCCTCTGGAGGGTCCCGCTGCTGTGCTGCTCCCACGCCGGCTCCTGCTCACCGCTGGTCCCCGCTGACTACCTCCAGGAAGCGCTGTCCTCCGGTCCATGGGTGCGGCCATCTTGGATTGCCCATGTGACCCCACTTCCACCAATGAGGAGTCTTCTTCTCTCTCAGCATGTCAGCTCCCAGTGTCCACTATAAAAGGATCCCCAATGCTCACACAAGTTGCCAGTGCAACTAGTTTCTTAGTTTAGCTAAGTAGCCTTCCCACTGCGCTCCAGCCGCTCCACGTAGCCGCTCAGCTACCAACGTCTACCCACGGCTATCCAGTCGCTCCACATAGCCGCTCAGCTACCAACGTCTACCCACGGCTATCCAGCCACTCCACGTAGCCTCTCAGCTACCAACGTCTACCCACGGCTATCCAGCCGCTCCACGTAGCCGCTCAGCTACCAACGTCTACCCACGGCTATCCAGCCGCTCCACGTAGCCTCTCAGCTACCAACGTCTACACACAGCTATCCAGCCGCTCCACGTAGCCACTCAGCTACCAACGTCTACCCACGGCTATCCAGCCACTCCACGTAGTCGCCCAGCTACCAACGTCTACCCACGGCTATCCAGCTGCTCCACGTAGCCTCTCAGCTACCAACGTCTACACACGGCTATCCAGCCGCTCCACGTAGCCACTCAGCTACCAACGTCTACCCACGGCTATCCAGCCGCTCCACGTAGCCACTCAGCTACCAACGTCTACCCACGGCTATCCAGCCGCTCCACGTAGCCACTCAGCTACCAACATCTACCCACGGCTATCCAGCCACTCCACGTAGCCACTCAGCTACCAACGTCTACCCACGGCTAACCAGCCGCTCCACGTAGCCACTCAGCTACCAACATCTACCCACAGCTATCCAGCTGCTCCACGTAGCCACTCAGCTACCAACGTCTACCCACGGCTATCCAGCCGCTCTACGTAGCCACTCAGCTACCTACGTCTACCCACTGCTATCCAGCTGCTCCACATAGCCACTCAGCTACCAACGTCTACCCACGGCTATCCAGCCGCTCCACGTAGCTTCCTAGCTATCTTGTTACTGCTGCATTCCTCAAACTCCTGTCAGTTCGCTGCACCCTCTCATGCGGAGAAACTTCATTAAGCCAAGCCTCCTCCAGTGAGCGTCTGCGCCAAATAATACAGATCCAAGGCCCAGTCCGGGAACACAGCTCCTAAATTCCACGTTTGTGACACAAGGTTCCCGGCTACACTAAAAACTCTTTCGGAGTACACACTGGAGGGGGGGCAACTTAGATAAAATATAGCCAGTTTGTACAGGGGCCTCCAAATTTCCTCATTTTCCTACCAGTACAGGTTCGGACTGTCTGATATGCCTACTTGGATGCTGTCACCGATGTAATCCTCCACCATTCTGTCAATGGTGACAGTATCATATGCAGTGACAGTAGACATGTCAGAAATTGTTGGTAGGTCCTTCAGTCCGGACCAGATGTCCAAACCGGCCCTTGACTTATGACACAGGTGCACGCTTGGCGCTGCTCCTTTGTTGATGCACGTGTGGCTACAGCGCACACAATTCACAACATAGAAAAGAAGAATTTTTTTTTGGAGTGCACTTTGGGGGTTACACCACCCTTTAACAGTCTTATGACACAGGCGCATGCTTGGCGCTGCTCCTTTGTTGATGCACATGCGGCTACAGCGCATACAATTCACAACACAGAAAAGAAGAATTTTTTTTTTTGGAGTGCACTTCGGGGGTTACACCATCCTTTAACAGACTTATGACACAGGCACACGCTTGGCGCTGCTCCTTTGTTGATGCATGTGCGGCTACAGCGCACACAATTCACAACACAGAATAGAATTATTTTTTTTGGAGTGCATTTTGGGGGTTACACCACCCTTTAACAGACTTTTGACACAGGCGCAGGCTTGGCGCTGCTCCTTTGTTGATGCACGTGCGGCTACAGCTCACACAATTCATAACACAGAAAAGAAGAATTTTTTTTTTTGGTGTGCACTTTGGGGGTTACACCACCCTTTAACAGACTTATGAAACAGGCGCACGCTTGGCGCTGCTCCTTTGTTGATGCACGTGCGGTTACAACGCATACAATTCACAACACAAAATAGAGGAATTTTTTTTTTGGAGTGCACTTTGGGGGTTACAGCACCCTTTAACAGACTTATGACACAGGCGCACGCTTGGCGCTGCTCCTTTGTTGATGCACATGCAGCTACAGTGAACACATTTCACAACACAGAATAAATGTTTTTTTTGTACTTGGGTGGAGCACCCCTGATGGACAGATCACCCCCTGGACAACACTACAGCACCCCTTTAGGACTACAGCCTTTATGGGACACTGCACAACACAGCCCAGCCAGCCCCTATAGACTTTTGGAGTGGATACAGCCCCTATAGACAACTGACTGCACAACACAGCCCAGCCAGCCCCTATGGACAACAGCAGCAGAACACAGCCCAGCCAGCCCCTATGGACTTTAGAGGAGTGGACACAGCCCCTATGGACAACAGCAGCACAGCACAACACAATACAGCCCAGCCAGCCCTAGCTCCCACCCTCCCTCTTCACTGTCCACAGCCGGAGTGAGAAATGGCGCCAATGCGGGGACCTTTTATGGAATCCAAAACCCGCGTGATCCGGAAGGCGGGATGATGACGTTTTACCTCAATTTCAGTTCCAAGTCAGGCGGGACAACCCGAGCTGGACTCGGTTCCCGGCTCAGATCGAGGGAGCTCGGGGGAGTTTGGATTTCAGAAATCCGAACCCGCTCATCCCTAATACATACAGTATATATACAGCATATATATATATATATATATATATGAACGAAAGTTTGTGGAAGACAGGCGCCTTTGGTGTATCAATCAGTAGGACAAAGTTCACAGAGGATTTCTAGATCACAGGATCCTTTGGAAAAATTCCTGAATTGTCCTCGCATAACGGTCTTCTTGATGTGTGACTCAAAAATAAACAGAAAGAAAAAAGCAAAAAACATAGTGTAGCTAGTAATAAATAAGTGTATAGAGTGCTCTTTCACACTAGGAATAGTGACAATGCATTCAGTGAAAAAGCACATCAAAAGTGCTCATAGTAAGTCAGTTTCCCGCACCAATAATATCAGAAACTCGTACCGACTATCTGTCTTTGTACTTAGCATATATCAATTTCTTTAGTTAGCCTGGACTTCCTTCAGTTCCATATATATAAAGCGCTTCCGTGCAGGTCAATATAGAAAAATAAGGAAAGCCTCCAATAGTGCATTACATTTAAAACACACAAATAATTTATTAGAAGATAAAGGACTCGTACATCAATAAAAAATAAACACAGCTTATCTGTCTAGTAGTAGAGGGTTAATGGCAGAATATCCCGCTCAACGCGTTTCGTCCCGCTTGGAATTCTGGGGACTTCTTCAGGAGTAAGGGTAGCGTTGTTATAGTCAGGCACTCCATGTACTTATATACCACTATCAATCACTTCAATCACTGCCACCTGACGCTCGTTCGCGTCATGTATGCTTTTTCGCGCATGCGCGAAATCGCGCATATTTCGCGAGTCCAGACCCTCAATGTGAAGTCATTTACAATCGGGACTTACCTCCCGTTGTTTGCATATGTTCTTAAGGTCTGCGTGCTTCAGACATCCGCATACTAACTCAGCAGAGCAGATAGTTTTATCTCTAGTGGTAGTCATGTACATAGTATAGGCGGCGGCCATGTTTTTGTAGTCCATAGGCGGCTGCCATTTTTGTTTAGTCCACATTATAATAAATATATAAAATTCATGATAGATGCTATACAGTTCGTGCCCGAATATATCAAACGTTTACAGGACAGGATTAAACCTAACAAAAAATATATACATAAATACACAAATAAAAGATCCAAATAGTAAAATATGAACCCAAGTAAAACCTAATAAAAATAAAAACTAGATACAATACTAAGATTTCATGAATTAAGACACATAAAACAAGGTAATAAAAAGACCAATTCATAAATTTTAGAGATTTTAGAGAAAAGGTGCGATCTCATAACCCTCGTTTATACCATTAGGATTGAGTATATCTAACACATATATCCAAAACATCTCACGTCTCGCTAATTTATTATCTAGGTCTCCACCTCTCTTGTCTAATGAGACATGTTCAATGCCCTTAAACTTAAAATAATCCAAATTACAATCATGAAACTTACTAAAATGCCTAGGTACTGCGTGGAATTCCTGTTTATTTCGTATACTTCTTATGTGTTCTTGTATTCTTATTCTAAGAGGCCTTTTTGTTTTTCCTATGTATTTATGTCCACATTGGCATTCAATAAGATATATAACATAAGTAGTCGAGCAATTAATAATCTCTTTGATCCTGTATTCTTTACCGGTCTTACTTCGAAATATTTTCATTTCTTGACTAGAATATTTACATATACAACAATGATTGCACTTGTAAAACCCTTTTGGTTTTTCTAACCAACCTGCAGCACTTCTACTGGGTACAGTACTCAACATGCTGGGGGCTAGTATCTCCTTCAGGTTTCTAGCTTTCCTAAAGACCACTCCAGGTTTGGAGGTAAAACGGTGCTGAGGACAGGATCCAATTTAAGAATGTTCCAGTGTTTGTTAAATGAGGTTTTGATTCTCCTTTCTCCCTCACTGAATGAAGTAACAAAACTAAAATTTTCTTGCGTATTCTGGACTTCTTTATTCTTATACACCAGGAGTTCAGACCTATTAGTTGACCTTGTTTTTAATACAGCTTGATTTACGAGATCTTGTGGGTAGCCCCTATCAGTGAATCTAGACGCATAGATGCTCAATTGTTCCTTGCATGATGATAACTCACTACAGTTCCTCTTTATCCTACAAAATTGTGAGTATGGAATATTATTTTTCCAATTTTTCTGGTGACCGCTTTTATAGTGCAGGTAGCTATTTTTGTCTACCTGTTTAATAAAATTCCTAGTGCTTACTTGATTGTTAATCACCGATAATACCAGGTCTAGATACTCAATCTCCTGGTTCGCAAATTTATAAGTAAACGTGAGGTTAAATGTATTATTACTAATGTGTTGTATAAAATTCTTAAAAACATCCTTATCACCTTTCCATACTAGTAGGATATCGTCTATATATCTCTGATAAAGCACAATATTTTCTAGATAAGGGTTGTTTGTATATATGTTCTCTTTTTCCTAGCTGCCCATATGTAAATTTGCAAAGCTTCGTGCAAACACCGCCCCCATCGCTGTGCCACATACTTGGAGATAAAAACAGTCTAAAAAGTTAAAATAATTATGCGTCAGAATAAAATTGATCAACTGGCAGATAAATGTTCTATGCTCCTCATCAATATCAGGATCTGTTCTTAAAAATTCTAAACAAGATTCAATTCCTTTCGTGTGTACAATAGAAGTATACAATGATTGTACATCTATTGTAACCCATCTAAAATCCTCATGCCAAATGAAACCTTCTATCTTTTGGAGAATATCCGTAGTATCTTTTACATATGATTCTAATCTTTTAACATATTTATTCAAAAAGATTTCTACATATTCCGATATGTGTGCTGTGGCTGAGTTAATACCCGCAATAATGGGTCTACCACAGGGTTTCTCTAGACTTTTATGTATTTTAGGCAGAAAATAAAAGATAGGGATATTGGGATTGTTGATAATCAAATACTGGAACTCATCTTTACTGATGATTCCTTTTCTCAATCCTTCTAACAAAAGATCTCTTAGCTCCGACACATACTCTGACGTGGAGTCTTTCTTAAGGATTTTATACAAGTTCTTATCATTCAGGAGTCTGTATGCTTCTGATTCATAGTCCACATGGTTCATCACCACTAGACCACCCCCCTTGTCAGCAGATTTCATTACTAGGTCTGGATCCTTTTTCAGCTGATTGAGGGCTTGTTTCTCAAAATTAGTTAGATTACTTCTGATTTTGGGACATAATGTGTCTTTGCATAGGTCTTTTTTTACTAATTCAAAAGAAGAGGTCGATTTGACTACTTCTAGATTCTAGGGGATAAAATTTAGAAGGCGGTTTAAGACCTGATTTGTTTAATGTGGATGCATAATTCTTTATCATGCCTGTGTCTGTTTTCATAAAATGTCTCTTCAAAGTTAATTTTCTAACATATTTATTCAGATCAATATATAGTTGAAAATTATCCGTTTTAGCAGTAGGAGCGAATGAAAGCCCTTTACTTAAAAGAACTAACTGTGGGTCTGTTAATACTTTACTAGATAAATTAAATACACCATTTTCTTTGTGGTCCATTCTATCTTTTACATTCTGTTTCTTTCTCTGTAATTTAGACTTTCCCCCTCTATTTCCTCTTCTTCTCCTAGGCTCCTTTTTATAGGGGAAGCTCTGTGTGTAACTTCCTTTATTAGCTGTTTTTTGTAACGATCTCTCCATACTGGTGTGCTTGGTGATAAAAAATCGCTCTCTGATTCTGAGCCTAAATGGGTCAATGTAGAGTATCTATTCCTTATTAACGGGCTGTTTTCTCTAGGAGAATAACGCCATTGTGTTCTCTTAGGTCTAAAAGGGACAGTACGCCATTCTTCATATTGCTTGGGTTCAAAAAATCTTTTTTGGTATCTTTTTGGATCCATTTTGGTCCATTCTTAATTTTATTGTTTAAATAATCCTGCTTATCCCTTAAAAACTTTTTTTCTTTTCTGCTGATAACCTCTCTTTCTATTTTCTCTACCTTTTTCATAAGGACAACTTCATTTTGTTTAAAAACTTCCTCATTCTTGAATGGTTCAAGTTTCTGATCTTTATTTTTGATCTCTGCTTCAACCATCTCTAGTTCTCTTTTCTTTTCCTGTATGATTAACTGTATTAGTTTAATTGAACAATCATTTAGAATTTGTTCCCAGTCTTTCATAAAACATTCGTTGTCTAACCCAAAAGTAGGTTGTTTAGTGAGTCTGAGACCACGTGGGATCCTATTGACCTTTACATACTGCTCCAGGCCTGCGATATCCCACCAGAGCTTAGTTTATTTAATTAAGATTTTCTCTAGGTCCCAAAAATCCTCATCTATACTAGTCTCGTTTAATGTGCTGGGCACTTCTGCAGGCTGATCGTTAAAAATCTTTTCACATAGAGTAACCCGCGTGCCCCCTCGTTGGCTTAACCTTAAGAAACTCATTATGTACAGTAAGTACTAGTAAGAGTCTAAGGGTGCGGCCTCTTTGCTGAAAAATTACAAAATAAATATATCAATAATGTAAGTGGCGCACAAAAGCTCAGTGGTACACAGAAATATACATATATAATAAGAATACAGTGCAATGAATTAATAAAATTAATAAAATTATACACCCCCAAATAATTAGGTGGCAGCCAATGACTTCCCTGAGATAATTAGATCAGTAAACCATCAATATGTAAATGAACGAAAGTTTGTGGAAGACCGGCGCCTTCGGTGTATCAATAAGTAGGACAAAGTTCACAGAGGATTTCTAGATCACAGGATCCTTTGGAAAAATTCCTGAATTGTCCTCACATAACGGTCTTCTTGATGTGTGACTCAAAAATAAACAGAAAGAAAAAAACAAAAAACATAGTGTAGCTAGTAATAAATAAGTGTATAGAGTGCTCTTTCACACTAGGAATAGTGACAATGCATTCAGTGAAAAAGCACATCAAACGTGCTCATAGTAAGCCAGTTTCCCGCACCAATAATATCTGAAACTCGTACCGACTATCTGTCTTTGTACCAAATCCCCAACTCCATGCAGCCCCAAACTTGCAAGGAACCTCCACCATGCTTCACTGTTGCCTGCAGACACTCATTATTGTACCGTACTGCCGTGATTCACAGGGATTTGGGTCCTGTCAGCCTGTGCAACCGAGCATGCAGGAGAGGGCAGACTAGATGGGCCAAGTGGTTCAACTTCTTATCTGCCGTTAAATCCTATGTTTCTTCTATGACGGTGCAAGGTTTCTGGTCGCCCAAGACACAGCTTCACAATACTGTCCCTGCTCCCTGATACCCTCCGCCCAAACCAGGGGTGTTTTAAGAGAGGAGGGGCCAAAGTGCAGACTCAGTGCGGGCCCCTTCCTCTCTCCGGCGGTCCTGCGTTACACTGTAGATTCTGGCTTAGTGCCAGAATGGACTGCGCTTGCGCGGGTCTCCAGGAAAATGGCGCCTGAGCCATTTTCCTGGGGACAGCAGTACTGTTCATGTCCGCCGCCATTTTCCCAGTGTTTTTTGCTGCTCTGCAACACCGACTCGGCGCTGCAAAGCAGCACTACGGAGAAGTATAATGCTATGGGTACAGGGTGTGCATTGTGGGCCCCTCTGGATCCAGAGGCCCGTGTGCCCTGCACACCCTGCACCCATTATAGATATGCCCCTGGCCCAGACCCTCACATGTACACTTGATTCTTTATAATATAATTAGATTTATTTTTAGATAACATAAATTATAACAATAATAACAATTTAACAATAATATCAATAATATCCCATACTAGCCTACTTTTGAAAAAGCTTTTCAGGGAGACTGTGAAAGTAACACCTATAAGCGCTGTGGTAAAGTGGGCGTGTACTGCTACATCTGAGAGTGGAGTGCAATAAAACTGACTTACATCCAAATGTAAACAAGCCCCAAAGCAGTTAGTAAGATCTATTTTTTGATGAAAACACACTGATACTTTTCAGAAAATGCATGTAACCATAGGGATCATTGTGCCTTGTAACAAATGAAGGGAAATTATACTAATGAACTAGGGGTGTGCACCGGCCACTTTTCGTGTTTTGTGTTTTGGATCTGGATCTTTCTTCGTGTTTTGGATCTGGATTGGTTTTGCCAAAACCACCCTTCTGTGGTTTGGGTTCTGGGTTTTGGATCTGTATTTTTTTGAGAAAAAGCATAAAAACAGCTAAAATCACAGAATTTGTGGGTTTTTCTGCTCCTATGCTATTACTAACCTCAATAACCTTAATTTCCACTCATTTCCAGTCTATTCTGAACACCTCACAATAGTGTTTTTATGTCCAAAAGGTTGCACCGAGGTAGCTGGATGACTATGCTAAGCGATACGAGTGGGCGGCACAAACACGTGGCCCATCTAGGAGTGACACTGCAGTGGCAGACAAGATAGCAGTTTGAAAAACTAGGCCCCAAACAGTACATAATGCAAAGAAAAAAAGAGGTGCAAGATGGGATTGTCCTTGGGATGTTCCAACCACCTTTATGTTGTATAAACAGGACATGCACACTTTAACAAACCAATCATTTCAGCGCCAGGGTCTGCCACACGACTGTGGCTGAAATGATTGGTTCGTTTGGGCCCCCACAAAACAAGCTGGCAATTAATCTGTCCCTGCACAAACTGGCTCTACGGAGGCAAGATGTCGTCCTCATCCTCCTCATCCACCGATTCTTCACCCTCTTCAGTGTTGTGTACATCCTCATCCTCACAGAATATTAATTCGTCCCCACTGGAATCCACCACCACAGGTCCCTCTGTATGTTCTGGAGGCTGGTCTCCCTGGAAGAGTTGATAATTCATTTTGATGAACATCATCTTCTCCACATTTTGTGGAAGCAACCTCCTACCCCTTTCACTGACAAGGTTCCCGGCTGCACTAAACACTCTTTCGGAGTACACACTGGAGGGGGGGCAACTCAGGTAAAATAGAGCCAGTTTGTACAGGGGCCTCCGAATTGCCTCTTTTTCCTGCCAGTACAGGTATGGACTGTCTGACATCCCTACTTGGATGCTGTCACCAATGTAATCCTCCACCATTCTGTCAGTCGTGACAGTATCATATGCAGTGACAGTAGACATGTCAGAAATTGTTGGCACGTCCTTCAGTCCGGACCAGATGTCCAAACCAGCCCTTGACTTATGACACAGGCGCATGCTTGGCGCTGCTGCAGTGTTGATGCACGTGCGGCTACTGCGCATACATTTCGCACACAAACACAGAGAAAAAATAATTATTTATTTTTTGTGGAGTGCACTTTGGGGGTTACACCAACCTTTAACAGACTTATGGGACACAGGCGCACGCTTGGCGCTGCTCCTTTGTTGATGCACGTACAGTGCACACAATTCACAAAGACAGAAAAAAAAGATTTTTTTATGGAGCACACTTTGGGGGTTACACCACCTTTTAACAGACAGATGCACGCTTGGCGCTGCTGCTTTGAGGATGCAGGTGCGCCTACTGCGCATACATTTCACACACAAATACAGAAAAAAAGATTATTTTACTTTGTTGGAGCACACAGTGGGGGTTACACCACCCTTTAATAGACAGACGCACGCTTGGCGCTGCTGCTTTGAGGATGCAGGTGTGGCTACAGCGCATACATTTCACACACAAACACAGAAAAAAAGATTATTTTATTATTGTTGGAGTGCACTTTGGGGGTTACACCACCCTTTAACAGACAGACGCATGCTTGTCGCTGCTGCTTTGAGGATGCAGGTGTGGCTACAGCGCATACATTTCACACACAAACACAGAAAAAAAGATTATTTTATTTTTTGTGGAGTGCACTTTGGGGGTTACACCACCCTTTAACAGACAGACGCACGCTTGGCGCTGCTGCTTTGAGGATGCAGGTGTGGCTAGAGCGCATACATTTCACACACAAACACAGAAAAAAAGATTATTTTATTTTTGTTGGAGTGCACTTTGGGGGTTACACCACCCTTTAACAGACAGACGCACGCTTGTCGCTGCTGCTTTAAGGATGCAGGTGCGGCTACTGCGCATACATTTCACACACAAACACAGAAAAAAAGATTATTTTATTTTTGTTGGAGTGCACTTTGGGGGTTACACCACCCTTTAACAGAGACGCACGCTTGTCGCTGCTGCTTTGAGGATGTGGGTGCGGATACAGCCCACACAATTCATAAAGACAGAAAAAAAAGAATTTTTTATTTTTTGTGAAGCGCACTTTGGGCGTTACACCACCCTTTAACAGACAGATGCACGCTTGTCGTTACTGCTTTGAGGATGCAGGTGCAGCTACAGCCCACACAATTCACAAAGACAGAAAAAAAAGGAATTTTTTATTTTTTGTGGAGCGCACTTTGGGGGTTACACCACCCTTTAACAGACAGATGCACGCATGGCGCTGCTGCTTTGAGGATGCACGTACAGTGCACACAATTCACAAACACAGAAGAAAATGTTTTTTTTCATTGGAGTACACCACCCTTTAAGAGATGAGCCAGCTGGCCCTTTACTTATGGGACACAGGCGCACGCTTGGCGCTGCTCCTTTGTTGATGCACGTGCAGCCACAGTGCACACAATTCACAAACACAGAAAATAATTTTTTATTTTGTTTGGAGTGCACTTTTTGGGGTTACAGCATCCTTTAACGGACAAGCCAGCCAGCCCTTTACTTATGACACAGGCGCACGCTTGACGCTACTTTGTTGATGCATGTGCGGCCACATTGCACACAATTCACAAACACAGAAAACAATTTTTTATTTTGTTTGGAGTGCACTTTGGCGGTTACAGCACCCTTTAACGGTCAAGCCAGCCGGCCCTTTACTTATGACACAGGCACACTCTTGACGCTACTCTGATGCATGTGCAGTTACTGTGCACACAATTCACAAACACAGAAAGAAAAAAAAAATTTTTTTTTAGAGTGCACTTTGGGGGAGCACCCCTGATGCACAGATCACCCCCTGGACAACACTATAGCACGCCTCTAGGACTACAGCCTTTATGAAACACTGCACAACATGGTTCAGCCAGCCCCTATAGACTTTGGAGTGGACACAGCCCCTATGGACAACTGACTGCACAGCACAGCCCAGCCAGCCCCTATGACAGCAGCACAACACAGCCCAGCCAGCCCCTATGGACAACAGCAGCTGAACACAGCCCAGTCAGCCCCTATGGACTGAGTGGACACAGCCCCTATGGACAACTGCAGCACAATACAGCCCAGCCAGCCCTAGCTCCCACCCTCCCTCTTCACTGTCCACAGCCGGAGTGAGAAATGGCGCAGACGCGGTGACCTTTTATAGAATCCAAAACCCGCGTGATCCGGAAGGCGGGATGATGATGTTTTGCCTCAATTTCAGATCCGAGTCAGGCGGGAAAAGTCGAGCCTGTCTCGGATCGGCCTCTGATCGGGGGGGCTCGGGGGGGTTCGGATTTCAGAAATCCGAACCCGCTCATCCCTATAATGAACCAATTTGACTTTAAATATATCTGTTGATTTTTTTATATGACATCTTCATAATGGGGGTAAGGCATACATGCCTACACTCCCGAAAGTCATGGGAGGCTCACGTTTTCTCTGGTAGCCCCCCGCACTCCCGGCAGTGTAGGCATTTCCCCTGCATCCTGCCCACTTCCTAGTGAAGTGGGCAGAAACTTACCTGAAATCCGCGGTCCGTCGTTAGGGGGCGGGGCTTAATGACGTGATTCAAGTATAATCGTGTCATTTGGCCCTGCCCCCTATTATTATTCGCGGGTGTTTTTCCGTGAGGGGGCGGGGCCTAATGATGCGAATGGTCCGCCCCCGTCACTGCCCGACTGCTGCCTCTCCCCAGGCTTCTCCCTGGGAGGGCAGAGTAAAAGTTGGCAAGTATGGGGTAAGGTGCAATCAGGGATATTGCTAGCCTCTTCAGTGAGTCAGGGAGATTCTTACTATTTCACGGAGAGTTGGCAAGTGTGTGTTATCCTTGTAGAGGTTGCTCTGAGAAATCTACTGTACATACCATTCAGGGAAACTGAATTGATACTGTATGTATGTGTCGTCTATCTAGGTAGGGTACCCCCATAGTTATGGGGTTACCCCTTTAGCTAGTTAGGGGATTTAAATACCCTGCAGACCCCTGTCAGTTTTTTTTTTGTACTAAGTTAATACAGCACTATGGATCCCATAGAAAGATATAGTGAACTTTCACTGACCCTGCTTCCCCTGGACCATACTGAGCATGTGCAAACAGGGAGGTAGAAAATGGTCCTGGGTCAGTAACCCATTTTCTCTGAAAATCCTGCCCCACTAATTGGTAGCCTGGGTGTCCAGGCAGAGATCTTTGTAGGCAACCTGTTGCTGGGGGTCCCCTGTCCACTCATAGAAGCCGGACCGACTGGGAGAAAAGAGATGTGAAGGTTTTAAAAGAGCAAGCCCTGAGTAGAGGGAGTGAGATGTGAGGATCTTTCTGTGGCGTGCCCTTGGATCTGTGGAATATGGGGAGAGTGTGTTCACCCCTTGGTTGCCCTGGATTACAATTACTGTACTCCGTACCAGAGAGGAGTACCCCACTGGAGTGTTATACCAAGCACCTACAAGTGCCTTACCATAGATTATAAATACTGTACTCCATAGCAGAAGAGGAGTACCCCACTGGATTACCATAACAAGTCACTACATGTGCCTGAGGTGTAATTACACTCACCCTGAAGGCTAAAGAGCCCCACTGTTGCTGCAGGGACTTGCTGGGAGAGCTGTAGGACCCCTTATGCTGTGGGCTGCCCGGAGAAGTGCCTGAAGCCACGAAAGATCGGTGCATAGGAGCTACCTGCAAGATCAAGGGGAAGGAGCCCGCACCACGATTTGACTACCAGTGCTGACCGGAGGGACGCCTACCTGGAGCAAGGCTACGCTGGGAGAACCCGAGGATAGCGTGCAAGGGAAGAGACAACCCCAAAGGAAGAGGCTCAAGGACCCCTGGGCTGAAGTAACTTCTCTGCCAGACAGAGCTCTGAGAAGGGGAATTTCCCCTGCAAGCATCCCTGTGTACTGACATGTACTGAGCATAGGCAAACGCAGGGGGGGTTTCCGTCTGCCTGAAAACCCCCCTCCCCAGCCCACCATGACCACAATAGAAATAGTAATATAATAGATTGTTACTAGTGCTGCATGTTCTTCTCAGTATCACAAATGAAATAATTAGCACCACCTGTGGATCTTTTAACATGTATCAGCCAGTAATAAATATGTGCACCAACTAGAAGATCTGGAAAACATGCACTGTTAGAGATAGAGCCCAATATGTACATATACAGTATGTCCAGGGCAGTGCTAGGTTCTTCTGCTGCTCCTCCAGGCTCCCGGACTTGCTCCAATAGTCTGGAATGGTGCTCACATCTAAAATAAATACGTTCAGCTTAGGCAGGATGGCTACTGGCGCATATTATGGCTTACTGTGATCACTGGTCCTGTATATGCTGGAATTATTACACACAATACACTTTGTATGACGCTTATTAAAGCTTTTTAAGTACTAATTCTGCCTCCTTCATTGACAGGCCACACTCACTCTAAAATTAAGCATTATATAACGGAGGTTTGAGCTAGAACCGAGGGCGCATAAACTTCTAGTCAGGGATAGAAGGGTTAATAAAGTTAAAGATGTTTGTTTTCTGTTTACAGTAAGTAGGCAGATGTGATAGGGTGATAGGTTAAGGGGCGTGTTAGGTGAGAGGGTGTGGGGAATCTGATGTTGAAAATCTGCCTCTTTGAATTTGATCTCCCACCCTCCCTCCCCTATTGTGTCGGCTTTATTTCATAACAGGGAAAGACCGGCAATACTGAAGCGTCTATCTTGCGGCAGTAATAGTGGTGCGCACCCCGTCAATGCACTAATTAGGTTGAATTCACCGTATTTGGGTCAGCGGCACCTCTCGATAGAACAGGATGAATGGTGCATTTGTAAGAGGTGGTACGGTGCAGTGCCTGCTGCCGTTCAGGTGTACGTCTGTCCCTTACCTTGCGTCGCACCCTCTCACCTTCAGGCCGTGTGTTGAACAGACGGTCCTGGAACTTCCAAATAGAACAGGGACACGATGACCTAGGGGGAAGGAGACGAGGTGAGTACCGTCCCTCCTCACATCGACCGACACATCCTACCAAACCGAGGGATAAATTCAGGTTTTAAGTGAAGATCATCAGTGGCACTTTTTGTCTCAGATCCTGAATTTTCAACTATCGGTACTCACGCACCAGGTGAAGATCCGTCCTTGCACCGGGTTGCAAGGTTCACCGTCCGCCCAGAAGGAAAGAAAGATAGATAGTGACAAACAAACAGGGAGAGACAGTACACACAGATATTTCTCACCGTGTCCACTCTTGCTCTTCGTCCGCTCACTCGCCTACAGGTCCCTGTAAGTAGATACACAACACAGCCGTGCAGGGCCTAAACCTATGTCAAGCAACTACACATACTAAACGGCATCACCCTCAACCTACAGTGTGTGTAGTGCGACAGATATAACAATAACTAAACTTTTGCCCTGCACTGAACACCAATCACAGACTATAAGTATACAAGAGCAAAACAGGGTGCTGTCCCTTTAAATGTCTGCTACCTACCTATCCAGAGCTGGCCAGCTCCTCTTTTCAGTGACTGGGGAAAACACTACCTCATTGGTGGGAGCCGGACAGCTCTCCACCACTGCTCACACCTCTAATCATCTATGCGGGGCTACCTTTCTATATGAGAGGCACACCTAATGGGCTCAGGGCCCTGGGCCTAATGCCCAGGGTCTTACCAGTGGCTCAGGGCTTATGCCTGCCTACTGCAGGGTACACGAGGGACTTGGGCCCACTGCCCAGAGTCCCCTTTCCAAAACGTGGCTCAGGCCTATGGGCCTGCCTAATGATGGGGCTTACTAGTGCCCTCCTGTATGGGTACAGGCCTATGCCTGGTTTATGGCCACAGGCCTGGTGCCCGCCTACTTTATTGAACAGTGGCCTGGGCCTAGTACCCAGACCACTTACACCTAATTAAGGGGAAATCCTTTTATCGGACCTAATGCCCACTACTGAGCCCCGGGCCTTTGCCCGACTAATTACCCATGGGCCTAGTGCCCGACAACGCTCCACGGGCATAGCGCCCGACAACCCTGGTGGTCTAGGGAGGGGGGTATATGGTGGGCCTCACGGAGGGCCTACCTGCTACGTTGGAAGATGCTGCGGGGTGGAACTTCGTGTAGCTCTTTACTTCCCACCCCCGCAGTCCTCTCCGGTCCTCAGCCGCATTCTTCGGCCGCCGGCCCATCCTGGCCAACAGCGCTGCCTCTTCTTTTCTTCTTCCAGTCGGCGCCGCCTGTCTTCTCTCTTGACAGCGGCATCTTCTGGCCTCGTCCGCGGCCCCTGTTGACGCGCCTATCTTCCGCTCTTCGGGAGGTCTTCTCTCCTCCCTCTCCGCCGCCGAACTGCCTTTTCCCGCTCTGTGTCGTCTAATATAAGACGGCACGAGTGGGCGGGGCTATGATGTGGCGAGCCGCGATTGGCTCATCGCGTCCGCCTCCTATTGGCTGCTGGCCCGCGAGCCAGGTTTGGCTCGAGGCCAAAGCCAAACACCCGCCGCACCCGCCGCCGGGAACAGGTACTCTGGACCTCATTCAGAGTCGGTCGTAGTGGCCGCACGGTCGTAAGGGTAAAGGGGCCGGATATGCAAATGATGCCCTCGCAAAGTTGCGTCCTTAAGATCAGATCGTTAGCTGGCCGACCAAGGGGAGGATGCGGCCGTAAGACAAAAAAATACGCCCCTTCTCGTACGCATTACACGTCATGTCCGGACATATAAGGATTAATCAAGACCATCGGGAACCATCGGAACTGGTCGCAGAGCTTAAGGTTGACCATACCCTCTCTTAAGCACTACGATCAGGTCAGTGTACAAACCACCAATGTCACGTGTTCCATGACACTACTTTGTTAATTATGCACTCCCATAAAACGCCGTTCGCATAATTAGGCACGCCTGCGTTCGGATCTCCACTCCCCCGTTTTCAAGCACCTTCTCCTATTACCACCCACAAACGCTGCAATCTGCCACTCAAACTACCGACCTGGCTGTGTACAAGGAGAGAGAAATTTCTGATCGTAAGAGCTAGTTTGCGCATGCGCATTGCGAACTTTACGCATGCTCAGTTTAGCGAACATCGGTGGCGTACGACCGTGCGGCCGCTACGACCGACTCTGAATGAGGTCCTCTGTCCCAGCGCCGGCTACCCGCCGCTTCTTGGCTGCCGGGCGCCCGGAGCACTGGTGAAAGGGACCAGGTGGTCCCTTCACCAGGTGCCCGCGGCGCCTGCTCCGATGCTGGGGACATCACTGTCCCAGCGCCGGCAACGGATGTGTCCCGCAGAGGACACATCCCCTCTGTCTGCCCCTGCAACTCTGCTGATGCTGGGATCAAACACTTGATCCCAGCACAGCCTTCCACACATTGGCATGGGTGTTGGAGCTGCATCACTTGCTCTGAAAGGGATAGTTGTCCCTTGCAAGTTTTAAGATCACACTTACCCTTGTCTGGGATAGTTGGCCCTCACAAGTTTTGATATATACTTTTGGCCTAAGACAAGTGGACGCTGGTTGTTTGCCGTTCTTTCTCCTGCCACCATACCTACCATTGTAACTAAATAAAGCTGACCAGTTAATTTAAACTTCATAACTTGGCCTCGTGTGTTTATTTTAGTTAAGTTTAGTTTAAGTTTATGGGTCACATCTATCGTCTGACGATAGAAAGTTTATGGAAACCCCCCTCTGGAAATCCTGCATTTGCCACTGCTCAGGACTGCTTCTTGGATCTCTGGTGCGGTGCAAAGTCTCCCTGTACCTGCTCCTTCCCCTGCCTTGCTCCTAGCCATACTCCTGTCACTAGTTAATCACCCTGCCGGGACTCCCCTTTTTTCCTTCCACTGGGTCCAGAGGTAGTTTGGGGTCCTGCTTCACTAGTTACACTACCCCTAGTTAGATTGGGGATTAGTAAATCGTATTGGGGGGCAGGTCAGGTCCTTAGTTTGTATTATCCAGCTGTGTGATGGAAGTAAGGGATAGGATACCCTTGCCTCATATTCATTGCTTATCTGGTGTTTTAACCTCCTGTGAACCTCCAGCTCATGCCTGGGAGGGGACGTGATTTGGCTGTGGGGTCAGCTCATGTCTGATGCCCGTGATATTAATGTAAATGCTGTTTTACTTTCCCTTGCCATGAATATGTATGTGTATTTGCTGATATTAATGTGAATACAAATGTCATTAATGCACTGCTTGTTGCCGGTATCAGTTGCAGAGTCAGTTCATTAAAATGTAAAGTATGCTCATCCTTGCCAGTGCCTAATTTGTTGCTGACATTTCTCAAAACACTGTGTATGTTTACCGTGAACCATTTACCTTGTTGATTTCTGTGGTGCAATGTATATTTAATGTTATTTAACCCTGTGTAACCCCGGCTGGCAATTCTGGTGGTAATTATTTGTGGCATAGATGTACTGTGTTCATTTTTCCCAGCAAAGGACCACATGCTAGCAAAAGACTGTGGGCCTGATTCAGACCCGCTCGCAAGTGCTATGCGCTCGCAAGTGGGTCGATGACCGGGCAGTGCGCACGCATGCGCGAGCCCCGGAGCGAGTGAGAAATCACTCGCTCCGGCGCTCGCACAAAAGGGGCGGTTGGTAGGCAGGTCGGGGGGGCGTGGCTGGCCAACCATTTGGGGGCGGCCCCACTAACATCACAAATGATGTCAGTGGTGAACTTCTAGCTCTATTAGAGCCGGAAGCACGCTGGAGCTTACTGCAGACGAGACCCTACCACAAGGTCACCCACAGCTTAGCGAGTGGCCAGGAGGCCGGACTGAAAAAAAAAAAAATGGCCTTCAGACCTGCGAGCTGCCTCCGGCGAGCGGGTCAGAATCAGGGCCTGTGATCATTAGCTACAATTGGCCAGTGCACTACTGCTCTCAGCATAACCTGTGTACTGTTGTTATTTTTTTCAGCAAAGGCCCTCATGTTAGCACAGACTGTATCTCACTGCTATAACCTGCTGGTGCACTACTGTAACAAGCTTGGCCTGCATGTTTTTGTCATGTTTCTCAGTGAAAGTTGGAATATTAGCACAGACTGTATCTCATTGCTATAACCTGCTGGTGCACTACTGACACAAGCTTAGCCTGCATGTTGTTCTCACTTTTCTCAGTGAAAGTTGGAATATTAGCACAGACTGTATCTCATTGCTATAACCTGCTGGTGCACTACTGACACAAGCTTGGCCTGCATGTTGTTCTCACTTTTCTCAGCAAAGACCCTCGTGCTGGGTATCACATAGTTACAATTTGCTGGTCAAACATACCACGGTTTCCTATACCTTTATTTGCCAGTTGGGGGTCACCGGTAGAGGACAGGGAGGTATTAAGTAGATATCTTGATATTGAAATGTGCAAAATGTTATCCTGTTAATGGTAAACATATTTTTATGTCAATTGTTGGTAATAATTAGGGGTGTGCACCGGCCACTTTTCGTGTTTTGTGTTTTGGATTTGGATCTGGATCTTTCTTCGTGTTTTGGATCTGGATTGGTTTTGCCAAAACCACCCTTCTGTGTTTTGGGTTCTGGGTTTTGTGTTTTGGATCTGTATTTTTTTTAAAAAAAGCATAAAAACAGCTAAAATCACAGAATTTGTTGATTTTCTGCTCCTATGCTATTATTAACCAATATCCACTCATTTCCAGTCTATTCTGAACACCTCACAATATTGTTTTTAGTCCAAAAGGTTGCACCGAGGTATCTGGATGACTATGCTAAGCGACACGAGTGGGCGGCACAAACACGTGACCCATCTAGGAGTGACACTGCAGTGGCAGACAAGATGGCAGTTTGAAAAACTAGGCCCCAAACAGTACATAATGCAAAGAAAAAAAAGAGGTGCAAGATGGAATTGTCCTTCCCACCCACCCTTATGTTGTATAAACAGGACATGCACACTTTATCAAACCAATCATTTCAGTATCAGGGTCTGCCACACGACTGTGGCTGAAATGATTGGTTCATTTGGGCCCCCACAAAACAAGCTGGCAATTAATCTGTCCCTGCTCAAACTGGCTCTACGGAGGCAAGATGTTGTCCTCATCCTCCTCATCCACCGATTCTTCACCCTCTTCAGTGTTGTGTATATCCTCATCCTCACAGAACATTAATTCGTTCCCGCTGAAATCCACCACCACAGGTCCCTCTGTACGTTATGGAGGCTGGTCTCCCTGGAAGAGTTGATAATTCATTTTTATGAACATCATCTTCTCCACATTTTGTGGAAGCAACCTCCTACGCCTTTCGCCGACAAGGTTCCCGGCTGCACTAAACACTCTTTCGGAGTACACACTGGAGGGCGGGCAACTCAGGTAAAATAGAGCCAGTTTGTACAGGGGCCTCCAAATTGCCTCTTTTTCCTGCCAGTACAGGTACTGACATCCCTACTTGGATGCTGTCACCAATGTAATCCTCCACCATTCTGTCAGTGGTGACAGTATCATATGCAGCGACAGTAGACATGTCAGAAATTGTTGGCACGTCCTTCAGTCCGGACCAGATGTCCAAACCGGCCCTTGACTTATGACAGGTGCACGCTTGATGCTGCTACTGTGTTGATGCACGTGCGGCTACACCGCATACAAGTCACAAACACAGAAAAAAAATGTTTTTTATTTTTTGGAGCAATTTGGGGGTTACACCACCCTTTAACAGACTTATGGGACACAGGCGCATTCTTGGCGCTGCTCCTTTGTTGATGCATATGCAGCTACAGTGCACACAATTCACAAAGACAGAAAAAAAAGAAGAATTTTTTATTTTTTGTGGAGCGCACTTTGGGGGTTACACCACCCTTTAACAGAAAGACGCACGCTTGGCGCTGCTACTTTGAGGATGCACGTACAGTGCACACAATTCACAAACAGAAGGAAATGTTTTATTTTTGTTGGAGTGCACTTTGGGGGTTACACCACCCTTTAACAGACAGACACACGCTTGGCGCTGCTGCTTTGAGGATGCACGTACAGTGCACACAATTCAAAAACACAGAAGAAAATGTTTTATTTTTGTTGGAGTGCACTTTGGGGGTTACACCACCCTTTAACAGACAGACGCACGCTTGGCGCTGCTGCTTTGAGGATGCAAGTACCGTGCACACAATTCACAAACACAGAAGAAAATGTTTATTTTTGTTGGAGTGCACTTGGGGGTTACACCACCCTTTAACGGACAGACGCACGCTTGGCGCTGCTGTTTTGAGGATGCACGTACAGTGCACACAATTCAGAAACACAGAAAAAAAAATATTTTTTGGAGTGCACTTTGGGGGTTACTGCACCCTTTAATGGACGAGCCAGCTAGCCCTTTGCTTATGATGCAGGCACACGCTTGGCGGTACTTTGTTGAGGCACGTGCGGCTACTGCACACACAATTTACAAACACAGAAAAAAAAAAATATTTTTTGGAAGTGCACTTTGGGGTTTACAGCACCCTTTAACGGATGAGCCAGCCGGCCCTTTACTTATGACACAGGCGCACGCTTGGCGCTACTTTGTTGATGCACGTGCGGCTACTGCGCTCACAATTCACAAACATAGAAAAAAAAATATATATATTTTTTTGCATTTGGGGGGAGCACCCCTGATGGACAGAGCACCCCCTGGACGACACTACAGCACCCCTTTAGGACTGGGACACTGCACAACACAGCCCAGCCAGCCCCTATAGACTTTGGAGTGGACACAGCCCCTATGGACAACTGACTGCACAACACAGCCCAGCCAGCCCCTATGGACGTTGGAGGAGTGGACACAGCCCCTATGGACAACAGCAGCACAGCACAACACAGCCAGCCCCTATGGACTTTGGAGGAGTGGACACAGCCCCTATGGACAACAGCAGCACAGTGCAGCACAGCACTACACTGTCCAGCCAGCCCTAACTCCCACCCTCCCTCTTCACTGTCCACAGCCGAGTGAGCAAATGGCGCCGACGCGGGTACCTTTTATAGAATCCAAAACCCGCGAGATCCGGAAGGCGGGATGATGATGTTTTGCCTCGATTTCAGATCCGAGTCGGGCGGGAAAAGTCTAGCCTGACTCGGATACGACTCGGATGCGGGGGCTCAGTGGGGTTCGGATTTCAGAAATCCGAACCCGCTCACCCCTAGTAATAATAAAATTGCGTTGTACAGTACCTTCCTTCCTGACTGATCACTGTGTCTGCAAAAAGGGGAATATCAGGCTTGCCTCTCTGTCACGGTGTGTCCTATCTTAGCTACGGGGAAATCGGGCACCGAAGCATACTGAACACACCTGAACCTGGTGCTAGTGGTGCAGCACTGTACAAACTTTCAGATCATCACGTAGGCATCAACCAAAATACGTATTAATACCATGTGTCCTTCAGTAATCATTTAATATATATCATGTGCTGTATACACATTGGTGTAAAGTGTTTATTGTGTGATAGACACAGTTGGGTCAGGTATTTATAGTCAATAGCAATCAATATGAAAGAGAACGGGACTTCAGTATACTGTACATTATTTTGTATAATATAATTCTAGATGAATAGTATATACACAACATTAGAATTGCATACAAATGATAAAAAAACATACATAGGGGCATATTTATTAAATAATATTTGCATGATTTTATTGGGGTACCCGCAAATATTAAACATCCCCAGGATTTAACAAGGAGGGACCACAGTACATATCTCTGATATCAGTCATGGTCAGTGGCGGCTCCAGGGGTGGGGCTGCAGCGCGGTCCAAAACTCAAATAGGGGAGTCACACCAACTGCCACTACAACTGCTGCCAAACATCATTGGCCAGGACTCACTGGCAGTTGATGTGTCTCCCCTATTTGAATTTTGGACCACACTGCAGCCCCACCCCTGGAGCCGCCACTGGTCCTGGTACCTCATTTTCGACTGCATTGCAGCCCCCATAGGTTTCTATGGGGCTGCTATGCTGTCAGATTTACAATGCTCCGGAATATGAAGCATTCTCGAGCTTGGACCTGGAAGCTAATGCCATCTAATGATGCGTTAGCCTGTAGTAGCCTGTGGGCTTCTTCAGCGTAGAATTTATCGACAGTGAACCCCTGGATCCCTTTCTATTGGCCCTCAATGATGCACTCACCGGTTGAAGGCCACACATAGAGGCGTCGAAAGGGGGAGGGAGCTGGTACATATACCCGGGCAAGGGCTGCTGAAGTGGCCCGGCGGGGGGCACGGGTCCGGCGCTGCTCCCCCTCCCTCTTACATCACAGCAGCCCAGCACAAGCTGTTGTGTGCTGGGCAGCAGTGGGAGACTGCTTGCGCCCACAGCAGTCTCCTATGCCTGTGGGGGGGAGCGATCACGCTGATTGTCTTTGCCCCGGGCTGTGGGGCTCACAGCGCCCCCTCCCCAGCGCTCAGTGCCGCTACGCGGCGCTGCAAAAGTCTTTTCTTTTTTTTTGCAAACAAACCCTAAGGGGCGTGGACACACCTTCCGTGAATCTATCACGCCCCCTCCTTTTACCAGGCCCCGGACGGCCTCTCTACGCTCCTGGCCATACATGCTCAGTGTGTGCACAGGATCCAAACCCAGAAGCAGAGCGATAGTGTAAGTTATCACCCTGCTTCCAGCTCTTTGCCAGAAAGGGCTCTTACAGGAGCTTGTCTCTCACCAAGAGCATCATTTTAATTTTGCATGAAAATTTACATTTTCACATAGTGAATTTAGTTGAAAATAATTTATCACATTTGCAGTAAAAATGCGAACTGTGATAAATAGGGCCCATAAAGAGAACTAGATATAAATAATTAGCGCCAGTGTATTTTGGTTTTATAGTCACATATTTATTTTTTTTTTGTGCTGTCTAGCTAAAGAATTTACATTATTTTGCTAAACTAATGATTCCAGGAGAATGGGAAATTAATAATGAATATATTTAGGAGTTATACATAAAACATAAGACCTGATTCATTAAGGATCGCTATTGCGATCACAGCTCCATCATCGCACGCAGCGAAAATATTCTAATGAATACTCTTTTGCACTGCCAGCACAGAGACGCCCACTGCCTCCCACTACCAATATCTCACATCCGTAATACCTTGCAAACCTCCATAAACATCGGTAACATCGAGTACCATCGGCTCTTCACGCAGAATTACAGCAGCCCTGACATTACTTAGAAATTGCACACAGTGAGTACACAAGCTGCATATGCAATTGCACTGGCTAATTTATACACACCCATGCAACGGCGTTCAAACGGTCAGGTACTCCTATGTTTCTCCGACCACTTCCCCGTCACCACCCCCAAACGCTCACTGCCTGTCAATCACTCTACGATGGCTCTCCAATCACAGTGGTGCCTTCGTGCACGCACAGTGTGATACATATGCATGCGCAGTGCGCAACAATCGTCCGTCTGTGTACCCTTTAGCAATAGCGATCCTTAGTGAATCAGGCCCTTAGTTTTTAACAGAAATAAATGAATGATCCAGAAAGGATTACATGTATGGAACTTACTTGGCTTCTTTTGTTTATGATATGCTTTCATTTACAGCACTTTTCCAAAGAGCATTAATATTCTGATACAGCCGCTCAGCTTGCTCCTCGTCTGTTTGCCTTCACTTTTCTCCGCTCTCCTGTGCTGCACTGGTTGCATCAGACTATGGGGCCTATTCATTAAACTTAAAAATTCTCTGGAGATAATTAGCTTTAGAACTCTCATGGAGTTCTAGCTAATTATAGGTGGAATTCATCATTCCACCTCTCCATAAGTATCTATTCCGAAAAGCTGTCATTTTTGCGATGACAGCTTTTCGGGAAATAGATACTTTTCCCTGCCTACACTACCTTATCGCATCTGGAAACAGTGCTGCGCATGCGCTGTTACATCTGTAAAACCAGCGCATGCGCAGCACTGCCTACAGATGCGTTAAGTTTCGTACCCCCCCCCTCCCCCCCCCCCCCCCGACTTTCCTGTCCGCGCAGCAGCCTCCGGCTCCGTCCTGCTGGTCTGTCATGTGGTTTCCCAGCAGACCACATGACAGATTAGAAGAAAAAAAAACTACTTTTTTTTTCTTTTTCTAAACTTTCTTGTTCTCTGCTGGGGAGCACACATGTCCGGCCAGCCTCCGGAGCCTGAGGACGGAGCAGAGCGCCGGAGGGACTCGTCGGGGGACCTGCACACGCGGATTCAGGTAAGTTTCACCTGCTATTCGTCACCTCACAGTGGCGAATAGTAACTGCATCAAATTCCGAAAATTAATAATTTTCGGAATTTGATGAATACCACAATTTCCAAATCCCCATACTAATGTATGGGGAGTGTGGAAATTAACGCAGGGGAACTTAGCAAGGAGATATTTGTGATATCTCCTGTGCTAAGTGCTACATGAATACCAAAATAACGTTATTTAAGGAAAATGTCCTTAAAAACGTTATTTTAGTGTTGATGAATAGGCCCCTTTACGTCACTCAAGTGACTTTCAGTGCAGCTGTTGCAAGTCCAGCTTTAACAGATAGGCAGAGAGCAGAGACCAGCCATAACAGTGTAGGAGGATCTCAGGGGAGATATCATAGCAGTGGCTGTGGCTCACCGCTAGCCACACCATCATGTAGTCAACTCAGCTAATAGAAGCGCTGGCCCTATGAGCATACACTGTGTGAACGGGGAGCAACTCATGTACAGTTGGGTATATCTACCGCCTGGCCGGGTGTGGCACCACCGGGCGGCGGCCCCGCTCGGCCAATGCCCCTGCCGAGTGCCATCCTGGGTAAGGGGTAGATACGCCCCTGGGCTACAGCGGCTTACACCATCTCCAGATGGTGTAAGCTGCCAGGAGCAAGTTCTGCAATGTTTCAGATTTCTGAACTTGGTAAGTCTGACAGCATCGCATCCCCCATAGAAACCCATGGGGGTTGCAGTGCTGGTGGAAATGGATGGACAGCAGCAGATATTGGAGATATCTGCTGCGATCCCTCCTTAATACATCTGGGGCATACTTAATATTTGTGGGTATCCCCCGAAAATGGGTGTTTTCAGGGAATATACCGCAAATATTGAATGATAAATGGGCCCCTTAGTGTTATATGACAAAACCCCATTAGCGCACGCAGGGGGGGTTTCTGAGTACCCAGAACCACCCCCCTGACAACCTCGAGAGCAGACACCATGCTGTTAAGCCCTGTCCGCCTTGTGGAAAAATCCAGAGATACGTGGGTTAATAAAGAGGAGGCAGAGTCAATATGACACGATTCTATTAGAACCGTGTCATTTGGCTCCGCCCCTTCTCAATGGACCCGCAAATTGCGGCATTTTGCAGCTAGGGGGAGGAGCCTAATGACATGGTGCCAGCCTGCCAGGTCCCATCCCCACAGCTACTGCAAGGTAAGTGTAATGTATGTGTGACATATGCATATGTGTGTAAGTTATGTATGACATATGTATATGTATGTGTACATATATGTATATGTGTGTGTGTATATATGTATGTATGTGTATACATGTGTGTATATCTTTATGTATGTGTATGTTTATATGTGTGTGTGTGTCTGTGTGGAAACCCCCCTGGAAAAATCCTGCGTTTGCCCCTGAAGCCCCAGGGACTTTGCTGCTGCAATGCAGCCGTCCTGGTCAAAAGCCCGTCAGACCAGCATGTGGCTATGACCAAGTAGATCTGCTGTGGGTACCCAGCATAGGCTGTTGCTTCTGCATACAGAACTGGTAGTGATTAATGTGGAAAAGAGATCACGTGATTCTATGCAGGTGTCATCTGATGCGTTTCTCCCCCCTGTGTAGGCGGTTTCATCCGAGTTAGATAGTTGGTGCTCGACAATGATCTTTTTTATGGACAACTAATCATGATGTATTCATTAGAATATTTAAATGCTAACATTTATTCGGTATACCTCAAAGCAATTTATATCATTAAACAACGTTGCTGGCATCTGACGGGTGTGTCACATTGGTTCCTTGCTTGCCAAAGACGGAATTATCAATGTTTTAATTGCGTTGAGCAGAGAGGGAATACATATTCATTACCAGGAGTAATTGCCTTCAGCTTCTCATTCACAGGGAAGCTGTCATGTTGTACTGTGTGTAATCAATACGGTCTGCGTTATTTGCAAAGCAAGTTGGCAAAGAAACCAAGCCAGCGAATAGGGAATGGGAAGTACCATTGGTGCAGAGAGATTTCGCTGCCTTGAGCGCTTCCCAGTGAAACCTTCTCCTCTGGGAATTATATTTTTCTTTATTATAAGATAGGATAGAAGTTGTGTGAAAAAAATAAAAGCGATTTGGCAAAGTCAACATGGTGGAGTTTCAGTGAGATAAGATAAAAGGAATAAAATTACGTTTGCAACACAAGAGATTACACAGTAGCAAGGAAGCCGTAAAATTCTGGAGGCGATGTAGAAATTAAAGTGTCAGGACAGAACAGGACTATTGAAGGCTGATCGTCTTTCAGGCATATTCACAAGAAGAAAGGGGCAGACTGAATATATTGGGTTCCCTATGCACTAGGGGTTCCCACGAGAGACCCTACAACAGGGTATGAAAGAAGACTGGAGAGTAAACACAGCACTCCAGGGGTTAATTATTTCTATTTTGCTAGTACAATTAGCAAATGACTTACTGCCACACACTACTGGACTGCATTGTAAAAATGGTTTTCAGATTTACTTAATAATGCCTAGATTTCATAATAAAGACAAGTATCTACTGAGGAATGAAAACAGTGAATAAAGAATGAAGTGGAACCATCAATGAGCACATGTGATAGAAGTTGTTTTACATTAAGAAGTTAAAAATAACATATATATTAGGGGTGTGCGCCCAAATCCGTGTATTGGTTTTGGCTTTGTATCTTCTTCGTGTTTTGGATCTGGATTTGGTTTTGGCAAAACCTCCCTTGTGTGTTTTGGTTTTGGATCTGGATTTTTTCTAAAAATGACATAATTTGAGCTTTTTTTTGTTCCTACAGTTTTATTAACCTCAATGACATAAATGTCCACTCGTTTCCAGTCAATTTTGACCACCGCACAGCTCACCATATTGTTTTCATCCAGTTTAGGCCCATAATTTGCACCAAGCTAGCTGGCTGACTAAGCTAAGTGGCAGCAGTGGGCGGCACAAACACGTGGCAGTTCAACTTCCAATGTGGCATATAAGGAAACACATGTTTTCATTAATCAAGAGGCCTGAGGGAGATAGAGTATGTATGTAGTTGAAGGCAGGGAAAGGATGGGTTGATTCATAGTAAATATAATAAAAATTTTTGATTCCGAAGAAAATTTATGAGGGGGGGAAATATATAAATATATAAGATTACAAATGTCAGGCAGCAATGCCCAAACAGCACATGATGCAAAAAAAAGAGGTGCAAGATGGAATTGTCCTTGGGGCCCTGGCTTCCACCCACCCTTATGTTGTAAATATTAAACAGGACATGCACTGTTTAACAAACTAATCTCTTCAGGTTCCTAGATGGTTAAGGTCCCTACCTCTACTTACTACTCTTATCGGAAGTAGTCCTGCATCCAATTTGATAAGGGTAACTCAGTCCTCCCTTATCCAGGATTCCTCAGAAGAATCCTTGAAGACTACACCTGCTGCTGGGAGTGGATCTCCATTCCAGAAGGGGACCAGGGAGACTACTAGTAGAAGTTTAAAAAATAATTGACAGTTAAACAATCCTTTGCAAGGGGGGGCAAGTATGACAGCAGTCACCCAGTTGCACAGCGGATCACTGAAGCCATAATATCTGGTATTACATGTGCGTCCAATATCTGCTATTAATGCAGTGGGTATTAAACAGTTAATTGAGGTCCTGCGTTCCCACTACCAAATCCCATCTAGATTCAACTTCACTAGAAAAGCAATTCCCAGCCTTTACAGGGACGTTAAAAAAAACTTAATTAGTGTCCTCCAAAATGCCGTTGTACCGACTGTCCACTTAATCACAGATACTGTGGACCTCATTCAGAGTCGGTCATAGCGGCAGCACGGTCGTACACATCCGATGTCTTTCTTTCTGCGCCTGCGCACAGCTAGCTGTGCGCATGTGCGTAGGAGCTCTACCGATGCAAAATACTGTCGGTCGTAGGGCTTCCGAAACGGAAGTGGATTGCTAAAGTTGATTGACAGGAAAGTCCGTTTGTGGGTGTATACGGGGGTGGTGGTCTGCAAACAGAGGCGTTCTTCAGCGTTTCCAGGCATTTTAGGGGAGTGCATAAATTATCTGCTTCGTACGACCATGAATTGCAGATGCATGACAACGTCACCCTACGAACAGGATGATCGTCCAAGCTAAGGTAGGCAAGAAGCATCCGTAAGCCACAAAAGTACAGTCATTAATCCGATGTTACTTGTGATGTTTCTAATTGGAACCACGCAAACCAAGCAGCCAAGATTGGTGCATTGTAACTATTAAGACTGCTAATTACCTTGTAACTGATTTCACTTGTGTGTGCATTAGGGTATTCGTAACACATATGTTTATTTGTGCTTTTTAAACTTATTTTGTTTGGACATTTTTAAAAACATCTAGCACTGTGTTTTGCGTAGCAGCCTTTTCAGATACCATACTTTTTAAACCATGTATACATTGATATAGTTAAATATAGACATTTTGTATTAAAAAATTTTTATTTTTAGGAAATTAGCCTTTCATCACAATTTTACTTACAATTGTTAGGGCAACATTTGCCTATAAATAAAAATAAAAAATAAAAAACACAATTCTAAAAATAAATTAATAAAAAAAAAAAGAGCTTGAGACATTGGTGACAAGAAATATGGGGACTGGACAAGAGGTGAGGGAGGAGATATCCAGGGCTACTTTTGTCGTTTGGGCCGGCTCGGAGGAAGAGGTATGCTACGGACAGCCGATTGTCGTGTAACACGCTGACTGGCCTGGCCAGAGGTAGATGGGATTTCCTCAGGCCTAGGCATAGGGCTCTCCATACTTGCGTGGGTGGCTGTTGGGCTGCCAGAGGTGGTGGTCCTGGGAGGGAGTCTCGCTACATCATGGCAGGTGGGTTTGCCTGCTCCTGGGTATTGGCCCAACGATCTATGGCCCCAGCAATGGTCTCCAGGGCCACCGCCACCCTCACCAGAGTGATCTCCATCCTCAGAAGAACACACCTGTTCTCCTGAGTTTGGGAGACCAACCTGGTGAGGAGAGGCACTGCTTGTTCTGATGGTTGCCCTGGAGTAGACTCCACAGGGTCCCCAGATGGAGTACTTAGATCCTCCCCTGCAGAGTGTCCATCTGTGCTGGACCCAGACCTGACCTCAGGAGCAGGCACTACCTCCTCTGAGTCTGGAAATAAAAAAAAATAAAAAATTTGTATTTTTTACAAATAAAAAAATGCATACACGTTTGAGCTTTAGAGTTTTTTGCTTCCAAAAAATATTTACATTCTTGCACATGTGGAGCATTGAAGTCGGCCATGTCAGTGTCCATAGTGGACACGCCGACTATCTCCTCTTCCGTCACACATCCCTGAGCCAACATCTCCAACCTCATAAAGGTCAGCTCCTCAGGGATGGGACCACCACCTGTCCCCGCAGCATGGTCCACCCTACTCCGTAGCTTCCTCTTCAACTGGTACTTGAAATCGGTCCATCTGACAATGTGATTTTGCATTTTTTAAGGGTTAGTTTATTTAATTAAGATCTTGGTTTTGACTTCAGTACACTCACAATATCATTTTCTTACCATTTTTTCACGACTTTCATGGTTCTGTGGGTTGTCTTCACAGCATTAACAGCCCTGGAAATCTCCTCCCAAATCCTGTCTTTGGCTCCAGCCCCCATATTTCTTGGGGCATGGACAAGGTTATCCATTGTTATGGTCACCAATGTCTCAAGCTCTATCCTTGAAAACGGAGTATTTCTTGGCCTTGGCCTGCATGGCCCCGCCTCCTCCTACTCTAGTGGTGGTATTGGATTCCCAGCACCTACAATATTTTTAAATTTAGATTAACTAAAAAATGCATTTTTGGAAAATATGAACTGTTCTTGTGTTTTTATCAAAATGTGTTTAACACTTACCTGCCTTATTTGGCCTCTGCACACCATGCTCCTCGCTTACCATTTTCCAAACTTGTGAGAGAGCATGAAGAATAGTGCTTGTGAAGACAATTTTATAGATGTGAGCGCATCCCTGGATTGGTTACCCGTGCATCCCTATTTGCCTGCGTACAATGCCCACCTTGCCTGCATTCTGTAATCACTGTGTGGGTTGGGCTAGATGTGAGCGCATCCCTGGATTGGTTACCCGTGCATCCCTATTTGCCTACGTACAATGCACATCTTTCCTGCATTCTGTAATCACTGCGTGGGTTGGGCTAGATGTGAGCGCATCCCTGGATTGGTTACCCATGCATCCCTATTTGCCTACGTACAATGCACACCTTGCCTGCATTCCATAATCACTGCGTTGGTTGGGCTAGATGTGAGCGCATCCCTGGATTGGTTACCTGTGCATCCCTATTTGCCTACGTACAATGCACACCTTGCCTGCATTCCGTAATCACTGCATGGGTTGGGCTAGATGTGAGCGCATCCCTGGATTGGTTACCTGTGCATCCCTATTTGCCTCCGTTCAATGCACACCTTGCCTGCATTATTCAATCATTGTGTTTTTTTGGCCTTATTTAAGGCAAAGCCAAATGTTCCCTTACTTGTGGGTTGTAGTTGGAGTGATTTGTGGTGCAGGAAGGGATTGCTAGTGTTTACAGTGTTTGAAGTTGTTTGAGTGGTGCTTGTGTGTGTTTTTGGAGTGGTGCTTGTGTGTTGTTTTAGTGGTGCTTGTGTGTGTTGTTTGAGTGGTGCTTGTTTGTGTTTTTGGAGTGGCATTTTTTTTTTTTGGGTGGTGGGTTTTTTTTTTGGGTGTGCCTTTTTTTTGGGTGGTGGTTTTTTTTATTTATTATTTTTTGGATGGTGGGTTTTTTTTTATATTTTTTTGGGTGGTGGGTTATTTTTTTATTTTGGTTTGTCCATACATTTCCCAAACCTGGTTACTTTGTGTGTTTGTGTGGCCATGTTTTTTCAGGAAGAAAATAACAACGTTCTTTGCAGACTCCAGTAAGTGTGCCAGCCTACTGCAAGCTGTTTTTTGGTTGTTATTTTAAACCAAAAAAAGATACTATTCAAAGAATTATTGTCATGTTCTATTGTTTTGTTTTAGGTGTTTAACAGTCCAGTTTGTACTTGATTCAGGTAAGTGTCTATTTTTACAAACCTAAAAGTATTTTGTATTTAAGAATGATGTGTTTTTTGCAGTCTTTTTGACATTTAATAATGCATTTGTGGTTTATAATGTTAAAAAAAAAATTATGTTTTCAAAATTTAATATTGCCCAATTTCAAAGTTAAGGATTGTTTTAACAACAATAGAAGTTATAGGGTTGTTTTTTGCATAAAATATTATTTTCTTTATCTTCCATAAAATAAAAACCCGTACACAAACAACACCTGTAGGGGTTCCCGAAGATGGCACAGCCCGACCCTGTAAGAATATGCACCATTATTACTAAGCTAAGTATTTTTGTAAAAATATTGAAAAATCATTCTCAAAAACACTATTTTTTTTTTATTTGTAACTTTACAGAGTGAAGTGGGTGAGCTAATAGTGGCCATGTTGCCCCCCACCAACCTTCCTCAGCCTCCTCCTGGGCGTAGGCATAGGAGGCGTGCAAGGGCCAAGATATATAGAACACGTGTCACCCGTCTTGGAATGCCTGATGATGTGGTTGTAACCACTTATCGCCTGCCTCCAAATATTATCCTAGACACTCTTTCAATAATAAAGAATGATCTAGAAAGTCAGATTCACATTCCTACAGCAATCACACCACTTATACAGTTGTTGACGGTGTTACATTTCTGTGCCTCAGGGTCCTTCCAAACCACTGTGGGGCTGGTGGGTGGCCTCTCCCAGCCCTCATTTTCACGGATCCTGAGGCGTGTGCTAGATGCATTCTTCAATCATATAGCACATTTTATTAGTATGCCTTTGGATACGGAAGCCCTTGATGTGGTAAAGCAGAAGTTTTCTGAGATTGCAGGCTTTCCACACATCATAGGGGTAGTGGATGGCACTCACATAGCACTTCAGCCCCCTGCATGCAGGGAACAAATCTATAGGAACCGTAAACATTTCCATTCGCTAAATGTAATGGTGCTATGTGATGCCTCCCTCCAGATCCTCTCCCTGAATGCCAAATTTCCAGGCTGCAGCCATGATACGTACATGATCCAGCATTCAGGGATTTGGCCAAAATTAAGCACACTGCAAGCTGGTGACACGTGGCTTCTTGGTAAGTATAAATCCAGTATGTAGCTATAGTAATAGTGTAAACATGTTTTCATTGACAATTTATGGATCTTTTGGTGTCCCATTTCCATCAGGTGCAGTGGATATCCTTGCAAGCCCTGGCTGCTGACTCCTTATTTGAATCCCACACCAGGGCCACAAACTCAATATAATGCCGCGTTTACTGCCACCAGGCAGGTGGTGGAGCGCTGTATCGGCCTTATAAAGGGCCGGTTCCGGTGTCTCCATCACTCTGGTAGTGCACTCATGTACTCGCCGGATATGGTTTCTCGCATTGTGGTCCTGTGTGGGATTTTATACAACATTGCAATAAGGAGTCGAGTATCCATGCAGCCAGAGGATGCCTTGCCAGAGGATGGCCCCCCGGAGGAAGGTGTTGTGATGCTATCGGGGGGGGGGGGGGGGGGGCAGACGCGAATCTGTTGTTTCCAGATTTTTTAGGTAATAATTTTTCAATTTATTTTAAATTTTACAGTTAGAGCAAATGTATTTTAAGGTGAACCTAATTTTTTTTTTCACCAAAATCACAACACTTTCCAAAACTGAAAAACTAATGGAACCCATTGGCAATACCCTGTACTGTTTTTGGACAACTAACATAATTTTTCCGGATATACCACCACATATTTAGTTAATTTTGTGTTTTTGTAAAAAAAATGTCTGTTAAAAATGAAAAATTATGTTTGATTTTTGCTTTGGTTGTTTATGTCTGACTAAGCAAGATATTTGAAAACTGAGGCCATTTTTTGTGTGATTCTGTGATGAAATGCTTTTTACAATTAAAAGCATGTTGGCAACATGTTTGTTATTTAATAAATGTTTTACCCAAAAAAAAGGTTTGGTGTAAATGTATTTTGAAAGCCATTTTGAGGTGGATAATGTAGGGCAACCCCAAACCCCCCCAAAAAAACATTAATGCAAATGTTCTTAAGGTTTACATAAACATTTTTGTATTAGTTACACTAAGGAAAGGCGCCCAGCTTGGTTCACAAAGTATTTGAAATGCAGAATTACACCATTTAATTTTTAAGAAAAAAGAGGACAAATGTTTTTCCAAAAAAAACTTTACTGGAAATATCTTAAATTATAAATGTACAAAGAGAAAAAACAAACAAACTAAAAACGCTCCAGACTCCCCACAATCCGCTGTAGGCAGCAGTAGGCCTCCAACAGATGGCCACTTGTACGAGTCAGCTCCTCCCAAATTCCCACCAGTATGTTGGTTAGATCTGTGGACAGAAAAATGTATTTGTAGGTTAAAAACATATAAAAAATTACCCACATTTTAACATTACACATTATTCAATGTCCCAAATAGTGGGTAGACACAATGATGTTAGGGTGTGTTCTAAAGTTTCCTCCACACAACATTATTATTATGTAGAAACTTTTATGGTGTAAAAACAATTTGAAACTAACTATGTGGCATAACCAAAAAAACCCTAGGATGATTTCTAAACAACTGGGAGGTGTATTCCTAAGTCATGATGGCCATATCCTTAAAACACACTGCACGTATTCACTTCTAGAATGTTCGTGATAATCCAAAAATACAATGTGTTTGTTTGCTATGGCTAACATCACTTTTCCTAATGAAGTTACATCCTAGCACATTTTAAACACAGTGTACACAACATTAACAAGGTTAGTCTGGTTCCTATCACCTTCCCAAGTTCTGTGACATGTTTTATTTAAATCTAAAATACAAATCCAAATGTAATCAATTTTTATACCAAATAAAAAGCATTCTGTAAACCCCAAAAGGCATACATTTTTGGCCACCCCCCAAAAAAAGGGCCCAGGCACAAAACATAAGCCAAAAATATTGAATAACAGGATTACTGCGCAATGATTATGACACCCATACTGTAAAAAAGAAAACAAACAGCCAAAAAAAAAAAAAAAAATATGGATAACAACAACACTCCACACAAAAAAAAAAATTAAAATAAAAAACACATACCATCAGAGTGTGGCAACGAAGCACCCGATGGAGATGGTACTGGAGATGGAGATGCAGATGGGGAGAAAGTTGGAGTTGGGGGAATGGTGGGAGGGGAAATGGAGTGGCAAAAATCAAAGGGAGGGGAGATTTGTGTTGAGGACTCGGGCACGAGAGTGGAGATTTTGGATGGGTGGGCAGGGAAGGAGAAATACTAGGGGAGTTTTGGAAGAGGGAGGGAGAGTTACTGGGGGAGTATGGTGGTGGAGAGGGAGGGCTGGGTTGAGCAGATGGGAAAGGTGAGGGGGAAGGGCTGCAGGTTGGGACCTGCATTGCATCTAAATCTGCGGGCCCTTCTCTGTCTCCGCTGTGTTTATAAAATTTAAAGATATTAAAAAAAACGAAGTTTAGTTTTCACTTTCGGCTACACAATACAAGTACACTTTACACATTCAGGACAATAGGGAAAACATACAGGAGGGTTTGTTTACATTTAATAAAATAATTGGAAAAGGAACATACATTTTTAACAGTCCACTAATTATAACATTTATACAAATGCATACTTACGTCTACGGCAAATTTCCCAAAAGGACTGGCGACCGGCGGTGCAAATCCGACCACCGCCTCTCTAGTTGCGCTATATTGCGCCTATATCCCGCACTGCGAAGGGCTCTCCTCACCTCCACATAGGCTGCACGCTTTATGCGGTTGGAAATTGGAGGCTGGGCGTTCATAATCCGCCTGTCTATAATATTGACAAGAATCAACAATTCCCGATGGGTAAAGGCTGCGGCTTTCATGATGGCAATGGCCGATTTTTCAGAAAACATGAAATATACATGGGGTAAAAGAAAGATGATTGGCTAAAATATTTACTCAGTTTCCTAAAAAAAAACACTATTGGCCAATCCTTTAATCATGTGACCCGAAAAATAAGGTCAGATTTGATTGGACAAAACACGCAGTGTGCAATTGCAAACATAAGAGTGCAAATGATCCTAACGCAAACTGCACATGCATTTTTAAAGTTAACACAATTAGCAACAGTACATTCACAGATAATAAACATTACTTTGTTTTGGAAATTTAAAAAAAAAAACGAGAACGGAGAAAACACCCACAAAAAAACAATAAAGTTTATTGACACATGAAAAAAAAATGAATAAAAAGAACAGCAAGAGTTAAACACTCTTAATTAGATAATTGACAACAAGCTAATAACAAGCTGTTCGATAGTCCATGTAAACATGACATGTGACCATCAATACAACACATACGGCCGCAAACATCAGAACATAATTATCATACAGCGACTGACAGCGCCTGACTACGACTGTCTCGTTCATTCGATCAGATCAGTCGGTAGCTAGAGGAGGTGTAGTGCTAACGAATGGGCGTCACTTTGCCTACGATCGACCAGCCGTACAATCGGATTTTGCGGCCGTAGCCCGTACGACCGTGCGGCCGCTACGACAGACTCTGAATGAGGTCCTGTATGTGGACAAGTGGAACAGGGCAAATGCAATATTAAATGACTGTAACAGCCCACTGGGTGGGTGTATTGCCTTCAGCAGCAGCAGCATCTAAGAAACAGCAGCTCAGTCAGAGGCAGGCTACTCTGTGTATCATCGGTTTCTCTAAGAGGCATACCGCTGACAACCTTTTAGAAAACCTCGGGGAAGTCATTGCAAAATGGCTTACTCCTCTTGGACTCTCCTCAGGATTTGTGATTTCTGACAATGCCACCAATATTGTGAGAGCATTACAGCAACACGTCCCATGTTTTGTTCATGCAATCAACTTGGTGGTGCAAAATTTTTTAAAAATTACATTACATTTTCACCATTCATCAAGTCCATGTAGAAGATTGCAGCGCCTGCAAAAAATGTTGCATTTGCCCTGCCACCAGCTGAAGCAAGAGGTAGTTACAAGGTGGAACTCCACTCTTTATATGCTTCAGCGGATGGAGGAACAGCAAAAAGCCATCCAAAGCAACACATCGAACTATGACATAAGTAGAGGAGGGGAAATGTACCTTACTCAAGCTCAATAGAAAATACATTCTGTGTTGTGCAAAGTGATGAAACCCTTCGAAGTAGTCACCTGTGAAGTGAATTCAGATACTGCCTGCTTGAGTCAGGTAAATCCCCTAATTAGACTGTTGGAAAAGCAACTTGAAAAACTGAAAGGAGCTGAAACGAAGCAATTCTGCAAAGTACGTTGGACTTGTAGATCAAGTCCTTTATTTGTTTTACCAGGATCCTAGGCTTATCAGGACCTTTCAATCGGATCAATACATTTTGGCGACCGTGCTAGTGTTAAACTCAGGGTATGCTATCAAGGTTTAAATCTCACAGCAACTTTGCTTTTAAACATGAGACAGTCACCAAACACACCTGTTGCAAAGCACCTAGGAAAACAGCTGATACAAATTAGATTAAACTAGTTAAAAGGGGTGCATGAGAAAATGTGATCACAAAATTATTAATTATAAAAATTAATCAAAATAAACAAAAAGCAGTAATCCACGGCACTCACCATTACTAGATTTGGGGTGCAACATGGTATGTGACCACATTGTGTAAATAGAAATCACAGGAGCTCTGCACTCACCATAATAACTACCAATAATAATAATGATTATTATTATTGGTAGTTATTATGGTGAGTGCAGAGCCCCTGTGATATATATATATATATATATATATTCAGATTCAAGCAGGTAAACACTTTTTGTGCCAGTTATTTAAATGGGCTGCACCCAACAAATGGCCAATGTCAAAATGACATCAAATTATTTGTTTTATAACATTCACAGACCATAAAATGCAGCTAATATAAAATATAATATTGTTGTGGTGCCACTAATAGGAAGATGCCGTATATCTTTTTTCAGGCTGAAGACATTTTGAATAATGATTTCCACTATTCAAAATGTCTTATATGTTTTTGTTCCTACAGTATTATTTACCTCAATAACATTCATTTCCAGTAAATTTTGACCACCTCACCTCACAGCTCACAATATTGTTTTCATTCAGTTTAGGCCAAAAGGTTGCACCTAGCTAGCTGGCTGACTAAGCTAAGTGACAGCAGTGGGCAGCACAAACACGTGGCAGGTCAACTTCCAATATGTCACATCTAGGAAAGAGAATGGCACTGCAGTGGCATACAGGATGGCAGTGTAATAAACTATACAACCCCATGGAAAGAACCCAAGAATGATTTAATTAATCAAGAGCTAGACCAAAGCCCAGAGGGAGATGGAGTATGTATGTAGTTGAAGGCAGGGAAAGAAAGGAATGATTCCTAGTAAATTTAAGTTAAGTTTTGTATTCCACAGCAAATTTATGATTGAGGAGGGGAGGCATTTACAGTGGAAATTCTCACATTCACATCATTCCTTGCCCCAATGGAGTTCTTTGGTGGTTCAGATTTATTTATTTTTTTAAATCAAAGGGGTATGCAGGAGATGCTGTTTGACGTAATTGATGGTAAAAGTCTTCCTTGTGGAATTTGCACTATATTTTGATGAACATTTTATTTTCCACATTTTGAGGAAGTAGCCTCCTACATCGATCGCAGGCAAGGTTCCCGGCTGTGCTGAAAACTCTTTCTGAGTGCACAATGGAGGATGGGAAGCTTAAGTAAAGCAAAGCCAGTTTGTTCAAGGACCTCCAAATTGCCTTTTTTTACTGCCAGTAGATAGTCTGACATGCCTATTTGGATGCTGTAATTAAAATAATCCTCACACATTCTTTGAATGGGGACCATATCAGATGTAGTTGCGGTAGAGGTGACTGTGACACAAATTTTAGGCATTCTTTTAGACCCGCCAACAGCTCTGTGCATCTCTATTGATCTCTGGGCCTGATTCAGACCCGGACGCAAGAGCTGTGCGCTCACAACCGGGTTGATGGTGGGCCAGTGCGCATGCACATAACGGAGCTGGCTCCGTCATGTGCATGCGCGAGACCCAGATAGCGACGGGCACTCCGTCGCTCCAGGTCTCGAAACAAAGGGGGCGAGCTGTCGATGTTGAGTGACAGCGGGCCGGGGGAGTGGCTGCCCAAATGGAGGCATTCCCATGTGAACGCCACCATTTGGGGGCGGCCTCACTGACATCACGAGTGATGTCAGTGGGAGAGATTTCGGCTCTGTTAGAGCCAAAATCTGTCTGGGGCTTGTGGCCACGAGACCCTACCACAAGGGGTCTCATTGGAAGCCCGATGGTCGCGATGGTCACCCACAGCTATGCGAGCAGCCAGGAAGCCGTTCTAAAAAAAAAAAAAAGACCGGCCCTGATTCAGAGCGAGCGCTCTGTCAGAGTGTCCGGCTCTGAATCAGGGCCTCTGTCCATTGTAAAGATACGATGTACAACTTAAATCTGGGATCAAGCATGGTCTCCAAAATGTATTGATCCTATTTTAAAATGCTGACAATTCTTGTATACTGGTGAAGCAAATAAAGGACTTGATCTACAAGTCCGACATACTTAGCGGAATCGCTTCATTTCAGCTCCTCCTTCAGTCTCTTGAGCTGCTTTACAGGTGACAACTTCAAAGGGTTTCAGCACCTTGCACAACATGGAATATATTTTCCACTGCACTTGAGTAAAGTACATTCTCCCTATGTCATGGCTAGTTATGTAGCATTGGATGGCTTTTTGCTGTCCCTCCATCCTCTGAAGCATATATAGGGTGGAATACCACCTTGTTACTACCTCTTGCTTCAGCAGGTGGCAGGGCAAATGAAACTGTTCTTGCAGGTGCTGCAATCTTCTACATGCAGCTGCTGAATGCCAAAAATGTCCCGAAATTTTTCTGGCCACAGACAGCATCTTCTGTACGGACCTATAATTTTTCCAAAAATTCAGCATCACCAAATTGATCGTATAAGCAAAACATGGGACGTGTTCAAAATCACCGAGCTGTACTGCTCTTACAATATTTATGGCATTGTCAGAAATCACAAATCCCAAGGATAGTCCAAGCGGGTTTATTCATTTTTGCAATGATTTCCCTGAGTTTTTCTAAGAGGTTGACACCAGTATGCCTCTTAGTGAAGCCAGTGATACAGAGAGTAGCCTGCCTCTGAATAAGCTGCCATTTGTTAGATGCTGCTGCTATTGGTAATGCTAAAGGAGATAATACATACACCCAGTGGGCTGTCACAGTCACGTAATCTTTAGTTTGCCTTGTTCCTCTTGCCCACATACAGTATCTGTGGTTAAGTGGACAAAGGGTACAACGGCATTTTGGAGGGCACTATTTACGTTTTTTAACGTCCATGTACAAGTGGGGAATTGCTTTTCTTCTGAAGTGTAACCTAGATGGGATTTGGTTGCAGGGACACAGGACCTCAATTGACTGTCTAAAACCCACTGCATTAACGGCAGATATAAGATGCAGATCTAATACCAGATTAGCTTTTATGGTGTCAGAGATCCGCTGTGCAACTGAGTGACAGTTGTCATACTTGCTCCCTCTATCAAAGGTTTGTTTTACAGTCAATAGTTTTTTTTTTTAAACTACTACTAGTAGTAGTCTTCTTGGTCCCCTTCTGGAATAAAGATCCACCCCTAGCAGCAACAGCAGGCCTAGTCCTCTTTTGAGGAATCTTGGATAGGGGAGGACTCACATTGCCTTATAATATTGGCTGCAGGACTAGTTCCAATCTTGATTGAAGATATTGATGATGAAGGTGTTGGTGGTCGAGATTGCAGGTGCTTGGATCTAGCAGAGAGAAGCAAGCTAGCTGACGCTGGACTGCTTACTTTTTTAGCATAAGTTTCTGATTTTGACATCAACTTTTCATGCACATGCAGTAAATTACAAAACAGGGAGGAGGTTTTTAGATGATTTAAGTCCCTACCTCTGCTTACTGTGACTTTACAAACACTACAGATGGCAAGACAATTGTTGTCCGGCTTTGGGCTTGGGAAATAATTCCACACATAAGAGGTGGATTTTTTTGTCTTTTGCCCAAGCATGACAATGGCCTTCTTCTTATCACGGGCAAGAAATGCTTCCACTGGTGCCTCGCTTACTCATCAGCAACATCCTCATCAGCAACATCCTCATTGGCGCCTGCATCAGCTACACAATTATCCCCCAGCACCTCTACCTTAGAATTCATAGCTCTGAATTTATCAAGCAGTTACTTAGAGAACTGGACCAGTGGAGACGTTGCCCATGGCAACCAATCAACTCTTACCTTTGATTTTAAAGACTGTACATGATGAATATTACTGCAAAGCTGATTAGTTGCCAGGGGGAACTTCTCCATTGGTCCATTTCTCTAAGTTTTTTACTGCTTGATAAATAAACCCCTCAATGTCTAGTTCAGCAACTTCTTGATTTGAGACGGAGGCTTCTCTACAAGTTCAGAAAGGTCAGGCTTACACATAGCACTCGCTGACACACTAGCAGAGATATTCAATATGGGAGCGAAAAGTCCATGCTGGACTTTTCGCTCCACATCGGAGATTTTCCAGGGATAAAGTATCGGGCACGCGCCCGCTTTATCCCCGTATTCAATATAAAAGCTACAAAAACGGGAACCTGCGAAGTGGGATCTTCGAAAAAATATGAAATGTAGCTGGAATAAATTGTAGGACCCCCCCTAAAGCTGTAAAAACATGGGGGGATCACTATGGGTACCCCTATTTTAGCCTGCAAATGAAAGTCTGGGTTTTAAATAGCCACAGCAGGTGTTTTTTTCCCGACATTGAAGAAGTGTTGCAGAAGAGCACTTAGGTTATTTTTTTCGTTTTTTAAGTGGTCCCATCAAATTTGGGGTACATGAAAATGGGTACTAGCATATTATTACGTCCCTAAAGTCTTTATTTAAAAATTCTGCAAATATGCACCTGCCGCCAATAGCCTATTCTAGAAAACACCTGCCGCATACTTGCAGAATAGCCCTGTACCTATTTCCCTATTTTTAAACACTTAATTCCAATTTTTTTTTTCACCCCAAATTTTCAAGAATTTTTTTGTAGTGTCCCTATTTTTTCTTTAAACTTATTTTGACACAGTTTATTTTAAAATGACATTCCCAGGGATGCAGGCTATTTTTTTTAAGCCTGCACCCCTAAACCCCAATTCTGCACTTTTTTTCGCCACCTATTCAGTGGTAAAAAGTTATCAGCGTTTTCTTTCAAAGACTTTACGAACCTGCGAAAGGTCTTTGAAATTGAATACGGTGTAAAACAAAAACCAGCGAAAATGACGTCATCGGTGCGAAATTATCGCAAAAACTGACTTTTCGCTCCATATTGAATACCCCTGTTAGACTCTCCTGAGGGATTTCTGATGTTTCTGAACACACAGCTTGTTCTACTGGCTTAGTGGTTTTACTTTTCTTTTGTATTAATTTTCCAGTTTTCATTTTTTTGACATTTAAAATTTTCTTTCTACACTTTGAGTGAGAATGGCTTGCATGTCATCATGAGAGACAGAAGATGCCTCACTGACAGCAGCTGCAGAATCACCACTCATAAATAAAGACCAAGGCCTGAGTCTTTCCTTGCCACTGTGTGTGGTGAATGATGTGTTGCCAATTTTATATTTTTCTGGAATAAACTTTCTCTTTATTTGAGGTGTTGTTTTCTTTACCACTGTAACATATTGATTTTTGGATTTCAGATGCCCTGACACTTTAGTAGATGACATTGAACGACTAGTATCGGATATATATATATATATATATATATACAGTCAGGTGCATAAATATTGGGACATTGACAGAATTTTCATATTTTGGCCTCTATTCACCAACACAATGGCTTTGAAATGAAACAAACAAGATGTGCTTTAACTGCAGACTTTCAGATTTAATTTGAGGGTAATTACATCCAAATCAGGTGAACAGTGTAGGAATTACAACAGTTTCTATATGTGCCTCCCACTTTTTAAGGGGCCAAAAGTAATGGGACTATCAACTCAAAAGCTATTTCATGGACAGGTGTGGGCTATTCCCTCATTATTTCATTATCAATTAAGCAGGTAAAAGGTCTGGAGTTGATTCTAGGTTTGACATTTGCATTTGGAATCAGTTGCTGTCGACTCTCAATATGAGATCCAAAGAGCTGTCACTATCAGTGAAGCAAGCCATCATTAGGCTGAAAAATTAAAACAAACCCATCAGAGAGATAGCAAAAACATTAGGTGTGGCCAAATCAACTGTTTGGAACATTCTTAAAAAGAAAGAACGCATCGGAGAGCTCAGCAACACCAAAAGACCCGGAAGACCACGGAAAACAACTGTGGTGGATAACAGAAGAATTATTTCCCTGGTGAAGAAAAACCCCTTAACAACAATTGGCCAAATCAAGAACACTCTCCAGGAGGTAGGTGTATATGTGTCAAAGACAACAATCAAGAGAAGACTTCACAAGAGTGAATATAGAGGGTTCACCACAAGATGTAAACCATTGGTGAGCCACAAAAACAGGAAGACCAGATTAGAGTTTGCCAAACAACATCTAAAAAAGCCATTACAGTTCTGGAACAACATCCTATGGACAGATGAGACAATGATCAACTTGTACCAGAGTGATGGGAAGAGAAGAGTATGGAGAAGGAAAGGAACTGCTCATGATCCAAAACATACCACCTCATCAGTGAAGCATGGTGGTGGTAGTGTCATGGCGTGGGCATGTATGGCTGCCAATGGAACTGGTTCCCTTGTATTTATTGATGATGTGACTGCTGACAAAAGCAGCAGAATGAATTCTGAAGTGTTTCGGGCAATATTATATGCTCATAGTCAGTCAAATGCTTCAGAACTCATTAGACGGCTCTTCACAGTGCAGATGGACAACGACCCGAAGCATACTGCAAAAGCAACCAAAGAGTTTTTTAAGGCTAAAAAGTGGAATATTATGCAATGGCCAAGTCAATCCCCTGACCTGAATCCGATTGAGCATGCATTTCACTTGATGAAGACAAAACTGAAGGGAAAATGCCCCAAGAACAAGCAGGAACTGAAGACATTTGCAGTAGAGGCCTGGCAGAGCATCACCATGGATGAAACCCAGCGTCTGGTGAGGTCTATGCGTTCCAGACTTCAGGCTGTAATTGCCTGCAAAGGATTTGCAACAAAGTATTAAAAAGTGAAAGTTAGATTTAGGATTGTTTAGTTTGTCCCATTACTTTTGGCCCCTTAAAAAGTGGGAGGCACATATAGAAACCGTAATTCCTACACCGTTCACTTGATTTGGATGTAATTACCCTCAAATTAAATCTGAAAGTCTGCAGTTAAAGCACATCTTGTTTGTTTCATTTCAAAGCCATTGTGGTGGTGAATAGAGGCCAAAATATGAAAATTCTGTCAATGTCCCAATATTTATGCACCTGACTGTATATTATTATTATTCAGGAATTGGATGGGGGAGTTGTGTGCCTGATGAAATTCATCTACTGGATGTTGAGTGTACACTGATATACTGCAATTATCTTCTCTAAATCATTGTTGTTAAACATTATTTCTTTTTTTCCAAATACATTTTTATTGAAACACTGCACTTGTTCACAGTTAAATAGTACAATAGCAACAATATATTGTGTATGATAACATTCGGTACATAATACATTTCTATGATATTTTCAATATAGTCATATATAGTCAATATCAGATTTTAACAAACACAAAAAGACAAATAAAAAAATAAAATAAAAAATAAATAAATGAAAAACTTTCTCTCGCCCCTCCCCCCCACCCTGAAGAAACAAGGCTCCTCTCGTTTTCAATTATTAAACATTATTTCTAACTGTAGATACTCTAATCAACACATTAAAAAATGAGTGGAAGGAGCAGGCACATAGGGGCTCATTCAGAGTTGGGGACACATGTTGATTGTGAAAAAGTTGCACAGAAAATGGACTTATTTTTCCAGCATTCAAATTCTTAATGGGGTAGAAAAAACCGCACATGAATTCTATGGGCAAAAACTTACGTACTGTATATAAAAAAATACATAAGAAAGAGACATGACAGAAAATAAAAAAGCACCTACCATCACTAGTATAGCAATGTAGAATAAGCAGAGGCACACTTCTGCCATACAGTCCTACAACATTACATAGTGATTTCACCAAGAACATCACTAATAGGGGGAATGCCTAATGAGGAGCAATGAAGAGCTGATTTAAATAGTAGCATAACAGTTTTTTCAGAACAGTTTCGATTTGCGGATATCTTGAAAGGGGCAACAAATGGATGTTTCTGCATTTTGATGTCTTGACCCCCAAACAAATAAAGTTATAAATATTTCATTAATATGAGTCACTAAACAATTTTTGAACCTCACATTGCCTGGATGCTGCTTTTGGTGCCAAAAATGGCTCTGCACACTATATTTGGCACCATGTGGGTACTGCATATTAAAATTGGCACCATATTTTGTTTCCCTTTGGACGTAGCCAAGGTGGACCCTAATGTTACTATACAGGCATATGGCCAGACAAAGAGGCCTTATAATTTTGAAAGCTTGCATAGATTTCCAAAACCTTTAACCGCTAATTTATCACTTTTACAGTATATTACTTTTGCTATGTTAATTTAAATCCTACTCTCAGACCTAAATATGGCTGAGAAACAAAGTTGTACTTAAGCAGTCAGTGACTATGACAATTTGCTATGTTGTAAAAATGACTGCATCACCAATCGTACATTTATTTACATAATGCAGTGGCTTTTTTTCAGTGATTGGCACCCCTCAAGTCAAATATCTAATTCTGGGTCACCCCAAGACAATTATCCAATAGAACTTCCCAAGAGTACTAATAATAAAAATGATAATAACAAAAACATACATGCGCTTAAAACAAACATACAAAATATATAATATACAATAAAATAAAACACAACAAACAGTAACTTTATAGTGAGATATTTGGGATTATTGTGTTTAGCAGATTCTGACCACATTCATGTTTTCTCTTGAACACAAACTTGTCCATGAGTCGACAGCAGTGAACAGATGGTGCGGATCTGATGATAGACCACCGTTTTGGTACAGTAGAAGGAAGAGTATAAACTCCAGTTTGCAGGGTATGGGAGCACCTGTCCAAGAGCTTAAGACAAACACCAGTCAGAAACTCAAAGCAGGTGCTGCCCGAGCAGATGTGCAGCCTTGCTCTGAAGCTGTGACTTGATTGGCCAGTACCATAGTATCACATGGATGTTTTGGATTTAGCTATAGAGTAATTAATTCACAATAAAGTCACCTAGCCCTTTCTCAATTTTAGCCATATGTGGAGCAGCACACTTTTGGCCGGTTCATCCATACAGATATGCATACACCAGTATGATCCTTGGTTAACCAATTATGATCAGATTGTTGCACACAAATGTACTAATCAGGGCTGTAACTAGGCACTGGGCATAGGGAGCGGCACTGTTGCTGCCCAGTGACACCTTTACTTGGCATATATGGTGCCTGGAATGACACCCTGCAACTGAGAAAGCCTTGGGTGCTCCAGGTGCACAATGCGTTCGAAGAAAGCTCCAGGTGTTCAACTACTCCTTGGACCTGGTGGTCCTGCCCCCCTCATTATGACATCATGATTAAAAGATAATGACAAGTTAATGAGGCGGGGCAGGGACAGGGCACAGTTTTGCCCTGCTGCAGCCCTGATACTCATAGACAATTTGTATTACCAAATCAAGAAATAAGTAATTCTAAGAAACAGATCTCAAATGATATGTGATTATTAATGATTGCCATTCATTACCTAATGTTTCAGATGGTTTGTCTTCCTGACCATTCAAAAATTACTGGTCTGACATAATCACATCATTAAAGTTGATTTGTAGTTACCCGAATAAGATGACCTGCCACAGCCACCAGGTGAGGGCTTGTTTGGTTGTGATTCCGCACTTTTCAGAAGCGCAGGTAGCGCTGATTTGCAACAATTCTACTTATAAGTGACAGTGAGAATCTCCACTTATCCTCATTAGAAGGTTAGATACACCTCCCATCTCCAACCCAATGCATGTGCACTTGACTAATTCTAAGGTTTGAGGTTCATTTTAATTGCATAATAATCTGCATATATATATCAATAAAAGACAAGGTCAATCAATAATCTATATTAATAGTAACATATTTTTTGACTTGATAACTGTTCAGCCAGTAGCTTGTAAAGTCTTCCCTCCTCTCCCTTTATTTCCTGCTAGTATGATTACAGACAGATCGACAGCCATACTGGGCATAATTGAAGCTCAGCATGGCTGTGTCTGTAAACAGTTAGCCTTAGGCAGCCCAGTGGATTCCAATTCCCATCCTTAGAAACCGCACCAGTAATCACTATAATGCTCAGAATTAGTCATTCCATTACATAAAAATCCAACAGGCAAATTGTTTATTTTTGCCTAAAAAAAAATTAAATTTTAATAATCATATTTGTATATCAGCAGTTCGGCATCCTGTTTTAATTTCAAATGAGGACCTGAGTGAGTATATATAGCAAGAAAAACTTCAAATTGTTAATTATAGTAGTTTATAGTGAACGTGGAATCTGCCAGACACATGGCTGTGTAATTTACTAAGAATAGAAACTTCCATAGCCCATAGCGAGTAATCAGACGTTTGCAATCATTGAGGCTCATTAGTAAAGCTACAGCATTGCAGGCTCGCAGGGCAAATGTCATTTTGCGACACTGTGCTCCTATTTCTATAGGTACAGCACAGACCTGTGTGTCACCATAGCGGCAGCTTTGGGGGATGCAAATGTTTGCCTGCTCTGATAGAAAGATTCAAGGGGAACATTTACTAAGAGGTGCTTTTCGCTGCCACTGCAACTTTGGTGGTTTTGGCCGCTGGATAATAATATTGAATTATTACTAAAGATGGGGTTGCACCAATACAGGATGCCAGCAGGGCTGCCATCAGAAATTGTGGGGCCCGAGACTGAAAATAGGCAGGGCCCCCCCAAGCCCCCCCCAGTTTTCTTTCTTCTTTTGCTTTCTGTCACTGTGTGTCTGGGTGTGTATATACATATGTAATACAGCCTACCCAGTTCTATACAACTCTAAAAAAAAAACACCCACTTTATTGAACAAATAAGTCGGTTGGTATGGTCGGGCGGGAGCAGTGGTGGGCCTCCTTGTCCCCTGTCAATCACTGTTATTGCGCAGGTAGTCGGGCCCCCTTTTCACTCAAGGGAGTATTAGTGGGTGGTAGGAGCGGGTGGGCCCCTCATTTCTGCTGAGTCTCCGGACCCGGGAATACAGTCCGGGCAGATCCCCCCCTGATGGCGCCCTTGGACGCCAGGTTTAGATGGTAAAATTATACCTGCCTTAGGGCTGTTGCAAGCTTCAATGCCGCGACCGATGGTATGCCTATGGTGCGTCTAAATACGCAACAAGATGGAACAGTGGTGCTGCCAGTAGGCGTCTCAGTAAGCTCAGAATCAAGCATTTAACTGGGTGTCATGATCTGGTTATTTTGTAGATCCAGCTCGGGACTGACGTACATAGAAAAAGAAGTGGCTTGATACAACTCTGACTCACGGGTATGAACAGGAGTTATGAACACTAGTGCCAGCGTAGGAACCACAGACTTGTGATATGCAAGGATACTAAACTGGAACCGAGGTGACCAGCTCAGGCTTCCTAGACAACCACTCTAGTGACAACCTGTGAAGGCCAGCAATACCAGCAGGCCCGGCAACAGAAATTCTGGGGCCCGGTACACTTATTTCTCTGAGGGGGTCGGAGGTACAGTGAGAGCGGGGGGGTTGTTGTGAAGGGGGGGTGGGTGGGTGGGGGTAGCTGCGAGAGGGAAGTTGAACAACAGGGGATGATGGGAGAGGAGAGAAACAGGAAGGAGGCAGGAGGGGTGGGGTGCTGGAGCTGGGTGCAGGGGGATGCGGGCCCAGGAGGAGCACCGGCCCCTGCGTGTCACAGTGTGACTGCCAGTGTTTTACTTGGAAAGGTAGGGAAGGGTGTCAGTGGGTGGGGCTTCAGTTGTACGGCTGCTGTAACAGCACAGCTAACATGAAAAAATATTCCACGCTATGAGAATAGAGCAGCTCAGTATAAAGTAGATTTCTAAGATATTGTTGCAATACGAGCGCTATAAGTGAGGAATATTGTGTTTAAAATGACCATTTATGTGTCTGAAATTGTATCAAGTAAAAAATATGTTAATAGGTATTAAGTATCAAAGTGTGTATCAATAAAAATGTATCAGTAGATAAGATGTAGACAAGTTTTATGTGGCGAAGTGTGTATTAATAGAGCACTTTTAAAATAGAAATAAAACATATAACACATAAAAAAATAAAAGCATGTGCTTTTTTAAAACAGTATGGTGTTTATAGCTCTTTTGAGATGATTTTGGAGAGTCCGTCAGTCTATGTGCAGCAGGTGAGCAATGCGACTCACAGTGGGGCCAGACAACGGAGGTAGCGGTGTCCCCTAACTCTCCCTATCTTACCTCCTAGGCTACCTCTGTGATGCGGCACGTCTTCTCCTTGCTGCTGCCGTGGCCGCGTGCTGGACGGCCCACTTTTGGTGTTCGTCAGCCTGGACGGGTGATGTGACGTCACCCGCTTTTGTGCACAGTGCGGCTCCTGTATTGCTGAAGATTTCCTTCTGTGTTAGGGTTCGGTCTTCATTCAACCGAATAACATTTAATGCATTTTTCTGTCTGTTGCAGCTTCGTCAGAGGCTCAACAGACAGAAACGCGTTAGCCAGAGTCTCACCGTGTCGGATTCATACACCAGATTGAGCTGGTTCATTGAACACTTACAAATGAATTTACTCCGATCCTCGGAGCCATACCTCCGTTACTATCTCAGGAGTACAGGTTATACCCCAAGCGGGACGACACCAAGCTGCAGGAATTTCATAATCATCTTGTATCTTCTTCACCCCATCAGCGGGACTGCACGGAGCTGCAGGAATTATTCAACGCTCGGGAAGATTCTCACCGGATGGTATGGACACTTGTAACACCCCCAATTTGGTGGGATGTCAGTGAGTGGATCGTACCTGCTTTTCTTCTGGGACCTGCTTGGGCCTAGATCAGTGCAGATCCTCTTTCAGGCTCCTCCTATCACAGCAGAGAGACAGGAGAACCCCCAGAACCCAGCGCAGAAACCAGACCAATATAAAGAAATGGGGGTTTATTACTCTGAATCACTATTCTACTAGGACATTTCTAAATGAACATTAGAACATGCAATATTGTTGCAATGGAAAAGGTACACATACAGGATATCACATTAATAAGCTTAGGTTCACTCTATACATACTGTATACTTGTAATAAAACCTCATGCTAAACATATGAATGCCAACCTGCTCCCTCTGTGTTAGAGGTAGTTAAACTAAATATACCAAGTTGCAGTTGAAGTTGGCAGAATCTCAAATGGTTCAACTATAAATTCAATAGATAGAAAGCACAATGTCCCTGTGAGTACTCAGAATTCACTGTACAGCCTTTCGTTGGTGCACAAACTGTATAGATAACACTGAACTGTACTACTGGTATCCAAAATGGCGTCAAGCTGGCCACACACTAGACCAACTTACATCCAACCAGCCAACTTGTTGATTGGTTGGAATGAAAATCTGGTAAGGAATGAAAGCAAATGACAATCAGCAATTTGCTTCCAAATGCCGGAAAATTAACAAAAACGGTTGTTTGAACAAATTGTTTAGATCAAACATTTAACAAACTTGTCTGACCAACCATTTTCATCTGTTTTCTGGCATTTAGGAGCAAATTGCTGATCATCAGTTACTCCCATACGTTACCAGATTTTCATTCCAATCAATCAACAAGTTGGCTGGTTGGATGTAAGTTGGTCTAGTGTGTGGCCAGCTTCACTGTCTCTGCCTGTGGGGTCACTGCACAGTTCTGTGTTATGCACTACTGCTGTATATCCTGCACAGTTCTGTGTTATGCACTACTGCTGTATATCCTGCTGCAGGCTTCTCTCACTGTACAGCAGTAAGCTGGATGCCCTGAGATCACAGACTGCTATGTGCTGACTGATCTCAGTCTTGACTGTCATAGGCAAACGCAGGGGGGGGGGTTTCCGTCTGCCTGGAAACCCCCCTCCCCAGCCTACACCATGACCACAATAGAAATAGTAATGTAATAGAATTTTACTAGTGCTGCATGTTCTTCACAGTATCACAAATGAAATAATTAGCATCACCTGGGAATCCTTTCACATGCATCAGTCAGTAATAAATACACCTTTTTACTAACTAGGAGATCTGGAAAACATGCACTGTTAGGGATGTGCTGCTATAGAGCCAAATATGTACATATATGTCCAGGGCAGTGTTAGGTTATACTGCTGCTCCCCCAGACTCCTGGACTTGCTCCCATGCTCTGGAATGGTGCCCACATCTAATATAAAAACATTCAGCTCTGGCAGGATGGCCCTACTGCCGCATCTGATGGCTTACTGTGATCGGTTGTCCTGTATATGCTGGAATTATGACACACGATACACTTTATATGATGCATATAAAAGCTGGATAAGTGGTAATTGTGCCCTCTTCATGGATGGCCACACTCTAAAATCATTAATTTGGAAACCCCCCTCTAGAAATCCTGCGTTTGCCACTGCCTGTGGTGCTATTTACTTACCATGTGCTGTAATGCTTGGGCTACCTGTCCAGATGCCAGCACTTGTCTTTGCAGCATGCACACTCTCTCCTCTCCTTTGGGCTGCAGCAGCTTTAATAGATCTGTGTCCTATCAGCTTCTCTTGTTCTGCTGCCTTACATGATAGGGTCTCCTCACAGTCACCCCGATCAGCTGCTGATCCCTGCTCTCTGTGCCCTCAGTCACAGCACTCTCCAGCACACACCATGGCTCCTGCCACGCTCCTCTCTCAGTCTTGTGCAGAACTCACTGGGCTTCTCTAGCTCCACCCCCAACAGCCTCGCTCTAGTTTTCCTCCTTAAGGCTGGCAGAACCATCTCCAGGGGATCAGCAGGGTCCTAACTCCTGGCCATTAACCCCTTCCATGCTGGAGAAAACACTGCAGATTTGGGGGTATCACACACTCATATTTGGACACGGTAACAACCTTATTTCTTACCTGCTGGTCAGATCTTACCTCTTTGAACCAGAGACATATATTTCTCATACGGGACTTTTTATTCAACAATTTTACATTTCTTTATTCATATACCCATCAGTATGCTTCTTTCTATGGATTAGAAATTATGATTATGTCAATAAATTTTGTTTTATTTTTTATCTATTTCATACAGTAGTATATATACACACACAATATATTTGTGCTGTTCCTTTAACACATTTAGATACCTTCACCTCATCAGTTAACCACTGATTATTGAACGGCTGCAATGATATAGTTTGTAGATATTATATAGCAATACTTACCTATTATGACTGGATTATTTTTTGTGCATTATCCTCAGTTTTGTATGCAGCTTGAATGCTGCAACGCTTACAGGTAAAGGAAACACAACTGGCAGATGGATAGCAGGTCTGTATGTAGTGGTAACGCTGCGAAGCCAGCAGATGAGCGATACTCAGTGTAGATAGTGAATATCCAGAGCCCACGAAGTAGCAACAAAGTCACAGAGGACACAAACACAGGATACAAAGTAAGCCTGGAGCTTTGAATTATGCATGGTAGGAACACATTGTTCAGGCAATGGATTGCATACAGGAACTGGTTTAAATAGGAGGTGGTCATTAGCCATTGGACTAGCTGACCAGGTGAGCGCACAGGTGCCTCAGTTAATCACAGGTAGGGGTCCCTGTGATGTTTTGGAAACTGCAATGAATGAATGTCTCCGAGTCTAAAAGGAATGCTAAAACCCTGATTCGTGACACTGGGGCATTGTAACCTTAAATATAATTGTAAAGCATAACACGTCGCAACACAACAAAGGTCAGCTCTGACTTATTGGGAGAGCAGTCCTTTGGTTAAATCATCATGCATATGGGATTAATAAACATCAGTATGCATGCAGTCATTGGCGGAGGCATCGCATCCCACCCTGTGTCCAGTAGAGAGGCCCCTGCTTGTGAGAGCTTACAGTCTAAACCGGCGCCTCTTAAAATGTGTGTTGTGAATGTGATACCTTACTGTGTCATGAGTTGGTCCTTGTGTGTCACGCACAATGACAATGGAGGGTTATTAAAAAGAAAAATGGTCCGATGGGATGTGTCCCGACCAATCAGCTGAGCAAGGAGAGGAAAGTGTGTTTTCCAGCTCCAATGCTCCACTGGATACAGCTACTTGGCCGCATAACCAGCGTATCTATAGAACCAGCACTGGGTATGGGATGTATTTATCAAAAAGTGATGTAGCATTTGATGAAAAAAAAAGTCCCTCACAAACATTCTGGGCAGTGGCGGCTCCTATTCTATTGGACGAGGGGGGCTGCCACTGCTGCGATGGAGAGGAGGATGGGGGAGATACTCACCTCCCAGTCGGGTTCCGGCGCCTGCAGAATAGATCAGACAGGCGTGGGGACCGGCAAATGCGCAATAGCGGCGGGGAGCCGTGCATGTGCATTTCACCAGCTACTAGGGGCTGCATCAACTGCAGCCCCTAGTAGCCGGATAGGGCTGGCTGAAATGCAGAGGAGCGGCTTCCTACTGGAAGCCGCACTCTACTAATAGCAACTCGGACTGGCAGTCCCAGGGGGAGGAGACACCTCACCCTGAAAGTGCCTGTTGTGTATGTGACTGGCAGGTAGCGCTATCAATGGGAAGCCACTGCCAGTCACAGTGTAGCCAGTGCAGTCACGGACTGCACTGACTACACTGAGGTTGTGGATTTTACTGGGATAAAGTTGGTAAACTGGTAAAATTCACCACTGATTATGGGCAACTGTGCCACAAGGGACATGATTTCAGTGATTTAGCCATTGAATTCTTTTTAAGGCAAAGGACCTGATTCAGACCGGCTCGCTAAGGTACGATCGCTCGCTCTGAGCGATTTTCGCCCATCTGCGCATGCGTATAATTCGTAGTGTGCGTTCGCAAGCCATTCACTGCTATCTGATTTTGGTTGCTCGTAAGCCACTATCAGGTCGCTGCTTTGAGTGACAGATAGTGCCGTTTGTGGGTGGTCACAGGGGAAGGTGCTTGTGAACGGGGGAGTGGATGTGCGAACGCAGGCGTGTCAGGCCGCCAAAACGCCATTTAAAGGGCGTGCATAATTAGCAAAGTAGCGTCATTGTGCACGTCACCTGCATGTATTTCAGCCAGCACTGATCGCTGTGCTTGCGGCAGGTTAAGGCAACCCCAAGGGCTTCGAGCAGCTCCGATGGCTCACGATGGTCACGACTAAGCCTACATTTCCCAGAGATGACTTGTGTTGCGAGTGGCAAGGGGGCGTCTTTAGACACTTGCGAGCGCACTTTGCCGTAGCTCGCTAAAACATAGTGGGTGTCCTTACGCCACGCAGTGTGAGCGCTTAATTTAAATATCCGGCCCCTTTTTGCCTGCGAGCGACCGCATCTTGCGAGCGGGTCTGAATGAGCTCCAAAATCTGGTGGAATCTTTAAATCTCATGGATACAGTAATTTGCTGAAATCTGGGCACCTCTCAGGCATTTGTCCTTCTGTGATAGTTTCTAGCCTATCATATCGCCTACATCTGTTTCTAGCCTACCATATCGCCTTCATCATACCCCATGTGAAGTCCTGCAGCTGCCTCTGGAGTGATTTGCGAAATTGACCTGAAAACTTTTTCCAGCAATTATATTGTTAAAATAATTTTCCTTTTGCATCATATCAAGTTTAAACAATAATCCTCACACAAAAAATATTTTGACGCTGACAAACGTGCATATTTTGAATTCAAGTATATTTTAGGTGCATCGTGTCATGATAATTTGTATATTGCAGTCATACACAATCTCACAGATCAAGCTTGGCTGCATACACTTAGGATCCATTTATGATGGAACTTATTTTTCGTTCCAAGATCACATTGTTGAATTTGGGTGTTACAAATAACAAGTACTGTTCCAAAGATTATTTACTTAAACTGTCAGGATGAAGAAACAAGCCATGCTCCGAGCCTAGGGAATGCCTTCACTAACATGGAAAACAGCAAGGAGTGATCCAAGACAGAGCACCCCACAGACATCTCCTCATTTGCATGTGAGACACTGTCCCGTCTGTGTGTGTGAAACGCGGTGAAGGAATAGTCGTCTGGAACAGCATGCAACTATAGCGCTGGACATGACCTAATGTGCACATGACAGGCAACATAAATCATGTGAACAGTTTAAATATTTGAACTGTTTTTTGCTTTTAATATCTATCTCTCTTCACAGTTCTCTGCATCAGTTTTCCTCTAGGTGCAGAAGAGGTTATACAGTATTCTGCAGGGTGTGAAGTTTATTACTGTATGAAGTTACTTATTTGGGACCAGTGCGGCAAAATATGAGAATTGCACAATAATGTGTGTATGTCAGCTATAATATTAAAACCACCTGCCTAATATTGTGAATGTCCCCCTGGAGCCACCAAAACAGCTCTGACCCATCGAGGCATGGACTCCACTAGACCTCTGATGGTGCCCTGTGGTATCTGGCGCCAAGACATTATCAGCAGATCCATTAAGCCCTGTACGTTGTGAGATGGGGTCCCCATGGCTTTGACTTGTTTTTCCAGCACATCCCACAGATGCTCAATCACATTGAGATCTGGGGAATTTGGAGGCCAATTCAACACCTTGAACTCTTTGTCAAGTTCCTCAAACTATTCCTGAACTTTGCAGTGTGACAGGGTGCGATATCCTGCTGAAACAGGCCACTGCCATCAGGAGATACCGTTGCCATGAAGGGGTGTGCTTGGTCTACAGCAATGTTTAGGTAGGTGGTACGTGTCAAAGTAACATCCACATGAAAGGCAGGACCCAAGGTTTCCCAACAGAGCATTGCCCAGAACATCAAAACGGCCATGACCCATGGATATATGTATGAGAATTCATCTCTCCTGCCTACTCAGCGCTGTAGCAGGATACATCTGCACCCTGGGCTGGCCCCCACCATTCCACAGTCAAAGCTCAAAGTGGAGTAAGAAACTGGGCGCCGGGCAAGAAGGTGCTCTTGCAGGCAATCCACAAACAGAGACAGGTACCAGTGGGGTAGTAACGGTGCTCACTCCTCAACCTTCCATCCCTGGCTGCGGCACCGGTTGTTTACCCCTTGTTACAGGCTTATAGCTTGCACCTACTCCAATGCTGACGGTTCCTAATCTGTGCACCAATCACTGTACTGAGCAGATGAGACATTAAATACTATGACCCAGTATTATATTTATAGCATTTCGTTCTTCTCTGCTTTACACAGGTTCAGGACAGAAAGGGAATGTACCTGGTGGGAGGGAATGAGGGACAATCTACTTCCCATGTGGTGCTGAAACCAAGCGTTCCTAGTAAGCAGATAATAGTCATGCTCAGTTTGTTCCTGAACGTTGTGACTATTGGTCACGGCCAGTGGCGGCTCCAGAGGTGGGGCTGCAGCACAGTCCAAAATTCAAATAGGGGAACCACACCAACTGCCTTTATAAATGCTGCCAAAAATTACCGGCCAGGACTCAGTAGCAGTTGGTGTGGTTCCCCTATTTGAATTTTAGACTGTGCTGCAGCCCCACCTCTGGAGCCGCCACTGGTCACAGCTGATGGAGCTCTTCTGGTGGCCAATGGTTAGTATAGTTGACCCAGTAAGACAGACCTTAAGTCTTGGCCTACTTAAAATATTTAAAGGTACAAATGGTGAGAAAATTAGCTGAACATATACTGTACATGTCCGGATCCAAATAAACTCTCCATCTAACAACCTAATTTCTACTTCAGGGTCCTTAGGGTCCACAGGGCCTTCACCTTTATGGGGCTTATGTAATAGAGTGCGACTTGCAGCTGCTGAGGGAACTCCTGCGAGTCTTCCCATATTTTTAAAGCGGCTATATTTTTAAAGGCAAAACCAGCTTGGTTTTGTCTTTAAAATTATTGCCGCTTTAAAAATACAGGAAGACTCGCCAGAGTTCCCGCAGCTGCTGCAGATCGCACCCTATTACACAAGCCAGGGCCGGCTCTAGTGCTGTTCGACCAGTGTGGTCGACCAGGGACGCCACCCATAGAGGGCGCACCCCTCCCCAACATCCCGATTTCAACGGGATAGTACTGTCCCGCTGTTCCATCCGTGGGCCGAAGTGGTTCACGGGTGGTCAAATTGGAAGGCTGGGGATCTCCACCACCGCAGCTGTGCGACGGTGCCGGACCCCAGAGTCTGAATGGATACTGCGTGCATGCGCGCACCATCCATTCAGTGACAGGAGAGGACTGGGGGAAGCCCAGCTAGTGAGGCTCCCCCTCCAGCCTGACGTTGTTTGGAGGCGTGTCATGCGGTCACGCCTCCAAATAACATCATGTAGGAGGCATGGCCTATGGTAATTAGGTCCTACCCCCATTTTCGGGCGCACTAGAGAGAGCCGGCACAAGGTGCTCCGACTCCTGGAGCCGGCCCTGACATAAGCCCCCATGGCGGCAAAACGAACTGAAGTGTTAAACGGAGAAGCCTTGTTAATACAGTAAACCAGTGGATCCCAAACTGGGTGCTGTGGTGCCCTAGGGTGCTGCGTGGAACTTGCAGGGGTGCCATGTGTTGGTGGTCCAGGATCTGATTAAATTATTTAGGGTCAATGCGATAGGCAAAAACCAGTGCTGGTAGCTGGAAAATCATAAAATAGGAGGACAACAGAAGCACAACCCTGTCCACCACCACATAACTGACCCTAAGGATGACAAGGAAGAACCAGTTACTTAATGTAATCATTTTTGCTGATTTTCTCAATAAGAAACATTTAGCCTAGGGGTGCCATGAATAAAATGCTGATACTCTAGGGCGCCATGATTCCAGAAAGTTTGGGAACCCCTGCAGCAGACAGTAGCAATAGTCTTCTCTCACGGACATCACAAAAGAGGCTGAAGCAGGAAAAGTGTTAATTTTAAAACTGTTTCAACTATACACAGGGGTAAAAGCAGAAAAAAAACATTTTATACAGTAGATGACCTCTTTTGGATTCATTTTAAAATCTCTATGTGAATTTTTTTTTATCAAGACCTATTTATTCTGTTTTTATTTTTTTTTGTGTGTGTGTTTTATAGTGAATAAATTAGGTACAGATATCTTACTACTGCTCATAGTAATGTTCTTCTTTCTACATACCAACAGTCATTGATATTGGCAGTATGTGTAATTATATTTGATCACACAACATCTTATTATTTGTGATTTCGTACATCGGAGTCAGCGCCGTATATATTGTGATATACAACTGTTTTTTCTGCTTTTTCTCTTACTGGGGTAAACATAGGGTACCCCAATATCACGGTTGGCTTGCTGCTCGAACTCCAAGAAGCGCATGTTATAAATCCTCTAACAATTGTCCTGTATTCTAAGGGGTAAGTTTACTTGGGGATCAATTTGTTTGAGTGTTGATACATTTTCCACCGTGTCCCTGGCTACAGATTCCACAATTCTAAAGACTGTAAGTGTCTTTTTTCCTTCATTTTTCCTTTTTATTTTTATAACTGTTTAGTTAGAATAAAAATATATTTAAAAAAATCACATACTAACTAAAATAATAAATATTATAAATATTATTAACTATTTACAAGCTGCCAGAAAATGCCTGCAGCGCCGTACAGTGGCAGGGAGATCGAGGGCTTTATAAGTGAGGGTGAGGAGTTTACACTGTCTTTTGTTGTGGATGGGGAGCTAGGGAAGCAGTTTGCAGAGGGGGCAGGTCGACAGAGAGCACAGAGGGAACTAAAATGAGATGGGCAGCAGTGTTAATGATGGACTGCAGTGGGGAGACGGGAGAGGAGATTGCAGTAGTCGGGATACGTTTAAGATGCCGGCGGTCGCAATCCCGACCGCCGGCATCTAGAATCCTTAATCCTGGCTAGGATTAAATGACAGGCATCTATAATCCAGATGCCTGTCATTTTCCCGGCACCCGGCATCCCGATCGAAGGGGGGGGGAGGGTTAGGTTTAGGCCACCCGGGGGGGACTTAGGCTTAGGTACCACCCTGGGAGGGTTAGGGTTAGGCTAGGGGGAGGGAGGGTTAGGGTTAGGCACTCCCCCTGGGATTTAGGTTTGGGCAGCGGGGAAGGGGGGGTTGGGGTTAGGCCCTTAGAGGGGGGAGGTTAGGGTTAGGCACTTGGGGGGGAAGTTGGGATTTAGGCACCCCTAAGGAGGGTTAGGGTGTTAGAATAGAATAGTTTATACTTACCTTTAGACGATCGGGATTTCCAGCGCTGACGGTCATCCGCTGCTGGGCTCTGCTGTTTTGTCGGGCTGCCGCAGCCGTGATTCTAACTGCTGGTCATGCGGCAGCCGGCATTCCATACCGAATGCGCAGTAGTCTAGGTGGCAAATGACAAGAGCATGAATGAGAGTTTTGGCAGCATCCCTGGTGAGAAAAGGTCTGATAATAACAACGGAGTTGAGGGTTCTATTGATCTAATCCAATAGGTGATGCCACACAACTTTGCTAATCACTACACTGGCTTCCCATGTCCTCCAAAGTCCAATTTGAATTAACCACCCATATAGCTCATTACAAAATACTCTACCTCTAGTCCAGACTCTCTCACAGTGTTCAAATTTTTAAATGCTATCTGAGAAAACAACTCTTTATTAGTGCTCACCCTACCCACAATTATGTACCCAACTGTCCCAATTTCCACTATGAGCCACAATCGCCCCTTTTGTCTCAGCTCTGTCCCCTTCCACAAGGGTAGTGCGAGGGGTGCGGGCCGCACCCGGGTAGCATTAAGTGCAGCACTCGGCTCCTGACACTGTGAGGGAGCCGGCACTGTACACAGGGCAGTCCACACTTCCTTCACACCTTTACCCCAGTAATAAGCACGGGACACAGGGGTTTGGTCCACGAGGCCACGTCCATTCCCACGTTGGTACGCCCCCTGCTCTTGAGGCCATGTCCCTTTTCGACAGCGCGTGGTATCCCTCCCCACACCAGGTGACACCGCGGGTAGGGACACCACTGGAGCAGTGCCCTCCTTAACCGTATTTCTCTTGCCATCCATAGAGAGGTGTAGGCAATACAGTGACAAACAACAGTAATCTTAGTATAAGTTTAAACAGCGGCAAAACGTTTGCCAAGTTTTTTTAAAGTAACAAATCTTGGAAAATTGTATGTGTCATAGCGGACCGGAGCACGTGATCTGACAAAAAGACCTACAGATGTGACATATATTATATATAACTTATATATTCCTTCAAACTAAGAATCTATTGGGGTTGATGTATCAAGCAGTGGAAAAAGTGGAGAAGTGGACCAGTGGAGAAGTTGCCCATAACAACCAATCGGGTCGGGTACGGGATGCCGGCGCTCGGGATCCCAGCGGTCAAAGTCCTTATGCCAGCATCCTGATAGGATTAGAATACCGACACCTGTAGGTAGGTATCCTTCCTTACCCTCCCCCTAACCCCAGTGGTGTAAATAAGGGCGGTCGAGCAGGGCGTGTGCCCTGGGTGCCTAGTTAGCCAGTTTAGTACCGACTGCAGTGAGTTCGGTCAGCACTACACATTACACACCGGATCGGCGCTAAGCTTCCCTGTACCCAGCGCCGGTCCTGTGCTGCACAGCTGAGCCCCTTCCCTCTCCCTGAGCGTTTACCCAATAGCGCCAGGCGGAGGGTGGCAGGCGGGCTCAAGCTGTGCATTTTTACACACACATCGCCGCCAGCGTGGCGACGATGTGTGTGTTAAGCAGTAGCCAATGAGAGTCAGACGGACTCTCATTGGCTGCTGCTGCTGCACACACTGCGCGGCAGCACGGCAGCAATGTGAGTGTTACCCAGCAGCCAATGAGAGTCAGACAGACTCTCATTGGCTGCTGCGCCCACTGCAAGAGCCGGGCTGGAGCTCACTCATGAGCTCCGCCTTCCAGCTCCTGCAGTCGGTAATGGGAGAGACGTCACGACGTCTCTCCCATAATGCAGAGCGTACCTGCCCGGGAGGACTGACGTGCGGCAGCGGCGGGAGCAGTGGCCAAAGCCGGAGCTCGGATTCAGGTAAGTACTACTGGGGGCACTGCATAGGGGCGACTACTATTGGGGGCACTATATAAAGGGCACTGCATATGGGGTACCACTACTGGGGGCACTGCATAGGGGGGACTACTACTGGGGGCACTATATAAAGGGCACTGCATAGGGGGTACCGCTACTGGGGGCACTGCATGGGGGGAGTACTACTGGGGGCACTGCATAAGGGGGACCACTACTGGGGGCACTGTATAAGGGGCACTGCATAAGGGGGACCACTACTGGGGGCACTATATAAGGGGCACTGCATAAGGGGGACCACTACTGGGGGCACTATATAAGGGGGACCACTACTGGGGGCACTGTATAAGGGGAACTAATGGGGGGCTGCATAAGGGGGAACACTACTGGGGGCACTTTATAAGTGGAACTAATGGGGGACTGTATAAGGGGGACCACTACTGGAGGTACTGTATAAGGAGCACTACTAGGGGCCTCATAAGAGGGACCACTAATGGGGACATTGCATACTGTGGGTACTGTATAAGGGGCACTACTGGGGTTAAGGTGCATATGGAAAGGAATGTTCAGAGTGACGAAAAAGGGATGTGCCATTTTGACACGCCCCATTTTTAAGTGACCATGCCTCTTGAGACCACGTGCACATCTGGTGGGGGGGGGGCTCCATTTTTACATTTGCCCTGGGCTTCAAATACCCTAGTTATGCCACTGCCTAACCCTCCTTCCCCACAGCCTAAACCTAACCCTCCCTCCTAGTGCCTAAACCTAACGTCCCCCCTCCGCAGCCTAAACCTAACCCTCCCCCTAGTGCCTTATCTAACCCCTAACCTTCCCCCTATCCCCACTACTTACCGCCAGGATGCCGGCGCCGGATACTGACAGGTGTCAGGATTCTGGCGCAGGCATTCTAAGCGTCGGCATCCCAACTATCAGTTTTATAACTACATCCCCAACCAATCAGCTTCTACCTATCATTTTATAGAATATACTTTATAAATGCTTCCTCAAAGCTGATTGGTTGCTATGGGCAACTTCTCCACACTTTTCACTGAGACATCTGCCGCAAAATCATTTTGCGAATAGTATTGATGTTAGGTTCTACCATCCTTGGCATATAGCAATGAAATGAAGGAACCATCATCAAGCGCATTACACGTTGCCACATTGGACATTGCACAAACAAATCTGTTTGAAAAAAATGCAATTACAAGGTGCAAAATATACCACATAAAACTTGCAGAGCTGAAAGGTAAATATAAGGATGTGAAAGCCGAGCACTTTACATTCATGTTTTTCTTTGCATTTTTCACACTTTAGCTTCGATTTGATGTTATGTTTTACAGCTTCTGTTTTCCTTCCTGTGAATATGCCTTTAGGTTGGGTGATGTAGAGCCCTTCTATAAGGACTGTCTTGTTGGCCCTCTTACGTAGGCAGCAATATTTGCAGTAATGTACTAGGCTAATTCTCTTATTATGGTATGTAACACTTTATTTTGTGTTTTGCCTCATAGAAGCAGATGCACTTGCGTTAGAATACAGTTGTTATTATTATGGTTAACATTTATTAACATAGTAACAGCATATGCAGTTGCACATTACAGTTAATTTATTTTGTGCAAGGCAGTAGGTGCCATGGCACTTTGGGGTGCCGCAGGGCACTTGCAGGGATGACACAGGTTGTTGGTCGATTATCATATCAAATTATTTATGGTGAAATGAAGGCAAAAAAGTGTTGGTGGCCAGGGGTCTATCTACCCATTGGCCAGGATGGCACTCGCCAAGGGGCACCAGTCGGGGTGGGGTGCTATCCTGCGGTGCCACCCACGGCCAAGGGGTAGAATCAGGCTGTGTTTACATACAGAGGTCCTTCTCCTTCACTGCCCATTGCCAGGGTGGCCTTTGCTTCACCACTGCATGACTGAGCACGCTGGCCTCTGAAGTGATTGGCATTGCATAAGGGGCACTACAGCAGTGTGCATTGCAAAAGGAGCACTGCTACAGGGGGCATTGCATAAGGGGAACTGCTACAGGGGTCATTGCATAAGGGGAACTGCTACAGGGGACATTGCATAAGGGGAACTGCTAGAGGAGCACTGCTACAGGGGGCATTGCATAAGGGAACTGCTACAGGGGCACTGCTACAGGGGGGCCTGCATAATGGGCACAGAAGAGGGATGGCTGAGAAGAAAGAAGGGGGAGGCTGGGGAGACAGAATGTAATTATTCAGAAAATCTGGAGGGGGGGGTGCGCCAGTCCATTACTTTGCCAGGGGCGCTCAGACTTCTAGATACACCACTGTTGGTGGCTACTAATTAGAGATGTGTTCAGACCCCTGTGTTTTGGTTCTGGTTCTAATTCATAGTGTTTTGGTTTTGGCAAAACCACCCTCAAGTGTTTTGGTTCGGATTTGGTTTTGGTTTGGTTTTGGATTACTTAAAAATCGATGAAAATCGATAAAAAATCAATAAAAATCAATAAAATAGCTATTTTGGACCTGTTTCGGTTTTTAAATCCGAGTTCTGAACTGACTGCAGAACCAAACGAGGACTCTGGCCCTGATTCAGAGTCGGATGCTGTGAAAGAGCGCTCGCTCTGAATTTGGGCGTTTTTTTGTTTTTTTGTGCGGCCTCCTGGCCGCTCGCATAATTGTGGGTGACCGCCCACAGCTATAGGGAGCGGCCAGGATGATAAAGACCATCGCGACCATTAGGCTTGCGACGAGAACCTTGTGGTCGGGTCTCGTGACCGCAATCCCCAGAGAGCTTGCTCTAATAGAGCCAGAAGCTCTCTCACTGACATCACTGGTGATGTCAGTGGGGCCGCCCACAAACGGCAGGCGTTCGCTTGGGAACACCTCCATTTGTGAAGCCACCCCCCGGCCACACTTACAAAACGGGGCAAGCTGTCGATCAACATTGACAGCCGCCCCTTTTGTAGTGAGTCCCGGAGCGAGTGCTTTTTGCGCTCGCTCCGGGGCTCGCGTGCGCACTGGGCCACCATCAACTTGCTTGCAAGCGCTATGCGCTTGCGAGCAGGTCTGAATCAGGCCCTCTGTTCGACTTGGAACTCCAAAGTGATTCCGAAATAGGACTCGATTGTACTGGGAACACCTAAGTTTTGGTGTGTTCCTTTTTCAGGGGTGCTGTAAAAAACAGCTGATACTGTAGGGCGCTGTCATTCAAGAAAGTTGGGGAATCACAAGTGTAAATAATAACAAATTAGTGAATGTATTTAAATACAATAATCACTCTATAGACATATATAATATTAATAATTTGAGGAATTAATTAATTGGTCAACCATGGGACCATCACATGAATCTTTCTTTTCTATCTTTTAGCCCTACACATGCTGAACATTAATGAGTAAGCTATAATAACTCAGCACTTACTGGAAGGCAAATGTCTGATCAGGATATTTTTTTAATTTGTACTTAGTACAGAATCCCCACAGGTTGTTTAACCCCTTCATGACCACCGGCAGTTTACACATTAATGAGAGGAACAAGTTTCACATTATGTGCCCTGCGTTGGCATTGCCAGAAATAAATAAAACAATCAAAAGCAGCATAAAGGATTAATGTTTATATTTTTTATTCTTTGGTATGTAAACGATGTGTTTACCCACCCAGCGACCTCATCAGCTACGGACCTAAAGGGGGTGCTGGCATTGGTAACTGCATGCACACTTGCCGATGCAGGCAACGACGGAACAACAGCGGGGGGGAGGGGAAGGGGGGGCATGCCATGCTGCATAACGGCATCCCCAGATTGAGCTGCAAATACAGATGACTGGGGATGTCGTTAATGACCTGTGGGAGAGCGCATCGCTGGCGATCTAGTGCGTTCACACTGGACGATAAAACAAATTTATCGTAACGATGTGTTGTTATTGGCAAAATCATTTAATATGTCGTCTAGTGTGTACGCACCTTAAGAAAAGTAAGAAAAATAACAAAACTATAGACTTTCCCTGAATTATGCTTTTGAAAGGGTCAAATAGACTTAAAAATGTTACACTGCAGATGGAGTATGTTGGTGTTATATAGATGAGTCTTAATAATAATCACATATATATTATATATATTTAAAATGGTGTGGTACAATGAGAGAAATACCAACAACATGATTGGATATACTAGCTCACATGACCGTGCATTATTTCCATAATGACCGCATAGCTCACGCCTGATCTATTTTCAAAACCCCATCACAAAGCCACAGCTGTATCACTGTACAAGTGTAAACAATATCATCTCTCATAGAGACACTGCTCACAGAAATGCAGCACATCACTGACTGAAAAATGGGAAAAATTTCAAAATCACTACATACAGTCAGGTGCATAAATATTGGGACATTGACAGAATTTTCATATTTTGGCCTCTATTCACCACCACAATGGCTTTGAAATGAAACAAACAAGATGTGCTTTAACTGCAGACTTTCAGATTTAATTTGAGGGTAATTACATCCAAATCAGGTGAACGGTGTAGGAATTACAATGGTTTCTATATGTGCCTCCCACTTTTTAAGGGGCCTAAAGTAATGGGACTATCAACTCAAAAGCTATTTCATGGACAGGTGTGGGCTATTCCCTCGTTATTTCATTATCAATTAAGCAGGTAAAAGGTCTGGAGTTGATTCTAGGTTTGACATTTGCATTTGGAATCAGTTGCTGTCGACTCTCAATATGAGATCCAAATCCAATATGAGGTCACTATCAGTGAAGCAAGCCATCATTAGGCTGAAAAATCAAAACAAACCCATCAGAGAGATAGCAAAAACATTAGGTGTGGCCAAATCAACTGTTTGGAACATTCTTAAAAAGAAAGAATGCACCAAAGAGCTCAGCAACACCAAAAGATCCGGAAGACCACGGAAAACAACTGTGTTGGATGAGAGAAGAATTATTTCCCTGGTGAAGAAAAACCCCATTCACAACAGTTGGTCAAATCAAAAACACTCTCCAGGAGGTAGGTGTATATGTGTCAAAGTCAACAATCAAGAGTAGACTTCACAAGAGTGAATATAGAGGGTTCACCACAAGATGTAAACCATTGGTGAGCCACAAAAACAGGAAGACCAGATTAGAGTTTGCCAAACAACATCTAAAAAAGCCATTACAGTTCTGGAACAACATCCTATGGACAGATGAGACAAAGATCAACTTGTACCAGAGTGATGGGAAGAGAAGAGTATGGAGTAGGAAAGGAACTGCTCATGATCCAAAACATACCACCTCATCAGTGAAGCATGGTGGTGGTAGTGTCATGGCGTGGGCATGTATGGCTGCCAATGGAACTGGTTCCCTTGTATTTATTGATGATGTGACTGCTGACAAAAGCAGCAGAATGAATTCTGAAGTGTTTCGGGCAATATTATATGCTCATATTCAGTCAAATGCTTCAGAACTCATTGGACGGCACTTCACAGTGCAGATGGACAATGACCCGAAGCATACTGCAAAAGCAACCAAAGAGTTTTTTAAGGCTAAAAAGTGGAATGTTATGCAATGGCCAAGTCAATCCTCTGACATGAATCCGATTGAGCATGCATTTCACTTGATGAAGACAAAACTGAAAGGAAAACAAGCAGGAACCGAAGACATTTGCAGTAGAGGCCTGGCAGAGCATCACTAGGGATGAAACCCAGCGTCTGATGATGTCTATGCATTCCAGACTTCAGGCTGTAATTGCCTGCAAAGGATTTGCAACAAAGTATTAAAAAGTGAAAGTTAGATTTAGGATTGTTTAGTTTGTCCCATTACTTTTGGCCCCTTAAAAAGTGGGAGGCACATATAGAAACAGTTGTAATTCCTACACCGTTCACCTGATTTGGATGTAATTACCCTCAAATTAAATCTGAAAGTCTGCAGTTAAAGCACATCTTATGCAGTTAAAGCACATCTAATTAGCCTCAAATTACATCTTGTTTGTTTCATTTCAAAGCCATTGTGGTGGTGATTAGAGGCCAAAATATGAAAATTCTGCCAATGTCTCAATATTTATGCACCTGACTGTAATTCAAAGATCCTCGCCAAAGATTGACTGATACAATGATGATCTATTCAAAGAACTTGAACGCTTAGGCTTCTATTGGGTAACGCCTCCTGAAGATGGAATTCCGGTGCTTAGTACATATGGGGAATAAAGTCAAACTGCATTTTCGGTGGGTTTACAGCGTTTTCCCATTTAGTATATCCTGCCCGAAGTGAGATAGTTGCTCTGAGTGAGGGCTAAGTGTTTGTTTCTTGTTTTTCTGTTTGATCCATGCTTATGCTAGTAAAGCAATATTTTAATTTACTTAAACCTGGAAAGCTGTGTGAGGACCCACATTCAAGCACCTAACACTGCACCACTGACACCCCTCTACCAAGCTAATTACCCCATACATACAATATATACTGTTTCATTATATATATATATATATATATATATATATATATATATATATATATATAAAGCAAGACAGGCAAACCTGCATACTGTGTTCAAGGTTGGGTGATTGACCATAGAGAATTAAATATACTGTAGCAGCAGTCCAAACAATAGACATATCAGTAGCAGCACACCATACAATAATCTGCATATCCAGGATTCAGTTCCACAAACGTGCAAAATATGTAAAAAAGTGCAATTTCCAAAGTGCTTCATATCATGTTAATGGGACATAATACTCATCATTCTGGGAACGTTGCCCCTGGAATAAGGTGCCTGAGTGCACCGAAACAGTCGTCGGGCATTGGGCTGCCAGACCCTAGCCTCGGTTCCTAACAAGGGGGAAGTTGGGAAAAGGGAATTTTTTCCAGGTAAGGAGTCCGCTTCGCTAAGTATGGCAAAGTTAAAGCAGGGCCGCAACTAGGGGGGGGCTGGAGGTGCACGTGCACCGGGTGAGCCGCTGTACCTGGTGCCAGTGACCTCCAGCCCGGCGCTGCAGAGAGGCTCCAAGCCGGACGTCCACTGGTAATATTTATTACCAGCGGGCGCCCGACTCCTTCTCTGCAGCGACGCGGTGTAGCCGGAGCCTGGAGTTCTCTCCCGAACTCCAGCTTCCGGCTCTCCCCACGGGCACTATGGGGGAGACGTCATGACATCTCCCCCATAGTTCCAAGGAGCAGCCAGCGGACCGGACGCGACGCTGGATGCAGGAGCGGGGTTCAAGGTAAGTATTTTTTTTTTTAATAAGCTGCACTACAGGGAAATTATTATGGGGGCTGGGGCATTACCACAAAGGCATTACTATGGGGGCATAGGCAATAAGGGGCATTACTAATGGGGCATGAGCACTACAGGGGCATTACTATTGGGGCATGGGCACTACAGGGGCATTACCACAGGGGCATTACCGTGGGGGCATGAGCACTACAGGGGCATTACTGTAAGGGCACTACAGGGATATTACTATGGGGGCATGGGCAATACAGGGGCATTACTATGAGAGCATGGGCACTACAGGGGCATTACTATGAAAGCATGGGCACTACAGGGGCATTAATATGGGAGCATGGGCACTACAGGGGCATTAATGTATGGTGGGCACTACAGGGGCATTACTATGGGGGTATTAACATATGGGCATTACTATGGGGGCATTACAATATGGGCACTACTGCAGGGGGAATTACATGGGGGGCGCCAAATTACTGTCTTGCCCCTGGTGACAAAAATCCTAGTTTCAGCCCTGGTTAAAGGGTATGTGATAAAGAGGGTACTTTGCCATGTTCAACTACTATCAGCCTGTGACACTCCCATAAGACACAACAATTCTGTGCGTCTGTTTAGTCACCCCCTAGGAATGCCCCATACATTTCTGCTACCGTGTGTCTAATGTGTAATTCCAACGCATTAGCAGACGCAAAACATCACTTACTATATATATATATTGTGATAGGATCATTGGTAAAGTGGTCTGTGGCAGGTACATTTGTCCCAGATTCCTGTCTTATGTGTTTTAAACCTCCAGGAGAAAGTCTGCAGTGTAGCAGGCTTGAGTCTCGGCTGTTTGAAAAGCCGGTTTGGGACCTGGGGGTTGTGGGTGAGAGGAGAGGGAGGGCTCCACCCACGGCCACTCCAGGTTTTGGTTCTCTTAGCCTGGTAACAGGCTTGTTAGGGTTTCCACCTGAGAGTGGCCAATAGAAGCCTAGTGTGTTGAGGGCTGATTGTCTCACCTGGGAGAGCAGACAGGGAGTTTGCTCAGAGACACTTGAAAACCTAACTGTAAGTGTTGTGCTGTGCCCTTGTTGCTGGTGAGGGCATTAGGCCCTGCCAGGTTCTGGTAGTGAGGGAACTACCTGTGAAGTTAGTGCCCCGACAGGGCTAGGATTTATGTTTATGTTTTCTTTATGTTTGTTTCTGACATTGTACAATAAAGACTGGCGCCGACCAGCTTGTACTTGCATCCAGTCTGGCGTACTGTTTCCCAGCTGCTGTGTGTGAAAGGAAGGAGTCCTCTACCCAGGAGGGACCCCCTAACCTAACTGTGTCACAATATGGTGGAGAATGCGGGCAACCACACACACTGAAGTTGCAGCAAGAGGAAAACTTTCCGTTTAAAAATTAAAGGGACAGACACCCAGTTTGTGAGTGTGGAAATAACACTGTGTCCTTGGAGTCCCATAGAGGAGGCGTCAGCCAATGCTCAGAGAGGCAAGGTTCAGGTTCCAACCTACACCCCAGGACAAAATGGAGGACATGATTAAGGCCTTGCTCCAAGCTACAGCAGCTCAGCAGGAATCTACCAGAGCTCAGCAGGAGACGAACAAACTTCAGCAGGAATCTACCTGGGCTCAGCAGGAATCCACCAGGGTGCAACTGTTGGCCTTGGAGACAGCCCAGAGGCAACAACAGGTCGCCATCGAGGAAACCTGCCAGGCCATAAAAGAGGTGCTACAGCACCTGGTCGCCCGGCCCAGAGATGTTGCTACTGGTCCTCCCACCCCCACTCACTCCGTACGAGCCAGTCACTTCCTTCAAAAGATGACTTCGGGCGATGATGTGGAGGCCTATCTCGCCGCATTTGAAAGAATGGCTGAAAGGGAGAGTTGGCCCAAGGAGCAGTGGGCAAGTCTGGTGGCACCTTTTTTGTCTGGGGAGCCACAAAAAGCATATTTCGACTTATGCCTGGCTGATGCCAAGGACTATAAAAAACTAAAACAGGAGATCCTAACTCGCTTGGGAGTCACCACCTTTGTTCGTGCCCAACGGGTCCACCGCTGGGAGTTCCATAAGGACAAGCCTCCACGTTCACAGATGCATGACCTCGTCCATCTGTCCTCAAAATGGCTACAGCCCGAGATGCTGACGGGTCCACAGATCGTGGAAAGGGTCGTGATGGACCGGTACCTGCGATCATTACCTGTGACTCTGCGCAAGTGGGTGAGCCATGCAGACCCTAAGTACGCGGACCAGTTGGTCGAGCTGGTGGAGAGGTACGTGGCGGCTGAGGAGCTGATGAGTATGCCCCACCGAGCCCCGATGGCGCACCGGCAAACTCCCACAGACACTGGTAAGACTGTTCCAGGGGAGAAGGGTGCTGGGCGGTGGAATGTACCCAAGACTGAGGGTGTAGAACCTGGAGACAGGCCTGCCAGGCCAGGAAGGTTCTTGCCCCGTAAATGACTAGACATTAATATGACTCAGTGTTTCCGATGTGGTGGCTTCGGCCATATTGCCGCTAATTGTTCACTTACAACTGAACCTATGCAATGTGATACTGCTCATGTCTACCGCAGGGGGTCTTTCTTTGCACAGACAGCCTGTACGGCTGACCGGCAGGCTGAGACTGATAAGCACATGTGTGTACTCACTGTAGATGGCAACCGAGTAGAGGCACTGTTAGACTCTGGTAGCTTGGTGACACTTATAAAAGCTGAGCTGGTGAACCCCTTGAGGCATACAGGGAAAACTGTTGGTGTGACCTGCATACATGGGGATACTCGATATTATGTTACGGCCGAGGTGAACATCGAGACACCATGTGGCTCTGCTATAGTTTCTGTGGGTTTGGTGCATGGTCTGGTGTACAATGCAATATTGGGGAGAGACTTTTCTCACTTCTGGAAGTTGTGGGAAAGCTGTTTTGTTCCAGAGGTGAACAACCCCGATCCATTTGAGAAGGTAGTCATGTAGTGGAGGAGGGAGTTTCTTCTGAGTCAGAGTTATTCCCTTTTTCTACTATGGTTGGCGAACTAGAGAATGCGGAACGTGACGGTGGCCCGCCAACTGATGTGCCTCCCATTGAGGTGGGAAGTGTTGTTGGGCCAGGTGATCGTCTGCCTGATTTAGAGGTCAGAAGAGAGGTCTTTGCCGTGGAGCAGTTGAATGACCCTACTTTGGTAAAAACCAGGGAGAATGTAAAAGTAGTTGATGGTAAACCCGTAGACCCTGATAGTCCTTTGTCCTATCCCCACATGGCAATGTGTCAGGATTTGTTATATCAGGTGACTAAGAAGGGGGAAGATATTGTGGAACAACTAATAGTTCCCAAAGCCTACAGAAGAACAGTGTTGGATCTGGCCCATCGTCATATAACGGCAGGCCATCTAGGGGTAGAGAAAACCACTGAGTGAATAATGCAGAGGTTTTTCTGGCCCAGGCTTCATAAAGAGGTGTCTGACTTTTGCGCATCCTGCCCTGAGTGTCAGTATCATGCTCCCAGGCCACATTTTAAGGGTCCACTAGTTCCATTGCCTATTATAGAGGTGCCGTTTGAAAGAATAGCGATGGATTTGGTTGGACCCTTAATGAAGTCTGCCAGGGGACACCAGTATATTCTGGTCATAATGGATTACGCTACCAGGTACCCGGAAGCAATCCCGTTGCGCAATACGTCAACCAAGACCATTGCCAGAGAGCTAGTTCATATCTTTAGCAGGCTGGGTATACCCAAGGAGATACTAACTGACCAGGGTACACCGTTTATGTCAAAAGTCATGAAAGAGTTATGTCGCCTGTTCAAAATTGAACAGTTAAGAACTTCGGTTTATCACCCCCAAACCGATGGGCTGGTCGAGAGGTTTAACAAGACGTTAAAACACATGCTTAGGAAAGTGGTCGACAAGGATGGTAGGGATTGGGATTACTTATTTCCGTATTTATTGTTGGCCATAAGAGAAGTTCCCCAGTCCTCCACCGGGTTTTCACCCTTCGACTTGTTGTATGGGAGACACCCAAGGGGGTTACTAGACATTGCCAAAGAGACATGAGAGGGGCAGTCTAGTCCTTACAAAACCGTGATTGAGTATGTTTCTCAAATGCAGGAGAGAATTGCTGCGGTAGTGCCGATAGTGAGAGAGCACCTGAAACAGGCTCAACAGGCACAGCAGAGGGTATACAGCCGCAATGCTCGGTTACGCAGCTTTGCTCCTGGGGACAGAGTGTTAGTATTGGTTCCCACTGTGGAAAATAAACTTTTGGCTAAATGGCAAGGGCCCTTTGAAATCTTAGAAAGAGTGGGGCAGGTCAATTACAAAGTTTACCAGCTGGGGAAAAGAAAGCCGGAACAGATATACCATATAAATCTGTTAAAGCCCTGGAAAGATAGAACGGCACTGTCGGCCGTCCGAGCCCCTCCAGTAAATTCAGGGCCCTTAGTTCCCGAAGTGACAGTGGCAAAAACCCTGTCGGCAAATCAACAACAAGAGGTCAAGGAGTTTCTGATCAGAAATAGGGTGCTGTTCTCTGACGTACCTCGGTCATTAAACATGACATCATCACTGACCCAGGGGTTAAAGTTAATCTAAAGCCCTATAGGTTGCCAGAAGCACAAAGAGAATCGGTGTCGAAAGAAATTAAAAATATGCTAGAGTTAGGGGTTATTGAAGAATCACATAGTGAATGGTCAAGTCCCATTGTGTTGATTCCAAAGCCCGACGGGAGTGTGCGTTTCTGCAATGACTTCCGAAAGTTGAACAGTGTTTCAAAATTCGATGCCTACCCGATGCCAAGAGTGGATGAATTGATTGAGAGACTAGGGACGGCAAGGTATTTAACCACTCTTGTCCTAACCAAAGGGTATTGGCAAGTACCGTTAACCGAGAGCGCCAAACAAAAGACAGCTTTTTCAGTGCCAGAGGGCTTGTTTCAGTACAAGATGTTGCCCTTCGGGCTACATGGGGCACCTGCTACCTTCCAAAGAATGATGGACAGGATTCTAAGGCCCCATAGACGGTATGCAGCTACTTATCTGGATGACGTGGTCATTCATAGTCCTGAATGGTAGTCTCACTTACCCAGGGTACAAGCAGTTTTGGACTCCATCTATAAGGCAGGTTTGACAGCCAACCCAAAAAAGTGTTGTCTAGGCATGGAGGAAGTAAAATATCTGGGATACACCATTGGCAGAGGCCTGACAAAGCCTCAGCTCAATAAAGTTGATGCCATACCAACCTGGCCACGGCCTCTGAATAAGAAGCAGGTGAGAGCCTTCTTGGGAATTACGGGGTACTACAGGAGGTTTATACCCAACTTTGCCACCATGGCAGTCCCACTGACTGACCTGACCAAAGGCAAACAAAAAGTCATGGTAGAATGGAGTCCTGAGGCGGAGAAAGCTTTTCAGGAGTTGAAAGTAGCGTTGTGTTCTCAACCAGTCCTGATGACTCCTAATTTTGACAGGGAATTCATAGTACAAACCGATGCAACAAAAGTAGGTATAGGAGCGGTCCTGTCCCAGAACAAGGAGGGTGAGGAACACCCTATTTTCTATCTAAGCAGAAAGTTCAATGTACATGAGAGAAACTATGCCACAGTGGAGAAGGAGGCATTTGCCATAAAGTGGGCGTTAGAGGCTCTCAGGTACTACTTGGTTGGAAGAAAGTTCAAATTGATCACTGACCATGCCCCTTTGAAGTGGATGTCCGAAAATAAAGACAGTAATGCGAGAATTATGAGATGGTTCTTGGCGTTACAAACTTTTACATTTTCAGTGGAACACAGGCCAGGAAGCCAGCTGGCCAAGGCTGACGCGTTGTCACGCGTTCATTGTTTGGGGGCTTCAGTTGTTCCGCCCCACAAGTCGAAACAAAGGGGGGGGATATGTGAAAGTGGTCTGTGGCAGGTACATTTGTATCAAAAAAAAGGGGAAAAGGGAAAATTTGAAAAAACATCGCACAGGCAGTTAAAATAAAGACATAAAAATAGATGCCACTATTCCCAGAATAATTTATATCAGTATAAATATATATGAAATCTCAGGTAGTGGTGGTGCTCACTAGAGTTAGGTACATGAATTTAGAAAAGAAGAAGAAGGAACTCTGTTGGGTGAGCACTCTAAGTAAGGATAAATCTATTTTTAGATAAAACGTAACTTTTAATGTAGATAATTAATATAATTCACTTTTTGTATAGAACACACAAAATTTATATCACAAACAATATATAAATCTAATACACTTAAATCTTATATACATAATATATAAAGAAACACAATATTAATAAGTATCAAACACCCTCCTATATATAGAAAGAGCGAAATATACAGACAATAAAAGACAATTAGAATCTAGCTTAAATAGCGTATTTTATGCAGACATCAGTTTATCTCCTTAAGCATATCGTGAATACATCCTTGCTTAAATAGCATAATCAAACAGGCTTCAGTTAATCCCCTAATATATAGCATAAAAGTATCTTGAATATAGGTTGAAAAAAGTCCGGGCATAGAAACTGCCAAACCTCATTCTACTTCTCCTCACTTGGACCACGGTCTATCTATGAGGAGTGAGAGATTACTGGAAAGGAAGGTTGCCCTTAGAAACAACAGTGTAACCGCAGTGTTGCTCAAGCATTCATTTCTGCTGTTAGGGGTCTTACTGTGTAGAATTGGACCCCTAATGAGAGAACTACTAACTTGAGGTAGCCGTCAGTTAATAGAGGAATAGAGAAGTAACAGTGAACATGAATTATAATAAGTAATGATAATAATAAAGATCAGTAGTACTCAACGCTGTGTCTCTCCTGAATAAAATTCTATTTCAATGAAAAAGGCAGCTTTAACATTATAAATGATAAAGACAGACAACAAATTTACATAGGTATGTGAATACTACTGCAATATGATACAATGACAACTAGGACACACCCAAATCGTCACCGTATAAACCGCAATAGTTCAGCTCGTTTTTATCCAAACAATTGCATCAGGTATAACAATTAATAAATATCTTAATATGGAGCCAACTAGTCATAGAATAGAGTAACTGTATATATATATATAACTGTATCTTAGTTGTCACAAAGAGATAAATAATTGTGAAAACATGTTGAGTAGATAGTATAAATAAGATACAGCGTATAACAATGCTAGTTGTATCAAATTATAACTGCAAGTGACCTCTACATAAATCCTAGTTGTATCTCAGTAAGAGCAGCAATTAACTGCCCACACGTGTGCTACCTATTAATACAATGATCCCTTATGTTAACAGGATACTATTTAATGATTCACAACAAAATAAAGAAGCTGGACTAACGTGAATAATCTATATCCTTGTAACACCAGCAGCATATATAGATTTTAAGCGTACATAAATTAGTCCCCATATCATCAGATGAAATCCGCATAGATAGTTACATCTGGTATGTTTAGAGAACGTATAATTAAACAGATTGATGGTACTGTATTATAAATGATAGTTAGAACAAACGTATATTCATTGATACGAGATATATCAAGTGTAAAATAAAGGGGTCTTTACTTATCACTGGATGACCGCAGGTAACTTCTATCAAAAGAAGAAAATCTAACCGGGTCATGTGCATGTAAAAATCAGGATCACTTGAAGTAATAGTACAGAAAGTATCCAGGGATACAGAACCTGATGGAGAGAGGTGTCGGGTAGTAAATCTTCAGACACCAGATGCTGCCTTGCTGCTCCGACGCGCGTTTCGCCGTACCAGCTTGTTCACGGAGGAAATGATGTAATGATAGTGCCTGACAGGCCATTTTATTCCTTTTATACTCAGGCCTGTATAGTCAAGTACTATTATTGTGAGGGGATTGATATCAGGATGTCTGCCTGGCTTACAGGAGCTGTACTGTACACTATGGGGATAGATAGTTAGAGTTCATTGAGGGCAGACAGTCCGATCTCCATTTAGTAGAGCCAGAGGGTAGAACTTCCAGCTTGGGTGGGGGCCTGTCATGCATCCTCCTGACATGTCACAAGGACAAAGCGTGACGTTTATGTCACATTGAGTGGAGCACAGCAGTGACTGGATGCAGCTGGCTGGTTGTGTTACGCTGCACACTGGTGTGTTGGCGGCTTAGCACAAGCCTGAGGAGTGCCTGTGTTCCTTGCTGTCACAATGCAATATACAGTATCATCACCTCTCTTTCTCACTGGGTGGTGACTTTAAGTGGAACAATAAAATAACCAATAATATGAAAGTTGTTGCTCTGCTAGTCAAGTCATAATGTTGTTAGAAGAAATACACAGGACATAAATAGAGATGTCAGAGATGTAGATAGACTTTCTATATTTAAAGGACATTTTTTCCAAGATTGCGGGCAGATGTATGTACATCTGGAGTTATGTATGGAGAAATGCACCGGGTAAGGTCAGCTGTGTGCCTCGAATACTGCTTTACTGGACAAGACTTTTCTCTGTGTGTTCGTACATGGCGTATGTGTATTCCGGCCAGTGGTGGCTCCAGAGCTGGGGCTGCAGCGCAGTCCAAAATTCAAATAGGGGAACCACACCAACTGCCAGTGAGTCCCGGCCGGTGATGTTTGGCAGCATTTGATTTGGCAGTTGGTGTGGTTCCCCTATTTGTATATTGGACTGTGCTGCAGCCTCACCTCTGGAGCATAGTTGCCGACTTTCTTGTTGCTCCTTCCGGGAGGAAGCAGCCAGATCGGCAGGGCAGTGGGGACTTGGCCGGCAAAATAGGGCGTGACCGGGCGGATGACTGACGTTTGTGGGCGCGACAGGAGTGGGGTCACGCGATCGAGTAATTTTGCCCCGCTACAGAACGCCGATAATACAGGCATTGTGAAGCAGGGGGCGAGACCAAAATGATGCGCTTCAGCATGAATCGTGTCACCGCCCCTCCCCCATCCCCTCTGCGGGGGGTTAACAGTTAATCGTGGGGCGGTCGGGGGGATCGGCGGCCGCCGGGAGGCTTGCCTGCCTCTCTACACCTGATTATCGGGAGGCTTCTGGCCGGTCAGGAGGGTAGGCAACCCTGCTCTGGAGCCGTCACTGATTCCGGCCACGTCGCATTTATGTGTGTTGTGCAGCTCTTCCAAGTCACACGTGCACCTTTGCCCTCACTTGTGTTTCTCCTCCGTTGGCTATGGGACATCAGTGCTATCTGCTTCTCCGCTGCTTGCGGACAGGGTTGTCTTAACAGCAGTGTAGATCCTGGGCAAAGCAATGCACTGGGACCCCTACCCAACCATTCATGGGAAAAAAATGTAAATGGTCAATAAAATTAAACCCTCCTGCATGCCCATCAGACCCCCACACATGCAGAGAGACTCTGTCTGACTGGTCTGAAGCCGGACGAATGAAGTGAAACTGGGACTGAGGTGAGTACTCGTCACCAGGGGGGGGATTGGGTGAGGGAGGTTAAATCGAAACACAGTGCACCGGCGGCTGGCTTATAAAAATATCACAAATTTACCAACTGGCCGTGGCCGCAGGGGGGTGGGTTGGTGGGCCACTACAAGCTTCGGGCCCTTGGGCAACTGCCCAACAAGCCCAATGGAAGAGATGGCCCTGCTTGCGGATGACAGAACTAACATCCTTTAGATTACACAAGCAGTATTAAAAAAATAAAAAAATATATTTGTTGCTACAGTGGCACAAATAATCAATAAATATATATGTTTTAAATGTAGTTCCTGTGACGTCATAATTTGTATGGTACAGACAATATTAGACTTACGATTAGACAGAATTCTTACTTTGTACACTAATACAACCTTCCCATGTGGATGGAGCTCGTTGCCCTGCACTGCTCCGGTTAAGCTAGGTAGCTGGGCTTTCAATCAGTGTTGTGGAAGTACATACTGTAGCACAGAAATGTCCTGCCAGAAGGCAAGCTGGAACTTGTAGCTCTTAAATAACTAGAGAGCCATAGGTTACACTCGTATGCAGACACCCACATAATACTCTTTTAAGTGAAACTCAGTCATACTCATGGTACCTAAAACCACCTGAATACTAGTTGGGTTGCTATATATGATTATGTCTAACTTCCTACATATCTGGTGGTCCTACCCAAAGATTTCCTCCTTTTGGGGCAAAACATCAGCCCTCCTCCTCACTCCTTCCTAGATCACAAGAACCTGTGGTGTTTTCTTCTCTGCTATGTACTCTAGAATGTTGGGAAGCATTCTGCAAACCTTACTTCTCATATTCTCGCTGCTGCTAAATGCATAACTGCCAAACCTGGTAAACACAACAAACATGTTTTGTCTTTGAAATCCTATATTTGGTTTATTGTCATTATGGAAAAGCCTAACTACCACTTGCTTATATATAAAGATAATACATTCCATCAGAATCCATGGTTGTACATCTATTGCTAAACCTATTTTCACTCATCCGCTTATAGTTCTGTTAACCCTAACCCTCCTTAAGGGTGCCTAACCCTAACCTCCCCCCCAAGTGCCTAACCCTAACCTCCCCCCCAAGTGCCTAACCCTAATCCCCCCTCTAAGTGCCTAACCCTAACCACCCCCTTCCCCGCTTATCGTGGTATATTTACACTCATTTATAGCTGTTACTATTGATTGTATGTACAAAATGATGCATATGCTTTCTATATTCTCTGGAATTTACATTCCTAAATAAACAGAGGATCTATAGACTGCAAAAAACAAATTAGAACGCATATTTCCTATTTTTTGCTTCTGTAGTAGGTACTTATTTGTTATTCATAGGAATGTTTTTTTTACTTACCAAACATAAGATAGAGATATTTTTTGGTCCATGTAACACAAATAAATTGTTTTGCTTACAATAAATATGGGCAAAGGCGCGCTTATACAGCTGATAACCATGTTGGGCGGGAGCTGCTGGAATAGCGAGGTCACCACTCACCCCTTTTAAAATAAAATCAATTATCACAAAAATAGTAATATCCTCGTCAGGGGTTGGGTACTGGATGCCGGCACTCATGGCATCCCGACTGGGTCACAATCCCGACAGAAGGAGGTAAGTACTGTATATTACCCTTCCCCTAACCGTAAGCCTAAACGTAACCTCACCCCCCTGCAGCCCAACCCCCTAGTGCCCAACCTTAACCCTCCCACTAACCCCAATACTTACTGCCTGGATGCCGGCGGTCTGGATTCTGGCACCAGGATTCTGACTAGTGTCGGGATTCTGGTGCTGGCATTCTGAGCACTGGCGTCCTGACAGCCGGGATAATAACTACATCCTCCTAGTCAGTGCTCACCTGCCCTGTATATAGATGAGGTGATGTATTCAGTGTTGGTTCCGAGTTGATAGGTAAATGATAATCACAGTTTAATGTGCAAAATTCATGACTATAGTGAATAGGAATCAACTAAATGTAAATTATATCAACACTAAATTATAAGCAGTTTAAAAATAATCAATGACCTAGATAAAGATATAAAATTAGGATGCAAAATTTATTGTATAATATATAAATCTAAAATGCCAATAAGTAAATAGGTTAAAATAACAGCTGTGTTAAGGAGGGAACTGTGTATACAAGGGGAGGAATTTAACACAATAGGGTAGGTAGTGACAGGGTGAAGGGTAGGTGGCAGTGGCGTAAATTCATCCCAGGTGCCCGGAGGTAAGTTATAATTTGGTGCCCCCCCTAAAAAAAAGGGGAAATAAATATGGTGCATATCTATCTATCTATCTATCTATCTATCTATCTATCTATCTATCTATCTATCTATCTATCTATCTATCTATCTATATCTATCTATCTATCTATCTATCTATCATATCTCTCTCTCTCTCATCTATCTATCTATCTATCTATCTATCTATCTATCTATCTATCTCATATCTATCTATCTCATATTTATCTATCTATCTCATATCTATCTATCTATCTATCTATCTATCTATCTATCTCT